>OY744516.1:147047024-147234524 GCA_963556195.1 Sepiola atlantica
ATACTATTAACTAGAAACTTCTCTAATATATGGAATACACTTCATTACTTTTTAAAATTTTGTTTTATTTAAGTTTCCCTCAAACAAGGCACAATGCACCTGAGATGTAGCTGTGAATTAGGAGAATTCTATATGGGGACTTGTGCAGCGAGATGCTTGTTCACCTTACATTCAAATGTCTGCATTTTAGTACGGTCAAGGAAAGAGGAAGCAAGAAGAGCATTCCAAGGGCTAACAGTACGAGGAAAGTAGCTATTAGAGTAGAAAGTTCTCCAGCATATGGGGACCTCAACAATTAAGGAGTCTTGCTAATTGACAGGTTGATTGGGGGTATGTACGTAGAAGGGGCACCAGTCCAACACATTCGTTGGAGCACATTCGATTAAAGTAATTGTAAAACAAAATTGCTTGTTTAATAGGTATCGATATGTCTATTGATGTATGTTAGGTACAACCATTGTAATCCGTTGTATTATTTCTATGTATGTGCATGTATGGATTAATGAGTATTGATTTACTCCTCTCCAGGAATTAGGCACAAGGCCAGTTTTTATCTTACTCCCACAAGTAAGATGTGACCCAAGGTCGGGTCGGGAAAGTGGGGTTTAAAGATTGCCTGTGAAGCCCCGTCGGCATTCTCCGTTAGGGGCGCCTCAGGCAGTAAGCAATAAACTTACTCCTTCCCAAAGAGGGGAGGCGAAGCCTGGGAGGGTGGACCTCCTAGAACTCCACAGGACAGACCCATAGACCGGCGTAAATCAAGCCCCGAAGGCCAAGACAATACCAGTCTATGGGGTGCAGTATCCATCGGAACAGATACTACACTTTGGTCTTAGCCAAAAGGCATTGTTTCCTTGGGGATCCTGCGTCCATCATCTTTAGGGGATGATGAATAAAATATGAAAAACTACACCTGCTTTCTGTCCTTATTACGGAGAAGTTATTGTACATAGCTATTTGTTTTTTCTTTAAAGAATAACTTCAACAAATTTGAATGACTGAAACCAAAAAGTCTGATATTATCTTAACAAAAGTTTGGCCAGGTTTAAAATAATTATTCTTTCATTTGCTTTTTGTCAGTTGAATGGCAATATATCTGATAACATTATTTTACAGACATTATACTGATTGGATATTTATTGATTTTATTACCGATGTGTTTTTATTTTAAGAAAGATAAATTTCAAACTAAATCTTTCTATTGAATATATGATGTGTTTTTTGTGTTTTGTTTTCAGGGTGACCTTTTACTTCTGATGATTTACCTAGAACATGCAGAAGAAGAGAATTCTTTATTTAAAATACATTTTACAAAAATGTAATTTCATACTTAAGAAAGTTGGATTTCTCAGAAAAATCCGTATATGGAGACAGCATGTTGAAATATTTATTCAGGAACTTGGTTTTAATATTTGAAATTCTATTTAATATGTTTAGACTCTATTAAATATTACCCTAATAATGTTAATATATATATATATATTTGTTTTGGTAATAGAAAGAAGGTTTGGTTATCTACAGGGAACATTCACATGGATGCTATGAGAGATATTTGAGTTACCTCCCTCACATTGTCGTACCCTATCTTAATCTCTCTCTCTCTCTCTCTCTCTCTCTCTCTCTCTCTCTATATATATATATATATATATATATATATATATATATATATATATATATATATATGGTAATCCAGGTTAAGTTTGTATTCACAATGTAAAAATCCAGATAATTTCTACTGTGTTTATATAATAGTGCTGAATAATTAATTGAGCTATTTATTTATATTAATATTTTTATTTATTATTTTATTTATACAAACATGTACACTTCACATTACACATTAATTGGCAGCCTATATTTAATTCTCTTAAAGTGCACATCTTGTGTTAACGGGGCTGGCTATAAACAATATTATGATAAATATTTTTTAAATTCTTATCTACATACACATGGGCATCGTCTTTTTCTTTTTAATATATATATATAAATATATATATATATATATATATATATATAAATATATATATATATATATATATATAAATATATATATATATATTAAAACAGATACATAATGCATATTATTATATTAGAGATTGATTTTTATCCTTTCTTTTGTTATGATATTAATCATGCTTTACAAATAATAGACGTTGTTTTTCACGTGTTTTTGTTCCTTAGTGTGTTCTGTGGAGATTATAATCAAGATTCAACAAGAAGATACATTTTCCTTTTTCCGTTGCTTCTTCATAGTTCCTTCGATTTTCTTCTTTCTATGAGTAGAATATAATGTTTTGTTCTTTCATGTGTTCACCTTTTTAAACAATGTTTGCTACATTTTAAACTAGCAGGCAAACTCGCTGTTACGTGGGATAAATTTTTTAAAAACCCTGTGAACTCCTTCAAGCCTTGAACATCATGTTGATATTTTTATTCTTAGCTTTTCATTTCTATGATTTTCAATCGCACCTCATAAATTAATTACAACACTGTCTATGCTGTTTTTGGACGTTCAGCACAAATGGAGACCACACGTGCAACATCCCTTTTTCATATTCTCTTGAACGTCTGTTTTACACGTTGACATGTGTTTGAAGGCTTTTATGAATTGACATCTAAACTAACCACCACAGGCCAGGTCTTTATTTATCCATCTTTTACTCAACCCCATTCTTTACCACTTCTTCCCATGTTTTCCTTGACCTTCCCTGCAAACTGATCCTACTACCTCAACTGTTTCACATCTACTAACCCAAGAACTCTCGTTTATTCTTTCAATGTGACCATAACAACGAAGTCTCCTGCTCTGCACACATTTCCCTATATTTCCCAGATTTAATCTTTCTCTGAGATTATCAGATCGAAGCATGTCTATTAGACTCACATTACACATCCACTGTATCATTCACATGTCGTTTCTCTCCATGTAATACATGTCCTCAGCACTCACTAGCTAGGTTTCACTTCCACATATAATTACACTGCACACACATGCATGATAGATTCTTCACTTTATTGACAGAAATAATGTTCTTCTGGTTAGTAGTGGAAGAAAATATCTACGTTTTTTTCATCCACTCTTAACTCTTGCTATCACACTAGAACCAGCTCTTCCCTGTGTATAGTATCACCACCGTAACAAAACTTCTAAAAACCATCGGATCACGTGTAAATTTTAATCATCTAAAGTTGTTGGATCTTGTAATAGAATTTTGCTTCCAGTTACACCTGTGGACAGAGATATCACAAATATATTACAGTGTTCGGAACATACTAACTGAATCGTTCAACTCACATTTATTAAGTTGACTAAGGTTTCTATTTTTTTATGTTTATTGCAAAATGTTACATGCTGAATAAATTACCAATAATTTTAGACCTTTAATAACGAGGATGAAACAAGCCAGAAATGTATATACTTTTCTTGTATGAGTTCTAACTCGGTTATAATGCTTCCTAAAGCTTCGCATATATCAACAGACGGCTCCACAAGTGTTTGAGAAGTACGAAAGAGGTTTTAGAAATGCTATATTAGTAATAAGAACCTTGAATTTTTTCTAATGAAGCATCAAAAGCAATTACTTTACAAACCTCACGTCAAATTTCCAGAGAAATGTCAAGACACTTGATGTCAGTATTCCAACAGTGTTTGATAAATTAAACCAAATAGGCTAGATAAAAAAGCTGAAATCGGTCATTATTTTATGAACAAGCAAATTGTATAGATATAAAGCTTGCTTTTACTTAGCATCAAAAGTGTCTTCTTCTGTTTTTCTTTTTTTTTCTCTGAAGATTTAAATCCAGACTCAGCATAAATATTTTGTTTTTTCAATTATGTTATTTATCACTTTTATGTGTTATATTTATTTTCTCCTCCATTTTTTTTTCTTTTCTCTTCTATGTTAGTGTTTCCTTGTTTGTATGAGTCTGGGTATTATGTCAGTTTCGTTTTTCATATTTACACCGTCTTTAAGGTTTTTTTGCTATTGTAAATGTAAACCATGGTTTAGTTCGGCATTGGAAGTGTTTTCTTCCATTTTTTCTTCTATTTTTTCTTTCATTTTGTTTTCCATTTTTTCTTCCATTTTTTTTCCATTTTCTCTTTATGCTTACGCTTGTGCTATAAACCTATGTTAAGACATTTTCTAAACACTTTTTTCTATTGTATTCATTCACTTTTCTCTTTGCAGGTAAACCAAAATGCTGATCATTTTCTTATATTTTCCTTATTTCATCTACCGTTTCTTCTTATTCCAGCCAATGAAATATAAACCAAATGTTCTGAATCGCCTTTCCTACTTCCTCAATATCGCAGATTGATTCTAACCTTTTTCTCTTCTTTTTCGTTCTTGCATGCACCTCTATAATGTCAATTGACCATTAAATATATTCGTTTTTGTTAACATTTTTGTTGGCCTGTCCTACTTAAGATTAAAAGGACATTTAAGATACATCTACCTATATTTGGTAGATACTCTGTCCGCCAGTCCATTACGCAAAGAATATTTTTATAGCTGAAAGCATACATTAAATAAACCCTTTTCAAGAATATTTCATCAATTCAGTTATATGGAATTTTTCGTTCTTGTGAATAATTTTCATATTTCTTGCTCGAATTTGCTAAACAAGACATCTTACACTTAACAGCATATCAATTTGATATATTTGAATGATATAATATTTTAATGTATTTAATGATTTATATATGACCAGTCAGACACGGCCTAAGATGGAGTACTGCTGTCACACTCGGAGAGATGCCACTCGGGGCATTCTTTATTGTCTTGACACAGTACAAAATCAGCTTCGCAATCTAGTGAGGGGTGATTTTTCCCTCGTCTCTAAAGCGCATTTCTCATGGAAGAAATGTTGTTAGTCTTTCTCTACTCTATCCTTATTTCTATGGAAGGTGCTCGACAACTTTAATCTCTATTTCATCCTAGTTAGACATTTTGCAGCAAGAACTCGTCTCACTACTACAACGAGATAAAAAATGTCCTTTCTTCTTCCATGTGCCTAGTGTCAGACGGAATTAGCATGAACATAGTTTCTTTCCAAGGCTTCCCGTCTGTGGCACACATTACCACGGGACTATAATGGCTATGTAGGGACGACAAAGTTGCCTCCCTTGAATATGATTTCATTTCTCAAGAGATTCAGAGAAAAGGGATCAAGTCTCGTGTGTGATCTCAAAAGACACGTGACTTGGACCCAGTTTTCGCAAGATTTTGAAAACCCTTCTGATGTCCTTGCCTATTTCGGTGCTGACTTCTTAGAGTGAAGTCAAGCTCTTACCGGCTCTCCCAGCGTCGAATGTAAGTAGACCCTTTTGTATATTTCACACAACTCCTTATTTCAATAACGACTATGTGTATTCAATTGTTTTGGGACTTATAGTAAATTTTTATTTCATTTATCTTTGACTGTGCCAGCGTTTATCAATAAAAACGTAAAATAAAAGCACATGAGCTTAAATCACTCCTTTACATTTCCTCTTATTTGTCGACACACACACATGTATTATTGTGGGTGTTTGTATTTCCCCTAGTAGCGCAACATGTTTTTGGTAGACTAAAAGTATGAACAACTCAACCGAACAGCTACAACATGGTCGCCTTCAAATCCAATACTTATCAATAAACCTCATGAGTCATCAAATGTTGTTGCTTCCATTCATGGTTTTCGGTCCTCTATCGATCTCATAAACCCTTATCCTCGAGTGGCTTTTAGCCTTCATAAAGGGTGATTTTTTTAATAAATAAGAATTTCCACTCATAACATTCTGCTACAGAATTTTATATCAGTGCTCATTTAATACAATATTTTTTTATGCCTATTTTGGATTATATAAAACATGTATTTGAAAAATGAAAATAATAAACAAGCAGAAACAAAATGAATAATTGACAATAATACGCAATAATATCTGTACTTTACTGTCTTTTTTGTATATGCAGAGCAGTACGACATGTTTCACTTGATTACCGTATGTCGTTGTTCATTGCTAGTTGATGTTAATGGTCTGAGTTGCAATCTAGTGCGTTGTCTGCCCATTAATTTATATGTAACTCCATACATTTCATTGTTCGTTACTGTTACAAAGCGGTCGATGCTGCGATCGGTTTTACAACTTAGCAAAGAGACACAGGCAAAAATACAGTAAGGGTAAAGAAGGAAAAACAAACTCATGTGTTCAGCAAAATATAAAGGTGGCATTTATTTCCAAGAATAAATATGTAACTGTTAAAAAGAGTTCATGATTTAATGAGTCGGCAGTAAAGGATTGATGGTTATGATTGTTACCCTGATTGAAATGTCCTCTTCTTTGGGGAGCTGTTGTTTTGACGTAGCTGCTGTATAACTTTGGCTGGACGGAGAAACAAGCTGCAGATGATGATGATGATGATGATGATGATGATGATGATGATGATGATGATGATGATGATGATGATGATGATCGAGTCGAGTTACGTTTTGTTAGTTAGTTAGAAACAAGCTACTGTACTTGCTGTGACGATATTAATTATGAGGATAGTCGTTGTTGAAGTGCTATCGTAGTCGTTATAATTAAAACGTTGTTCCGTCCAGCAAGGATTCAAGAGGGAAAGGCTGCTTCTGGATTTGCCTAATGGCGAGCCTCGTTTTTAAAGCTGGAGTTAAGAAACGCCCCCTTTTTATACTGCCTTTCCAGCTGCTACTGATACGCCTTGATGTTATCTGATTGATCAGTTTCAGTGACGATATGCTCAGAAAGGATGAAACTGTGTTGGTTTCTGTCACGGGCTAAGGTATTTTAATATCAAACATCCAGTTTTGTAAGGTGTGCCAAGCAATTAACAGGGTCGGCACGACATTACAACGCTACTATTTAGATAAATTTTAATCTAGATATTTAATAAAAGATGTACTTTTACTTGTTTGAAGCTGGTAAAAATACTCAAGAATACAAACATAACTATTAATTTATATTAAGATTGTAAATGAAAACAACTTAGGCTTAAATCGTGCATAACAAATAAACAAATACACGTTAGGAAATCCAGTTTAGATCTTCTAGAATAATTTGAAACCTCTTCGTAAAAGGGGTCTTTAGGATCTTATGCAAACTAGTCATCATGACCATCACTCGAATCGAGTATACGGGTTTCCAGGGGCCTCATGTATAAAATTCCATATAGAGTCCAATTAGAGATCCACTCATCCTATCACAAATTGGGCATACATTATCGTTTGGCAATTGTGCGCGTGGCTGATTTTCATGGTGCACTATTCTTGCTGCTCTTAGTTCTCCTGCATGATGAAGCCGTTGTCTTTCAAACCTTTCCACACCACCCTTTATTCTATTCCCACACTCCATTCTACTGAGTGCACTCGCTTCCCATGTTGTGTGATCAATTTAACACCTCTTCATATACTTCTTCAAACAATCCTTGTACCGCTTCTTCTGTCTTCCAACCCTCCTAGCTCCCATATTCAGTTTGGAATAATATATTTTCTTAGGATAGGATTGGTCGCTCATTCTTACAATGTGACCAGCCCATCTCAAACGATTTTTAACAATTAAAGCCTCTATACTAGAGCAACCAGACTCTTCCAGAACACTGATGTTGTTCGACGATCTTGTCAGTTAATTTTAAAAATATTTCGTAAAAGTCTTTGATGTAGTTTTTCGAGTCTTTTAAGATGGCGACGGTATGTCGTCCAGGTTTCTGATGTATACAAGCTTGTTGGAACAACAATGGCTCGATACACTAAGAATTTGGTATTAAGCATTAAATATTTATCATCAAAGATTCTGGAACGAAGTTTACTGAAGGCAAATTAGTATACCTCTATAAAAGCAGAACCCAAACAAGCAGGCAGCCAACCGCTATCTAGACACTTAGTTACTAGAGATACACTTCAAGAAATACTGTTTAAATCCTCTAGAATAATTAGAAGTCGTGAATGTTAATGAAGGGTACAAAACCTCTTCGGTTCTGGGAAGTGTACTATCGTATGCAAGTTGGTATATCTCTATAAAAGCAGAACCCAATTTAAGTGAACTGTTGACTGATATTTGGAGACCACGATGTGTCTCTCAATTGACGACTCTACTGAACACTTCATAACAAATGCAGTAGATTAATTATAAAATGTAGTTTATTTTTTAAGCTAGTTTTATTAGGAGATTTTATTGTTTAGTTGCTGAAACAATATACTCAAAGCACATTAATATTGGAAGAAAAGTTATTCTCATATAGAAAAGTTAAATATTTGCATTTGCATATTTCAATTAAAATATGGCTTCTTTCAGTCGCTCCATTTTAAACTTTCATTAACTAGAAAAATTAAAAAGACGATTCGATTTTAAAAAAAATAATGTGTTTTGTTTGGTTTGAATCAATTTACATTAATCAGTGAGACACAAAAAAGAATTCAAACTTCAAATATTTAACAGCTAAACTTTTATTTTTTAAAAACATTAAAATGATTAAACAAACAAATAAAAACAAATCATTTTCAGATCTCGTTTTATTGTTTCTGAACTAAATTTTCTTCCAATTACAAAATTTAATTTTTTCTGAATTATTTTTTGCAAAGTTATATTATCGCCTTTTTGTTGAGAATTTGATCAATTCTATACCAAATTTAAACAGACCTAAATAAAAACAATTGAGAAAGAACAAGAATATATTCTAATACTTGTATAAAGTTGACTACTCACTTTACAAATAATTTAAAGACGATGGTACCCTGATTATGATGTTAGCTAAAACAAACAACAGACTGCCAAATCTAGCAGATTTTCTGAGGCTGAGAAATCCCGAAATTAAAGGATTCAGTGACTGTAACAGATTGCTTGACTATGGCTGAGAAGCCTAGATCTAGCAGATACTTTGAGGCTCAGAAGCCAGAATGTAACAGATTGACTGACTGCGGCTGAGAAGCCCAGATCTAGCAAATACTTTGTGGCTCAGAAGTCAGAATGTAACAGATTGACTGACTGTGCCTTAGAAGCCCAGATCTAGCAGATACTTTGTGGCTCAGAAGCCAGAATGTAACAGATTGACGGACTGTGGCTTAGAAGCCCAGATCTAGCAGATATTTGTGACTCAGAAGCCAGAATGTAACAGATTGACTGACTGTGGCTGAGAAGCCCAAATCTAGCAGATACTTTGTGGCTCAGAAGTCAGAATGTAACAGATTGACTGACTGTGGCTGAGAAGCCCAAATCTGGCAGATACTTTGTGGCTCAGAAGCCAGAATGTAACAGATTGACTGACTGCGGTTGAGAAGCCCAGATCTAGCAGATACTTTGTGGCTCAGAAGTCAGAATGTAACAGATTGACTGACTGCAGCTGAGAAGCCCAGATCTAGCAGATATTTGTGACTCAGAAGCCAGAATGTAACAGATTGACTGACTGTGGCTGAGAAGCCCAAATCTAGCAGATACTTTGTGGCTCAGAAGTCAGAATGTAACAGATTGACTGACTGTGGCTGAGAAGCCCAAATCTAGCAGATACTTTGTGGCTCAGAAGCCAGAATGTAACAGATTGACTGACTGCGGTTGAGAAGCCCAGATCTAGCAGATACTTTGTGGCTCAGAAGTCAGAATGTAACAGATTGACTGACTGCAGCTGAGAAGCCCAGATCTAGCAGATACTTTGTGGCTCAGAAGTCAGAATGTAACAGATTGACTGACTGCGGCTTAGAAGCCCAGATCTAGCAGATACTTTGTGGCTCAGAAGCCAGAATGTAACAGATTGACTGATTGTGGCTGAGAAGCCCAAATCTAGCAGATACTTTGTGGCTCAGAAGCCAGAATGTAACAGATTGACTGACTGCGGCTGAGAAGCCCAAGTCTAGCAGATACTTTGTGGCTTAGAAGCCAGAATGTAACAGATTGACTGACTGTGGCTGAGAAGCCCAAATCTAGCAGATACTTTGTGGCTCAGAAGCCAGAATGTAACAAATTGACTGACTGTGGCTGAAAACGACGGATCTTGAAGATTTTCTGAGACTGAGGAGGCAGAGATTAAGACATTCATTGACTAACATATTTATTGATTGTAGCTGAGAACCACGGATCTAGCAGAATCTTTACACTTAGAAGCTCGAGCATTAAAGATTCTCTGACTGCAGTTGAGAAGTTCAGATCACGCAGATACTCAATGACTGAGAAATCCAAATGTAACAGATTGACTGACTGTGACTGAGAAGCACATATCTAGCATTTTCTCTTCTGGATAAGAAGCCAGAACGTAAATGAAGCAAGGACAGTGGTTGAGAAGCCCAGATTGGGTAGATTCTCTGTGGTTGAGAAACCTAAACGTTACAGATGTACACTATGGCTGAGAAGCCCGGTTCTAGCTGATTCACTTCTGGGGTATTTGAAAGGGTTTAAGTGGCATAATATGGATAAAACATAACATTTAAAAATTAAAATATTTCAAATTTGCATTGAATTTGATCCTTAGTCATTAGACACCATTTAAGCAAGATTTTCCTCTTAAGATCCCTTAAGCTTAAGTCTTACATTTTAGACATTTTCTAGGATGAAAAAGAAATAGAGTAATTAAAAAATCACTTTTTCGCTGTCTCACCGCTCTTCAGTGTGTCTCGATGCGCGGCCGTTCTAATCTGAAAGTTTTGTCAGCAGTTGAAAGCTCTTACCTCTATGCTATCACCTCCACTATGAAATAAGCGAAATAATAATGCTTTTATATATTTACATGATCATTATCGACTATCGAGTGTGCTCAATTCTTTAATGAAGAGCTGTGCATGAAAGAAAAAGCGAGCGAGATGGAGTTTAGAACATTCTGCACCAGGTGTTATCACTCCATCATAAAAATAACTAAATAAAGATTCCATTACTTCAAGGAAGCTAATCCAAATAATATCATTGTATACGTCGGATGCTATCAGCGTTATATGAATATTTTATTGCTGTATACATATCAATATCAACGGATTCTCTTGATAATGTCACATTCTTAAAAACAGGTTGTATAAGAGAAGCTCTGCTTTTATTCACACGTTAGCTATTCTTCAGCTAGCTTGCATTATTTACTACAAAGATTACACAGCATATAAAAAATAGAATTATAGTCAGAAGCAGAAATAGATGAAAAGAAATGACGTGTGTTTTTTTTAACACTTCCGGATGACGATCTTTATTTTTCACATGATAAACTGTAAAAGCAAGTTTGTTGGAATGTCATTGCTGTAAAGTGTCAGAAAAGAATCTTATTGTTGTCTTCAAAGTTCGGAAAGCTGCGGATGCCTGATTGTTTATGACTACAGTCACGTTGCCACACCAGTTCTTGTTAGACTACAAAAGTTAAGCGACATTTTGCCTGATTACTACTTAAATGGGTGACCATTGAGTGCTGCATAAAAAACTCCACCAAGGTGTATAAATAGGTACCAGCCTTTCTTAGTTCGGAGTTGGACCAAAGTGTAGTATGTATTCTCAAAGGAAAAGAAATCCTTCTCGATCTCTTCAGATTATCAAAGTTTAGCGACGTTTTGACTAGTTTCTATTTAGTATTCCAAAACGGTCACCTATCTGTAAGCAAACACTTTATCCACGTGTATACATTGTACTAGCCTTGATAAAACTGCAGACTAGGAACAATAGACATATATATTTATAAACAAAATTAAATTAAAACGATTAGGGGTATTTTAACTATGGTAGCCCATAGAGTAAGTGTGATACTGCATTGACTGTGGTGAAGTGATAGACAAATGTTGAAAGAGAGAAAAAACAGTGCTCGAACGAATAGATCAGAATGTGTTTAGTTAAGAGCTAGAGAATGACAATTGACCCCCCTCAACTACCCACACTTTTGAAGACCTTGTACTTTATTTGTAAAATTTGTATCACTATTTTATCAAGTAAATAATTCAAATATTGAATATATATTCTTAAAGGTGGAAAATACTTTCAAGACCGAGACAATTTTGATTTTTACCCCAATCCCGGATGATCCCTTTTGAAGAGCAGGACTACCCCATATTAAAACTAGTCTGGTATTTAATTTTGCACTTATGGAAAGGCAAGAAAATAGAGCCGAACGTCCTGTCATGGGGCTAGTTCAGGCTATCCGTACTGCTTAGTACTATAAAATCGGGTGTAAGCACTGATCCTAATAGCTTTCAGACTGAGGAGGATAAAAAGGTATACGTTTAACATAATGAATACTGTCACATGGAGAATTAAATTGACATTTTAGAGCTTTGAATAGTTGATAAGTAAATTCTTGCTTGATTGAAGCAATATTTATACAGTGGATTATCCACTCATGGACTAGAAGCCAATCAGAACCTAGAGAACGAACTTTCCATCTAAGCATAATGGAACGTCCCAGCCTTCTTATAAACCAACTTTCTATTTAAAGACTCACTGGTAGGACAACTACTAAATTCACGAACCATGGAATCAGCTATGCACAGTTTAAATCTTATCAGATATATTCTGTTCAATTACACACTAATACTGTTGGAGAAAGTATCAAACTGTAATTTTTTAATAGCTATGGGTGAAATAAATAATAAAAATCCCTTACAATAGGTATTGTGTTTTACCATTCTCTTTCCTGCCTTGGCAATTTTTAAAATACATTTTACACTGAGATATTCTTTGTTAATATTTTTGTTTTATGAAACGAAGAGATTCTGTTTTTAAAGATGGGTTTTGTTTCTTTACGTTGAAATATATTTGAGTTATTTTATAGACCTTACCGATAATCACCCCTAGTTACTCCAGATGGAATAGAAGGAAAATGTCAATAGTGTCTTTAGATTCCTTGAAAATTTTAATCCTTATTGAAACTTATTCGAATGTTCTAACTGTTAACATATCGCATTCTATACCACACACGCAAACAAACATTGATATATATATATATATATATATATATATATATATATATATATATATATAGCACTAGATAAAGTGAAAGAATAAAATAAGGTGTGAATCAAATTTTATTTGCATTCAATGTTCAAGCAAAGAATACCTTTCACCACCTGAATCGTTTTTAATCAACCTCTTTGATATCTTTCTTGAAGCTGTTTTAAACGTTATGACTTGGATGAACTGTATAAGTTTAGCAAAAAAAGTATGCTTTGGGCCGATATATTTCATGTTTTATATAATTTTATGTATTGTTATGTGAATTTTTTAAATATATTTTCAAAGTTTAATTTTATTACCTGCAGTAATGTCATTGCGGAAATGGTCCTCTGAGGAGAAGATTTTCTTTGAAAACTCATGAGTTAAGGACTTTAAAGGGCTTTGCTTAAAGATTGAATGCAAATAAAATTTGAGTCACACCTTATTTTATTCTTTCACTTTATCTAGTACTATTAATGCTCTATCCAGTATATTGAGCTTCAGTTTTATCCGGATGTTCGCTAATTAAAGATATTAGGTGCCTCTTATATCTTTTGTTGTATTAACTTTATATATATATATATATATATATATATATATATATATATATATATATATTAGAGAGAAGGTATAAACATGTTTTGTTACTTTATCTGTCTTAGTTATCCTCTCTGTAGATTTCCTTCAGACGCTTTGCAAATGATATCTTTGTTTGTGTCGCCTCTTGCAGATAATTTGAATTATTTTGCTGAACCAGGTTTCATCGACTGACCTGACCTTTCTTGACTATTAAGGTAACCGAAAACCAATGGGAATTTTATGATATTACTTCCGGAATCACTGGGTAAAACCTTGCTGTCCAGTTCAAGAGAAAATACTGCCCTCCCTGTAGATATTATTTAAATTGTTTAGGACAAAGGAAAGTTAATCAATTTTGAAATCTGGTCAGAGTTGAAAAAAATAGCTCCTTTTGTCGTATATCATGTTACACTCGGGAGAATAAAGTAGTCATTGTTATCGTTCAGTATTCAAACAAGGTCAGTTTGCACGGTTTATTCTGATTTATTTTTGCCATGATTTAAGACTAAAAAGCTTAAAAGCCTTGCTCTGCGTGGACATTAGAAGCTTACTTAGAGAGAGGGTTACTGATGCATTCAGTCAATGTAGCTAAGTGTCTAAAGTAACACAAATCGAATTTGAATGAGATAATGCGTAAGATAGAAACAATATAATATAAATATTACATTAATAGGAAAGAATATATATATATATATATATATATTTACAAGAACTGGTCAATGTAGAAGCTCGATGAATGTTAACATTTAATAATGGAGTATATAAGTAAACAATGGTATTTTAAATTTCAATGATAAACTCTGTATTCACATTTTTACTTGCCGAATTAAAAAAAAATTCAATGTAATTCTTGACAATTGTTTCGTGCAGAAACAAACAACCAGAAATGGACATATAATTAACAGGATTTTTCACTCATGCAGCTCATCAGAAGATCGCCATATTACTTCCGGAGAAGAAATATGAATAATTTGAATTTAAAATCCCATTGTTTATTCATATATATATATATATATATATATATATATATATATATATATATATATATATATATATATATATATGGTGTGGTGGAGTAGTTATCCACAGGTCTGTGTGATGCGTCTAGTGCTACTGCGGAGCGTACTTGTAGTTGCATGGGCTTCCTACTCTTACTCTTTGCTTAGCCGTCAAATAGTCCACTAGTTGAGCAAAAAGGGAGCCGTGTGAGTAAGTCTCCCCTGCTGGTATATAGCCTATCCCCAGACAAGATTCTAGTCTGACCTCCTTGTGATACACTATGGTAACTGGGTGCTTTGCGGCCCAGGCTAATAGACTAGAGATCTCGGAGTAGGTTAGAACCCCAGAGGTGCAGTGTGCAAAGCCTGCTGGCATGCAGATACGTCCCGGCACTCACCAATCTAACCCCCTGCCACTGGGTAGTGGTCTGTCTCAACCTGTCTCTCTCTCTCTCTCTTTCTCTCTCTCTCTCTCTCTCTCTCTCTCTCTCTCTCTGTGTATATATATGTGTGTGTATATGTGTATATATGTATATGTGTATATATGTATATGTATATAGCGCCGGATCAGGGAAATTCCCAGTTTGGGGGCGCGTTTAACCCACTAGGAGAGATGCCTCCTAAGCCTTTGTTTAGGCAGGTGTCTAGGAGATGGAAAACTCTGATGTATAACCTGAGGGTTGTTGCTGACTTTTTCTGTGGCACTCATTTGCACCGATTTTGTGTAATCAACAATTCCAAAAAGTGTGGATGGTCCTACACAAGCCTTCATCACTCAAATCAAATAATTCGTGTGGGTTTTCTAGCAGCTTTTGAAAAATCGACATGAATATTTCTGAGTCCGCTGGCAAGAGAGTAAAGGCGACAGGGACAGGCAAAGGATATTGCTGGAAGTCCATAGCTGGCGCTGTACACAGTGACGGCTGGTGGGTGATGGCCCTTTGGCACAAACCTTAGGGCAATTGTGCCGTTCGTGTCCTCCACCAGTGACAAAGCAGGCCTATTTAGGATCATCACTGCTTTCCCTATTTCAAGGAGAGGGCGATAAAAGGAGCCCTAAACATTGCATGCCCTTCTTTGGACTTGTCAGCCTACTGCAGCTGTCCAGTTATCCAGTCAGAAAAAATAGAAATTTGTGAAGCTAAACATTGGATCTTGGAATGTGCGCACATTGCAGGATAGTGATGCGTTACTAGAAAGGAAAACGGCCCTTGTATCAATGGAATTAAGGAAACATGATGTAGATATTGCTGCCCTTAGTGAGACGCGCCTGCCTGGTCACTCACAGCTGTGAGGTAAAAGGTGGATACACGTTTTTCCGGGCTGGTAAACCAGAAAACGAACCACGTCAATCTGGCGTAGGGTTTGCAGTGAAGACGGAAATTGCTAGATCACTTCCAACACTCCCAGTATGTCATTCAGGTCGTATTATGACCCTAAGACTTCCACTAAAAAACAACACATTCGCAACACTTATCAGCTGTTATGCCCCTACTATGAATAGTTCAGATCAATGCAAAGCTGAGCTTTACAGTGATTTGTGTAGTTTAATCTCAAAACTTCAGCATAAGGATCAGGTTGCTTTGATGGGAGACTTCAATGCTCGAGTGGGGCTCGACTTTCAAATGTGGGCTGGTGTTCTGGGTCACCATGGTGTTGGAAAAATGAATTCAAATGGATTGCAACTCCTGACGTTATGCAAAGAATTTAACTTCGGTGTGACAAACACGTACTTCCAACAAAAGCATTGTCGAAAAACATCATGGATGTACCCCCGATCAAAAGACTGGCATCTCATTGACTACATAATTATCAGAAAGTGCGACCTCAAAGATTTTAAGATAACATGCTCTTTCCATAGTAGCTGTTGTTTATCAGATCATGCGCTTATAGTCGGCAAGACCATCTTCCATTTAGACAAGAGAAGAGTTAAAAAGTCTTCTGTTCCAAAACGCCTAAATGTTCTGCCTCTAAAACAGGCAGATACACAAAATGAGCTGAAGGAAAAAGTTACGACCGCTATAGCTTCTGTAGAAGTAAATAGTGACGTTTCAAGTTCTTGGGATTTATTGCGCAATGTTGTTTATGACTCGTCTGCTGAGGTTTTGGGTTTCCCTTTGTGGAAACACCAAGACTGGTTTGATGAAAACAACACTGAAGTGCAGAAGCTTATTGACCAAATGCATGTTTGCCACAAAACATGGCTCGAGGATAAAAATTCCACAGTGAAAAAGAAGGCGTATAGAGCTCACAAAGCACAAGTTCAGAAGGCACTTAAGGTATTGAAAGAGACTTAGTGGTCATCCAAGGTGCGGATCTTCAGGATGCAACCGACAGGAAGGATTCTAAGTCATTTTACTCTGGCCTGCAAGAGTTGTTTGGTCCTCAAATAAATGGTTCTGCCCCAGTTTTTGCCGAGGACGGAGAGACACTGCTAACTGACAAATCTGCTATCCTTAAGCGATGGAAGCAGCACTTTGAAACTGTCCTTAACTCTGCATCGGTAACTGACGAAAATATAATTTCCTCTCTTCCGCAGCATCCCAAAATTCCGGAACTGTCTTTTCCACCTACAGTTCAGGAAGTATCTCAAGCTAAAAAACAGCTATCGTCAGGGGCACCGGGAAGAGATTGCATCCCCATTGAGGTGTACAAACATGGTGGAAGAGCACTCGAGGAAAAACTGACCATCTTGTTTGTAGAGATATGGAAAGTTGGCGGAGTCCCACAAGACTTTAAGGATAGTAATGTCAAGCATCTTTATAAGAGCAAGGGAAGCAGGAATTCTTGCGATAATCATCGCGGGATATCTCTGCTTTCTGTTGCAGGTAAGATTCTTGCAAGGTTAATTCTTAACAGGATAATCAGACATCTTATTGATGAGATTTACCCTGAGTCCCAGTGTGGTTTTCGCTCTGGTCGAGGTACAATCGACATGGTATTTACCATTCGTCAAGTTGCTGAAAAAGTTCGTGAAAAAAATCAAGAACTGTACATGTTTTTTTTTGATTTGACAAAGGCATTCAATACAGTCAACCGCGTAGCACTTTGGAAAGTTCTTCATAAGCTTGGAATCCCCAACAACATGCTTGATGTCATAATCTCCTTTCATGAAGGGATGAAAGCACAGGTCGTTTCCAATGGGGAAACCTCAGAGCCTTTTGAAGTAACCAACGGTACGAAGCAGGGTTGTGTGATGGCACCTGTGCTGTTTGCATTGTTCTTCTTGGTGATACTTCGACACGCATTTTCTCATGAAAGCACAGGTGTTAAATTTCAGTTCCGAACCATAGGTGGGGTCTTTAACCATCAGCGTTTTAAAGCCAAAACCTTGGTTCGAGAGGTCATCATTCGGGACTTTCTCTTTGCAGATGATGCTGCTCTGGTCGCGACTTCTTTTGAAGAAGCTCAGAATCTATTTAACCCATAGATAGCGTTCTGATATGCATTACCACTCCATGCCAAAATTGACCTAAGTGTAGTGTCAACTTAGAAGTGAATTCACACTCCACAACGCTTTCGAATTGAAGACATCACCACCGGGTGCAATATTGAATATATGGCCTAGTCTACTGGAAATAAAACCTGGCACTACTAAATAAAACCTACTTGACATAGACAGACACCTGGCCGGAAAAAAAACAAAGCCTGGTTGATTGACACGATAACATAGTTGGCCGGAAAGATAATATATGGTGATCTAATGCAAGTAAACCTGCAAAAGTCATCTGCAAAGGTTATTTGCAGACGCAAATACGCATGTCACTAAATAAACAATAAAATGGAGGGAAACCACATCCCAGAAAAAGACAAATCCCAGAATGGGCGTTTACAGGTGGATGAGTGAGTGTCCAAAGATGTTATTTAACATAGCCCAAATTGAGATCGAACAGTCTGCTGTCTAGCGAGTTCCAGAGATCAACCTTTATTAATTCTCAGATTTCTTCTGCCTTTCTCTCACCAAACTCGTTCTCTACAGTCAAGGAGTAAAGTATACCACTATATATTTCATACATCACAGTTTGGCGTCATTATTTTAAGCACAGTAGTAATACAACAGTAGTTAATGATAATATCCATGACTTACTTCCGGTAGTCAGAGCTTCAGCAGTTGATAAAATTGGAAAGTAGAGTAAGCAGAAGGAAATAAAAACTTTTAAATCAAAAAAATAGAAAGGGTGGGGTAGTGGAGTTATGTGGGAGCGCACATTTAGCCCAAAATTGTTCGAGAAGTCTAGAATTATAAGAAAAAGATGAAGTAGAAGCATTAGCATATAACGTAGCAAACACTACGATCCTATGAGTTTTCTGCGATATATACTAAAAGAAAAATCAATTCCAACAGTACCGAAATAATAATAAAATATCTGAAAGATAAAACATGTCTTCTCATTGGTAATTCTGGTTGATTGTAATGTCTTTCTTGAAGAATCCACATAATCCTTTTAACGATATGAAGGGTTGCAGAATGTGGCAGCTTAAAACATAAACAGTGCCAATAATAGTGAGAACACTTGGACTAATCACAAAACATGCTACTAGAGTTTCCAGAAAATTGCATTGAATTTCACTGCATGCATCTTAAGGAACATGTTCAAATAAGCTTTTATTAACTGTACTAAGAGTGACCAATCCGAAATCTCTGGGTGGAATCCGGATGACCATCCATTTAAAAAGAGTGAGATCAAAGAAATATTTTAAACAATAAGTCAGATGCTAGTGTGATTAAAAGAGTTAGGATTGGATGGAATAACTTCAGGGAAATTCTACCATTACTAACCAGCAAAGCGTTACCACTATCGACCAAAGGGAAGAGTCTACCAGGCATGTATACAACGTGTGACGATATATGAACGTAAAACCTGACCAGAGAGGATTGAGGACATGTGTCAGATAGAGGAAAATGATATGAGAATGATACGATGGATGTGTAATGTGAGTCTTAAAGACTGGCTTAGTTCAGAGCAAGATTAAATCTGAACAATATAGGAGAAATGTGTGCAGAACAGGAGACTTCGATGGTATGACCACATTGAAAGAATGGATGAGAATCTCTAAGTTAGCGTTAGGGTTAGAACCGTTCAAGACGTAGGTTCACTTCACAGGGGAAGGCCAAAAAACATGGGAAGAAATGACAAAGATGCATTTGAGAGAAAGAAGAAGAAATAACGACCTGGCTAGAAAGAGGTTAGTTTGGAAATCAATTTTTTTAAGCCATCTAACGCATGACAGCATGTAAAATGGATGTTAAACTAATGATGATGATGATGATGATGATGATTATTATTATTATTATTATTATTATTATTATTATTATTATTATTATTATTATTATTATTATTATTATTATTATTATTATTATTATTATTATTTATAATTGACTTTGCATCCCTGGTAGAAAAAGTAAAATAAAATATGACAAATTGTAGTGGGAATTATTTTATTTGTACTATTGGGGCATCACTCATTAAGGCCAAGAGCCACACGGTGATAAGATTTAATCAAATGGAGAAGATTGTTAATTAAAAGATGAGGAACACTATGGCAATACGACCAATGATCAATAGCATGAACTGTGTTTGATTACCTATAGGTCGATTTATGACAAAAAATTGTTGACCTTGGGTTTGAAGACAATCATTTTATAATCAGCAGGGGTCAGTCCCACAGTAATGTGTTCCACAGATTGGAAGACACAGGCTACAGGCAATAATGGGAAATTTACGACTGTACAGGTGTACAGAGTTCCATGCAGAAGATGCCTACTATATCCCCATTTACTTGCTTTCCCACGAGGGCAGAGTTAGGCACAATATCAGTTTTTCAAGTAGTGAAAATCCAATTCTCCAAAAAAGGGACACTCTAGATTGGGGCAAAAAATAAAAATTGCCTTAATCTAAAAGGATTTCTCCTTCATTGACCGAGGACAGAAAAGATGAATTCTAGTATAAGAACAGATACTACACTTTGATCCTGGCCATGGTCACATATGTTATTTTGTAGTTTTTTTAATTCTTATACTAGCTGTCTTACAAATATCCAAGGCAATAGCTGAATCCTTAGAAAATGACCTCCAGTTTGCAGTTGAATAGGGACATAAATGGATGGTAACATTTAATGCCACTAAGATAAAGCTCCTTTGCTTTAACAACAACAAGAAATCCTTTCAACCACCGATTACTATGGCTAATAACAAGTCTCTCACTATCTACTAAAATTCAGCCCCTGTCCCATCGCCACAATATTACATCTCTGTGCTTGTTCTGCACGCACGTGCTCCAATGAACTGGCTGCTCTGGTGCCCCCTCGACGTAAATACACCTGACCAACTCAATAATCAGTTAAATCCCATCCATTTACTGTGAAGGTCCCTAAATGCTGAAGGGCTTTCTACTTTGATAGCTTCTTTCCTCGAGCTGCCAGCCTTTGGAACTTCCTCCCTGCTCTCTGTTTCCATAACTCTACTGACATGCAGAAATTTAACAAATATCTTGCTGCACAAGTCCTCACTTAGGATTCCCCCCTATAATTTCTGGCCACTAATCCACTGTAGCAATGTGCAGTGGCAATGTGCATTGCCTGAAGTTGAAAAAAAAACGTTTAGTCTACCCTATTATTTCACTCATAGAAAGTAGATTCATATCTTCCCTAAAGACATTAGCGAAAGTAATACCTCGGCAGAACTTAATGAGACACTCACCAATAACATCTATGCGACCACCTCCATTGGGAGATAATCGTTTGCATATATTATGTAGAAGATGTTGCCACATTTGCTGCAAAAAAGGCAGCCTCCGTCTACCATGCTAGAAAACTTCTCACATCTGCCAGTATCTTATATCTCTAAAACCACAATTCACCGGTGCATGAAGAATTGTTCTCACATTTGAGCTGGTGCACAAACCACTCGTCTCTCCCTCTTGGACAGGATGCCAAAAAGAAATTCTAACCTAATAGGTTCTACACTGTCTCCCAAGCTCCAGCCTTTGTTACATCACCACAGTGTTTCCTCCCTCTGCTTTTTTTACAAGTATTTCCATGAAATATGCTCCAATGAACTTGTACCCCCTCAACTAAAGTACCCTGGACCACTAGCAGCAAAATCTCACTGTTTTACTGTAAAGCTTCCTTGCTGCAGAAAGCTTACTACTCTGATAGCTTTTTTCCTTGGACAGCTTGCCTTTGAAATTCCCTTCCTGCTCCCTGTTTCCACGACTGCACCAACATGCAAAAATTAAAATGTAATGTGAACAAACATCTTGCTGCCTAACTCCCCACCCAGGTTGCATCCCCTATAAATCTGGTCCCTATTACAGTATCCCCTTTACATTTCACACTTCAGTAGCTATATACCTTGGTTTGGGTAAAGAAAAGTAAAACTAATATGTTTGTCACGATCTCTCTAGTGGCTGGGGGTTTGAAAAACTCTTATAAAAATCGTCTGGAAATAGTTGATGCTGAAACGGAAACTTTTTCAGTAGTTGCTAAATGAACACCAACAAATAACTATGACAACTTGTTCCTGTATGATATCTTACTCGTTGTCGTGACATGGTGGGGAAGGAAGAGAGACAACCGCAGTTTATTTTTTACTGTTCATTTCAAACATATCATCTGCTCGACATGTTTTCGAAGTTTCTTTTTACTTACTTACCAAAGATGTTTTTCTATCTTAATCGATGACGTCACTCCTTATGTGATACACACTTTTTGTCACTTCCTGTTTTTTTTTCATTCACACCGTTGCCAAATCTAACATTCAAAACTCGTCAAACAACCACTTGCTAAGGTTGACCTTGAACTATTTAAAGCTACCCACCTTTAATATATAACAAATCTTACTTCAATTCATACACGGCATTAGTAAATCGGTGCTTCTACAGAATTTGAACCGAACCAAACTGACTTTTGCGGAAATAAACCTAAAACTTAGTTTAGGGTAAGTTTAGGGGTAGTTTAAGTTTAGGGTTAAAACAAAACAGTTCAGTTCAAAATCTGTAGATTTACAAGTAAATCAAATCAAATCGCTATACAATAATTGTTTGTGATACGGTTCAGCAAAAATGTAGAGTTCTTAAAGGGTAGACTATTTGATAGATTTTGGCTTGTTTTAAATAATTCAGTTTAATGGTGCTATGAACATAATTAGACGAAACATTCTAAACGTAAACAACAAATTCATTATTTCAGTCAAACCTCGGTTTTATAAAAAAGGTAATTGTCTAAAGTTAAATTTTGATTTAGAGAAAAGGCTACACTAATTACATTGGTTAGCATTGTAAATTTAGTTTAGGACACAATATTTGCCGCCGTAGATGAAATACTGGCATCCTGATGACTTTCTATGAAGTAAGTTTCAGCTCTAGTTTTACTTTATGTACCATTACTTAAAATGTTGTTTGAAGTTTTTTTTACTGATAGTTTGTAGTAATGGTACATAAAGTAAAACTATCAAGACCCGGGAGCCACTCGAGGATAAGAGTTCAAGAGATCGCCAGTTGGATGATGATGGTCATCACGAGAGGATCGGAACAATGGGTGGAATGTGCAGATGATTACTTAAAAGGAATTGATTATCCAAGAGGATGACTCAAAAAGTATTAATTTACATTAGACTTGAAGACGACCATATTGTAGTAGGTTGAGAAGCAGCTCGTTGTATCTTGTTCCAGATAGTTATGATAGTGTCGCTTTTAACAGTAACAATTTGTAAAAAAAACAACTAGTGTGCATTCGTGTCAACCTAGCCCAAACTTACATTCCGTCAAACTTGTATCCTTATAAAATGTCAAATGTTTTTCGCAATTTTTTAGATAGGGATTTGTATCATTTGGAATATTCGAACTACTATTCTCATTTCTCACAACATTTCAACCTAATGTAACATCTGACCGTCTTTAAGTGTGTCTTGTGGAACTCGGGAATTTATACGGAATTTGAAACTGAACCAATTATTTAATCCATGGAGATAGATAGCTTACGTTCCGTCAGCCATGGCCGAGTAGAAGTCTTATTTATTTTTTTAAATTGTATCATCGCCTGTAGTGAGGCTTGAACTTTCAACCTCCAGAAGCATGTTACTGATTATTACTTAACAACTTTACCTCTTGTGCCACATGTCTTTGTGACAGTCTTTTGGCGATTGAAGGTTCAATTCTCACTAAAAGTGATACTAATTCAGAATAAAATTTTAAAAAATATATACTTAAGACTTTTACCCAATTATGGCTGACAAAACGAGAAACAATCTCCACTTGCAGATAAAATAAAGGGTTCAATTCGAAATTTCATATAGATTTTTGAGTTCGACATAAAAATTCCTGCGTTCGAAAGGATGTGCCTGAAGAATTTCGGAAGTTACATCAACCAAAACATTGTGAGAATAACATGTTGAGAATAGTAGTCTGAGTAATACAAATAATAAAAATATATGATAGAATAAATAAATGCTAAACATCTTATGTAAATAAAGAAATTGTCCGTCAGTCATAATTTTTCTGTCAGTCACAATTTTTTAAACGTAATAAATACATTGAGAATTTGTCTAATTTTTAAACATCAGAGATCATAACTACTTTTAGAAATGGAAAATATTGCATTAATAGTAAATAATAAATTCCCAACAAATAAAGCAGATGCCAGGACCGGAAATCGAAACCAAAACCTTCTGATCTTCAGTTTGAGGTTCTATTAAATGACCTATTTGGACTTGTTTATGAAGCGAACTTAAAATATTACCGTAAAAAAATAATTATATATTTGGCGTGACATCATAAATTCATGATCTATGTCATGTTTCAAAGCATGAATTCAAACATAAGCAATAATAACAAATAAATAAATCAATGGTTAAACATTATCAATAGTGGTTGAAATTATTTTAATAGTCCAAAACAATCTATTTTGCATTAACTACGTATTGTCGTTAAAAAGATTCAATATTTAAACGAATCCTTTGCTTGTGCATAATAGCAGGCTAGGAGCTAGAATTAATGGCTGTAGGCCCATTAATTCTTATTTATTTAAAATCGGGCAATTAGCTGATTTTAGTAACAATGCGAAATGAACAAATTATCAAAAATGATACATCTATATACAAGTCCACCATTATTTCAAATTTGTATTTCAAACCAAATCTCTGAGGTGATCTCATCATCTCGGTTTATACTTTGTTTGTAACGTCTCCGCCATTCTAACAATATTTTACTTTCTCTCCTAATTAAAAGACTAATTAGTTGCTTAGTCGTGTGCGAACGCCTTCAGGGATTGCTGGACGTTTTTAGACACAAACTAACATTTAATTGGGAAGTGTTTGTTAGTTGCTGATTTTGAAATTCCGAAGATGCGGAAGTTTCTCTAGAATCAACGGAAACTTTTATTTGACTTTTATTTAATTCTTTGATTTTCATTTCCTTTCCCTGTGCAATAAATATTGATTAAAGACACAGACGTTTAGAATATATTTTTGTGGGCATATAGGGGAGAGGTGGATATTTGGAAAGGCAAGTTTGTTGGAATATTGGAATTTTAGCTAGAATTTGGCTGCCATGTGGATAATGATGTCTTTTCAGATGTGTCAACATCAAGTCAGTGCGGAAGATTTTCTTATATAGAAAAAGGTTTACGTGTTCTGTTCGTCTTAATAGAATTGCTTGCATTTTGGCTAGGAGCAAAGTTTAGTTTTTATTCTGATACTGCACTTCATCTTCGTGTCCTCGGTCAGTGAAGGAGAAATCATTCTATACTAGTGCAATTTTATATTCATGTTCCAACCCAGAGTGCCTCTTATTAGGGAGCTGGATTTTCCCCACATTAAAAACCGACCTTGTGTCCAACTCTTCCCTCGTGGAGAGGCAAGTAAATAGGAATAGAATTTCTCGCTTGTTTAAGATATTAATTTATCGCTGCAGATAAGCAAGGCAGAAATTTGGAATTTTCGATGTTGATTGTTTAAGAATTGTGACCATATTGAAATGTCCGTCGTTAATTCATTTAACTAGTTCATACATTTCGCGCATATTTTTGATTAGTTAATAATGACTTTTGTCAATACATTTCGTTAATACATTTGTATAGTAAATACATTTATATAGTTAATACATTTTATCAAACATTTATATAGTACATTTCGTTTATATAGTTAATACACTTCGTTAATGCATTTATATAGCCAATACATTTCGTTAATACGCTACTATGGTTATGTAGTCAATACATTTCGTTAATACATTTATATAGTTAATACATTTCGTTAATACATTTATATAATTAATACATTTCGTCAAACATTTATATAGTTAATACACTTCGTTAATGCATTTATATAGCCAATACATTTCGTTAATACACTACTATGGTTATATAGTCAATACATTTCGTTAATACATTTATATAATTAATACATTTCGTTAATACATTTATATAATTTATACATTTCGTCAAACATTTATATAGTTAATACATTTCATTAATGCATTTATATAGTCAATACATTTCGTTAATACACTACTATGGTTATATACGCAATACATTTTGTTAATACATTTATATAGTTAATACATTTCGCTAATATATTTGCTTAATTAATAATGGCTTTCGTTAATACATTTCGTTAATACATTTATATAGTTAATAAATTTCGTAAAACATTTATATAGTCAATACATTTCGTTAATACATTTATATAATTAATACATTTCGTTAATAGATTTATATAATTAATACATTTCATTAATACATTTATATAGTCAATACATTTCGTTAATACACTACTATGGTTATATACGCAATACATTTTGTTAATACATTTATATAGTTAATACATTTCGCTGATATATTTGATTAATTAATAATGGCTTTCGTTAATAAATTTCGTTAATACATTTATATAGTTAATAAATTTCGTAAAACATTTATATAGTTAATACATTTCGTTAATGCATCTACATAGTTAATACATTTCTCTAATATATTTGATTAATTAATAATAGCTTTCGTTAATACATTTCGTTAATACATTTATATAGTTAATAAATTTCGTAAAACATTTATATAGTTAATAAATTTCGTAAAACATTTATATAGTTAATACATTTCGTTAATTCATTTAAATAGTGAGTAAACGTATAGAACTATTTTATAAAATGATTATGGGTAAATGTTACACGAAATTATTGGAATAAACATCTAATTAGAAGCTGGTTAGTTAGGCTTTCTACTATACAAACGCTGAAGAGTGATGCTTTATGGTCTGTGCAGTTGCCAAATCCAGACAAATCACGTTGAGACTCTTACATTAATCACGCTGATAGAGTAAAATCAAAAGGCCATATGAAAGTTTTGATGTTTTACTGGAAGTCTAAATAAGTACTGGCATAATATCGGTACTGAGGTCTTTTAAAACAGATGAGGTTTGGAAATAGGGGTGTTCTTCAAAATATAAACACTGACAATAAGTTCGGGCTGAGAGCAAGGTGTAGTCCTCGATCGGAGGAGAATGGATCCTTCTTGACTGGGGCAATTTTTTTTTTGTATCATCCAGAGTACCCCTAGTTAAAGTGCTTAATATTCTCTACATGACAACACCGATCTTATATCTAACTTTGCCCTCGTGGGGATGCAAGAAAACATTCACAATAAACTTAAATTAAAAAGAAAATAAACATAGATTAACAAATAAAACATTTAAAAAAAGATATCTACGAGGTGAGACTGGTGATTTCTTTGGGAATGAAACACAAGCGTTTCTGTGTAGTTCCCATAAGTATATTCTTATACTACTATGTATCAAGTTATTGGTGAAAGTGATGAAGTCGTCCCGATGGAACTCGAACCCGGTAGGCCAAGCCCATAGTGATACACACACACACACACACACACATATATATATATATATATATATATATATATGCTAGCAGGCCCCGTGTCCCAACGTTGCCGGGAAAGTATATTCAATCACTCTAAATTCTAAAATAAGTGTGTGGGCGGGTATTTTTGTTGGTTCACGGCCATTTGACAATCTTTTGGATCATGGGAGATAAATTCTGCGCTGGACGAAGATGGCACTTTTTGTGGATTGCTGGAAAATGAATCTTTTTGTTGTTGGTGGTGGCGGTGTTGTTGTTGTTCCACAGAACTTGTATTGCATCAAATAAGAAAATTTGTAAATTGTGAAATCAAAAAGATGGGAACATGTTTTCTACTTCACAGACGGAGAACAGAACAGATGAAGTGTAGTATCAGAACAGATATTACACTTTGCTCTTAGTCAAGAAGTCATATATCCTTAAAAACCGAGGTATGTGTTGCATTCGATTGACCAAAAACAAAACAAACAAGATACTTTATTTGTCTTTTGTAACTTTTTAATGTAAGGAAAAATACTAAATAATTTAAGAAAGTTATTTCAATGAGCAATCGGTAAATAGTATATAAGTAAAATCAAACACAAATAGAAATATGTACGTTTGGCGCTGTGAGATTTTGCGTAAGAAGAAATCCTTCTGAACTGAAGCAATGTTTATTTCTTTGGAGAGCGGGATTTCGTGTTTGTTTGAAAATACGTTATAAAGGGTTTATAATTACAATATTGTTTTAATAATGTAGTCAATGCATAATATTCCCGACGAAAGTGTTTTTTATTCTGCTTCAGAAGAAATCTTTCGAGACTGAGGCAATTTTTATTTCGTGTGAAGTACGGGATTTTCCACAAATGATATCGGAAATCAATGGTTTACTTTTGTTTTTCAATCTATGTTTTCTTGTTTGTTTGAAAATATCTTTTAAAATAACGTAGCCAATACATAATATTCTTGAAGAAATTTTTTTTATTTCGCCTAAGAAAAAAGTCCTTGTAGACTGAAACAATTTTTATTTTGTATGAGGAACGGGATTTGCACGAATAATAGTGAAAATATAAAAGTTATATTTACTTACGCTGAACAAATAAACGAATTAGAAAAGCTGTCATTATGACTGGTTTGACGTACTCTGCAGATAGTTCGTAAATGTAATCCTGAATTCTGGAATGTGAAAAATGTATACGGAGTAGGTCGATAGAACAGCGGACCGAATTTAGAATATAAATCTGAATAAATAGTGAATCTTCTTTGTTTCACATGAAATATTTGAGAAGTAAAACATTATAGATAAAAGAAATAAGAAGACATAAACAGTCCAATCTGATATTCCTATATTCCTAAATTTTAGGTGATTTAACCGACATTCCTTCAAGGACCGGTGAATCTGGGGGTGGTGACAGTAGATAAATAATAGTGGGTAAAAGAGGATGCCACTTTCTGTTTGGAAGTTTATGGAGGGGAGTCAGAGTATCCGGAATAAATATAAGAAGTATAGGAAAAAAAAGTAATGAATGAATAATTTCTGGAAACACGCATGAGTTCTTAGGGTAATTAGAATACGGAATAGGTTAGCATATGAAGGTTGCTACTATTTTGCTATTATGTCTGAATGCGAGGGGGAAAACGGCTTTATTATATATATATATATATATATATATATATATATATATATATATATATATATATATATATATATATATATATATATATATATAATGGGTTTGGTGTGCCGATTTCGAGATCCATTGGGGCGACTGCATTAATTACACTAATACCCATGAGAGAGGTATAAATCCATATATACTCTCACCAGCTATGGATTACATAGTAGATTAGACTAAACTTTCAAGCCTTGGTTGTGCAACTACTCTGGGAAAAGGAAAATTCTGAAAAAACACCAGTCTCTCCCTGTTTATCCAGTATTGCTACTAGTCGTCCTGGACTTCTTACCACTGGACTCAAGCAATGCTGGTCCAGGAGAGATGTGGTCGGGGATTGCACAACTCTTGTTTAGCTATAGATTTATATATATATATATATGATGGACTCTCCCGTCGATATTTCGACGTATGACTGCCCACGCATGAATTTGAAATTGCAAGGGTTGCGCAATCTCTAACAACCGCTCTCCTGAGTCGGCATTGCTTGATTCCAATGGCAAGTATAGTACAAGACGACTGGAAACAATGCCGAGATAAGCAGAGAACACATACAGAACCTGGTATTCCCAAATGGTCACCCATTTAGTACTTAACTTCGGTGATCTAATGGGAACCGGTGTGTCAACGTGATTGTGCCATATATATATATATATATATATATATATATATAATTATTTATAAATAGATATTATTTTTGCAATACACCCATATACACATGTGTTTCATGCGAAACCAGCAATCGTCAGTATGGGAGGAGACACTCCTTGCTGGTCACACGGTTCACATCACGATATGAAAGTCATGTTTGACACAGTAGCCGAGGCGCATACCAATGCTTCACCACGCATTGTCTAGAAATAGGAAGTAAATTAACATCTAAATATCAAACACGGCGGCTATCCAGCAAGTAGTTGAGAGAAATCAATAGGTGGGGCCCAGAGTTATGCATTACGCAGACTATTCTTAAAGTGCTCTATCTTGCGGGAGTTTTGAATAATTATTTATAAATAAATATTATTTTCAAAATAAACTCATATACACATGTGTTTCATGCCAAACCTATAATCGTCAGTATAGGAGGAGACAATTCCTGCCGATCACACGGGGCACGCCACAATATGAAGTCATGTTTATATATAAGGAACAGGATAATAAAGATATAAGGTATACCTTTAAATTAGAACCTATCATGAAAAGTGATGCTCGATATATGAGATAGAGCAATTATATAAACAAGTAAAGGATGAGAATAAACATTGTATGAAATACAATATTTATTATGTCATCAGTTGTTCAAAACAAAGGGGTTCAAATAAAATAAATTTTATTTGAAAGAAATAATAACATTTCTTTATTTGAAACCCCTTGTTTTGAACAACTGATTACTTAACAAATATAGTATTTTATACAATTTTATACAATTTTTATTCTCAGCCTTTACTTGTTTATACACACACACACACACACACACGCATATATATATATATATATATATATATATATATATATATAATCTTTTGAGTATACCACAGTTTGTGGTGCCCTTGACCAAGCAAGTTCATTTGTGCATTGTGTTCCTCTGGCCGTAATGGCCAGCCGTGCATAAATGCACTTCATGGCAATCAAAGATGTGCACAACTCCAAATTGCAAGTTCGATTGTTTGCGAACTTTTACTAATTGCATTCGAGCGAGTGCAGTTCAAATGCAACTCTATTTCTTGGTTGATTAACTAAAACTGATGGTCTTTATTGTCCGAATCAACATTTGTCCGCCCAGGTAGTTGGTCAACAACTTGTCATCATGCAAATCATTTCTTTGCCCTAAATCTCACGGTAGCAATTTGCTTAAAGCTGCGTCTCCTCTTTTAATTCAATCAATGAACATACTTACGCTAAAAAAAAGGCAAACATCTTTCACATGAAATTTGATTAGATTTTCTTACCAAGCTACTTTTTACACGACTGGAAAATGGGTCTATACTACTATGGGTGAAGTGTATGCACCAGATTATGTGTCCACTAAAAGTTTTCAGGGTATTAGACATAGGAACATGAAATTTGGTAGGAATAATCTATCTACACAGATTTTTGAAAGGGTGTCATATTTATTTAGTGAAAATATTAACCGATGCTTCTGACGTAGTTATATTACATCAATTATCTATATAAACGTGCCAGCGTTCATTACAATTATTCTGACATTTAAAAGACAGTCTCCAATAACATCGGATGTTTTCAGTGGCGACGTCGTTAGATCTCAACAATGAGGAAAAAAATTTATATACCCCTGAAAAAGGCTTGTAACCCGAAATATTTGGATTTAAATGATTGTTTTTATTTATTTGAAAGAAAAATCTCTTGCATCTGGCTTCTTAACGATTTTCATATTTTCATTGACCGATGCTTCTGACATAGTTATATTGCATTCCTTATCTATGAAATTTTAAGTTCTTTGTATAATTTTCTCTCTTATCTTTTTTTTTAACATAGTTCACCCCAGACAAGGCAGGCCGCCACTGTAGACGTAAGGGGCTACTGAGAAGAAGAAAAGGGGGAAAGTTGGGGGGGGACCTAAATTGGGATCTGCGCAGTCAGATGTCTGTTTACATTAGTTTTAAATTTCTGCATGTCAGTACCGTCGGGGAAACAGGGGGCAGGAAGAGAGTTCCAGAGGCCAGCAGCACAAGGAAAGAAGCTTTTTGAGTAGAAAGCTCTCCGACATCTGGGGACCTCCACAGTGAATGAATGGGATTACGTCGATTGTCGAGTTTGTCTAGTGAACTAACGACGAGGGGGTCACCAGAGCAGCCAATTCATCGGAACATAATCCATTGAAGTATTTGTAAGACAAGCACAAGGATGCTACATTGTGGCGATGGGACAGGGACTGGAGCTTGGTTGACAGTGAGGGAGTTATTAGGTTGGCGACTCTTTTTTTGACCTTGTCAAGGAGCGAGAGACTAGTAGATTGATGCACCAGCCATGCATGGGTGGATGGTGGCTTTGTAGAGATACAGGATAATGTCAGGTGTAAGGAGTTTACTAGCACGGTCGAGGGAGCCAACCTTCTTTGCGGCAACCTTGGCAATGTCTTCAATGTATTTGTTCCAATTCATGTTACCTGTGAAGGTTAGGCCGAGGAGGTTGAATGATGAACTCTCAGGTAGGGTGTTATTTGCCATGACTTAAATTTAGACTAGAGAAATCTAGTCTTTTGTATAATAAAATTTTATTACTCTATTTGTATTAGTTTTTTCAATAACAAAATAAAAGAAATGAATGTTGTTTTTTCAGCAAGTTTAATATTTTTTATTTTGAGTAAAACATTTTTTGAAAAAATATTTTTTCTTGTCACACATGAATAAATTCTTTAATATTAAAATATGCACTAAATAAAAAATTAGAGCATTTTAAAGCCCATTTTTTTAGATTTCTTTCATAGAGAAAATATATGTAACAATTTTGTAAATAAGAGTTGTAGTTTTTTGCACAAATTTTCCATTATGAAAAAAATTAAACCTTTAAGTTTTTCGGTCTGAGACTGTTTACAAATCTCTCCGTATTTTAAGAGCAGCAAAGAATGAATTTACTATTAAATGACTTGTTTGAAGATATTTTTAAGTTTCTTTTTAAGTTAAGTTAGATGAGAGGATTGGTTCAAATGGATATTTCCGATCAATAATTTCCATGGATCTTTTTGTAGATACAATTAACTGAGGAACATTAAAAAACTTAATACCCCTCACTCAATTTTCTGTATCTATTTACATTACTAGATTTTCGCTTGTACCTCTTGTCTTGTTAAATACAATGTGAGCTACAAGAGAGTCCATGGGAGCGTCGATAATCTTAAGACAATGTTGCTTTCCTAAGCACACTCACGAAATGTGGTTAGGCTTCTCACAAATGATTCATGTTTGACCCCATGCTGGGCATTTTAATTAGTGGGAGCTTGTTCCCGGGAGTTGTGTCGGTGGTTACTTTCAGCAAAGCTATTATCATAGCTTATATATATAGTTTGTAGAGCACTGCTGTTTTGTAGACATCAGAGCAATAGGCATGTTGGGGGTGTCGGTCATTGAAGTGTGGTCTCGCAATGCTGATTCAAATGCTTTGTAATGACGAACATTCGGTTCAAGAGATTTAAGTGCTCCGGCTTTGGTTAGCAGGTTTACTTGAAGTGTGTCGTTTGCTATTCCTCTGAGGAGTTGGTTCTTGATGTACATATTAGACAGCTTAGAAAATGGACAAATTAAATTGCAGTCCAGTGCTGTAACCCGGAGGCGGATGAGGTAGTGTTCTATTGTTTCAGTCTCACCCTGTGACATCGAGGCAAAAGTGAGGAGATGAACGCTGGGGTTTAGCCCTCATTTATCCTCCCTGGTAGCTTTTCTGGGTCAGTGGAGAAATAAAATAAGGTGGGTGTTTGTCTATCGCATTCTGGATTCATAAGCCGAATAATATAGCTGGATGTTCGCCTGAGATGTCGGCAAATCTGTCATTTTGGTGTACACTTCCCAATCAATTCTGAAATTTCTGAATTGTTGTGGAGTCATTTCGAGATGGAGCTGGTAGAGTTTGGTTTCTTAGGCAGAGAGCTCCTAAGCTTGCTTAAGGATGGACAAGACTTCCTCCATTGATGGTACCCCTAACTCTGTTAACATGGCTCCATCTAGCATTTGAGGTTCTCTTTAGTCAGCTTCTCACTTTTTTGGCTGTGTTGACATGAACCCCTGTCTTGACAAGTTAATGCTCCCAATGTTCAGGATCTATGTATCATATTAACAGCACCATACTGACTTTTTTAGTCAGTGCTTTACTGGCTGATCAGTTGAGCTACAAACCAATAAACTGTAAAGAACATTAAAACCAGGTTTATATAAAAGCTTAAATGTTCCATTATGCTCAGATGGGCAAATCCATTCTTTGAGTTCTTATTGGCTGATTGACTACTAGTCCATGAGTGGATTATCTTAAGGAACTTATTATTTGAATTTACGTATTAACTATTGGAGCATTTTATGCCAGTAACTGTCAGTCTGATTCGGCAATGATGATTTTAACTTACTAACCTGCTTCAAATCGTTAGATTACAGACATCAAGTGCCTTAGACATTTCCCTGACACTTTGATAAGGAAATTTGCAACAATTACATCCAAACGTTCATTGTCAAATGTGTATGGCCGTCCTCTACCTTCTTCAAGGTTCTCATGACCACTGCACTGGAAAACAAGAAGTCAAAGCCCTGTTGGTGTTTGAGATGAAATGTCTTAAGAAAATCCTCAAGGTTACTAGGAATGACAAGCTTAGTAATGCTTGCATACACGGAGTACTTGGAATGACTGAAACCATGGAGACATGGTGTCGGCTAAGAGTCTTCGATGGTTTGGTTATGTTGCTAGAAGTAGTGGGATGATAAATGCCAGCTTCAGAAAAGACTTCTTAAACACAAGACCAAGAGAACGCCCACCAAAAAGATGGTCCGACAGCATTAGGGAACAGTGCAGCATTCCTTTTCAAACAGCCGAGAAATATGCAATTGGAGACAGAATTTTGTGTTCAATACAGCGAGGAGACATAAAGTCCTGTGCGATTTAAGTAAGTAAAGTAAATATATATATATATATATATATATATATATATACAAATGAAACAATAAAGATATATATTATATCTTTATATTATATCCTATCGTTATAAGTTAATGCTCGATGTACTACTTAAAGCAAAGAAAATCGATTATGAAAATAAAAATTGGATAAAATACAATATTTATTAATTCATCAAATATTCAAACAAGGAATATAAAAAACTTTTTTTTAAAAAAGGTTTTATATTCATTGTTTAGATATTTGATGAACTAATCATTTTTATTTTCATCATTAATTTCCTTATATATATATATATATATCTTTACATAAAAGCAACATTAAAATCAAAGAAAACCGTAAATTATTCGTCTCCCAACATGTGCACTTATGCAGCGGACGAAAATTAAAAATAATGCCAATTTTCCAATGCCAAGATTACACATATTACTAACACAAGAAATAAAAATTATATTCAAATTCAATCCACCATTTAACAGATCGTAACTCAAACTACACACCATATGGACCGTACTTCTATCAACCTTTCTCTACCTCTCTCTATCCATATATCTAACCATACGCCTGTGTGTGTGTGTGGGTGGGTGTACGCACATATATGTATATATGTGTGCATGTGTGTGTTGGTGTGTATGTATCTCACTCACCTATGTACGTGATTCAGAACTAACCGCATGCATACACACACACACACGGGCACAACAACCAATTCAGCAACAGGACAATAAAAATAATAAATTTCAAAAGAAAATCAAACACTTAAAGAAATGAAGATGACCGATAAAATAAAGGTCAAACTCACACGTACTTAATAAATACACACGACTTTGACCAAGAGAAGAAAAAATGATAAAAAATAAGAATAAAACATACCAAAATATCAAAACACATACACACATGCACAAAAACGGCAAACAATAACACATTTCCTCAAATGAAACAACACTCTTTCAAATCGAAAGACATTCCTTCAAATGGATTTACATATCTGATGAGAGCGGGCCAGCGCTTGGAACGCATTATATAAAATTATAAAATGATAAAATAACAAAATAATAAATAAATGTTGAAAAAACTTTTTACAAATGTTGGTAGCCTTTCTCCTTTACCTACAAACTTTTCTCTCATTGGAACTGCACTAATACTGCACTAACCTCTTTTCTACATATATATATATATATATATATATATATATATATATATATATATATATATATATATATATATATGGTAAACCTATTCGGGCTCGTTGCTACAGTTAAACTAGAACAGATGACTACTAATAGTTACACATGCTGTTGTAGTCATAAAACCATGCTTGATCTAGTAACAGACGCAACAAAGTTTTACAAAAATATAAATCTGGTTTTAGCTATTATTGCAGTGTTAAGTAAAGTTCTTTCATATACTTATTTAAAATTCCCTAGCCAATGTTACTTTTACAGACCATCTGACAGAATATTTACAGAGAATTGCACATATGCATGTCTGTCTTGTTTTGTGCACACCTCTTGTATTTATGCTTGCATACATGTCCACTTATTGTAGTAGTTCGCATTGCAACTCTCCTTTTAAAGTTGTGCATGCATGTGCATGTCTAATATTTTACCCCCTCTTGTATTTATGCTTGCGTACTAGTCCACTTATTGTAGTATTCACATCACAACCCTCATTGCTAGTTGTGCTTTCATGTGCATGTCTATTTTTCCCCCTCTTGTATTTATGCTTGCGTACTTGTCCACTAATTGTAGTAGTTCGCATCGCAACCCTCTTTTGAAAGTTGTGCGTGCATGTCTAATTTTTTACCCTTTTTGTATTTATGCTTGCGTACCAGTACACTTATTGTAGTAGTTCTCAAGGCAAATTTCCTTTAAAAGTTTTGCGTGCATGTACATGTCTAATTTTTTGCACCCTCTTGTATTTATGCTTGCATATGAGTCCACTTATTGTAGTATTCACATCGCAACCCTTGTTTGCAAGTTGTGCGTGCATATGCATGTCTAATTTTTTACCCCCTTTTGTATTTATGTTGTGTACTAGTCCATTAATTGTTGTAGTTCACATTGCAACCCTCATTTGCAAGTTGTGCGTGCATGTACATGTCTAATTTGTTCCCCCTCTTGTATTTATGCTTGCGTATAATTTTAGTAGTTTGCATCACCACCCTCCTTTGAAAGTTGTGAGTGCATGTGCATGTTCCCCCTTTTATATTTATGCTTTTATGCGTCTTCATTATTGTATTACTTCTCAATGCCAGCTTCCATGGAACGTTGCCTACACACATGTTAGTCTTGTTTTTTTGCCCACTTCTAGTATTGGTGTTCCGTGTGTGCCTACCTATTGTAGTATTTCTCATCACCAACCTGCACGGAGAGTTGCATACGCACTTGTCTTTCCAGTCAGTTACCATAGGAACGTAACATTTGATACACCTCCGTTTTGATAATCACCATATTTTTTACTCCTCTTTCATTGCATATGTTACGAGTTTCTTTTATTGTCCACGATCATTGTTACATATTTACACACATGGCGTTTTATTACATTTAAAAGTGTATGCGATGATTTCACTTTTCATTGTAACTTCATTTACAAACTCTATTTTTACAGAACATTTGATTCAGCCATAATATGATCGGTCTCAATAGTTTATATACCTTCGTGCACATGGCTGCGATAGATTATTTGATTGTCTGCGATATTTGATACATCTTTACACATGGGAACATTTTTAGATCGTTAAATAAGCCCATCTACTTGACAGACATTTATATTTATAAACCATTCAAATCACAACTTTCTCTGAATATTTGATACACCTATATTTTTATAGTACATAATATTTGAAAAATATCTATGACCGAGACTGGAAGAGGACATTTGGCTCATCTACCCCTTTGAGAGGCCAGAATCTTCACATATAAAGCACAATTATCTGTATGTTTGTGTGTCGTGACATCACAGATAAACGGTAGATATAAAAGTCAAACTAACCACAAATTTGGAATTAACACCTTCGATCCAATGTTATTATCGATGTTAAAAGTTCTTTAATCTTTTTTAAAATTCATTGTTCAAAAGTAAAAGTATGTATAATAACACTAGCCAAAAATTTTCTGCCCTTTTTAGTGTGTCGTTTCCAGTCGACCGAACAACATATTTATGAACCATTTCACTACCAACAAGAAAAATAAATAAATAATAAAATAACTCAAAATTGTTTTAGTGAAAATCATTGTACGTAATTAATATCCTTTTTTAATTACAAATTGAACTTTTATTTATGTTTATTTATTTTAGACAATCGAACTATTTTAAATCTATGTGGAGAGATTCCGAACTCATAACCACTATAAGTAGATTAAAAAGACAAAGTATTTTCGTTTGTTCGATTGCAATGTGGATAAAGCGTTCGCCTTCGGTTCAGTTTGAAGCCAGCTTTCAGCGTTCGAATCTCACACTAGACAATCGTTTTGCTATTTTTTTTGTTGCTATATCGTTCCAGTTATTTCCTAGCCGATATCGATCATCATCATAAACCTGAATAATATTTCTTTTTAATTATTTTATTGCGATTTAAAGTAAAGAAAAACATTATTTTCATTTAGACTGGCGTGTAGAAGAGAAGAGTTAGAGAAACCCGACGTTGACAGTTACTTCGGCTCGTATTTAATATATCTGGATCCAGATAGACACAAAAAATCTGTTGATATGCTGCAAAGCTTTCTATATACCTTTAGTATATTTATATACCTTTGATACGACTTTGTTTTGATAATCACCATATTAATTACACCATGATGACACCAAAACAATTACATTCATGATGACACCAAAACAGTCGATACACCGATTTGATAATATTAATGTGTATTATATTTCTATATACATAACTACATAATGTTTGGTACACACATATCTTGATAGACTCAATATCTATGAGCACCCTATATGCATAACTATGATGTTTAATACATTTAGATCTTGATAGACCGAAGATTTATTAGCAACCAATATATGTAACAACTACATAATATTCAATACATCTAAATATTGATAGGCCTAATATTTATTAGCACCATATATACATAATTATATAATACTTGATACACCTATATTTTCATAGACTTAATATTTATTACCATACTATATACATAACTATATAATTTTGATACACCTATATTTTGATAGACCTAATATAAGATCCAGTAGAACCTATATACATAACAACTACATAATATTTAAAACAAGTATATCTTGATAGACTTTATATTTATTAGCACATAATGTTTGATACATTTATATCTTGATTAATCCAGTATTTATTAGATAGTCACTGCATAAAGTTTGATACAATTAACCTAATATGATGAGCATCTTATATACATAGCAACTAAGAAATGTTTAAAAAAACATTATCTTGATAGGCCCAATATTTATTAGCTCCCCATATGCATAAAAACTATATAATATTTTTATACACCTAAATTTTGATGGACGCATATATTTATTAGCACACTATATAGATAGCTACATAATGTTTGATGCACTTTTTTCTTTTTTCTTTTTTTTTTACATATATTCACCCCAAACAAGGCACATGGCCATTGAGATGTGAGGGGTTACTGTGAATTAGGGACCAGATTTATAGTCGTATCTTAAATGAATAAATGTGCAGCAAGATTTTTGTTCACATTATACTTACATTTCTGCATGTTAGTACTGTTGGGGAAACAGGGAGCAGGGAGGGAATTCCAAAGGCTTGCAGTCCGAAGAAAGAAGAAATGAGATTAGAAAGCTTTCAGGCATCTGGGGATCTCTACAGTGAAGGGGTGGGATTTTGCTGATTGTCGAGTTGCTCGGGGATATTTACGGTGAACGAGCGCAAGTTCGTGGGGGCCCATTTCATCAAAGTGCTTGTAAAAAAATAATGTGTGATGTACCTATATCTTGAGAGACTAATATATACTAGAACTTTATGTACATAAAATCTACATGATGTTTGATACACCTATATCTAGATAGACCTTATATTAATTAGCCCTATATATGCATGACGTATGCTTGATACATCTAGATATGGATAGAACCTATATACATAGCAAAATATATATTATACAAATATATTTTAATATACATATTTTAGTGTTTTATGTGCATAATAATTACATAAAGTTTTATGCACAAATATTTTGATAGACCCCTATTTATTAGCACTCTATATACTTAGCTTCATAATATTTGACACACCTATATCTTTATATACCCATTATTTATTATTCCTCTCTATATATCACAATTAAATAATGTTTGATATAACTTTATTTTTATAGACCAATATATACAGGTTGGTTGTTAGAAAAGCGGGAAATTTTCGAATGGTAATTTATTGTTACAAAGAATAAGTTTTGTAAAGTTTTTCAAAGATTAATATTATAATATACCCATAGAAAAAATGTTGTCCGTGATAATTGAAAGAAGTGAATAAGCCAAATGCAATAAAATTTAAACAGAATAAAATTTATATGATAAAATTATAAAATTTTCAAACTTTAAATTTCCCATTTTATATATATATATATATATATATATATATATATATATATATATATATATATATATATATATATAAGAGATGTAGTTTGCTTAAAGCATTGCGTGTAATATGTATATAGAGGAGTATTAGAAGGCTATCACAATGCAAGAAATAGAAATATGTCGGTGTTGAGAAATATGAAAAAACAAGTGTTTTAAAAAGTTTTTTTTAATTAAAACTTACTTATTTCCGTTACATACGGATTTCACGAGATTTGAAACACCTAACATTTGATAAAGAGGTCTTCCCTCGAAATATATTATGGAATACGGTCAAACACATTAAATCACTGTGTAGAAGTCCTGTCTAATCAAGTAAGTTTTAATAAAAATTTAAAAAACACTTGGGTTGTCCTACTTCTCAACGCTGACATATTTCTATTTTGATAGCCTTCTAATACTCCCTCCCTGCTCTCTCACACATATATATATATATATATATATATATATATATATATATATATATATATATATATAACATAAATAACAATAATATCATTTAAGATAAGTGATGTATCCTTAAATAACAATCTATCGTGATAATATAAAGCTCAATATATTGAATAGAGCAATAAATTCAGAAGATGAAAGATGAAAGTAAAAAATTGTATAAATACAATATTTGTAACTCGGAAAAACGCACTACTCTACCAGGAAGCTGGAAGTTGACAAATTTATGACATAATTAATATTTTGTAATAATCATACTGCCGATAAATTCAAAACGAACAATATTTTTCCTTGCATACATATGTTTCTGAAATTTCAATTTATTATCACTTTCATAGCAGAGTAGAAAATTGACAATTATATGAATCTCATCACCAGCAGATGAATGCTATATCAACTAGATACAGGCAATATTCACTTGAATTGTTCAATAATTATAAACACAAAAACAAAACAATATCTATATGACAGGCTAATAGAGTTAATAAAGGTTAAAATATATATGTATGGATGGATCCAATTATTTGTGATATAAATAAAGTTAAATAGAGTTATTAAATTAAACCTTTATTGTATACACACATAAACACACACATACACACGCACATATATATATATATATATATATATATTATGATATATTATACACATAACAGTCAAATAATATAGTGTTGACACACATGCATCTTAATGAAGCTGATGTACTTTACCATTCACCAAATGTATTGCAGAAATAAATGTACCTCCGTACTTGATACACCTCTGCACTAGATACCCCTCTTGAATACATGAATATATTCAGCCATTCAATGCACCTATGGAATAATATCCATTTTATAATGTGAAGCTTTTCCTATTAGAAAAGTAATATAAGCACGTTGTACATGTGTGCCATGCTTTAAAAACTAAAAGTGATGATGTAATTAGTAATCCTAAAATTATTTTGTCAATTAGACAAAACAGGAAATGCGTAAATTAAATTTGTAATGAACGTGTACGTTCCCGCTTTCAAGGTGCAGAAAATATTGCTTTCATCTAGAGACGTTTGTATTTACTGTTTTCGATTAAGAAACAAAAGAAATATCCACATGTCAGAAGGAACCATTCTGATAGGTGAGGGAAAAGTCTAGCTTCCTAATAATGTGACATTATGAGGAGGGGGCCATAGATTTCGAACACTGGTCGCCTACACACGGATTTTAGGTAAAAATGAGAAGAACAAAAGAACATTTTTCTGGAAAGAAATTAACAAACCGAAAACATCCTTTGTCCATGATGTGAGTGTGTCAAAAGAATTGTATTTTCTGAGAAAGCAATGAGCGGGGAGTCAGGTCAGTGGTAAACCTCAGAGAGGAGGTCGGATGACGAAAACAAAAGTTATTTAACATGTGCACTGTTTATGCCGAGGACAGAAAGATCCTAACTGGAGGCCGATTGATATAGAAGAGTTTGTGGTCGGTGTGTCAACCACTCAGGCTAGAGACTCGTTCACTATTTGTGAATGAATACTTAGCAAGTAAAGAATGTGCCCTTTTCTAACTTCCGGGCTAAACCATTTCAAGTGGTAAACAGGAGCAAGAAAGCAAATAGCAAGTCAGACAAGCCGCGCCACCTGAAAAGAATTCAAAAGTAACTCCTTCACTCCAAATAAAAATTAAAGCATGAGTAATTTTATTGAGGTCATCAGAAATTATAATGATGATTTATATATGAAAATTAAATTATTGATGTAATTCTATGATTTTATATTAATATTAGTGATAACACTGGCGAAGCATAATTTATATCCATTATTTTTTACTTATAGTGTACACTAGTATATAATAATAAATCAACCTAACTAAAATTAAAATAAATAGAACAACCAAATTAAACTAAAAGCAAAAACTATACTGATTATGATACACGGGATCGAAAGCACTTGTAGGACAAACCAAGAATCTTTCTTCTAATCATTGTACTCCAAAATAAGACAATTTTCTCGACAGAAAATATGTCAACTGCAGCAGATACGCATTCTAGCTGATAATTGCATACCTAAATAGTTTAATGCTAAATATTACCATAGATACCACCAGACTAATGTAAATTTCCTAAACGTTAATTTAGACTTAGATAGATACATGCATAAACCCTACCATAAATCTAATGAAAAAGTAAAATATATTAACATACACTAGTTTTTAAAATCTTGATGCCTAGCAATAGCCATATGATTTCTAGTCTATCGTTTAACCTAAACATCTTTAACCAGAGTCGACCCATACTACAACAGAGTTTTCCCTGAAAGCTAGTTCAAGGAGAAAATTTATTACATTTTCAACCCATCCGAAAACAAATTACACTGTTGACAGAAAGATAGAAAATAATTCGGTCCACTCCTTCTTTTTGACTTAATGTTAAAACTAATGTAAGTAAATTATTTTTTAAACTTTTAGATAAACATTTTCGATAACAGCATAACCTACACAAACTATTTAATAGAAACTCCATCAAGATTAGCTACTCCTGTAAGCAACCAACGTAGAACAAAATAACAGCTAGACCAACACCCCAAACAATACCCATGCACATGTTCGTGCAGAACCGAAGATAACTGCTAACTGAAAGATAAATGTGCCTTGAAGTCCATTGTTTATAAAGCCTACATCACACTAATATGCCGAACTCAAGGGGTGAGACATATATAGGTGTAGCATCTAATTGACACTAATCGGCATAGAGGGCTCCAATAGTTGATATGTAAATATTGCTCAATTCACGCAAGAATTTTCTTACTATATCATCCACTCATGAACTAGCAGCTGGTCAGGACTAAGAGAATGGACAAGCCCATCTGAACATAATGGAACATTTCAGCCTTTTTTGTGGACCGGCTTTCTTGTGGGTGTTTTTCAGTTTATTTGTTTGTATCTGACTACTAAATTCTGATTACAACGATTACACAAGAATTCTTCAAACAGCAGTTTTACACATATAACACACTATTTAAACATCTTGACAAATGATCGGCTCATGCACTAGCAACTATACATAGAATCTAAAAGACAATAGCATTCCATAATCAATTAAATTAAAAATATTCAAACCTCAGGACTCCTACCCCCCGAGTTCCAAAAAATGTAACCCTGTCTCTAACAGAAAAAACGAAAACTTCACAGGTCATCTTCTCTTCAACAACCAATGTTTAAATGTCAAATAGGAGGTGTTTGATATGTGCTCATATCATAGAAAATTTCTACTGGAAAAGTGGACAAATATCCAAACGCCCTAAGGACGGACCCATTTCTGTAGTGATATCTTGGTGTGTAGGTACACTAATATAAAATTTATAATACAATACATCTATAGCTTTTACAATTTGCAGACCTGAATTACACAACCCCACAAGATGTTTGCATTAGACATTTCACATCACACTTCTGCTTTTACATACATGGACACAGACATGTTGTGGTACATACATTGACACACATGTGTACACGGTCATGCAGTGTGTATATGTATGTGCGTAATTCCATCTGCAGAATATATGCAGGAAATTCACACACTATAATTCCATTGTCCCCTTAGGCGGTTTATATAATTTCTTAGGATATTTGGTTTTCGAATATTTAAAAATCTTAACTCTTTAGCATTAACCTTTTCAAATCTTCCAACCTGCAGTTGAGACCTTAAATAAATGTTATAATCCCTAATTTATGTCATAACATAGATATAAACTCATGCATATATTTTAGATAATTTGATTAAATTCTTAGATTTTTAACATGCATATATTTTAGATAATTTGATTTAATTTTTAGATTTTTAACAGGCATATATTTTAGATAATTTGATTTAATTTTTAGATTTTTAACATGCATATATTTTAGATAATTTGATTTAATTTTTAGATTTTTAACTGCTACACTGTTTTTAAAATACAATTTTTTTAACATTTACTTTCAAGATATTAATTTTACTTTCACCTGGCACAAATTTTTTCTCACGGGAGTGATGTTGCTAATCTCTCTCTAATTTAATTATTCCTCTCTAATTTATCGTTTTTTCAATGGATGGTGTTTGAATGAGATCCAGTTTTTGGTTCCTCCTTGTAAAACATTCATAACAAGAACTCGTTTGTCTACTACAACGAAAAAGACTTCCTTCCCCCCATGTGCCCAGTGACAAGCAGCATTTCCATCGACAGAGCTTCTTTGCAAGAACTTCTCACCTGTGCAACACATTATCGAGGGATTGTTTCCCTGTTGATTACAACCCGGTCACTTTCAAATCCAATATTTAGAAATTCTTGTAATGAACCACCCCATAAGGAAGCAAACACGGATCATGCAATTGATCAAAGTTAGTACTCCATAGTGTTTTGCATCTTTCAGCTGGAAATTATTCTCATCTCATTTCTTGGCCTTGATAATTAGTGACCTCGCTAGTTAAAAATAATAAGTAATAATGTTTCCATTTCTTTATTTATATCATTTATTTATGCTATCCTCTGCTGCTGTTACTAATATTATTCCATATATTCTCCTCCTCTCACCACGTTCTCTTTTCTCCTCTTCTTACCACTGCTTGTCTCATTTGCCCTTCTTTCCAACATTTAAAAGATTCAATCTGCAAACAAACAAGCTTATCGGTGTTTCAGTATTATATATAGATGCTTGTTGGAAATGTACTTAGCCAATTTCAAGGAAATACGAGTCAGGGATGGAATGGACAGGGTTGGGAACTTTGGCTGAACCAATCTGTCCCAATTTGTTTATATTCAACCTCAGATGAAGTGATAAATATTTCAGAGATTTTGACTTCACCTGACACTTGGAATAATGTTTGTACTGACACTTCATCGATTTATATTTTAATGCTTGGCTTTTTTACTCTCTTTTTTTCCTATTCTGATATTTTTTAATCTTTTTGCTTTCGTTTTGTACTTTGGCTTCTTTTTGTTTTTCTATTTTGACACTTGATGCAGCCAAATTCTAAGTCATGTGAGAACACTATATTGATGGCTGCCACCATTTGGGTGCCAGAATGAATAGCTTTTGATTGGAAATCACACATAAGTGGTACTATATATATATATATATATATATATATATATATATATATATATATATATATATATATATATTTCTCTCTATATATATATATATATGATTATATATGAAACAATAAAAATAAAAGATATTGTGATAAAAGTATGCTCGATATAATGGATAGAGCATTAATATAAGAATAAAAAGATAATGAAAATAAAAATTGGATAAATTACAATATTTATTATTTCATCAGATATTCAAGCATTGGATATAAAGAAAAAATTTTTTCCTTAATCCATGAATTTTCAAAGATAAGCTCTTTTCATCAAAGGAGCAAAATCAGTAAAATATTGCATTACTGGAAGCATATATTTGAAAATATAAAATTTGTAAACAAAAGATATTTTCAATAAAAGCTGAATAAAAGATAACATTTGTCTATGTAATGATCCTGGGGGTCAATCAGAGATAAGTTGAGCATTGAGTTATAATCCGATAGAATCCAGATAGCAAACTCCTAAATTCAAGGCATGAAAGGATACATTACAATGAATTTCAAAAGAAAAAATCAGTGGAGAAAAAAGTTGATAAAAAAGTTAGTGGCTCACCAAAAGATATCCAAAGAATATAGCAGGATGATTATATAGACTCATCTCATATTGGACCCAGCTTTCATTGAAGATGTCTTTTATTTACAACTTTATATTTTCATTTTATATATATATATATATATATATATATATATATATATATATATATATATATATATATATATATATATATATATACATATATATATATATATATACATACATTGTTCAAGATAAGATATAATTTAGAGATATAACCTTTATCTTTATTTTCATATTTCACACACACACACACACACATATATATATATATATATATATATATATATATATATATATATATATATATATATTATTAATCTATGCGAGTGATCTACCCCTGGACACTCTCCCAGGCTGGAGGCGGCTTTCGGCCGGAAGTGATGAGACGTCCATTATTTTTTTACCTATAATCTGTAATGGAGCGCGAATAAACTATTATCTGCATATACGTTATCGAAGTCCCTGTTTACATTCCTTTTGTTACATAGTAACACTTCTTGATTTTCATATTAACATTGGTAGCAGAGCGAAAAGTTGTTATGGCTTCAAAATTCATTTCACCACCTGTCTTAATTAACGACAAATACAGCATGTGGAAAAAAGAGATGCAGATTTTGGAGATGGCTACGTCGCTTGACAAGACGAAACGTGCCACCGTAGTATTTTTTCTCTGGAAGGAAAACCCAGAGAAGCTGTTTTAGAATTGGACGTGGTGGCCCTTAATTCTGAGGACGGAATGACGCATATATATGAAAAACTGGATACCCTTTTTTTAGATGTTAATCAGTCGGCTTTTCTAGCCTACGAGATGTTTGAAGCATACCGCAGACAGCCGGACACATCAGTGAAAGACTTTCTCATTAACTTCGGCCGACATGTCGCCAAGTTGAAAGATTTCAACATCGCCCTACCCGAACCCGTACTTGCGTTCAGGGTATTGAAAGGTTCCGCTCTCACTCCCGAAAATGAAAGATTAGTCAAAGCCACCGTCAACGAATTGACACTATCTTCTATGTCGGGACAGTTAAGAAAGATTATGCACAGACAGTCTTCAAACGCACCGTCTAGCAACATAACGCCCGTCGTGATAACGAATGAAGATGTTGCTTATATAGAAAATGACACGGACTCTAACGAGATATATTAAGGTCGCTCTTCGCACCGACGTGATTTGAATTTCAACAATCGACGAGGAAAAACAAACCGTGGTGGAAGACGACCTGTCAACAATACCAGAACACGCTCCACTGACACAAAAAAAATAAACCTGCTCGGTCCTGAATGGAACACCACTGTGTGTTTTAAATGTGGATGCAGGTCTCACTGGTCTTACAACTGCCCTTACGTTAACGATACCAGAGGTAAACGTGAGGACAACGAAGACGAGAGTTTTCTTTCCCTTGCCAACATCGTGCTTATGAGTCAGAAACGTGAGGAAAACGGCAACACTCTTCTAGGTGAGATATTTGGTTCGACTGTCCTAGATAGTGGTGCATCTGGTACCGTTTGCGGGACAAAATGGTATGAATGTTTTCTTGAGACGTTAACAGATGCACAGAAAAAAAGATAATCACTAAAGAAGGAGTGAGAACTTTTAAATTCGGCGATGGAAATAAGTTGAACTCTCTTAACAACGTTACTCTACCATGTGTCATCGCAGATATCGAAGTCAGTATCGTCACTGATGTTGTGGACTCTGACATTTCCCTTTTGTTGAGCAAACACGCTATGAAAGGGCCGGGACTTGTCTCAACTTTGAACATGAAAACGTTACGATGTTTAAAAAGAAAATTCCATTGAGATGCACATCGTCTGGTCATTATCACATCCCTATCACCAAACCTCTACCGGACATGGGTAAGTTCAAACATACTTTTCGTTAAAGAAATCTCCTCGAAAAACAAGTCAGAAAAATTAAAAATTGCAACCAAATTACATAGACAATTTAGTCATCCTAGTAGTAAGAAATTATGTGATTTAGTTAGGAATGCAGGTATAAGAGATCCCGAATTCATAAAAATTTTGCAAGCACTTCCAAGTTCCTGTGAAGTATGTATTCGCTATAAAAGGACTGAACTTAGACCTATTGTTGGATTCACTTTAGGATCATATTTTAATGAAACTGTTGCCATGGATATTAAAGAAATCAATGGTAACAAAGTACTGCACTTGATTGACCATGTTACCAGATACAGTGTCGGCGTCAGGATTCCTAGCAAGGAAAGATCTGACATTATCAGGGCTATATATTTAAGCACTGGATAGCATATTCTGGAACTCCAGGATCTATCTTAACCAATAATGGCAGGGAATTTGATAACCAATCATTTCGGGACATGGCACAGAATTTAAATATTGTTGTGCGTACTACCGATGCTTAAAGTCCATGGAGTAATGGCTTAAATGAAAGACATAATGGAATATTGGAAGAAATGGTTAAGAAGACCATAGAGGACACACATTGCAGCTTTGACATAGCACTAGCATGGGCTATAAGTGATAAGAATACGCTTCACAGTGCTCACGGATTCAGTCCCAATCAACTTGTTTTTGGTAAGAATCCCAACCTGCCCTCCTTTTTGAATGACAAACTCCCTGCATTAGAAGGTGTCTCTACCAGTGAGGTTGTTGCCAGTAACCTGAATGCCATGCATGCAGCTAGAAAGCAGTTCATAATGTGTGAGTCTTCGGAAAAATTAAGACGTGCACTTCGTCATCAAGTAAGAACTGGCATAACACAATCGTACAAAAATGGTGATATTGTGTTTTATAAGAGAAATCTCTGTGATAAATGGCTTGGTCCAGGAACTGTTATAGGATGGGAGCACAAGCAGGTGCTTGTTAAACATGGAGGCACACATGTAAGAGTGCACCCCTGTCGTTTAGTGCCCCACCCAGAAGCATATCAAAGTTCTTCTGAAACTAAATCAACAATTGAACCCACCACCTCTAGAAAGTGGGCTTGAAGGAACTTCAAACACACCAATTTCTGTGGATGAAGAATTAGGAACCCTGGACGATCAGGTTGCACAACATCAAACTGTGAGAGAGAGACATACACGACAAACACCCATTTTAAAAACAATCGAGCTACTCAAACCAGGACAATCTATTAAGTGTAAACTTGCCAATGATGATGATTCAGAATGGAGAACATTGAATGTCATAAGTAGAGTGGGCAAAGCCACCGGCAAAAATAAGCATTTAATGAACGTGGCTATGGAACAAGGTGAACCATTTTTGCTAGACTTTGAACATGGAGTACTGGAATGGAAAGCAGGTGAAGTCGGACCAATAAGTGAAGATGAACCCACCTCTGGTAATGAGGAAAACATAATGATTTATTCTTCTAATCATGGCCTGGAAACAGCAAGGAAAAAAGAACTCAAAAGCTGGGTCGAAAATAAAGTTTACACCCAAGTACCTGACCAAGGCCAACCCAAGATATCCACAAGATGGGTTTATACTAATAAAAATGTCAATGACAAACAAGTTCATAAAGCTAGACTTGTAGCGAGAGGCTTTCACGACAGGGATGCTGGCAATATAAGAAACGATTCTCCAACATGCTCTAAAGAAAGTCTACGTATAGCCTTGGCTATAATGGCATCTAACCACTGGGTGTGCAGGTCAATGGACATAAACACAGCAATCCTACAGAGCAAAGAGTTAGACCAATTAGTATATTTGGATCCTCCTAAGGAAGCCAATGTACCTCCAGGATATATTTGGAAACTCTCCAAATGCGTTTATGGTTTAACTGATGCATCAAGATCCTGGTACCTGACACTCAAGGAGGAATTATTGAAGTCAGGAGCAGTCGTTTCAAAATATGATCAAGCCATATTTACATGGAACTTTGGCAACAAACTGCACGGTATAATCGCTACTCATGTCGATGATTTTTGCTTTGCAGGCTCCAATATCTTTGAGACCAGATTTATGGACAGGGTTCGTCACTTGTTTGAGGTTAAGTCTGAAGAGGTTGAGGAGTTCCAGTATATAGGATTGAGCATAAGGAAAAACAGGAATGATGTTAAGCTTGGACAGGAAGAATATGTCAAGAAGTTGAAGTGTATCCCACTGGAGAGAGGCAGAAATTTAAAAGATGCAATATCTACAACAGAAGTTACCAAAACCAGGCAATTGATCGGTCAACTTAATCGGTTAACCACCCAAACCAGACCTGATCTTAGTTATGATGTTAGTGAATTAAGTTCAATGCTAAAACAGGAAAACGTAGAATGTTTAAAACAGGCTAACAGGGTGGTAAAGAAAGCAAAAAAGGAAAAATCTCATATAGATATTCCTGATTTAGGGAATCTTGAGGACCTAAAGATTATTGCATATAGTGATGCCTCTTTTGGTAACTTAACCGATGGAAGTTCACAAGGAGCCTATATACTCTTTTTGGTAGGAGGAAATGACAAGTATATGCCCATTGCTTGGCAATCCAAGCAGATTAGAAGAGTCGTCAAAAGTACCTTAGCTGCTGAACTTTAGTCATGGTTGACATGGCAGAAGCGTGCATTTTTATAGAAAACTGTTGTTAGAAGTATTGCGATTGAGTGACAGTATTGATAACATCAAGATCTTCTGCAAAATAGACGATTCATGTTTCTATGATTCTGTACATTCCTCAACCCAAATTTTGGATAAAAGACTTCGTATAGAGAGGCTATTCTGAGAGAAATGATTGACAGAAAAGAAATTGCAGAGGTCTCTTGGATACCAACTGATGTACAAATTGCTGACTCTCTGACAAAGAAAGGAGTGCCATCATTTATGATCCTTGGTTTCATATCTGAGCCAAAGGAATCATCTGTATAATGTAAATACACTTTTTTTTCCTCTTTTGCAGAATATATGATGCTTAATTGAAAAGAAGAGAAAAGAGGGGAAGAACTATTAATCTATGCGAGTGATCCACCCCTGGACACTCTCCCAGGCTGGAGGCGGCTTTCGGCCGGAAGTGATGAAACCGCCATTACTGTTTTACCTATAATCTGTAATGGAGCGCGAATAAACTATTCTCTCCATATACGTTATCGAAGTCCGTGTTTACATTCCTTTTGTTACATAGTAACACTTCTTTATTTTCATATTAACATATATATATATGTATATATATATATATATATAATGTTTTTATTATTATTAAATATTGAAGTGTTTTTTTACCTACAGACGATATCGTTTCGGTTTTTTACCCTAACTAGTGCAGTAATGGGGGTTGTAGGCAGTTGCATGGGATCGAATGCAGTTTGTAAATTCGGTTTAAAATTACGATACAAACGCTCAGGACCACACGGCTACCGGGAATCAGCACATACATTCATTGGAATTAAGATACACTTATCCGGGGAGACAGAAGGAAACGCTATTGCTGTCTACAGTGTTTAACACTCACACAGAACTCGCTTTGTCAGAAATTATAACAAACTCTTCTCAATTTCACAGTGCTCTATTTCAAGACTATTACATATTTAGGCTTTTAACTATAAATATTTATATATATATATATATATATATATATATATATATATATATATATATATATATATATATATATATATATATATATATATATACTAGCTGGCTTTACCAGCTCACTATCACTTTGCAAAGTTTGATACTTTATTTTTCTTTTCAATAATACCCTAAAGAAATGAAAAGAAAAAAGAGAGTAATTCGCCTGATCAATGGTGTGTGAGGTGTCTTTTTTTGACTTACAATTTTTCATTGAATTTAAAAACAATAAAAAAAATGTTGCGTTGCTCAAGGAAGGAAGAGGGAGAGAAGCAGAATAAACAGTCAGTTTTTCTATGTGACGTAGCTAATGGGAGTGAGGGTAGGTAGAGAGAGACAGAGAGACAGAGAGAGAAAGAGAGAGAGTAAGCAGTCAATCACCCTCTCCTGTGTCGGAACTCTTGCTTATGCCTGTTGGCATATCTTTATTTCTAGTTAGTTTAATTTAAATTGCCTCCCTTGCCAATTAATCAGCAAATATTTTTTTAATGTTTTAGTAATTTACCATTGTCTTATTTAATTACTTTAATTAATTACTGTTAATATCGACAAAACTATTGCATATATATATATATATATATATATATATATATATAGAATATAGGACAATGAACTTACAAATCAATAACACCAAACATTAATTTATTATGAACTGTTTAAAAAAAGTGTTATACAAATTAGGCATTCAAATATATGTCTTGATTCTTTCATCTGTACTATGCATAAAGTATTTTTAAAAATTATGTTGAATAATTGATTTAAGTAACAACAAGCCGTTTTGATGATAATATAGGAGTGATTTGTCAACATAATTGTCATGGATATCTATACAATACGTTCCAGCTTGTGGATGCTAATATATGTACTCCCCATCTCTATTTATGTAAAGTTAGGTATGTGTATATATTTATCTATTTTAGACAAATTCTTTAGTCACATTACATATTGATTGTAATCTTTGTAAGGGGACATGAAAGTGGGGCAAAACTGTTCTGTTTAAGGAATCAATGTTAACCGTCCTGGGACGGGTATTCTTCTAGGTTACCATAAACACTTACTAAATGATGGTGTCCTCTACATATAAAGGCCCTGAGCACGTACACTACTATGCTGTCGCCATCATATGAAGTCATCTTAGACATTTAAATTGAATAAGATATATTGCATGAAAAAGAATGAAACATTTATTTACTTGAAATAGTTGTGTGATAATTTCAAATTAAGATGGAGACCAATATTTGATTCTTCATACTTTTACTTTATTTTTTTTAATTACAAACTCTTTAATTAGATTATCTTAACGTATCTTAGACGAGAGACTTTCTGCTTTAAACGTCGTCTATTCTGATGCCTTAAGCACCTGCTTGTTTTGCTTAATGGTTAATTCAACCAGGAGTAGAAAGTTTATACGTAGTAAGGGACCTATTTATAAAATAAAAGCAATATATATATATATATATATATATATATATATATATATATATATATATATATATATATATATATAAGCAGATAAGTAATGAGAATACAATTGGATGAAATGCAATATTTACAAAATCATCAATTGTTCAAACTAGGGTTATATAAAAAAAACCTCTTGTCTGAACAATTGATCATTTCATAAATATTGCATTTTATCCAATTTTTATTCTCACACTTATCTGCTTATACAATTGCTCTATCTCGTATATCGAGGTTTGACTATCTAAGATAAGATATCATTCAAAGATATAATTTTTATCTTTATTTTCCCTCTTCACACACACACACATATGTATATATATATATTTGTTATATATATATATATGTATTACAAAAGTTCAGAACAATATATGTGATACATATATAAATGCATACACACTGTAATACATATATAAGTAGATATTATGCTCTCAATTTTAATTTTTTTCTTAATAATTGAACACTCTGCTGGGGTTCTCTCCCTTTTCTTTTTGAGCATAAAAACCTCATCACTTTTCATGTGACAAGTTATTATATTCGTTATCTTTCTTTTTTCTTCCCTTTTTTAACATCTTTCTGTTAGAATTGTTCCTTACAAATCCAACTAGGGTGTAGAGACAACCCTTTATGACACTTGTACCCTCCTTCAACCTACCTATCTGATGACCATCGTCTGCTTGGGAAAGGAAGAGGAAAAACACACATGTGAAGAAATTTATTCTTTAGTTCTGCAAAGACAGCCGGAAAGGATGGTCCTAAAAAGAAAACGTCCTGGTGACTGATATATAATTCCTGCCGGGAGGAAAAGTCGCTGAGGAAAAAACTAAAAGAAGATGAATTTTTATTTATCAAAGATATTGATATTTCAATATGTCTCAGTACACAAGAAGATCGGATAAGATCCACCGATGAACAAAAATTAACTAGTAAATGATATTATAATATGCCTCTGCGGACAAGAAAAGGACAAGGCAAGAATTTACTCACTGATGAGAAAAACTTAACTAAAAATATCGTCATCTCGACGAGAACATTGTAGAAAGCTGTCGGTCGGTGAATTATGAATTATTATTGCTGTGACCTTGAAAAAACGATAATAATTTAAACAAGACGGTTGTATATTTACTAGAGTGTATTTACAGAAGTACAGAATAGTATGCTACAGAAAGTCTTCGTCCGATACTGTGGCTACGACTGCCGCCATGACTGCTACGACACTTAGTCATAACTGTATTCATAGTCTTTGGAAGAGTCCGTCTACACCGGAAATAGGGTAAATCAACATCACACCATAACGATTATATGATATGAACTTCGTTATCCTAGAATTCTTACATGATAATATCCACACTTGTGGTGGAAAAAAAGTTTATCTTTCTTTGATTTTTTGTCTCATGTTTCTTTGTATTTAATATCCAGAAACCTTGTCGCCTTAGTTAAATCTTATTTTCTTTTAGTTTTATTGATTGTATACTCTGGTCTTAAAAATAAATATCCATTAAAAATGCTTCTGTTTTTTGTTGATTCTCTTATGTCTCTGATCACTTTGAGTGAATTCCCAAAAAGGATCCATCTTTTCCTTTTTTTATTTTCTGAACCCGTTGTTCCGCTTCTATATCACAAGTTTGTAACATATTGCATATACGTTTTAAGCATAATAACTCATTTTAATAGATTATAAACATTTATGGTTTATTCTCCTCTAAACTTTCGAAAAAAATCAATAAATTATTAATAGGCTTATTGTTATCATGTATGATTGGATAAGTACTTACTATTATAATCATTATTGTAATTTACCATTCTTGGCTGATTTACTCTATCTGGTATACCCCATGCAAATAAATAATACTTTATTTTGTTTTAGACATACTTGTCTAATTATTTCTATATTTCAATGTTGAATAATTATGCCTGGTTCTTTAAACTATACAATTTATCTTTTTTTCTTGTGTTTAAAATTTAAATATAAATCATATGTGAAAGATTACTATTACTTTGTTCTATAATCTTGTTTCCATTTGTTTGTGCTAAGCTTTGCTGCAAGATCAAGTACGACTGCGTAAGAATATTCCTTTGTGGGATTTCGTATCTAAAGTTAACTTCCTTCCCTTAACCATTCTCTTATCGAAGATATGTATCTTCTCATAAAATTCTTTAGAATCAAAGTCCAACTCTTGTGTTCTGTGGCAGATTTATGGCTGAGTCCTTGATTGATGTTCGAAACAGTTGCAGTAACTTTTCATCTCCTTGGAAAACATCTAAGAAACGTCTTTCTTGCTCATGCTTACTCGAGGGTTGAAAAACTTTCCTCGGAAATACAGGTGACAATATCACTTTCCCACGGTGAACGTTTTTGTATTTGATTAAGATATTCATTATTAAGCTTTTAAATTCCATGTTCATGGCTTAGCAAATCTATATATATATATATTACTGAGCAGAAAATATGTGTGGTCCCATCTGTCTCTAAAGGCAATGAATTTGAAAGTATTGCTTCAATATTGTGGAAAGAAGAAATAGAAGCTGACTTGAAGCAGTGATACTGAAATGTGAACGTTAGGCATTTAACATAGGGCGATGCTTCTTATTACATATAAACATAGAATTCCTTCCAGAGAAACTTTGACTGGGTCGGAATTATTTAAAAAGGGGCGTAACTCTGTTTTTGTCCATTCATAATTACTTCACTTTCATTAGAACAAAGAAAAATATTTTTGAAAAAACAAAGAGTAGGAATCTTCTCACACGTCCTTGCTCTTATATAAAGCGCTTAGCATTGCAAAAAAATACCATTAGCACAGCTTGATAGAGCGCATGTCTTGTACACTAGATAAACAGGTGTCAGAAGAAGAGTCTCCAAATGAAAAAGGAGACAACTCTAAACAAAAGGAAACTACCGCTTTAATTTTTCAAACGGTTACTCAAATTCTTTTGTTCGATTATCAAGAATTTCAAACTATACTAATAAATCTTGAATTTATTTTATTACTTTATATCATTTCCTAAACTCATATCGTGTAATAATGTTATTAATTGTATTCCCCTTTCTCTTTCTATTTCTCGTTCTTTCTGTCTCTCTGTCTCTCTCTGTCTCTCTCTCTCTCTCTGTCTCTCTCTCTCTCTCTCTCTGACCCACTCCAGTGATAAAAAGAGTTAAATGATATGCATTGATTTTAACAGCAGAAGCAGTACATACACCAGACAGGATTTTGCAATGGTATCGGAATTTTCGTGTCGTTAACGAAAAACCGCTCTAAACGATGGTCATGTTATCTAGGAAAATTATCATAAAAAACTTATAACAAGAGATAAGGAAAGGAGTAAATACAAGATGTTCGTATAAGTAAAAATATAGTTTTATTTACAAAAAAAAGATAGCCTGGACTGCTTTTTTTTCCAAAGCTGGAATAAATAAATTATTCCTGGGTAACATGCAAAAAAATAAGAATCAAAAAAATACAACATCAGTATCTCTGAACATAAAGGTTAGATACAACAAAAATTGACACAATCAAAGTTAAGGAATAAATCCTTTTAAAACATGAACATACTATAAAGTCCGTATTCTCACAAATCAATCAAAAGTCTCTTTTTTTCATTTCACCAAATTTACAATCAAAAGAAATAAAATTAACAAACCGTGTCGAAGTCCAACATAATTTCCATGATAAAATTAACTCTTTTTTTATTTTATCAACGTCTGTCCGAAAGTTCTTTTCTTCTACTTTTTCTTCAATATTTTCTTTTAGCGACTCCGATGCAATATGTATGGCACAAGAACAGTACACATTTCAAACAAACACAATACTCACTATTTTCCATCGTTCGTCTTGAATGGTGAACACGCGCGTATGTGACTGATTCAACAGGCACAGTTGAATATCATCTCAAATCGATCTGTGTGCAAAGACGATCAATCTCTATGATTCTTAATCTCTGATTAGAATCTTCTCGACAGCAAAGTATTTCACTTCTCGGGAGCTAAGCTCTTCAACATAGGCAATTTCGTTCCCGGAGCCATCTCGTTCAACTTCATATCTCTTAAGTTTCTTCCAGTAGAAATTCTTGCAAATTTAACGTCCCCACGTGGACGGAGAAACCGTTTTAACATGCGTCGAGTTCAACGACCAACTCTGTTCTTGAATTTAACGTCTCACACGTGGACGGAGAAACAGTTTTCACAGGTGTTCACTGCCTGACGTACAGCTCTGTTCTTGAATTTAACGTCCCCACTTGGACGGAGAAACAGTTTTAACACGTCTTGTCATTCTGGTGTGCGACTCTGTTCTGATTAAATTTCGCGCCGATATATCCAGACACGACAAATTGCATCATTGCTAAAAATAGAAATCACGTGACACATGGCCTTCACCGCTTAACACCTACGCAATATCCATATGACCTTCGACCTGCACTTAGGCCCCCCTACCCTTCAACAAAGGGAAGTAACCGTTGACTTACTTAGAAAAACGTCTAGAAATTTCCACAATGGCTGTAGTTCCCTCGGACCCATTCTCCAAAAAAGGATCGAGAGAAATAAAATAATTGAAGATGAAAAGAAACATGTGAAAGGAAGAAGAAATAAAAATAAAATATATTTCCTATTTACTTGTCTCCCTACGAGGACAGAGTTAGACACAACGTCGGTTTTCAACGTGAGGAAAATCCAGCTCCTCAAAAGGGGCACTCTAGATTGGAACAAAAATTTTAATTGCCTAAGTCTAGAGAGATTTCTCTTTCACTGACCGAAGACAGAACAGAAGAAGTGTAATGTCAGAACAGATACTACACTTTGCCCCTAACCAAGAGGTCAAGGAAAAGACAAATAGTTTCTTTTAACAAATGTCAACAAGCTTGATTTGATAAATTGAACCACTAAGTTTTATTTTCAATGTGCTCCAGAATTAATCGCTATAACTCAACAATATTTTCATTTCTTTCATTATTAAATTTTATCAATTAACTTTTAAAAATTAAAATTCAAACTTCAAAGAATTTTAAAATTTATTTTTCAGAATGTATTTAAAAATTATGTATCACTGTTTTTAGCCATGAAGAAGTACTCATTTTTATTTCTTGGAAGCAGAGGAATTGGTATAATGGACATCAACATGGACTACGTGATTTATGCACACTTTTGGGAAAAATATGAAACTTAAATTTCTGCCCAGCTATGTATGAAATAGCAACTTGTCTTCAATAAGTCACATGCAATAAATAACTTACAATATATGTTATTGCTGTAGTGTATGCTTGTCATAGCACTAAATTATAATATTGTCACATATTCTTCAATGTGATCGACTCAGGTGTTCTATCTGATATCTGGACTATCAACGTGGTTTCATTCGGTATCCTCGCCCTCAACATGATTTAGTCTGGTATCTGGGCCCTTCCCGTAGTGACCAAGTTTGGGCAGATCTCTTAGTTTTTGCTCTTTGTAATTAGAAGCTAGCTTCGGGTGGAAGGGTTGAAACAAAAGATGTTGAATATTAATAATAGTAATCTATTCTATTCAGAAAACAATCTACAACCGGCCGTGTTGGTTGCATCATGAATTCTATGGAACTTTCAAGTACTATTTGTTCATATAAGCAGCCTTAGAAAGAGAAGCAGTATCGTCTGCAGACCACTAGTTATACACATATACTGTTAAACCTACAGACTGATTATTTCAAAATGACTTCCCCCATCCCATATATATATATATATATATATATATATATATATATATATATATATATATATATACTAGTGGTATTTACCCAACGTTGCCTGCTGATAGGGAAAAATAATTTCAAATATAGTCATGTTTATAATTTTTGCCTTGAAAGAAAAGTTTTAAAAATAGCATTTGCAATATGAGGTCAAGTAATAAAAAAAACTGTTATCGCGATAGTGTTCTGAAAAACATGAGGTTGCTGTAAAACGGCAAGTTGATTTAACAAATTCATTTTTATTTAATTATTTTAAATCTTACAAATACCAATAAGAAATAATTAATTAAATTGGTAAAGCTTTTTAAATACATTCTTCACTGAGTATATATTTTGTTTAATTTTATATTTATTTTTTGAGACAAAGAAAATTTAAAAAAAAATGAATTTCGTTACTTTACGTGCTAATATATTTCATTTATTTTATGGACTTAATCGATAATTGCCCCTGATCAGCCTAGATGAAATCGAAGAAATATTTAAATGGTGTCTTTAGATTCTGTGAAAAAGTTAATCTTTCTTGACACTTATTTGAATGTTCTAACTGTAAACATATCGATTTCTATAACACAAAGACAAACCATACACGTCATGTTTATTTGATTCAATAATACAATAAAATATTTTGAAATATTCTATATATGCTGATCAGAAAAACGAAACTCACATTCATGCCGATACTTCATTTGCATACTTATTTTATAAGAAGTTCCTTATAAATTAATATTCTGTATTTAGTCATTCGTAATTTTATTCCCCTATTTTCTTATATATACCCAATAGTTTCGTTGATATTAATAGTATTAATGGTAGCGATATAAATTAAAACGATTTAATGAAAACATGATAAAATTCCGAATGAAAATTTCCGGTTAGATTATTTTGAAATTTGAATATAATTTCCGGTTAAGTTTACACAAAAATAACTACTGACGGATACATTTACACACAACACAAACTTAGATTACTTTGGAATATGTATAATTTGGATTATTCGGACTACTGTTCTCATCTTGAGTACCATTCTCACAACGTTTCGGCCGCTGTAACCTCTGGCCTTCTTCAGGTGTATCTTTTAGAACTCGGGAATATTGCTCTCTCAAATCTGGGAATCTGAATTTCGAACGAAACCCTTTATTTAATCAACAGAGTTAGCATGCTCTCGTTCTGTCAGCCATGACTGAAGAAGGCCGGAGGTTACAACGGCCGAAACGTTGTGAGAATAACACTCAAGGTTAGAAAAGTAGTCCGAATAATCCAAATAATACACATTTCCAATCCCTATCTTAAAAATTCAGAAACATAATTCTTTGGAATAGTTACTTTCAAAAAATACACTCTGCCTTGAACGCAGTGACTAACAGTGTTTCTTTTAATAATTAAGTAGATAAGTTGATTTTTAAAACTATTTTTTTATTTAATAAATATTTGTGTCATGGTGTAATAATAATAATAATAATAATAATGATGATGATGATGATGATGATGATGATGATGATGATGATGATGATGATGATGATGATGATGATGATGATGATGATGATGATAATAATAATAATAATAATAATAATAATAATAATAATAATAATAATAATAATAATAATAATAATAATAATAATAATAATAATAATAATAATAATAAAAAAATTAATTTAAAAAAAAAAACAAAAAAAAACATTTGCAATGAAAAAAAAAATGAAAACCCCCTCCTCTCATCTTTCTTAAATAACAAATAAAATAAATTCATATTTATGAAAAAAATTAATTTTTAAATTTTTATTTATCGGTCTTTAATAATAAATCGAGAAACAGAAAGTAGCCATTTAAATTTACTCAGGAATATATAATTGTTTTATTTGACCAATTGAATTTCCGCTTTTGTGTTTATTCATTTCATTATATAAACAGTTTTTAATGGGAATTTATTCTCATTTTGATACTTATACAAATAAAATTCCTTGACTTTGAATATCACAAAGACCATATAAAATAACTTTTTTGTCGTTGTATTTTGCCTTAATTAATAAAATGTGACACATTAACATTCCTCAACCTTGGAATATAACACCATGACAATGATATTTTTTGTTTTTCTTCAAATTAGCAAAAATTGAAATGAAAATTGTTTCTTGGCTTTTCTGTAAAGAAAGACACGGCTGAATTAATGGCTGCCCGAAGGTAAGTTTTTGCTAGTATAAATCAAATTGCAGAATAAAAAACTTCAAACGAACAAAGAATTTTATGTAGGTTCCTGGAAGTTTAACGGTTTTCATAATCGAGTCATCAATTAACTAAAAAACATACATGAAGACTCTCTTCTTAAGAAATTAATGTTCAGCGCTCACATTGTTTCTTTTTGGAGTTATTGACAAAAACATTTAAAGGTTAAAATGAATTATCAAAATATATAGTAAATACAACAATAGCATATACTAATAATGCTTATAATAAGTTGAAGGCATATGTAGTCCAGAAATTGTGCGTGCTATTCTTTATCGAGTTCGAAAATATCAATAGCCGGGTTATAAAGTTTGGACTTTAGAGAGCTTGCTTTTCAGGGGAATAAGAAGCATAGAAAATTAACCAGATATAAAGATATTAAAATAACTACTTTTTATAGTGTGGATCTGATTCGTACAGTTGATCTTAAAGATTTCTTCTCATAAGAATTTATATTTAACTATATAAAATTCGTTTTATATTATTAATATTTCTCATTATATAAAGTTATCTTGTGAAGTTTTAAAAGTTATACCGAAATAGCGTTTAAGCTCTTGTATCCAACTTTGATTCTGACTAGCAAATGTTGATGTTTTGTTGTTGTACCATGTTATTGGCACTATAATAACGTACTTTGCTGCTGTTTTATTTTAAATTGTGTAGTCCCATGTGTTCGAACAACCGAGAAAATGGAAATATGTTTCAAATATGATCGAAAAAAATTCAAAATCGTCAAGGTGAATAATTCATATTTTTTTTATTGAACAACATAAAAACGGTTGTCTAACTTACAACTAAAATTTTATTTATTCTTCTGTGTAAGTTTAAAACATGTGCAAAAAAAGAAAATGACTGCATCTCGGGCAGCTCCAGGTAAGTAAGGCTAGCAAGACCCGAAATCCCATGATGCTTTCTACATCAATCTGTATAATTAACTGTTAAAGATCCTTTTGTCACTACATTTTTTTAATTGTGTAGTTCCGCCTGGTAAACTTGTAAAATTTAAACATTTTTCAATTACGATCAGAAAAATCAAAATCACAAGTGTAATAATAACTCATTTTTTTAACAATATAAAAACTGTTGTCTTCCTTTCATTTATTTTTAAGTTTAAAACAGGTGCAAACAAATAACAATTAAAAACGAAAATGACTTCACTGTATCTCGGAAAGCACAGAGAAGATACCGCTAGCATGTTAAATATGTACAGATAAGAAAGAATTACATTGACACCCTTATTAACATTAATAATGAAGACTGCTGTGAGAGGAGCCTGAATGACCTAGGCGAGATGATATTCATTATTTTCCATCACTGATGAATTAGACAAGCACTAACTTAACAGTGGAAAGTGGAATCCCGAGGTTTGAAGCGATTTGACGCTGATTGAATCCACCTTTATATTAACCTATAATTTAGTTAATTATAATTGAATATTAATTAATTATTTGAGGTGAATATCTTGAAAATTCTGAAGTGAAGAATTTTGAAAAATATTAAAGGGACAAATGTCTCGATTTAAGTCCTGAAACAGATCAGACATGACTCGAAGTATAGGCAGAATGTTGTATCAAATTCAAATGATTCAAAATGCTTAAACAGTCCAAACAAAGAAGTCGAATAATGTTCTATGAGTTTCATAAACCTTGAGAGCTACAAAAAATTGTATTTTAAGGTCACAGATAATCCCGGATATTAATGCCTGAATGAACGTTGACAATTACTCAGAGAATAATAGAACCGTGTATAAATCTATGCCTCAAAAACATACTCGACTTCCTGCATGTGACTCTAAAGGGTTCATAAGAAATATATGCTGGAAATCAAAATTATTAGTGTATGTGTTAATTAATGCTGAATTTCATATTTAAATTTGGGAGTAGTATTAAGAGGAATTACTTTGAAAAGCCGCTTTTCAAATATAAATATAAATTATGTGCAAAAATAGAAGGTAGGAGTGGGAGTGATCGTAGCAGTGAGAGAGATTTATCCCAAGTGACGTTTAAGCAAGTATAAAATATGAGCTTGAACAGGCGGTGGCAGTGGGAGTGATTAAGTTGATTTAGGAAAGTGGGACGGAGGGAATTTGACGGCTTTCGTAGTTATTAAAACAGTTGGGATGGAGGGGTCATGCATCATGCTTATTGAGGTACGTGATGTGGTTGTCGAGATAGGTTGGGTTAGATGTTGAGGTCGCATAATAAATGGTGTGAGAGTGAGACGAAGAGAATGGGAGAGGAAGGACACATATAGGGGGCTGTGCGATAATTAATATTTAAGATCAACATTTAAGTTCAGTCAGGGGAGAAGGGCTTACAGCAAGGATATCGGGGGGGGGCAGATATAGAGATATAAAGCGATACATAGATATATTATGTCGTTATTTCAGATTTAGTAATTTTTAGGCTTCTTCTAAATATTGGGACAATAGAAGATAATGAAGATAAAGAAGAGCGAGAATAAGAAAAAGAAAAATAGAAAGCTAGAGAAAATGTATGGAGAAAGAAAAAGAGAATGGAAGAAAATATATAGCTTTAAAATAAAACATTGTAACTTGCCAATGTATATAATCTTCGAGGGTTAATGGTTTTTAAAAAATCTAAGAGCATGTGATTCACCCTTTTAACCAGCTCATCGATTCGCAACAGCCAAATATTATCTTTGCTGTTACTAATAGCAAAAAAATAGTCTTAGAAACTAGAAATTGTAGGATTATGTTTTAGTAATGTTAACTTATATCCACATATATATATACACACACACACACACACACACACACACATATATATATATATATATATATATATATATATATATATATATATATATATATATATTTATTTATATATAAGTAACATTTTAAGCTGAATTATTTCGACACTTGATTGGGGAAATGGTAGTTTGATCTGTACCATTGGAGAGCCATGCATATAACTGTCCTGTTTTTAAATCTCCGAAACAGTTACATGGTAAACAGCTGATGATCCCCGTGTTAATATTGGATGCTTATGTTAAGGTCAACTGTTTTTGTTTCACTGTTAGATACTTAATCCCCCTTTTTTATTATTTACTTACTATCATATATTTTATTTATTTATGAATTTTCCAACGAATGTTAAGTCTGCACTATTTTGGATTTATTTAGTTTCTGTGGGAATTTAAACTGCATTTTCCTTTTTTTTGTCCTTTTGTTTAAAATAACTCAAAGCTTTATTAGATTATATATATGCATATACACATATGCACATAGAGGCACCCATACATATATTGAAATACAAGAAAAACAACAAAGTAAAAATACAAATATCACCCATAGCATGCTATTAGATTTTTTGGATACATAGGCCTTAAATAGATATCCAAGACAATAATGTTGGTCGTTACAAGTTTGTCCCATATTCTAATAATTGAAATTTAAATGCAGGTAAATCTTGAGGTAAACTCTAATATAACTTAATATATTATACTATAAGATAAAATAAGAGAATATAATTATTGAGGATAATACTCTAAATAGGATGATATTCTATACTTGTAAGGGATGTCTTATGGTATCAAGATGTAAGCTTATCGAATGTGGATTGAAGAATTACGTTTTTATGCTTGATAGATTGAGAGAATTTAAGGTATACATTGGGGTATTTTCATAGTCTATTAGAGGTAAGCTTTATGTAATTACTTTTCGAAATCAGATTATATATTATGACGGAGGTTGGGGTATTTCGCTATATAGTTTCCATTTTGGGTATTTGTTTCAGGACTTAAATCCAGACATTTATTTTTTAATATTTTTAAAAATTCTTCACTTTTGTATTTTCAAGATATTTAGCTCTAATAATTAATTAATATTCAATGATTATTGGCCAGACATTCTGACGATAAGAGCGTTATCTCTGAAAAGCCATAGTGTAAAGGTCTTTTTGCATTTGTATTCCTTGTTGTAACACTTGATAGGTAATAAACTTGTAAACTATACACATTTTATCAACTTCATCACTTCATTATCCATAAATATATATAAATATATATATCTATATATATATCTATCTATCTATCTATCTATCTATCTATCTATATATATATATATATATATATATATATATATATATATATATATATATATATATATATATATAGAGAGAGAGAGAGAGAGAGAGAGAGAGAGAGAGAGAATCAAATATGAAACTAAAAGTAAACTTTTAATAGATAGAACCTATAGTGAAATGGTTTCAGCTCAATATCAACGGACAATTACCAACTGGACAAACCCCATATCTTTTTTACACGAACTTTTTTTCAACTCTCCATTCCTAATATTTTTTCAAATGTTGAATTTTGGCGTTTCTACTGCCAACTTATCTATCTGCATAATTCCTCTGATGATAACATTTCGATATTTGAAAAGCTTTGGCTTAAGGAAAGAATAATAAACATAATTTTATTACAGAATATACCTTGCATTGAACAATCGAAGTTTGAAATAAATCTGGACATTCGTACATTTTTCATCTCTCTCTCTCTCTCTCTCTCTCTCTCTCTCTCTCTCTCTCTCTCTCTCTGTATATATATATATATATATTTATATATATATATATATATTATCTGTACACATGTATGCAGATACTATTTTTTTCTTTTTTTAATTATTATTGTTATTATTATGTTTTCTAATTACTATTATTCTATTTATCAATTTTATCTAATTATTATTATATTTTTTTCTAATTATTATTTTTATAATAATTTTTCTTATTATTTAAATTGAATTTCTCTCTCTATTTTTTACTTTTATTTTTTAATTTTTTATATTTTTCTTAATTTTACTTAAATAGTTTTCTTCAACATTGTATTTTTCTAATCGGAATTTTTGTCTTCTACAATTTAAAATTTGGAATTTTTCTGTTTTTCTCTGGTAATTTTTATATATGAGTATATTCATCAACTCATAATCATAATTCTTATTCTACATTTTTCTAATTATGATACATTTTCTTCTTATAAATAGAATTATATTTTCGAGTCATTTCCTTATTTCTCGATATATCCTTATTTACATCATGATAGACTTTGTATCTTCTAATTATTTTAATTTTTCATTAATTTAAACTATACTCTATCTGGTTTCATATTTAAAATAAAATTAATTATTATCTTGTATATTTATTTATTTATTATATTTTATTATTTTATTGGTCACTTTTATTTACCTTATCCAATTTTATTTAATTTTATTTTATTGTATTCTAACATTATTATTATCAGTATTTTTCTTATTGTTATAAATATTGTTTAATCTAAATATTGTTTATATTTTTATTTTTATTTACTTATTGATGTATTTTTTTCTCTTATGTATTCTTTCTCTTATGTAATTTCTTTTTCTCGATGCAACCTATATGGTGAATGCTTTGAATGTTTTAAATGTTTGCCTGTTATTAAATTTACTGTCTTTTTGCTGTTTCTGAAGTTCTTTCACTGGTGTTGTCTTTTAGTACTGAAATCATATGTTTTTTTCTCAAGAGAGTTTTGTATGTGATGTTATAAAAGGCACTGAGGAAGTGACGTTTTGGAATCATACAAAATAATAAAAAATAAAATATTTCCAAAAAAAAGTCTCGGAAATGACCTACGCTTAATAATAATTGGTTTTCAATTCTTGAAACAATGTTCAAATTTTATTGATCTCAACTAACTTTATATATATATATATATATATATATATATATATATATATATATATATATATGCAAACATTGTTAAAAATAACAGAATTCGTCTGTTTAATTATATCTTTTTTTATTTTTTCAATTTTTCTGATGGTCTTTTTTGTATTAAAATAAAGAAAAATAATACATGTTCCATAGGTTTCACAGGTTTCACAGGTTTCACGAATGTTTTCGATTCTTCGTCGAATCATCTTCAAAAGCAAAAAAAGCTGGAGAAAGAAGAGCATTTTAAAAAGAAAGCGAAGAATCGCGCATAGAACGTTTTTCGCATTGTTCCAGGAAGTCGTTGATTTAAATTCAGTAACGTTGGATGTCATCACAGAATAAAATCGCATTACGTTAAGCATTTTAAAAGGTCTTCTTTCTTTCTTGTGCCAGCTCCCTCAAAGTTGCAGCTCGGTCTTGGCAAGCCAGGTTCTCGTCTCGTCATCAAGGTCCGCTATGCCCTTCTCGCCATTGGATGGTTTGAACAGCGGGCATTCCTCTATGACGTGTGTAACTGTCTGTTTTGTGTGGCCACATTCACAGGCAGCACCCTCTCTCAGATCCCAGTCTCTCATTGTGGCAGAAAAACGGCCCACACCAGTTCTCAGGCGGTTCAGATTGGTCCATTGCCTTCGTGGCAGCTCAGCCCCTGGTATGTCGTCTGGGTCGGTGATGAACCTGTGCTGTCGGTGTTGGTCAGCTTGCTGCCAATCTTCCTTCCAGCGGTTCTTGGTCCACATCTGCTTTGAGGTGGTGTCTGGGACGGTTTCCAGAAGCTAATGTGCGTGCTGGAAGAGTGCGTGGCGTGATTTGAGGCGTACTGGTGGAGGGGGTTTGCTCATGATGTTATGGAGCAGATCTCTCTTGTCGATCTTGGCCTTGCGTGACAGTGCCAGGACAGTCGCTTCTCGGTGGATAGCGGGTGGGGCAATACCGGAGAGTTTTAAAAGGTTACCATTGGTTACATATGTGTTGTTCATTTTAGATTGATGTGTTTTTATGTAGATAGCTTCCAGTATTTTTAATTTTTTTGATTTTAATACAAAAAAGACCATCCGAAAAATTGAAACAGAAGGTATAATTAAACAGACGAATTCTGTTATTTTTAACAATATTTGAATAAATGAGAAAATGCTGCCTAATAACACATACTGAGAGAGAGAGATAGAGAGAGAGAGGGAGATAGAGAGAGAGAGAGAGAAAGAGATTTGGGAAAATATATGTTTTTGCATATGATTTTTTTCTTTTAATACACCAACGCATAATGTGAGTGGTATGTTTTTGTAAAAAATTTTGTTGCCTCAATATATATATTTTCTGAATGTTTTGGATTCTGAGTCCATAGTTTAAAGATTCGGGATTAACATACTAATTGACGGATGTTCTTTTGTGAACGAAACGGTCCGTAAAAATGTACTGAAGTTTTTGTTTTGAAAGATGATCAGTAAAATGAATAAAATCTTGGTCACTGGAATGTAGCCTAATATTATATATATATATATATATATATATATATATATATATATATATATATATATTATGTGTGTGTGAAAGTGACAGAGAGAGAGAGGTAAATTTGCGTTTTCCATGCTATGAATAGTTTTACATAGATAACAAAGATTGCTGCCTATAACTACCAACATCTGATGTGTATGCATGAGCACATGGTTATAACTTGTAGCAGACAAAGAGAATACGTCTCAACTTTACTATAGTCTGACCTTTACTATGTGACTATGCAGATAAATATGCAGAGAAGCTGCATTTATGCTAATATTGGCTCAATGACAAAAGCGTCTTTCTCTTGATGTGGAAAACCACTGTTCATTTTGCAAAGCATTCAGGGGAATTGGACATTTTCAACAACCAAAAGGAAATCGAAGGCAGGAGACAAAATCTGGCTGAAATTAAATATGGAAAAAGATTGGCTGGAAGATTGCAAGTAAGAAATTAAATATAAGGAAAGAATGAAAAAAAGAAAGTAAAAAGTAAAGCAAGAAGGGGGGAAGAGAAAAGCATAAATAAATAAATTTAAAAAAAACAAGACAAAAATAAAGAGAAACGAAAAAAAAGGAAAAATAACTAAGAAAAACTACAGCAGACGCAGAAAGAAACTAAAGAAAAACAAAAAGGAGAGAAAGAAAGAAAGAAGTAATTTAAAAAGCAGAAATATAATAACTAAACTAAACAAAGAACAGAAAAAATAAAGAAGGAAATAATTTTTTTTAAGTAAAAGACAAAATAGAGCTAAAGAAACTAAAGGAAAAGAAAAAAAGGAAAGAAAGAAAACAGAAACGAAAGATAGAAAATAGAAAAAAGTTGAAGGAAAAATAGAAAAGAAAGAAGAAAAAATGAAACTAAAAAACAAACAAAGAAAACAGAAAAAAGCAAAAGGAAAAACAGAAACAAAAGAAGGAACGAAAAATGAAGATACTAAAACAGAAAAAATGTTAATACCAAATAAAGCAAATAGAAGGAGCAAAGAGAAAGAAACTAATGGAAAATGCAGTAACAAAAAAGAAAATAAGAAGGAAAAGAAAGAAAAAAGAACGAAAAAGGAAAACTAAAGTAGAAACAGAATATAAAGAAGAAAATAAAGAACGAAAGACGAAAGGGGAAACAGAAAAGAAAGAATGCTGATAAAGAAAGAAACTAATAAAACAGATAGAAAGTAAAAAAAAAAATTGTGGGGGGAGGAAATTTTTTTTTCTAGATAAAAATATTTCTTTGGGTGGAGGAAAGTAAAAAAAAATGTTTTTAGGAGGAGATTTTTTTTTTTAACTAAAAATATTTATTTGGGTGGAGACGAGTAATAAAATGTTTTTAGGGAGGGTGTAAAAATTTTTATTTTTTATTTTCTTCCCTAAAAATATTTATTTGGGTGGGGGCGAGTAAAAAAATTTTTTGTGGCGGGGGGGTCTTTCTTTACTTTATAGCTAAAAATATTCCTTCGGGTGTGGGAGGGTAAAAAAATTTTTAGAGGGAGGGTAACATTTTTTTTTTTTTCACAAAAAATTTCTTTGTGCGGAAGTGAGTAAAAAAAATTTTTTCGAGGAGATAAAAATTTTTTTTTGTTATAACTGAAAATATTTCTTTGAGTGGGGGAGAGTACAAAAAATATTTTGGGGGGAGGGGACGAATTTTTTTTTTACTAAAAATATTTTTTGGGGTGGGGGAGGGTAAAAGAAAAAAATTTGGGGAGGTAAAAAAAAAATTTTCTTACAAAAAATAAATATTTTTAGGAGGGTTGGCGTTACCTTCTTAAGAGGTGTGGAGGTTATGTCGTATCTGTACTGCTTCCAACTATAAAAAATATACGACCTGGAGCTTGTGCAGTATACCGCCCCTATGTAATACGTTTACTTCTTCTTCAGAGAAAAGTATGTAAATAGTATGCACATCGGAGCGGAGATAGGTACGTATATAGTATGCTTACCGGGGCAGAGATAATTACATATATAGAAAGCGCAGATAGAGGTGGTACTTTTAATAGAAATATGTCATACTTTTTCCCTGGGCAACGGAAGAGGAGTGGTAGGGAAGAGACAGCATTCGCTGAAGGCAACAGGGAGAAGATGGCAACGGGGAGAGGGGTGGTCAAATGGGGCGACCAGGGAAGAAAAATGGAGAAAGATAAATAGACGGTTATAGAAAGAGGGAGAGAAATAGAAGTTTGAATATAAAGATGTTACACACGCTATTTTTCTTCTATTTTGTGTTTTTATGACTCCGAGCAACGCCGGGTAGCCCTGCCAGTATATATATATATATATATATATATATATATATATATATATATATATATATATATATATATATATAAAATCAGACTACACTTAGCCTAGCCAAAAGGCCACAGTATCTAATGTCTGTTACTGAAGTCCCACACTATATTGTCAATTCAAGCAAATTGGAGTATACAGACCACTTAAGGAAACACTAGTAGAAAATTTGTTTTTTCTGTTAATTCCTTTCCTTTCCTTCAACACTTAATTCTTCACTCTTTCCTTAGAATCTTTCAAACCCAAAAGAGTCAGTTGTACTGTTGTTTAAGACAGAAAACAGAGCTGTCATTTTGTTTTACTCATGTCTATTTCTGTTCGTTTTGTCTCTTGCAAGCAATTGTCTTGTCACAAATAACAGAAAGATATTGATTCCGGCAATAAATTACCTCTAATACAAATCATACTTTTAAAACTATTCTCCAGTGGTGACTTTCAAATAGACGAATTAATTCAAACCTACCATGACATAAAATACACTTAGTTTCTTTTTTTGGCATGTGTTTCTTGTATTTTAGGAAGATCAAGATGCTGGTTTCAAAAGAATTTTACACAAAGGAGAAATAATAGTTTCCTCATAGGTAGGTGTATAAAAAGGATATTGTTGTTAGTGTATACATTTCTGTATATTTAAAAGACATTATTTTATCCAAGTTGTTTCGTCAAATCCAGCATGAGCAAACTCCGGCTGTGTGAGTAGTGGTAATGGGGCATTTATTGGGGCATTTCAGAAGGGATGGCTTCAGTGGAGCTTTACACATCACATTAATTTTATTTGTTGACCCCTTTCTTAAACTGTTATCGAAAGAAATTATGGTCATTTTAAACAGTAACCACATATATTTCAAAAGTTAAAGAAAAAGATAACAACAGTAGTGCGTTTATGCCTAAATCTGATACAAACTTAAAACTTGAATTATTTCATAATGATACATTTTAAATCTTGTATCTATATACACATACAGTTAGGTATGTTTATATCTTCATATGTATAGAATTTAATCCCAAACTAATTAACCGATCATTGGGAATTTTGGAAGACAGCTGCTTCGAGCTATATTTAATTTAATTTAGTTTCATGCAAAAGGGATGAAAATTCAGATACCTCTGATTTTTATGAAATTTTAACAATAGGTATTAGACATCAATTAATAAATGCTCCCCAAATTTCAGTTTCTTTGGAGAATTTTAAAGGGTTTTAGGGTGCATAAGATGGTCACGACCTCACATTTGAACATTCAGATATATCAGATTTGCATTTAATTTTATCCATAGTCATCAGACATCAATTGTGGAAGATTTCATTTAATTTCAATTCCTACTTAAGACACCTTAAGCTTTATCCTTTAATTTGAGACGTTTTCTAGAATCAAATTCATGTAATGGATTTTGATCAAAATTAGAATAAGGATTCCATACAGAAAGTTTAGAATCATGATATCTTGATTTTTATCTTCGTAAAGTGACATAAATTGGTGCAAACTGGGAATTAACTTTACCCGTCCTGGGTCGGGCATTCTTCTAGTTATGTCCTACAATAAAATAATAGTGAAAAAGGTGTAGAAGGTTATCATTGATATAATGTCTATTTAGTCAAAAATTTCACTGAACCGTTAAAGGCTTCTCATAGTGAACTGTTATGACACAATCACGTTTAATAGCCCATCACGTGGGTAACCAAGTGGTATTTTCTTCCATAGTTCTTAAAATTGGGTGGAATCGGTCACCCTTTACCTCACTTAGGTCTCCAATTGTGTGAAGCACATTTTTTGTCTTGGTCTTCTACTTACATGTTTTAAATAGTTTAACCATCGATTTTTCACAAAATCCGAGATGCATTTTCTCTGTCCATAAAGGTGTTCTCTGCACTAATGTATCAGAATGAATCTGAATGATTCAAATATTTCTGAGAAAGTCATGTGATTGCAAATTGGAAATACTGAATTCAGCGAAAATTTATTAATATGTGCATTATCACAAACACAAGAACTGCAATAAGCAAATGAAGGTCCAACTCTTATTCTATGAATTGAATATACATCGAATCATGTAAGAAATATAAACAACCCATACACATCAACACATGTGTTTTCTAAGTGTAATCTTTAAAGGAGAACATTAAATAAGGTTTCAAGAAAAAGTATATCAAGCAGCATAAAAACTTTATATACATCTTATATCTATTTTACTTGCAAGGCTATCCATACCAGTATAAACTAAAGAAATGTCTAAATTTTAATATTAGAAAGATTAGCAGAAAAACATATAAACGATCTCTATACTTCCAGTAATTCAGGATTAAATTTGCTGAAAGGTAATTTATTTCTTATTTATTGAAATGCCTATATATAACGTATTGTATTAAAAATAGCATCAAGTTCAGGTTTAAGACCTTCGAAATATTTTTCTTCTAGTCTCCTGAACCTTTTTAAATATTGAATGTAATAGTTAGTGCTCAGCTGTCTGACCAGTTGAACTCATAATAACATGAGATAGAAGCCTAGAAAGTTGGTTTATAAGCAGATTGGAACGTTTCATTATACTAAAATGGGCAAGTCAATTCTCTTGCTTCCGGTTAGCTGCTAGTCCAGGAGCAGATAATCTATTATGTAAATATTGCTTTATTCAAGGAATACTTCTTCTATCAACTATTAGGACCTCTTATGCTGGTAAGTGTCAATTTGATTCTAGAAACCCCAGTATGCAAGTGTACTGGACTTTGGGGAAAATGAGTTCTTTTGGGCTTGGTTGATTGTGAGGGAGGAAACTGGACAATTCCCAAGCGGATTTTGCACTGATGAGCTTGTTGGAGCTCATATGCCATAAAGTGTCAGTTTGATTTGATAGAAACAATGTCACCATATTTTGTTCAGGTTGTTATTGGGTTTACAAGAGATGTAGTGGGCTGCAAGGAAGCGTAATACCTATTGAAAACTATGTCTGTGGAAAATGTGATGTACTGAGTCCTCTGTGGACGGTCTGCAGAAGTTGGAAATTGTAGACTGATTCTGGTATTTAGCTGATATGAACTGTGCATGTGAATTGATTGCATGGGGAAACTTTTGTAAGCATCTTCCCATCTTAACCTGCCGTTCACTTTTAGTTGTTAGCCGAGTTTACAGCAGCTATGTCCGTTGTGTAATCAAAGTGAATCCCACTAATTTGGTACTTCTGAAGACGTAAAGGAATGACATAACATGGCGATGGTTTAGTAGATTTGTCGTGTGTACCTTGCCAACAGAGTTACAACCACCTACAGTGGTGTAGATATGTCGAACAAATCTCTGGTGGGATAAACAGATGTACAATAAATACCATTAATTTTAATCCATGAAATATATATCCCATAACGGTATTGATAACTAATAATTAATAAAATAGTTTTACTGTAGAGCATCAAATAGTATACTACATACTTTACTATACTTTACTATATAGCATTAAATAAAAAAAAAATAGTTTTAAGTGAAAGATCTACGTGAGATTACTAAAAAAAAACTTGCATATTTATTTTTGTTTTTTTCTCGTTTTTTTTCGTTTTTGTGGATTTCTTTGGGTTAGATATGCATTTTACTTTCTTTTTTAGAAGAGGTAGATAGAAGGAGACACCTATGTTTTGTTTGTTTTGGTTTCTCTTGTAAAATCAAATATGACGTCGATTTAGAGGAGTGTGCTGTGGGGCAAAATATCTATCAAAAAGAAAGTTTTCATTTATTATTGGATATTTTTCTATATTTTTTGATGAATCATTGTCGTATTAATCTCTTTGCTGGCAAATAAAGATATCGTTGTTTAAATATGCTTTTTTAATTGTCTTTTTATAATTGCTCTGGATTGATAAATTTATATCTATAGAGCTTAAACACCGAAGGACTGATTACAAAACATAAATATATACATATATATATATATATATATATATATATATATATATATATATATATATATATAAGTTTTCATCCTGATTAAACATAACATATAAAAATAATAGTATTAACTATTGTTACTAAAACGAGATTGCAAGCTAGGTCTGGGCAGCCCTCAGAACTAGTGAGTTCCCCTAGGGCTAATCCCCCAAGGAGGTCGGACAGATTTCGACAGGGTAAAGCCGTTGTCATTAGAGACACTGAAGTAGGAGCTCCTTCTTTCGCAATGGCAAATGGGACTTGTCTGACCGATAATAATTTTAGCATTGCTCCCTGTGGAGCTTCGTTATGTAAAACTTGTGATATTCTAATAACATCTAAAGAATATCAATCTAATGTAACTAAAAGAATCTATCCGGTCCTAAATCATTCGGGGAAAGATTTGTTGTGTAGGTCACAACATTTAGTTTACTTATTATCGTGTAAAAATTGTAATTTACAATATGTAGGCGAAACAGTGGTTCCTTTAAATAGACGGATGAATTTACATAGAACTAGTAATAAAGGCTGTGTCCATGTAGTAAACCACTTTAAAGAAAAAACCTGTAGAAAAACGTCTTTTTCAATACAGACTATTGAAAAATTTAAAGATAATGGATATGATAGTTTTGGTAAGGTAGATAATAATACACTTAAAATGCGTCTAAATAAAGAAGATGAAATAATTAAGAAAGTGCGAGTAATTTATCCATATGGTCTAAATGCAAAAGTAAAAAAAGATAATTTACAAGACGAATTAGAAAATGTAGGGCGATTATATCCAGCTTTGCCTCGCTATGGTACTAGAGATAGAACACATGTAAATAGAAACAATAGAGAATCTGCCGTTTCATGCGAGGAATTAAAAAAAAAAACTAAAGAAATTATCATGACTAATATTTCCGAGTCTTTTAATTACATTAGAAAACTTCTTAATAAAACCAAGAAAAAGGTATTAAAAGACATAGCATCTAAAATATTATTAAACCCGGATATGATATATAAGAAAGAAGAACTTCCTCAATGGTATGAGTATATCATGGATATTATCGATACAAAATTATACAAGCCACCTGTTGAGGGTATAAAAAATAAACCTCGAAATGTTTGTGTAGTCCTGTATGAAAATAAAGGATTTGATGATATAAATCTGCCTAAAATATTAAATGATCTGGAAATCATTCAGTCACTGCCCAATGAACTTAAAAAAGAGGAAAAGAAACCAATAGTAACATATTAACTAGGGCAAACTATCCGGAATAAGGTTTTTAACTATAAAGAAACTGTAGAGAATTTAAATATTACTGATAATGATAAAATGTATATACCATCATGTGAATGTGAATCCTCCCCTTCATGTAATACTGACATAGGGCATATAATTACTGGTAATCTAGCGATAGTTAAACATTCTAAATTAAGAAAACTCCTAAGTAAAGGCCCAAACTATAGAGAACCTAAATGTTTAAATTATGCGAAATGTGTTAAGGAAAAAAATAAAGCGTTAGATAATTTCACTGCATCCATGGCAAAAAAGCATAAACTATTACACTCTACATTTGACGCATGGGAAAATAATGTACTTAGATTCGTAAATAAAAAAGTAGAACGTTTGAAAGAATTTAAACACTCTAAAAAAACGAATCCCCTCCTTAGATATCCACAAATAACTACAGAGCTTGAAATGCTTCAAAATAGGTTTGTAATAGTTCCTATTGATAAGGTGACAAATAATGTAGCTTTTATCTGTAAAAAATATTATATACAACGCTTATTGCTTGAAGTAGGAATAATAGGTGAAGCTTCAGATACTCATAAATTAAGTAATAGTAAAGGCGATAATATTATTATAAACAATACTGTTATTTGTGAAAAATTAGGATTAAAATTAGAAGAAAAGTACAAAAAACTTCCATGTATGTATTGGATACCTAAAATGCATAAAACACCAGCTGGCGCCCGTTTCATTGTTGCCTCAAAAATGTGCATCACTAAACCTTTAAGTAAGGCTGTATCTAAAGTCTTTAAATTAATTATAAATCAAATAAATAATTTCCATAAAAAAAGTAAATTCTATAGTAATATAAACCTATTTTGGGTGATAAATAATTCAGATCTAGTAAAAGAAAAATTGGATCGTATTAATTCTCGTAAACAGGCTAAATCAATCTCGACATATGATTTTAGTACATTATATACAAAAATACCACATAAAGAACTTATTAAAGAATTAGGTAATACTGTAGATTTAGCTTTTGCAGGAGGAAAAGGTAAATACATAAACTTTTCAAAATCTAAAGCCTTTTGGCGTAAAACTAAAAATGGTAAGACGAGTGTGTTCCAAACTGGTCTTACAATGCTTATAAGTCACCTTATAAAAGAGAGTTACTTTCAAATAAGAAAAAAAGTACTACTCCAAACAATAGGCATTCCAATGGGTTTGGATCCTTCTCCATTTTGGGCAAATCTATATTTACATAGACTTGAATATATGTATATATCATCATTAATAAAAAACGATATATCTAGAGTGTATAGTTATCATGGATGTAGGTGATATATTGACGACCTTGTTTGCATTAATGATAGCGATGAGTTTGCAAATACTAAACATTTAATATATCCTAAAGAGTTAAAATTAAACTGTGAACATAAGGGAACACAAGCTACTTTTCTTGATTTGGATATAAAAATTGAAGATAAAATATTTATCTATAAACTGTTTGATAAAAGAAATTCATTTCCTTTTCGTATCGTGCGGATGCCACATATGAATAGTGCCTGACCGGTGTATAGATTTTACGGGAGTATTATGTGCGAATTTCTGAGGATTGCTCGTGTTACCTTAAAATTGGTAGATTTTATGCTCCCAATTTCTGACCTAATAATAAGAATGATTAAACAAGGTGGCGATCAGAATAAAATATTTAGACAATTAAATAAGGCAATTACTCGCCATCCTGATGCTTTTAAGTCTTATCAAATTAATCAAAATAAATTGATAGAGCAAATCCAAAGCTATCTAAATATAAATAAAAATAATGTAGAATATGTATAATCGTATATATAACACATATACTAATTATATAAAAATAGTTACATATAATAGACAGTAGAAAGGGATGAAGAAGGAAAGAAATGTTGAAAAGGTTAAAAAAGAAGAAGAACAAAGAGAAAAAATCGACAGTTAGCTTATAACGCCGATGGGAAACGCTGTGAGTTTAAAAGAAGAAGAAGAAGAAGAAGAAGAAGAAGAAGAAGAGGAAGAAAGAGAGAAAGGATGGACAGTTTGCTTATGAACGCCGGTTGGAAGCGCTGTGAGTTAAAAAAAAAAAGAAGAAGAAAGAGAAAAAATCGACAGTTAAGCTTATGAACGCTGTGAGTTGACAAGGAGGATTAGTATTTATTTGAAATTGATGACAAGGAATTGAACAACAAAGGAGGAGGAGGCGGAGAAGGAGGAGGGGGGAAAGAGGACTAAAAGTATATATATGTATATATATATAATTAAAAACATTTTTTTTAATATTGGGATATGTTGATATTTTTTATATTTTTAATATAAAACTAAAACTAAAAATACATTAATCACCTAAAAGTAGTGTAATGGATTCGTCTACACACGTTAAAATGCAGCAACATTTTTGTAAGTAACGGATAAATTTTATTAGGCAGACGAACAACACAGGTAAGGAGGACTTTTTTTTAATAACTAATATAAGTTAGCAAAACATTTATACGGAACAAAACTTAGGTTTAGTATACGGAACGTTAATGTTTTTGTCTTTTAAGGGAAGTGGGGTTTGATCAACTCTGCTGGGAAGCCATGAAATTAAATACTGTCTTGTTTTTAAATTCCCGAAACAGTTTTTCATGGTAAACAACTAATGATCCCTTAAATAATGTTAGAAGCAAACTAATATAATGACTGTAAAAGTTAAATTGACTTACATGAGTGATTTTCCACTGAACGACTTGGGACTTAAGGTTATTTTGTTTTTTCTAGATTTTTTTATATAGTTTTAATGATTGAGAAACTTCCAAGACTATATATATATATATTTATATATATATGGGGTAAAGTGCACGATAAGTCATGAAAATAAAATGCTGTGGTAGACAAAATGTGTGAAAAAAGACAAACGGAAAACAGGTTAAAATGCAGGAGAAAAACAAAAACAAGAGAGTTGACCGGAAAAGTTGACAGAAAAAGTGAAGATTTAGAAAACAATTTTATTTTGAAGGCACACACATGGGAGAAGGAAAAGATTGTGCTATTAGACCATATGAGAAGACTTTTAGCGACATTGCAATATGTGTGCCTTCAAAATAAAATTGTTTGCAAATCTTCACTTATTCTGAAGACGTTCGTTAATACGAACGAAAGCGGTCACATCTCTTGTTTTTGTATTTCTCCTGCACTTTAACTTGTTTTCCGTTTGCCTTTTTTCACATAGACACACACACACACACACACACACACATATATATATATATATATATATATATACTCATTTATTGTTGTCTTTCCTATAGTGTGTTGTATTTTATTTTAACCATATTTGCTTCCTAGAACTTAACAAAGCCCGGATGTCCATCGACTTTGACTAAAATAGCAGGCTCAATTAAATGATTCAGGTAAAAATAAATATACTTTTTATCGTTAAGTAACCTATACAATAGACAAATTTGGCCCAAATCCTTTGTTGTTGATCTTTTATATAAAACTTATCATAGAGATACAATTCTATAATTGAATCATCACTTATCAAGTCCGAGAACACCTAGAGAATAAGGGTTAATGAGACGGACTGATTATCAGCCGAAAGATGAGGAACACTATGGGAGTACTAACTTTGATTAATGGTATTGATTACTTATGGGGCGGTTTAAGATAATAATTTGTTTACATTGGATTTGAATATGACAAATTTCTTATTAGCAGAGAAGCAGTTCCATGGTAATGTGTTCCACAAATGAGAAGCCCTTTGCAAAGAAGCTCTGTCTATGGAAATTCCGCCTCATGTTAGGGACATAGAGAGTGAAACGAAAAATCTTTTTCCGTTGTGGTAACAATACAAGTTGTTCTGTGAATGTTTTACCAAGAGGAACTAAAGATTGGAGCTCAGTCAAGCACCATCCATGAAGATAATTGTAGAGTAGAGAGAGACTAGCAACTCTCATCTGTGAGAAAAAGGCTGTAGAGAGGAAAAATGATCATCGCTCACTAGATGTCGTAGTCTATTTTGTACTGTGAAGGTAAGAAAGAGTACTCTGTACAGCACCTCCCCAGATTCCATCTTAGGATGTATATGACTCTTATATAGGTGCAGGATTGCCTACGGAGTAGGGTACTTTCTGGTGGGGGGAGGCGTAAAATTATCTAACAATTTTTTCCTGTGACCTTAAAAACAAACTGGATATACGTCTCTCACTTTAGGTCTGGAGTGAAAGTCAGTCCTAAAACGTTATCAAAATAAGGTACTTTGTTGGTAAGTGTGTTAGACATATGAAAGTATAATGCATGTTTTATGATCCTTTCTATTATTAGCTGATTTATTAATCATAAAAATTTAGTGCTTGTTTGCTGTTTCCAAACACACTAAAAATAATCTTCTCATACTTTCCTGTTTGCTATACACAACGATCATCGTTAAAAAAGTATATGACTAACACAGCTTGATGTGGTGCACATCTTGCTCTCTGGACCAACAACATCTATCCAAACTCCCGTTCAGCATGTGTGCCCCTTTCTGAGACTTGTGACATCATAACAACTATTCTTGTCAAGTAGGGTTCTAAACCTGAACAGCGACAACTTCAAATGTTGTAATTTTTTTATTAATAATGAGTCACAACTTATCAAAGCTAAAAGCAACTCGAGAATAAATAGGATAGATGTATTGTTAGTTGAATGATGAAGCATATTATTAGGGATTGAAAATGGTGAATGGAAAGAACAAAATGTGATTACTTATGACGACAGTTTATGATAAATATTTGTTGATATTGCATTTGAAGATGACCATGTTGTAGCCTTTAGGGAAGCAGTGATACGGTCATGTGCTTTACATATGGGAAGTTCTTGCAAATTGAGAGGTGGGAGAGAGAGGAAATCTTGACATAATGAGCGAGAAATGAGACAAGCTCTGATTCTCTTTTCGGTCATACTTTAATCTAATTAGATGTGGGTCGTTGGTTCTGGCAAGATATAAAAAAACTCTGGCTATAATGGGGCTATTCTGTGCAGTTAAATGATCTATTAGTATCATGGTCCGCATGAGCTTTATCTGATCATAAGTATAAAGTAATTGAAGCATGAAACTGTGCTGAGGCTGCAACACACATAAGAGCAGAATTCAATTATTAAAACAGTTACATAAGTTACATAAGATATTGAGTTTTCTGTTCTTAACGGAATATCCTTTATATGAGATAAATTATCCGTGAATTCAAATATTGAAAATCGCTAGCCTTTTGTAAGAAAGAATGAGTTCTAATTTACAGTGTGAACAATAAATCTCATATACCTATGCGGATCAACTACAAGTTATCAACTATCGGTCAATAATTTAACAGCGTAATTGTTATGCAAATTCAGTGACGTTCACAAAATATCTACTTACCCAAACATAAATGATAAACGACTCCTAGCCATATGTACTCTGGCTTCACTTGATATATCAGGATCAATGTCTCTTTCCTTATTGGCCTGTTTATTTTCTATGGTAAATGTAGAATGAAAGAAAAAAGAAGAAGAAAAAAGAATAAACGAAGGAAAGAAATTGTTGGACAGCGTTTAGAAATTGACATCCAAACTAAACTATCTCTGATCAGGTCTTTATTTATCTCTATTTCTCTTTCAAAATATATCCTTACAACTTTCTTCTATGTTTTCCTGACCTTCCCCTGCCAACGGATCCTGTTACATCAACTGTTCTACATCAACTAACTCAAACACTCTCATCTATTTTTCAAATGTGATCAAACCAACAATTTGTTTTGTTCTGTACTCGTTTCCCTATATAGTTAAGATTTAAACTTCCTCTCAGGTCATCAGATTTAAGCCTACCTTTAAGAAACTATGCATCAGTAATATCATTCTCATAGCATTTCTCTCTATGATCAGATTTCACTTCCACACATCATCACACTGCACACACATGTCTGATAGACTCTTCCTTTGGTTGACAGTTGTAAGGCTCTGCTGGTTAGTAATGGCAGAAGTTCCTTGAATTTATTTCATTCACTGCTAACTATTGAAATCATAACAGCACCAGCTCATCTATTGGCTCCAATGGCATCACCAGGTAATAAAATCTCTGGACAACCTCCTCACTAATCAAATATATTTTCTCCACATCTGAATTCTCATTCGTCTCATTGTCTTACACTTCTTGTACACAAAATTATCTCTCAACTTACCTGTAATTCTACTAAACTTCTTGTGTACCAAATGCTTACAAGTACCACAGAAAATTGGGTTGTACTAACTCCCTTTTCACAATCTGAGCAGAGGAATTTTCCTTTTCTGGATACTTTTCAACACTACTACCACTGATCATCACTTTGGTCTTAGTAACACCTACTCTCAGACCTTTATTTTCCAGAGCATTCATCCAAGTCTTTAACTTAATAAGTAGGCCTTCCTTTGTATTACAGACAAGCAGTAAATAATCATGATGAAGCATCTCTTCCGGATTACCTGTAAGAAACTCCATGAATACCGCTTCTAAGACACAAATGAAAACAACATACTCAGTACAGATCCCTGATGTATTTCCACTTAAACATTAAAGATGTCATTAAATGTGTTGTTAATTCTTACATGACTGAGAATTTCTTTACATTGTTTGAACACCTTAACCAACCATTCGCTTGCCTCTAATTTGCACAAAGCCCATCACATAATATCTCTGGGAACTCTGTCAAAAGCTTTATCTAGATCCACAAAAGGAAATTACAGGTTCTTCTTCTTATCAATACAGGTTCTTCTTATTTTTCTCAGGATAAATATAGCATCAGTGAAACTTTTTCCAGGCATAAAACCAAATGCATTTCATCTATGTTTATCCGACCTGTTATTTGCTGCTCAATTATTCCATCAACTACTTTCAGGAACTAATCAATCAACCTGAAGCCTCTGTAATTACATCTATCTTGTAATGTTCACAATTGTACTAAGATCCCAGTCTTTGGAAACAATGCCTTCTTTTATAATCTGATTCATCAAGTTTCTGATCATTTCGATGCTTGTTTCACTCACATCCTTCAATATTTTTGCAACAACACCTAAGAGTTCTACAGGCTTACTCTCCTTCATCTTACTCACTACTCTCATGCCATTTCTTTCTCAATTCTTATAGCTGATTCAGGTACTGGTTCTACAACGTTGAGATTTTCTCGGACCCATTAAAACACAAATATCAAAACGAAAATAGGATGAAAGGATATATATTGTTTTTATTTTTACTAATGAGGCACCACTGGTGGATAAGGGTTAAAAGGTGGATGGATTGTCAGTTGAATGATGAAGAATATTATAAGAAGGTTTTAAATGATGACTTGAATGAACAAATTACTTATAGGGACAGTATATGGCCAGTATTTGTTGACATTAGATTTGAAAACGACCATGTTGTAATCTGCAGGGAAGCAGTCCCGTAGAAATGTGTTCAACAGTTGGGAAGTTCTTGGAAAAAAACTTCATTTATAGAAATTATGCCTAATGCTAGGCACAAAGAGAAAGTAGGGAAAGTTCTTTTCAGTTGGGGTAGAAGACGAGTTCTTCTTGTGGATGTTTTAAAAAGAACAAAAGATTGGAGCTCAGTCGAGCTCCTTTCTTTAGAAAATAACAGTAAAGTAGAGAAGTAGTGGCTTTGAGAAAGCGTCTGTAGAAAGCAGAAGACATCTTCATCCACTAATATGTGTAGTCAGTTTTTTTTATTTTGTCAAGGCAGAACAAGAGTGCTCTGAGTGGTACCTCTCCAGATGTGACAGCAGTACTCCATCTGCAGACGATTCTGGCTCATATAAGGTAGACAATTGCATCAGAAGTCAGGTACTTTCCGGAGCAGTAGAATGATCCAACTATTAACCTGAACAACAGAGTCTATATATGTCTTTCATATTATATCTAGAGCAAAAGTAAGTCCAAGGAGATTTCCTCAAGGATAGAACAATTCATTTCAACTCAGCCAAAACAAGGATCTGAGCATTCACGGTTTCAGAGGTGTGAAAAATAACAAGCCATTTCTTTCCCTACTGCATCTGCATCACAAGCTCGTTGATTTGAAGAGAAAGAATCAGCAATATCTTGATCACTGATTCTCTTTGAAGTGCTGCCATAGACAGTTGTGTCATTAGCATGTATGTCAATGAATAATCTCAGAATATGATTTGAAAGATCATTAATGGAGATCAAGGAAGATGGTTTTGCCCAGAATAGATCATTAAGCCACATGATACTCTATGCTTTTGAATTCTGCCCATCAATAACTCCCTTTATAGACCCATCAGAAAGACAGGGGTTAGTGTTGAGAAGACATTACCAGATATTCCATAGCTAGCAAGTTTTTGAAGCAATACTTTGTGCCAGCCGATATAAAGGACCTTTAATATGTCGTCATCTCTTGTTCTAGAAATACAGCCCCTATTAAAAGATTCACTGATCTTATACGATATTACAATCAGCACATCAGTAGTTAATATTGCAGAAGGAAATCCATATTGCTGATCACCAAGTAAATGTTTTACTGTGATTTACAACTGGCTGATTTATCACAGATCCAAACAACATACTCATGACGTACAGGAGACTGATTGGTATGTACTGATATTCAGGAGGGCGATCACAAGTACTTTTACATACTGGGAAGACTGATGAAGTTTTCTAAAGAGATGGAAAGAAACGATTGAATAGTTTTGAAAATATGAGAGCAAGTTCTGGCAACAGATTCTTAATCACATTGACTCGAATGTTGTAATACAACATAACAGAATATGTTCGCTGTTACTAAAAGAAAAACAGGAAAAAAACAGACACACAATCAGCATTATATTAGTAAATAAATCTTTTTAATATTTTGAATCAATCACTTATATGATTAACATCAATCACTTTATCTACCTATTTCTCTACAATAAAAGTACTAACACCACATCTTCCCTTTTCATTTCCCCTATAAAACTGGTTTCTGATATTCAAACTCTACAGCCTTTATTTTCGAAGACATTTCATAAGTAAGTAACGATTCACTAGTCTCTCTCCCTCTTAGACAAGATCCTAAAAAGAGTTGCTAATCTAATAGGTCCCTCACTATCCACCAAGCTCCAGCCGCTGTCCCATCGCTGCAATATAGCATCTTTGTGCTTGTTATACAAGTACTTCAATGGAATGTGCTTGGATGAACTTGCTGCTCTGGTGCCCCCTCAACATAAAAACCCAACCAACCCGATAATCAGCTAAATCCCATCCATTCACTGTGGAGGTCCCCAGATGCAGGAGAGCCTTCTACTCCAATAGCTTCTTTCCTCAAGCTGTTGACCTTTAGAATTCCCTCCTAGCTCCCTGTTTTCCTCGACTATACTGACATGCACAAATTTAAAACTAATGTGAACAAGCATCTCGCTGCACAACTCCCAATTTAGGATTGCCCCCTAAATTTTCACCCTAATTCTCAGTAGCCCCTTACGTCTACAGTGGCAACCTGCCTTGTTTGGGGTGAACAATGTTAAAAAAAAAAGTGAGGCCAACATTTTTCGAGGCCGGTGATAGGATCAATATTTTTATCAAGACATAATCTTTAGGTGACAGGTCATCGAGGCTAAAGAATGCATCACTTGCACTTTTGTTTTTTTTATTATTAATTTTTCGATAAAAAATGGGAGTCAATTTCTAAAAGCTGTCCAAAACATGACAGCATGTAAAACAGACGTTAATCTGATGATGCTGATGCTGATGCTGATACAACGTTCAGCATTGTCAGTACTCAGACCGGTGACCGTTTGTGAATACCAGAAGCTTTAAGTGTGGAATTGTAAGTGGCTGTGAACTCACTTTAATACCTGTGGGAAAGGTATGAACCCGTTTCTCCTTCTCTTCTTAGATATGGGTAAAATAATTTGGTAGATTCAACTTTCAAATCGTGATAAGATAAGTAGCCTAGAAGTGAAATTCTGAAAGAACATTCGTTCTTTTCTGCTTATCCCAGAATTGCATCCGATTGTCTTGGATTTCTTAAGTTATTCTGGATCTGCAAAAGTAGCGTTACGGATTGCACACCCTTTGCTTCATTATAAACACTTGATTTTGTGGGCACTCTTTTATGGTATATCCATTGTTTCTCGAGATAGAAGAAGGTCAATCAGTCAAAGTCATTAGATAAAACTCTTGTCATATTATATGATGGATTACCTTATTTGGTAAACAGAACAGGCCTCTAATATTGGAAACCAAGATTAATCTGCTTTTTCCCAGTATTTCTAAGAAATTATTTAAGCCGTTTTTCACACCTGAATAAATGGCTCACAAGGGAAAGTAGGTTTCGTATTGAACATGTTAAGTTCAGGCCTTGTCACATGAAGGCCTTTCAGATCGATATATTTGTGAATTCAAAAAGCCGCTTAGGAACGGAGTAAGCGAAAGATCAAAGGCATTCAGGTGAGAAAATGTTTGAAATAATATCGAAACATTCAGAACGAGAGTGTGATTTCAATAAAACTATTGGAAATGTACAAATTGGAAAGAAGAAAAAAAAACGTGCAAAGGAGGGAATTGCAATGAATGGAAATATAAAAAGATCATAGATTTATTTTAGTTTCATTTCGCTGTTTTGCTTTTCATTGCTTTTTTTGTTGTTTTGCTTTGAAACGCGTCCAAGCATCAATACAGCGTGTTTGGAAATTCGATGGCGTAACTTCGGGATTATGTTCTATATCTATAAAGGGGCTATTTTGTATGGGGGAGGGCTTGCTTTTGTAATAGCATTTCATTACTAGTCTAATTTCATTTGCATTCAATTTCCTCCTCTGCGTGGTCTTTGTTTTTTTCTGATCATATCTATCTATCTGTATTTGGCATGTTCTAGTCTGTTACCTGAACTAAGAAAAGTCAACATTCGAAGGATGCCGACCGGCTCCCCCATGTTGGATATAAAAGGAGCTCTTGTCGATCATGATGATCTTTCTTCTGAGATCCACAGCTTTTATATTTTTTACATGGTTTTGGTGGTGCATGTTGCAACATCAAACGCAGACTTATTTTACCTTTAATCCTGCCATAGGAACAGTGTTTATCTATCACATATCTAAGAATAACAGTGCACCAGGACATACTACCTATATATTTATACAGAACATAATCATGAAGTTATGTCATCGATTTTCTAAACACACTGTATAAAAGACTCTCTGTCGACCAGACGGTAAGCATAAGTTTGAAATTACATTTTCATCACTAAAATTACATATACCATTTTGTTTTCTTTCTATTACTCTTGGTATTATTCTTCTGTTATTACATACTCGTTTTCATACCTGTCTCACGAAGGGTCCACAATAATGAGACACACTTGGAACCTTTTATATGTTCAAGAGATGAGACCCTAAAAGACTTAAAAGTAATCCATTATTGTATGAACGTGCGTCTGTGTGCATTCACTGAATGAACCATAACTATCCGTTCACTGTGTTGATCCAAAGTGATTGCTCAATTCTGACACTGGTCGCAGTGTCAATTGTGTGGTCTCAGTCAGTGCTGCAAGAGACGGATTTTTCCTCTAAATCAAATTACAACTCCAGTTTGAAACAAGTAACATCAGTTTATTTTCATGGTTACAATGATACTCATTTCTTTTACTGTACAGCAGAGTTTCAAATTGGAATTCTCAGTCCGACCAAATCAGAACTCAAGTCCAACCGAACAAAAACAGATTATCTGATTTTGAGAACACCTGAAAATCAATTGTCTACGAGACGCGCAGACAACCAACTCCTTCCTCCTGCCCATCTGCTAAAATATATATAGATATCTGGGTCCTTTGTGGCAGACCAACCAGATATTCACTTGAAAAGGCTAATCTGCTGTCAATCTATGGACATAAAAACTACTGCCTAATGGATTTCGTATCTAGTTGGACATTATTTTTTTCAAGTACTCTGTGCTCAACATGAAGTTCTGTTGAAAGAGCCACTAATTTTCCCAAGGAGAAATTGAATTTTGGATGGTCAAAACTCCAGACCAGACATCTTTCCAATTTCTTGTGTGGTTTATCTTCCCTTGGTCAAATATCTCTCGCTTGTTATTCGCATGCATTGCAAACATGCAGCCTAGCGCGTGTTAACAATGGTATACAAAGTGTGTGAAGATTACACAACCATTGTTGTGAGCTTAGAATGGTTTTAACTTCATGAAATTAATCCCCCATTTGCGGGTCGTAATATGATTAGAATTTATCAAATTTTAAGAATCTACTCAATTCAAATCTTATTAAATCCAGAGATGAATTTGTTTTAAGTAAATAAAACATAATGTGTCCTACCTAAAAAGAACGGCTTCAAAGACTAAATCTGCCCTTGCTTGAGCAGTGAAGTATGCGACGGGACCTAATTCTGCATCATCAACGGAATGTAAATCAACTTTTAGAGGAGTTTTTCACCCCAACACCTAGTAACAGTCTCCGTGTTCACCCGCAGCTGGTGTACCGTCGTCGTTTTCGTTTCAATAGAAGAAAGGCGGCATTCTCTATCTGTATTTCTGCTTCCTGGAACACGATGTCAAAGGTCATAATGATGCCTACCAATTCCAGGTTTAAAGTCACCTTGGACAAACATCCTAACGGCATATAGCTGCAATATGTTTTGTCTTTTAATAGACTTGCTGCAATTTGCTATTTTTTTCCAATAAAATTGATCGATTGATTTAAATCAGTACTTTATAAGTGTTTGCCCTGCTTTAGAATCTGATGCTCACAAGAGTGACCATGTAAACGTTACCAGTGGTGTTATAAGACGGACAGGACTCAAACATTTACACTGAATAGTCAGCCCCGCCGGTACCCACTTCCTCACTTCTACCTCCCAGTGTTTTAAGTTCTCGGAGGGAGGAGCTGAGCGTCTCGTGTGGACATCTTTAAAAACAAAAGATAAAGATAACCTCCTCAGGACAATCTACATTTGTGCCAGATTTCAAGTTTGTATATCGTTTAAAAAAAAGACAAACATATTATGTTTCGAACCCTGATAGTAAAATATGTGTTAAAAATCTAATGATCTATATTGAAAAGATAGGATGCAAATTTGGTCTTTTCTTGTGACTGTGACATTATGTGGCAAGAGAAGAATAGAGGTTCTCTCTTTTCTCTGACCAGACTTCAAACTAACCAGGCGTTACTTGTGGGCGCTAGCAAGACGTAACTCTCCACTTTCAGTTTGAGATCGCTTTAGGTATAGTTAAATGGCTTATTAGTAGTATGGTTCATGCAGTGTTTATCAAATCAGAGGAAAAATAAAATAATTGAATTGAACCTTGAGACAGTGTTGCGTGGTTTTAAACTACATAACACTGTCTTATAGCTTAATTCTTTTATTTTAGATATGGCAACAGTAGTATCGTCAATGGTGACCAGCTAAATTTTACAAGCATAAAGAGGGCATGCACGTATAGGACAAGTAAAGATGGCATGACGAGAAGCAGCAAGAAAGCTTGTTAAATTAAGAATAGGTATAATACATTTGATGTTTTTTTAAACGTATATATTATATAATCTTTGGAGAGTAATCTATCCAAAAATTATGTTTCAAATCCATTGAATATGTTTTCAAAGATATAAATATATCATTTTTATAGGAAATTTTAAAATTGATGATAATAATGATAATCATCATTTTCGGTTTAATGTCTGTTTTATATGATCGCCTGTGTTAGACGTCTTTTAGAAATTGACTTCAAATTAATCTATCTCTTATCACTTTCTTTCACGTTTTCCTTGTCCTTCCTTTGTAAGCTGAGACTCTGATATCTCAACTGTTCTACATCTACTAAAGCAAAAACTCTCATTCCTTCTTTTAATGTGTTCATACCATCGAAGTCTATTCTTCTGCACACATTTCCCTATACTATCGAGATTTAATCTTCCTTTGAACTTATCAGATCTAAGCCTGTCTTCAAGACTCAAATTACATATCCATCATTCTCATTCTTATATCATTTCTCTCTGTGCAAGCATATCCTCAACCCTCACTGAGCAGGTTTCACTTCCATACATAAGCACATTGCATACACGTGTCTAATAAACTATTTCCTTGGGCGACAGTGAAAATGGTCTGCTGGTTAGTAATGGCAGAAGTTTACTAAACTTACTCCATCCACTCCTAATTCTTGCAATCACACTAGCACCGGCTTCACCCAGTGCTCCAATGGTATAACAATAAAATATTTGAAAATTGTAAACAGCAGAAAATAGAAAATTATTTCACATATGAAAAATAATGAAATGCTTCAAATAAATAACATTTGGACACGTTATGTTTAAACCACAATTAAATTCTTAATTTTGATAAATAATAAACATGGTTGCATTTCCATTTCTTGTTTGAGTTTAGAAGTGAAATATCCGGCTATCTGACAAAATTATGAAAAATCCTTTAATGAAATTAATGAAATCGTTAATAAAATTAACAATTCGTTCTCCACTCCAATCATATTTGGTACACATAAACTAAAGTGTCTGGCGGAATTTTTAAACAGTCTTGGTTTCATCACCATTGAATTGTAAGCATATCTAAATACGATGTGCAAAATTGGCAAAAACTCTGACACACTTCTCCCTTGGCACAGCCCTGATTTGGGCGGTGATGTTCCTCATTAGTTCAGAAATAGTCTGGGGATTGTTTTGATAGACATTATCATTGGAATTACCCTACCGAAAAAAATAGGGGCTGTTATGTGTCCGGTAAGTGTGAATCTAATTCAGAATCACACTTACTACTGATGAGACGATCTACAGTGTCCCTGCATATAATTGAACAAACATAAAACAAAGACCGTTAGATATTTATGAGTTAAACTTGGTGGACGACTCAGTCATAGACTGAAGTTTATTTGTACTAAATATGTTTAGATTCCATAAAGGATTGTGAATTTCATTAACGATTCCATGCGTGGCAGTTTTGGCAGTGACACTTCAAAACTATTCTAGAGAACTGAGGACCTTAGCAGTGCAAATAGTCGATTTCTCGGTTCAATAATTGTCAAGATAATTGAGTGTGTCATCAGGAATAAGAGTTAAATATATCAAAGATATTTTTAAAAATCTTTACACCAAGTAATAGTTGTGTAGGGCAATTGACCCATCCTGGCTGACCTTTATTTAAGATATAAGTTTCACAATTTAGAATGTGGAAAAATTTCAGAGTGTCATGCCCTCGTTATGTTTGTAAAAGTTAGCTGATCACCATTCACAATACTGTTGACATATCTACATAGATGACATGTATTAAACAGCATAGGTATATCAGTTTTACACTTTAAAGTCAATAAAGTATCATAGAGTTATGTTCTCTTTAATAACTACAAGTTTGAATGTAGATTGCACTGATGACATAATTACATAGCAATGATGGTTCATTGCTGAATTGTAATTAGGATCTTGAATATATACATCTCTCACTGTTTTAAAACATGTATGGTTGGATTATTGATCAGAGAATGACCTGCACTTAATCAATTAGCTCCAATGGTCCTTTTCAGAACCAGAACTCTAGCAGGCATGTGTATTCAGTTTGATGATGTATGAAAGAAAAACCTGGCCAGTGAGGATTGAGGACATGCGTTGCATGGAGATAAATTATATGAGAATGATACAATGAATGTGTAATGTTAGTCGTAATGAAAGGCTTAGTTCTGATGACCGCAGAAAAAGATTAAATCAGGACAGTATAGATAGATGTGTGCTAAAGGGTAGACTTCGATGGTATGGCTATGTTGAAAGCATTGATGAGAGTTCTTGGGTTAGTAGATGTAGGTAGAACGTGTTGCTCACAGGGGAAGGCCAAGAAAAATATGACAGGAAGTTATAAAATAGACCCGAAAGAAAGATGGGTAAATAAAGACTTGGCCAAAGATAGGTTACTTTGAAAGTCAATTTCTTTAAGTCATCCAACGTATGCTAGTATATAAAACGGACGTTAAATTGTAGATGATGATGATGATCATGATCATGAGATAGATAAACAATATTTCAGCAAAATCCGTATTTTTCAGAAATATCTATAGTAAGTTATAAGGTTTTGAGTGTCTTTCACATATCACACCTACTGTCTGATGTATATTGGAAACACTGATGTCTCAGTTTTCAATATACTGTGAAAATCTAGAGTGGAAAGATACAATCAGTTCCATCTATTATTCAATCAAAAATTGTTTTCTAAGTAGTACTTATAACCAATCCACATTTATATATAGTATACATGTATACTATAACTATCGTCCACCGTCAAGTAGATCTTTGAAAGTAATCTTGCTCAAATATAGTTTGCTCTAAATAGTTGGTCATAAAATAAAGACCAAACTAAAAATGTATGTTTTCGTAGAGTATTGTTATAAATATATTTTTTTACATATTTAGTATCAAATAATATTGTATTTAGAAAAGATCTTTGGTAATAAATTAAATAAAAGAATGAATTGGTTAAGACAATAGATAAACACGTTTTATCATACTATTGATTTGCAGAGGGGTATAACCTTTCTGAGTCGGCCGTCAGCAGTGTTCTCGACTGGTCTCGATACATCCCAGCACTATGCTATACACAAAATATAACCTCTTCATAGTGAATGATCATCTGGGCATGGTGAGGAACCACATAATTTTCGAGATTGCGCTATTAATATGCATGGGCACAGACAGAAAATGGCGGATATAAAGTAGTAAATATTCACCACAAATCCTGTTGTTGCATGAGTAGCAGTAGTTCCAGTTGGACTTATCAACAAACTGATGATCTGGTTCCGAGAAAAGCATATCTTCACAGATGATCATATATATTTGACACTGGGAGAGCATAACTGCTCCACTTAGTAGAGTACCATAGACTATATGCAGGTTTGGAATGCCGCATATACAATCAGCCATTATATAAATCATAATAAAGTTCAATAGCACCAACTTCGGGAATATTTCAATTGATGGATAACTCAAGTCAAATGATAACTAAAGATTGATTCCTTCTCTTGAATAACATTGTTTAAATAAAAACACTAATTGAAAAACAAATGATCTGGTTTTGAGAACATCATGGCCTCACAAATGATCATATATATTTGATAATGGGAAGGCATAACTGCTCTAGTTAGTTTATTATCATAGACTATATAAAGATTAGATAAAACATAAAGTTCAATAACATGAACTTCATGAATGTTTCAGCATTAATTGATGGATGACTCAAGTTAAATCAAGGTGATATAAAAGATTGATTCCTTCTTTTGAATAATATTGTTTAAGGCAAAAACAAGAATATTAACAGTTTGGGTAAAAGGAAGCAAAGTGAGATGATACAATCACTGATAAAACTAAAGTCATTGGATGGTAACAGTTTCAAAATTACTGAACGATATGCAACACATAATAGCACATTACGTGTGTATCTGAAACAAATCATTAGTGAGAACACCTTCATATGGAACACTGACTCTCCAGAAACATCAACAATTTCAAACAGCTCTAAACAAACAGAATACTGATCTCAGTTACACCATAAACTGGAACAGGCTACCATAAGGCATGGTCAGCCTGCAAACGAGCAAGTAGTTCTAAGCAACACTGGGTGCATCATGGCCACTGATCTTTGGTTAATTACCCCTTACTTGAGCAGCGGAGGATGCATGGTAATGCGATTCTGGTGTTAAACAGTAACAACAGGAATTTAAATACACCTTTCGAGAAGTTTTTCACCCCAGCATCAAGTCATAGTCGTCACGGGACTCAGCAAAAGGTGCACCATAGGTGATTTCGTCTCATTAGAAGAAAGACAGCATTCTCTGTCAGTGTTTCTGTTCAGTAGAACAGCCTACCAGAGGTAGTACCGATGTCTATCATATCCAGGATTAAAGTCGCTTTAGACAAAACATTCAGACCGAATATAAAAGTACACAACTTCTAACTGTTCTCTTACATGGCTTGTTGCACTTTGCTACTTTTTTTCCAATTAATTTGATTTGATTTATTATAGATGAAACCATGGAGGAGAACCGAAGGCAAACATCATAAGGACATTGTATGTAAAAAGTTTTTCAAAATACAGGTGTCGAGACATTCTGCCATTGACAAAAGATACCTTCGAAAGACCTATATTTGAAAGCATGGGTCAATACTTTGTTCTGCCGATGAGAAAAACCCAAATATTATATCAAACGGCTAAAAATTTTGTATGTGAAATGTTTCTCCTCTGGTGTCATTTTGTTTACTAAATCCTTCTTCTTTTAAGAAACACACTTGCATGGGACTCAGGGCCTATTTCTGGATTGTACAATCTTTCATCAGAACTGTAAACATCTAAAGAAAGGACAAAATATGTGCACAATTAGATTAGAGAGTAGAGAACGAGGGGGAGAAAAATACGTGAAAATAAGGTTCAGATAGTAGATTTCTTCTTTTTTTTTACAGCAATAAAGATACAAAGAAAATGTATCTGATGAAAGACATGAATTGGGATAGAACAGAGAATGAGGTCGGGGCTGAGCGGAAATACAAAAGCAAAATCGGTGGAACGCGGAATTAGGGTTGGGAAAATGAAAGAAGCAGAAAATTGAAAATGTTATAACGGTTAACTGAAACGGAAGATCATTGACGAGCTGAGAAAAACTTAAAACTAAATAAAAACAAAGATAAAAGCATCCCCCTCCGTCCCCCCTAAAAAATAACTTGGCATAAAACAGCAAATGCAAAATGGGAGGAAGAAAATAAAATTGATGCGGAAGGATGGTTGTGAAATTATATAATCAGATTGGTGAAAATTGAAATAAATTGAATAAATAGCAAGAAAAAAAAAACAGAATTAGAGTTGAATGTAAACAAGTTGAAAATGTCTAAAATCCTGGTTGGAATTTTAAAAGGAAGTGAAGGAATGAAAACCAAAAAGAAAAAGAAGCAGATGAGGTCAAATTGAATGAGAGATGAAAAGAAAGGGCAGCAAAACAGATTGACACTGGGATAATTGAAAGGGGAAGGGAAGGAAATATAATTGCAGCTTAGAAATTAATGTAGCAGAGTGGCCTCCCCTTAGTTGGAGAAAGTAAGAGTTGGATTAGGATAAAAGGGATAGGGGCAAATTATCCGCACTTTGCTTCTAAAATTCTTAAATTGTTTAAAGTAATGTTTGCTTAAAAGTATTATAAAAATAAACCTGAAAGAAAAAGAATCGTCACATGTAACGTAATGGCCCTTTTAAGTGGAAAACGATTTGCAATTGGGTAAAAAATAGAATTTCAGAAGAAAGCTGCGGATATGATGGCAAACTATTTCTACAATTTTCTTGTTTATTTTGTTTTATGGCACGTACACCCTTTCTGAGAACTTTAATGTCTCATCCAGTAATTTTGGTAAAGGTATTTTATGTTTCAAGTTTGTATTATTTTCAAGGTGACCCCCTAAAAATGCCACCCATGGAATCGTTAATAAAATTCACAATGATTTCTGCAACCCAACCATATTAGATAAAAAATGAACTTTAGTCTATGCCTGAGTTGTTTAATTAGTTTTAGTCATAAATATCCAACAGTATTTGTTTTATTGCTATTTAAAGATATGTGGGGTCACTTTGGTTATCGTTGCATCAGTAGAACATGTGATAACCTCAAGATTTTTGTCAGTGGGGTTATCAAATAATCTTTATCAAAACGATCCTCAGAATATTCCTGAACTGAAACGAGCCATCACAGCCAAAATCAGGACAGTGTAAAGAGAGGAGTGTGTTAGAATTAGTGACAATTTTGAATATCATATCCAAGTGTACTTATCATTAAACATTGATTAAAAAGACTGTTGGACATCTATGGCTGAAACTTGGTGGACTAGTCAGACATAAGCTGAAGTTTATTTGTACCAAATATGGTTGTATAATTGCAGAAAGGATTGTGAATTTTATTAATGATTCCATAATTGGCCTTTTTTGGGATGGAGGGAAGGCCACCCTATAGTTCAGCATGATATAAATGTATGTTTTACCATTGGATGCATTTTTATGTAAAACCTAGAACAGATTGATTTTAAGCCATAAACTGGAATCCAATTCAGAGTGAACCTACGAGTAATGGCAACTAAGTTATGACAAACCAAGTCGGAGGCACTTTTAGCTATCATAGAGAGAGAGAGAGAATAAGAGTGAGACAGAGAGAGAGAGAGAGAGAGAGGGAGAGAGGGAGTGTGTGTGTGTGTGTGTTTCTGTGTGTGTGAGAGAGAAAGATAAAAAGACAGTGTGTGCATGTGAGAGGGAGAAAGAGAGAGAGAGTGTGTGTATGAGAGAGAAAGAGAGAGAGTGTATGTGTGTGAGATAGAGACTGGAATAGAAAGAGAGACAGAGAGTGTGTGTGTGTGAGAGAGATAGATAAGTAGAAAGAAAATGAAAAATTGTTCAAAACACAAGACAATACTTCTGGATCAATCAGAAAATAATTAAAAGTGCAAAGTTTATCAAAAATAGAATTTAATCAATAAAAATGTAATTTTAAAGTATCTTGTTTATTCTTTTATCAATGTTGTAAGATTTAATGTTAATATTAGTTTTTTAAAAATAAAAAACAAATTTGAAAATTCTAAAAAAAATACCTGTTGGCCTGAGTCATTTTCTTTCATGACCTCATTTTTGCTCCACTTAGTAGAGTACAATGATCTATATGCAGGTTTGGAATGCCGCATATACAATCAGCCATTACATACACACATACATACATACATGGTTACTCACATAATAAATCTTTCGTTTATTATATAGATATAGACAGACAAATATAAATATAGCCTGGTGATTTCGCACGGTAATGAAACACAAACGTTTCTGTGTAGCTTACTTGGAATAAGTATTTTTTATACTATTACTAAGCTCTACTGAAGTTAAGCATTGCAAAAATATATATGTAATACGTGTATTATTTTTTTATGTATATAGATAAAAGAGAAACGCAAGGGGCTACTGTGGATTAGGGGCCATAAATTAAATGGGGCATCCTAACTGAGGAGTTTTACCGCAGGATATTTGTTCACATTACACTTAAATTTCTGCATGTCGGTAGAGTCAGGGAAGCAAGGAGCAGGGAAGCAGTTCCCAATGCTGGCAGCTCGAAGAAAGAAGCTATTAGAGTAGAAAGCCCTCCGGAATCTGGAGACCTCCACAGTTAATGGATGGGATTTAACTGATTGTTGAGTTCGTCGGGTGTAATTACGTCGAGGGGGCATCACAGCAGCCAGTTCATTGGAGAACATTCCATTGAAGTACTTGTAAAACAAGCACAGTGATCCAACATTGCAGCGATGGGATTAGCGACTGTTTTGTGGACTCTGTCTAAAAGGGAGAGACTAGCAGATGGTGCACCAGCCCAGATGTGACCATAATATTACATGCATGAGCAGATGGTGGCTTTGTAGAGATATAGAATACTGCCAAGTATGAGAAGTTTTCTAGCACGGTAGAGGGAATTCATTTTCTTTGCAGCAGCCTTGGCAATGTCTTCTATATATTTGTTCCAAGTGATGCTACAATTCATGTTACCTGTGAATGTTAAGCCAAGGAGTTTAAACGTTGGACTCTCAGCTAGAGCGTTATTATCTATGGTTATCAGTGGTTGAAAGGCATACTTGTAGTTGTTAAAGGAAAGGAGCTTCGTCTTACTGGCATTAAATGTTACCATCCATTTATGTCCCCATTCAACTATAGAGTAGAGGTCATTTTCAAAGGATCCAGCCTTTTTTATATAAATAATTGTTATTCTTTCCTACAGACATATGTGTTTCATGCTTACATAATCTTTAGTCTAGCAGATGATAATTACTGCTGGTCGAAGGATTCGAACCCAGTATATATATATATATATATATACTGGAAGTATACCGGTACCAGAACGGGTAAAATTAATTTCTAAAACAGTTTAGTATCACTTTTGTCTCCTTATTAAGAAGATACACAAGATATAATGATACGATAAGTTTGTCTACAATCTTTATTCGAATTTTGATCAAAATTCATTACATGATTTTGATTTTTAAAAACTATCTTAAATAATGGCTTAAGCTTAAGGGGTCTTAAACAGAAATGGGAATATATATATATATATATATATATATATATATATATATATATATATAAAGTCGCCGAAATAAGTGTTAAAATGATCATTGTTTATTTAGCTATCCAGCGCTGACCAAGTGTGTCAAGGTGTCGGGATTTCAGTTGTAAAATACTTGTAGCCCGGGGTTTCGAATTGTGCGACCAGTAGTGAATAGCTATATCCTTAAGCTGATGAGTCCCGATTAAAAAGGACGAAACGTATACGTGCATAGATAATAAATAAAAAAACAAATATTATATATATATATATATATATATATATATATATATATATATATATATATATATATATATATATATGGATGAACTAAGGTTGATAGATTGAGGGTCAAATATAAATAAATAGATTGATAGCTTTCTACTCGTTACAGTCTCACGAATTCTAAATTCAACACTTCATACGAGTCATGCCATGTTTGACCAAACATTTTTTTGATGTACGAAGAGATCAAACTAAATATGATGAAATGTTTTACGTACGTTTTTCTTTATTAATTAAGGTTATGTCAGTACTTGTTATCATTAAGAAAATAATTGGTACGAACGAAAAGAAAAATAAGTTCCTTACAAGACCAACAGAAAAATCTCCCTACCTATTTTCATGCAATTTTATTCTTTATTTGTTATACACATTGACAGGATGTTGAGAGGGCGACTTCTTAATTAGATAAACAATTATCACAAGTTTTAATTGGATTTTTTCTCTTGTATACGGTGAAAAGAAAAAGAGTATGTAACTAAATCAGAACATGCTTGGTTCGTAGAAGAAATGAAATGTGCAACGGGAAGTCAGACAGCCAGTCAAGCGTTACAGAATCTGAATTTATAAATACTGAGCGACCGTTCGGTGCAGAGTGGAGAGCACAATCTTACAGAATGTGTGCATTTCTTTGTTATCTGCACTGCACACACATCCAGGGTTATATATATATATATATATATATATATATATATATATATATATATATATATATATATATATAAAGATAGATGGACGAAGAGTGATAAACATGCACGAATGTCCAAATGTATATCAAACTTCGATTGTTCAATGCAAGGTATATTCTGTAATAAAATTATGTTTATTATTCTTTCCTTAAGCCAAGGCTTTTCAAAGATCGAGATCTTATCATCAGAGAAATTATACGGTAAACAAGTTAGCAATAGAAAAGCCAAAATTCAACATTTGAATATATATATATATATATATATATATATATATATATATATATATATATATATAAAGTAAGCTGAGATGAGATAAACAAAATTAGAACATGATTTATATATTCGGGTGGAAGCCTGAAACGACGTCGTCAGTAGGTATAAAACACTTCAGTATTTGATTGAAAATATTTATAATAAATACCCCTTTAAGATTTATAGTCTTAAAAGAAGAGCCCTGTTTTAAATTAGAAAATTGTTGTCATCCTGCAATAAACCAAATTTCAGCTCGAGCGTAGAAGACTATTGACAACATGACGCTTGCACATGCCTCCTGGGTAAGTGTATATTAATTTCAATTACTGTCTGTGATGATTTCTCGCGACCGTGTCGGTTTGGGCGTCAGGCTCATAATTCTACACTGAATCTACAAACTGCGCTCGAACCCCTACAACCACCACTCCTGCACTGATGATGGTGGAAGTCCGAAACGACGCCGTCTGTAGGTATAAACCACTTTAATATTTAATTTTAAAATAATATATATATATATATATATATATATATATATATATATATATATATATATATATATATATATACACACACATACTAACGAATCACCACTTATCAAGGATAAGGGTTAAAGAGATTGTCAGTTAGACGATGATCGCCACCATGAAGGGATTGGAAACAATAGATGATGATAGACGGCTCAACAACTATTTGTTTAAATTAGACTTGAAAACGACCATGTTGTAGTCGGTTGGGAAACAGCATCGTGGCATTATGTTCTAGAGATGGGACGTTTTAGCTCACATGCCAGTTATCATCAACCCAGTAATCAGCGATAGATTACTCCTATTTAAAGGCAGCCGTCACCAAAGTGTTCGACTACTGAAACGAACATACATTGAAGCCACGATAACGGCTGTATTAATATTACTCACTACAAAGCCCAGCCTAGATTTGGGCGACAAACAATTATAAAAAGATTTGTGTTTATCTACATAGTATATGTTTTAGTCTTTCGGGAATCGTCAGTGTAGAGAAGATTATTCATACCAGTCGCCGGACTCAAACCTCAGAACACGACTCATGTTTCAAACTCAAATTCTGGTCGTTATCAACAACTCGGTAAATCAGCGAGAGATTAATCCTATTTAAAGGAAGCCGTCGTCAAAGTGTTCGACTACCGAAAGGAACATGCATTATTTATATATATATATATATATATATATATATATATATATATATATATATATATATATATATATATTACACTGACGTGGCCGAAAATGTTGTTCTCATTTTAAGAAAAACTTATTTGTTTATATACCTAAGGGACAATTGATATTCCCACACATCAAAATATAGTAAATAAATAAAAGATATATTGAAATATATATCTTTCACATTGATTATATATATATATATATATATATATATATATATATATATATATATATATATATATATATATATATATATATAATATCACATGGAAAAGCAATTGTTTAAACTGGTAGCATTTTAAAGACACTATATACTAAAGTTCTGAATTGTGCCTTGTAAGAAGGAAGCACGATGCCCGTGCTTCGGTTGCATTACCATTAGGCCATCTCTGATAATTGTAGCGTCATCGTCGCATCCTTCTGGTACCTGGTTGAACAGGAAACTCATTTAAAATCATTTTTCGTAAGGAAATTTAACTGAAATAGCAGATATTTGAAAAATAAGAAGTGTAATTTAAACAAACAACAGTTAAAGATCACAATATTTATATGACAGCAAATACATTAAAAATTTAAATTCGTATTTTTAGATGTTAAATTGAGATGTAATTAAGTCATTTTTACAATATTATCCAAGAATGAGTGTACACCCTCCGTGAAAAATGACAGAAAAAATGATGTTTCGCCAGTGTTTACACTAATATTAATTTAAAACAACGTCTCAATCGGGGAATTTAAAAGAAAAAAATAAGAATGACAGATAGTAAACGTGTCAAACTGGAAAGTTTAAACGAAGGAAAAAAGTATTATGAATATTAGTGCGAACACTAGTGAAGCTTAAATTGTTTGTCGCAATTTTTTATTGAGGATGTACACTCGTATAATATATTATGTAATTACTTCAACAGTGCTCAATAATGAGTAGAGCTTCGTAGAGCAATTAGGATGATGATTTCTTGCAGAAATGAAACATAAACGTTTCTGTGTAGTTTACTTGTTATAAGTATATTTTCGTATTATATATATATATATATATATATATATATATATATATATATATATATATATATATATATATTAATTTAATATGTACATAAAAGTAATCCATGGACACGTGTTTGAGGCTTATATCCGTCATTAGCATAGCTAACGTAGACAAGGATCAGACCTTCGATATTAATGACTCTAGTACAGCGTCTTACCATTGGATTACGACGCTTTGCCTAGAAATATGTGCGATTTTTATCACCTAAATATTTAAATGTATTTTTATGTAATTATTTTATTAGTGATTGCAGCGTTCGTTGTTTTTGTTTACTACTACTATTTCGATTGTTTCACTTCCTAAGTGATTAAGATGCAGAAAATTGCATTATTAGTCGCCTTTAACTTTATAGGATGTAATTTTCGTTAATATATATATTTTTATTAATTTTATACGTACATAAAAGTAATCCATAGACACGTGTTTCTGGCTGACATCATAAACATACATACACACATATACATACATATACACCACTACATATATACATACCGTTATATATACATATATACACATACACACATATACATACAGACACATACATACATATATATACATATACACCATTACAGACACATGCACATATACATACACACATAACATAAATATGCATAAAATCAGTATATATGCACGCAGACACATACACACACATACACATGTGTATACAGACATGTGTATGCATGCACATACACATACATATATACACAAATATCGATATTTCTATAATTAAAACTAAAGTGCTTATATTATTCAGTATTGCTCCTATCTATCTCAGTTCAATTTGCTTACATTTATACCTGCTCTAGTATTAATACAAGGAACTTACAAGATAAGTACCATAAAGGCAAACAAACTAATTAAATGCAGCGTATGTAATTGCAATAGTTAATTCTATATATAAAAAAGTGTTAACTATGAGGAAGTTCCAAAATCATATCATTATAGGGTGAGGTGTAGTGATTTTGGATAACATAGATTACTTAAGTGAAAAAATATAAAAACATCAGAATTTAAAAACCCAAAAATAAAATGAAGAAATAGAAAAATAATTTTTAAAAATAAAGAAAAATTAAAAATTGAGTAGACCTTATATTGTACCTCGTTTTTTTTAACGGGTCGATGTCCACACATACAAATTACTGTCCCCGACAAAAACCCAAACACTGAGCATGCACTTCTCACCTATTGCAAATGGCTACCCAACAAGCAAGGTCACAGATTTCTGTATTTTGTGTTTGTTTTGTTTGGTATACATTAAATCAACCGTTATCGGTTTATTTAATCCCCAATGCAGTTATTTTGGTAAATGTTTTCATGTTTCAAGTTCTTAATATCTTCAAATATATATGGTATTTACGTTGATGAAAAATCAATTATGTAAATTCATGCGTATACAAACGGATGCGGTTTTGTGTCATACCAAGAGCATCTTTTGCTTAACCTACAGATTAAATAATATTAAATACTCTTCTTAAATTGCATAAACATAAGTGTTCGTTGTTGTAACATAGAGACGAAAATGAAAACTTACCAGCTTCAAAGCGAATTAGATGTTTTCTGCTGAAATGATTCTGGCAGAAAACGGTTAAATTGTCGCCTGCCGAAGTTGTCAAGATGCTGAAAAAAAAGCATATAGAAGAAAACACACAAGACTGATATAAATGGGCAAGTGTGTCAAACAAATGTAGGAAATGTTTTGCATGACTAATTGTATTTTGTGGCTTGAAACAAGTCCAACTATGAAATATGTCAATTTAACATCGATTTAGACGGCTTTCTTGAATGCGCCAGATACAAATGCAGTGATTGTCCTTGAGTGTAGACAGGTTGGCGATCAAATTACCAAAAGGAAGCAGCGTCTTTTCCGTCAAACACAGTTTACAAAAGAGGACGAACAAAAGAGTTTTGCATCCAGTCCGCCAAATTTAGGTGTCTGTTGATTGGTCAAGGAGAATTGCCTTGGCCAATCAAATTGAAATATTTAAGAAATCAATGGAGCCAATTCATTGTCATGATGAACAAAGAGATATAATTATTTAGGAGAAAAGGGGAGATAACCTTTTTTTATAGTGTGTCAGCCGACCGTTTTCCAGAGAAAAAAGAACTTATGTTCATAATCACATATGTTTATAGTCGGGACTAATTTGCATGCAGGAGCAACTAATTGGCATGTTTACAGACGAACGGACTTTACGAAAAAGGGATTAAAAGCAAACGGTGAGTAAGAAGCTAAGATAATATGTTGATCTTAGTGATTTGTCAGTGTTTATTACGATGTTGTTTGAAGAAGAGATCCTTCTGAAGAACCGTCATTGTAATCTCATTACGACTATAAGTGATTTACATACATCTTTTTTCTTACAATAATTTGTTTTGTTTTTTTAATTATATTTGAATTACAGGTCCAAATTCTCGTATATATTAAGAATTAAATTGTGTTTAACGCTAATACGTAGTTAAAGAAAAATAAATTGTTTTGGACTATTAAAATAATTTCCAACGTTAGTGATTATGTTTATTTAACCACATGTATAAAAAATATAAAGAGTTGCTATATCTTAAAACAGATAAAATCAAGAAACAAATGTATCGGATTTTTTTAGATGAGGAAAGATAATTTGTATAATTTGAATTATTCGGACTACTGTTCTCATCTTGATTGTAATTCTCACATTTCGGCCACTGTAACCTCCAACCTATTTCAGGTGTATCTTTTCGAACTCGAGAATCTGGATGGAATTTCCGTCTAGATTCCCGAGTTCGGCAGAAATATTCCCGAGTTCGAAAAGATCCAAATTATACAAAGAAACAAATGCTTGAATACTCAAAGTTCATAGATCCAATATATATATATTTTTAAATTCTTCAGAATTTTCTGAGTTATTCTCTGCTACCTTTGTTCCAGCTGGTTCGACTCGTTGGTCTAGTGATCTTCATCAATTCGCCATTCAGATACCCCGTTATAATATTTCTTCCTATTTAAGTAGCTTCTTTCCAAGAACTGTAGCCTGCTGTAACTCTAATCTGCTAATTGTTTTCTTTCTACCTATAGCATTTGTCTTTTCAAGGCTAAGGTCAATATGCTTCTCCTATCTTTGCATTAATCATGTTTGGTTTGTCTGAAGCGACTTCCATAAAGAACTCTTGGAATTTATTCAAGATCGTTTAATATACGTTAATACTCTTGGTGATTAAATATAAGTAGACATAATTCCTTTATTTTATTTAGAAAACGCTTACCGTGTCATCCTTTGTAACACAATCTACTATTATTATACTCATTTTGTGTCTGCATTTTGTGTCCGTTACGTTGAAAATATTCGAATATGACGTATACAATAGAGAAAGAGAGAGGGAGAGAAAGAGGGATAATGGTATATTTTATTGCCCGGTTGTAGCAAACGAGTGGGATGAGATTAGGGAAGAGAGAGGCTGGGAATTGACGGAAGTTTATATCTCGAATTCGCTAGCCAGCCGACTCTCTTTGATCTCAATTTGGGCCAGTTAACATAACATTTCTGGACACCCATGCATCCACAACTGCAACGCCCATTCGCCTACCTAGTCAATGTAGGCACACACCACACACACACCTATGGGACTTGACTTCCATCCATTTTATTGTTTATCTAGCAATGTGTGTATTTTCGTCTGTTGGTAACCTTAGCAGATGATCTTTACCGGTGTCTCGGCATCAAATCACCGGATATTTATTTTCAGGCCAGCTGGGTTTTATTTCTTCCGACCAGCTGGTAAGTTTGGCCCCTCAGATCCGATATTCAACAATACTCCATGCCCCTCTTCCTCTATTTACAAACCTGGAAATGATCAAATGGTCGTATTTGTGTTCAAACTAAGAAAACGATACATTTCGCAAATTACATAAAACTTACAGTTCAGTGGAAATTTATTTTTGCTAGTCTACCTGTAGTTGGACATATATTTCCCCATGTTGGTTCTACAGGAAAGTATCACATATTTTTTGGCAGAATTATCAAACGTAATATTTTCCATGGAGTTGAATACTTGATATAGTTTATTCTTCACATCGTCTACATTTGTATTTCTATCTATCTATCTATCTATCTATCTATCTATCTATCTATCTATCTATCTATCTATCTATCTATCTATCTATCTATCTATCAAGCTAGCTGACCATATCTATCTATCAAGCTAGCTAGCTGTCCATATCTATCTATGTATATATCTATCTCAGTCTCTCTGTAGCTATATTCAGATTCGGGTGTGTAAAAGTAAGGTTAAAATCGGAAATTTTCCACGTACGGTTAAAATTAAGTAAGAGAATGGAAAATTCTATTTAAAAATCAAGTTAACGGTTAGGAGTATGTGTTAGGATATGACGTCACGGATAGAAAGTCGAAAATGAGGATGTGGTAAGGAAGAGAGAACAATCTGTCTCTTTTGTCCCGTGACCTGCATGTGTTCGCACACTGTTTTCCAAAGCTTTGTCTTTGTTGTCCGCCCCTCTGGGGAGCAGGCGAGGTGAAAGCTAACTTATTGCTGTAAAACAATAAAGCAGAAAAGCACATGAGCCATTGAGAAACAAGGTTTTGGGAGATTTATTTTTCTTTTATGTTATCTATTATTACAGCTAGAAAGAGAGAGAGAACGACACATACACTTTAGCTGCCGCATCACCACTGCGACTACAGAGAGACGACCAGCTGTTCATATGGACGAAGTAAGCGATGGAAAAACTGTGGGATTTGAAGAATGCCTCACACAACGTTACATCTCCATATGTATCTATCTGTCTCACACTGTACGTATTTATCGACCTATCTATCACACTTCGTCCATATCTATCTATCTACCAATTCTGATTTAAATAAAATACATTTACTGTAGCAAATGTACCTTCTTTTTTAAATATGTAATAGAGAGTGAATGTTAAAGCTATGTATGCTTGTTGGGTTTTACAACATGTCATTCATTACCATGTCCCGATTTACTTACCTCCCTACAAGGGTAGAGTTAGACACAATGTCGGATTTTAATGTGAGGAAAAATCCAGACATAAGGTTTAATATCATTATATCTTGATTTTAATCTCCGTAAGGAAACATAAAAGTGGTGCACAACAGTTCTGCTCAGTGAATTAGTATTTATGCACATTAAGACCCAAGTTAAATTCGCTTGGCATTAGTAGTTTCCAGATGTTTACGTAGACGTCCGGAAAAAGCCGAATGAATAGTCAGTAGCCTGCGTTCAAAAAATCCAAAACGAGGCTAAATGTACAACAAGGTTGAAATGTTTTTTTTACAAGTTAAATTTTTTAAGAAAAATATCACTGAACAAGTATTAAAACGGTGTTAGAGTTAGAGGTTAAGGTTAGTGGTACTTGTCCAGATTAGAACCCAAGCTAGAATCAACTTCGCATCAGTTAGGGTTAGCTTGGATACTAATTTGGATAAATACCGAGTAAAGGTTATAAAATGTTGTTTTTTTTCTGCATGAAAAAGTTTGTTTTTCCACAAATTCTTTTCTTTGGCTATCGTTTTTTTCTTTGACAAAATTGAATCACTCGTTCGGGAGACGTAATAATCTGTGATGACTCGTTAACATTTATTATCGCTTTAATCAATTTGTATTTCCAATTAGTGAATTTCGCGATTCAATCAATTATCGTCTGCTTATTTTCTCGCATTCTGATTCGATAAGCACCTCACCATTTTCCGGCCGTCTATGTAAACATCCAGTACCTACTGACGCCAAGTCGATTTTAGCTTGGGTCCTAATCTGCATAAGTATCAAGGAATTAATTATACCCGTCCTGGGACAAGTATTCTTCTAGTGACCCATAAAGTAGATGTTCATGCTGAACACATTCTATAGTTATTCAGCATCAATGAATAGAAAGTGGAGGAAGAGTATAAAAAGAAAAGCCTGCAAGCATTGTTTTATAACCAGTGAAGCTCATTACCTATTGTTTATTGATTTTAGCCCTCAAGGTATTTAGCCGAAATTAAATAAGCGAACAGATAAAAGCAAAACGCCATCTTGTTGACTCTAAATTCGTTCACTCATCCAATTAGTAAAGGCAAGAGATGTCAAAAAAAGCGTTTATTGGCCACTGGCCCATGATAATCATTTAAGTTGAAAATTTAGTAAAGAAAAGGGAATGCGTTAGGAATGTTTTAACAAAAAAATGTTCGTTACTGCTAACGAATGATAAATTTAATTAAAAAAGAAAACGGTATTAACTGAGATATTTTTTACCTCACTTCGAACAACATCTAACTTACAATTTACACGTAGAAGCCTGTTTAATTGTAAATGGTTCTCAAGTATGATAGCCAAAGCCATATCTATAATAACTATTAACAAAAGATTAAAATGGTGGACTTGTTTATGAAGAATACAAAATGCATTATGGTGGATTTAATTTCGTAATTAAATTCAAAATAATAGGATTTAATAACTCGTTTTATTTTATACTATTGTATTTTTATTAAAATAAATAATTGATTGATAGTAAATAAAAAATATAATGTGTCGGTCACGTAGAGACAAGAAACACACACATACATGCACATGCACATGCACATGCACATGCTGGATGCAAAATTTCCAGTCAGTCAGTAGATATCGTTTTACCTACTAACCCTTTATTCTCATTTCTTCAAAATAAAATTAATAGAATGTTGGGAAAATTCAGTTCCCCCAAAACGAGCACTCTGAATCTTGACAAAAATTAGAATTGCACCAGTCTAGAAGGATCTCTCTTTCACCGACCGAGGACAGAACAGATAAGCTCAACATTAGATCGATACTATACTTTATCCTAGCCAAAAGGAATGCTCCCGACTCAGAGTATCTTATTTATCTGGTGTATTACTCCACTAGATTATTACATAGTCAAGAAGTAGTTCCCCAATTCCTGTGAGGTTTTTGGGAAACTAAGTTTACTTGCCACACTATGCTCAGTGCTGACTATTACTCTTCACCTGCCCCATTTCTGTATAATTATACTCAATAATAGCTCTCTAGTGAAGAAGAAAGGAAAATCATTCAACCTCTACAGTACAAAAATGAACTGATATCTTTTATTTACTCCTTATAGTCTATCATTATCATTCTATCCTTGTTAAGGTAGAACCAGGATATTGATGTTTAATCAACCTATGGTCAGAGCAAAAAAACTGATTCTAATTTTGTCCTATTCTCTTCAACACATGTATTGTGTCACTTGAATTTTAAATTCGTTTGTTATTTGACTCGTGTATGCTGTGAATCCATGTTTACATCCTATTTAAAGGTCAATATCATATTGTTTTATTTTTACTTTATACCTGCATCGGTCTGGTACAAGTCTGCTGGCTGTAAGTAGATAGGTATCAACATGTCTATTGATGTATGTTATGGATAATCATTGTAATCTATTGTAATATGTTCATCTATGTGTATGTATGAATGAATGAGTAATATGTGTCCTATTTTTATTGTTTCCTTAGGAAGCAGGCTTCCATCATCTGTAAAGATGATGGATAAAAGATGAAGAAACCACACCTGCCTTATGTACTTATTCCGTTATCGTACATAGCTAGTAAACACACTCTTTGGAGCATACATTATGTGATAATTAATTTGAGTACATTTATTCTTTTGTATAATGCATTAAGATCAACTCCTGCTAATTCCATCCTATTATGGCATCTTGCATCTTGAATGAACGACATTGCCCAGATCTTAATAGCTGTTATCTAATTACAGATACCAAGATTTGGCTTTAGGAAAATCTTCTATCTTCTCAAGTAAGCATTGCTGATTTGATCCGTACTTTTTGTGTCGCTAATTATGTCCAACTCTACCACATTGAGACATTTATATTATCCTGTTGCATCTGTGTTGATGATTGATACACCACTTGATAATCTCTTTCCGGAACCAGTTGTTTCAAACACTGCATAGTCAAACACATTTTTCTAATGTATTTCAAATTTTATATCGATATATTTTATTGATGGAGTCTGTATTAAGCTACAACGCACTTACTTTTGTATCTTAAACTGGATGCCTCTTTGTAACTTTCTTGCAAAACTGAGTTAGATTCTGACCAATTCAATTAATGGAAGTTTTCTTAAACAGCAAGGGTGCCATAAGAAATTGGTCTGTAGATGTTGTATAGCAGAGATAATCATTGTGAAGTTGAGTAGAAAATTTATTCTTTCTCCAATGTTGTTAACCTGATGGGGAAGGGGAATCGTGGATATCAAAAGGTACCAAAAAAGGATTGATACTAAAAATATATTTCTTCCTTCAAATATTGAAATGGTAAAAAGAATTCATGTATACGTTGTTGAATGGAAGACGCTAAAATCGCTGAAAAAATGGTTGGATCATTCTACCACTCCAGAAAGTACCTCACTCCTGAAACATTCATTTATCTATATAAGAGCCAGATATGTCCTAAGATGGAGTATCCTACCATATCTGGGCAGGTTCCACTCAGAGTACTCTGTCTTGCCTTGACCGAGTACAAAATCGACTTTATAATCTAGTGGGAGCATGATGTCTTCTTTTCCTACAGCCCCTTTTTTCACAGAAAGGATGGTGCTAGTCTCTTTCTACTCTACTGTTATTTTCATGATAGGTGCTCGACTGAGCTCCAATCTCTCTTTCTCTCCTTTAAAGAATTCACGGCAAAAACTCGTCTAGCTACAACCATAGCATTCCTTCATATTCATCTTCTTCTTCTTCCACTCTCTTTGATACAATGTGTCAATTCTCGGTATTTCCTGGGATTCTCTTCTGAGACCCTTCAACAGATTCTTCCATAAAATATCCTAAGCCACTTTCCTTACATCCCTCTGTTCTCCTACCAACAAATCTACATCTTGACATCTGTGATTCAAGAGCTACTTTAGTGTATTATTGACTTTTCTTAATTCCTCCCTACTTAATCTCACTCCATCAGTATAGTAAACACTAATAGGCTCCAGCTCGTCTGGTAACTTATATAACTCAACCAATCAAGAATGGAAATCATCTCCTTATTCCATAATGATTCATTTGGCAATTTACCAAACTGACTCTCAGAATACTCTCCATTAACATTCATGGCACCGTCATATTTTGTCATGTCCCTTGTATAGTCACTCTTAGAACCCTTTGTATTTGTCATAGTCTTCTTCCATAAGCATCTCCGGATTTTAACTATTGTATATAATTGTGCGTAGGCACACAAATGGTTATCCGGGAAACTAATCAACATCATATGAATTTCCTTAAGCATAGGATATGTGTATTACATATTGTTACCTTATAAAACAATATATATATATATATATATATATATATATATATATATATATATATATATAACTTCTTTGTAATATAGCAGGAAAAATCCCAGCAGTGTACTCGATTAATTAAGAATTAAAGTTAAAAGTTAAAAATTAAGAGTGTAATATTTATTTATTTTGGTACAGAAAAATTAGTACAACATTCGTACCGTCGGTTTCAAGCACAGAAGGACTTAGCCATCCGGCTCTCTTCAGCTTCTGTTGTCATCTGTTTCGATATATATATATATATATATATATATATATATATATATAATTATTTCCACAATCAGACACCAGCATGTCATGTTGTTTAGATGAACGGTCATCGAGGACAACCTGGATCATTCATTTTGTTACGAAGGAGTTAATTATATTAAATATTTGTCCAGTAATACCATATGAGTGCAGTTTTAGAAGAAGCCCTACATGCCAGACCTGGTCAAAGGCCTTAGATATATCAAGCGCTACTGCCCTAGCTTCACCTGTTTTGTCCAGTGTATGATATATGCGTTCAGAGATGACCGTTAGGATATCTGCAGTAAATCGTGCTTGTCTGAATCCGTATTGATGATCAGAAAGAAGTTTAGCATTAACTAGGTGCCGGACTATCGTTAGATTAATTAATGATTCAAAGATTTTAGCAAAGATCGGGAGTAGACTGATTGAGCGGTAGTTTAAAGGATCAGTTCTATCTCCAGAATTCTTGAAGACTGGTACAACAGAGGCAATTTTCTAACTATCAGGGGAAAAAGATTCAGCAAGGCATTTATTGTATAGTTTGAAGAGGATAGGGGCCAGCTCAGCAAAGCATTTCTTTATTACTATTACTGGTATAAAATCAGGCCCACAGGCTTTGGAGGTGTCAAGGTTTTTTATGATGTCTTTGACCTGAGATGGGGTGATGACCAGATTATCAAGTGTGGCTTCAGTCTGCAATGGGAATTTAAAGAGGGGGTGGTTTGTGAGTCCAAAGTAAAGTTTAAGACGAAACGCTGTGCAAGTAGTTCAGCCTCATCAGTTGCCGTGCAAACAACATCGTTGTGGGGGAATCGTAGATTGACCATTGTTCACAACACTATTGTAGATTTTCCAGAAATCGCGAGTACCTAGATTCTGTGACTGAATGCATTTTTTGGTTAACTCTGTATACCTTCTCTTTGCCTCACCTATCACGGCCTTACAATTATTTCTTGACTATACGTTTCTGTCTATTAATAACTGACTTATGGCGGCCGAATTTTCAGAATGCCTTTTGCCTCTCAGCAATAGCAGTTGCACATTCTGTGGTGAACCATTGAGGAGAGTGAGGTTTGCTGAAGAATAAGCATCAATCCCTGCTTTGACCCATTCGGTAAGCTCATTTGCACACTGATCAGCAGGGAGTGAGAAGGTTTTATGCCATGGAGCGTTGCTGATGTGATCCCTGAGGAATTAAAAATTAGCCTGTTCATAGTTTCTCGTCGTTTTGAGCAATGGCTCTTCAGCATTTGGACGAGTTTTTAAGTTTATCATTACCACAACGCGATCAGAGTTTTCAAGCAGGCTATGGGTATTCGCTACACAAGCCTCGGGTAGTGAGGTCAAGAACAGGTCGAGAAGTGAGGCTTGCTGGTTCGCACGATCAGGAAGGTGGGTCGGAAAAGTGACAGTCTGTGAGAGGTCGTGAGCTGAGGAGAAATTAAACGTAGAGTTGCCAGCTGCATCAGTAACGCTGAAGAATCTCAACCAGTCACGGTGGTGTGCATTAAAATCCCCAAATACATGTATTTAGGCATTCGAGTCGAGTGAGAGTGCTCTATCTAAGCTTTCAGAGACAGGGTCAAGCAGGGTACAGTCCTGGCTCGAAGGAGAGCGGTATAAGAAACATAAGTAACTAACTCTGTTATGTAAGGTCAATCTAAAGCACATGTAGGCTTGGTCATCTGATTCTAACCTATGTTCTCTAGTCAAGAAGAGGATGTTCCGAACATAAACTCATAGCCTGTGCATATGTTTGTCAGAGTCCTTAAGGTAGAATGGAAGGTAATCAGTCATGTCAAAGTGGTGAGAGGAGATTGCGGATTGAAGGTTCGTTTAACTTAGTGCTAGGATACCCGTAGAGTTTGTCTGGAGAAACGTTTCTATGTCGTTAATGTTGGTTCTAAGTCCCCAGATATTTGTGAATGTGAGCCTCAAGGGCGGAGGCAAAGATGTTTTTTGTTAGGTGTCTGGTTTAGGTTTTTTTTTTTTTTTTTATAAATTCATGTTTGTTTTGAGATAGAGTGGGGAGGGCAAAGTGGGTGCTTGTTTGGTGTCAATAAGCGCACACAACCAGTCCATTAGTCGTGACTTGGTCCATGGGGCTTGTGGCCTCTGGAAATCCCACGGGGATAACTGTAAGGTCCCTTTCCATGCGCGACATGGCACATACAGTAACCCACGATATTATGAAACTATTGACGGAGCAGCTGTTCTTAGCATTACCTAAGAGTTGGAGCTCCTAACTACCAGTTGGAAACAGACAAGCTGTCTAACTTGTACCCTCAACCTGTCGGAACAAAAGCGACCCAGACTAGTTAAGTAGGACTTAGTGACAAAAAAACTTTCCCCAAGTTGCCCAGATAGAGAGAAAGAGAGACGGCGTTCACTGCCCTAGTCAAGAAACAAGGCCAAGCCCTAGATGTTTTTAGAGGCGTCCCAGTGCTTGTTCCTCTACGCCTAGCTAATAGACAGAGAAGGAGTGTGAAGGCCGGGCGATAGGCAAAGCCCATCTACTCCTTAAGCAATTGTTATTTTACATGAATGTCAATATTAGTGTGAACACTGGCGAAGGATAATTTTTGTAATTGTCATTTTTGACGGAGGGTGTACACTCGTTCTTGTAATCATAATGATGATTAATAAATTGAATATTTGGAACATAAAAAGGATCAGATATTTGATTATAGCTATACAAGCATGAGCCTGTGTGACAGTGTCAATGAAAGTGAATAAACTAAATCTATCGCATGCTCTTTTCTATTACTTTTCTGATTATCATGTGAAAAAGAGCTATTCTTCTCGATTATAATTAAAGTTTTTCCGTGATACAAAATTCATGTGATTCCATATTCGAAATACTTTTTATTTCATTTCATGGCCTCTGTTTAGTTTTGAAAGATGATGGATGCCCTCTGTTAGGGTAGCTGTGCGCATAATTGTGAGCAAGGGTTGCACAACCTCTAACTACACCTCTCCTGAGTCGGCACTTTTTGAATCAAGTAGCAAGAAGTCCAGGACGACTTGAAACAATGCTTAGATATGCAGAGAGCACATATAACACCTGGTATTCCCAAATGATCACCCATTTTAGTACTGACCAGGATCAATGGCGCTTAACTTCAGTGATCTAACGGGAACGGTGTGTCAATGTGATTATGCTGTATATTCGAAATAAGTAGACAACAACAGACGAAATTGAAGGCTAACAGAAATACCTTTTATTTTGGCCTTGCTGGAAAGGAATAGAAAACCAGCTAGGAGGCAATATTTACAAAAGGGGCACCACATATCTTTTTAGATTTTAACATATCGCTGACGAGTTAAAAGAGCCAACAGCAGAACGCTCCGCTAGTAAAGTCTCGAAACTCCAACTGACAAAAAGCGGGGGGGGGGGGGAAACGAACTCTGTGGGCACTGCACGTTGTCCAACGAATTGTATTTATATGTGAATACATCCGGTTTGTTGATGGGCCAATCACCCAGTCGTCAACAAGTATTTTTACATGAAAAGAAAATAGTACATCAAAATATATTTTTCTTTTATTGTTCTATTGTTCTTATTTCATGTTACTGTTCTTAAAGTTAATATACTGAATTCATGATATATGTTTTGTATTTCTATCTACCATTACTAACCAGCAGAGTGTCACCATTGTCGACCAAGAGAAATGTCTATTAGGCATGTGTGCACAGTGTGATGATGTATGGAAGTGAAATCTGGCCAGTTAGGATATGTGTTGCATGGAGAGGAGCAATGTGAGAATAATACGATGGATGAATAATTTGAGTCTTGAAGGCAGGTTTAGTTCTGATGATATCAGAGGAAATTAAATTTGTAGAGTATAGAAAGATGTGTGCAGAACAGGAGACATTGTTGGTTTGGTCACATTGAAAGGATGGATGAGAGTTATTGGGTAAGTAGATGTAAAATAGTAGAGATAGCAAGACGAGTTGTCAGGGGAAGGCCAAGGAAAACATGGGAGGAACTGATAAAGATGGATTTGAGAGAAAGTGGAATAAATAAATATCTGGTCAGGAACTGATTAGTTTGGAAGTCAATTTTGATAGGGATAAAAAAAGTTTCTGACAACACTGTAGATCCTAGAAGTATTTATTATTGAAAATATACATCTAACTTATTTTGAGTTTTTCAACATCATCCAAGCTCAAACAGTAAACGGACCTTGCTTTGATGATAAACAAAGCTTCACCTCAAATGTGACAAACTACACAATTAAATGAGATGTTAGTTAATGGCATTTTGCACTGTTCGGGGCAACCAAAACTTGAAGGAATACTGTACAGCTATTACTAACCCTGCAGTCTTTCGTTTTACCAGTGCTTTCATCTCTATGTGACTACAGATTTATTTTTTTCCTTTGCTGATGTTTTGTAAAAGTGCAGATTTTGGATAGGATATATGCATTCTGTCTTGCTGGAAATTGGATGTCATTTTAGCTGTTATTATGAGTGTTAGTAGATTATATTATCTAATATATGAACTTCGGATTTTAAAAGTTGGACCTTAATAGCATTTATGCTGACAAATCAAACTTTGATTCTGATTAGCCATTTTTATATATATTATTAGCAACAAACTATTGTACAATTTAAAAAAATGCTTAATCTGGGTTGGTAAACATTCTTAAATAAACACCTAAAAAGATAAATCAGCTAAGGGGCACATCTTTTATTCTTTTAGTAAGAGTTTACATTATTTATTTGATTTGTTAACTTAGGCACTAAACCTAACAAAAAAGAAGTGGAACATAGTTACAAAACAAATTTGAACATAAATGCATCCTTCTAGACTAAGGTATTTTTTAAATTTTTATTCAAATCCAGAGTTCCCTTTTAGAAAAGCAGGATTTTACCCACATTAAAAACCAACCTTGTGTCCGACTTTGTCCTTGTGTGCAGGCACGTAAATAGGGACAGCGGGTCAGTACAGTTTGTTGAATATAAAATGAGTTGAAGTATATGATCCTCTCCCTCTGCTAACTTTCGTCATTTTACTGGTGTGATCATTGTATTGACCCCAATGACACTTAAGAAGATAAAACAGAATTCAATAAAAGTCTAAGAAGAGTCAACATGAATATCAAATTTCATTCAAGTACTTGTTTATTGATGAAAGCTTGTTTTCAGGGTAGAATGTTCAAAGAAAATAAAGCCAACCTTCTAGAAGTAAGAATATGAATTATCTCCCTTATATTTTGTGTCATTTTTTTTCATCACTTCATGACTTACAAATGACTTGCAAATTATTATTTTAAAAATGTTTAAATTTAAACTGAAATGACATTAAGTAATCTCGGTCTATGTTGGGTGGATACAGATAGTATTTCATGTATGGACATGTCTACTACAAATTGGTTAAGGGAATGACACTAAACCTTCTCGGACACCCTTAAGCAACGTGTTAGTTCCATGCCCACCTCGAAATGTATCTTACCCAACATTTCTTACCCTTTTTTATTATTTAAAATATTGTTTTCTTCTCTCTATCATACTTCACTACCCTAGCTGCTTGTAAAAACTGTAACTAAAGCTGATTTTATATGTCAGCCACACTTCCTTATATCAATCCAAATAATTGCACCGGTTAAAATCTGAAAAAGATCTCTCGGTTGGAGTCTCTGAAATAGTGGGTAAATTCCTGGCATTTGGTAGGATTCCTCCTCCCTAGAAAAAACAAAAAGATAAGAAAATTGGAATCTGAAGATGTTTTTAGAAAGTTTCTTTCATTCGGAACTAACAATATATCATAGGTCATTTGCCCAATGTGATATTAGTCTATCAAACAAAGGATATTGAACGCTTTTCTTAACAAAAGATGTTCTGTGTCTTACTTAGTGGCTCAACTTATAACATTTTTAACTTTGCTATCAGTATACATATCAATCTATCTAAATTCAGTAAAATAATATCTATTACTAATTGAGATTTGGTATCTCTGTGTGTTGAAACCGAAACTATACTATTTCTTCTATTAATTATAATATTCTACTATCTTTCAATGCTCAATTCAGGGAAGTAGTGTAGTATCTGTTATGTTGTCATGAGACCGTCCTCGCAGGTATTACTTCCTCCTTTGGAGGTAGTGTAGTATATTTTCTTTTATTATGATACCATCCATTCAGGCGAGCAAAAAATATACAACCTGAGGCAGCATATAATTACTAGTATACGTAATTTTCTCTAACTTGAATTTGATATTTAATATCATCAGGAAACTACTCTGAACTACCTTTAGTTAGATGGGAACGGTGGAGGTCTTGGACTGCCAAAAGTGTTCAAGTTGGTAAAGGATAGGCATCCAGCCGTAAAATTGCCTTAAATACAATGTCTAGTCGAAATACAGCAGGAAAAAAGAAAGGCAGTGCCAGTAGCACTAATGCTGCTGGTAATGTCTTAAGCTTCATAGATCCCAGGATGCGTGGATCTTCAGGGCCTATGGATTCCATCAAGCCTTGCCAAAGACAGGAGTGAAGAGGAAGACTTAGATTTCGAGACTAGACAATCAGGCCCCACCCTCATCAGAGGATTAATTGTGGCCTGATTCAACAAATAAACCGGTTGATGATGATGATGATGAAACACCATTGGGCAAGGTTTTCGCTCCCATTCCAGAATTCATTTTTCCCAACCCTTTCTACCTATTTTCTTTTTCTTGTTCTTTTGCATACAATTCTTCAAAACCATACAAACTACTCAAAATATGTCTACTTGAACCTAATCCTTGTTATAACTTTAATGGGGAAAAGGTGGCTAGTTACTTTTAATATGGCTAAAACCAAACTTTTTTCCTTTTACCACTAATGTTCGGAACATCCTTTTCCCCCAATTGAAATGAATGGCTTTCTCCTTGAGGAAGCCCCCTGCTTTGATAAGCTTCTAGGACTGTCCTTCAGCTCAGACCTGAGATAGAACACTTACATCAAATCCGTTGCTAAGGTCTATGGAAAAATGGTAGGAACTTTCTACCACTCAAAAACGTATTTCATTCTTAACACAATCATCTACCTGTATAAGAGTCAAATACGTCTTACAATGGAGTACTGTTACTCATAGCACCGTTTCCCGCCTTGACAGAGTACAAAACCGACTTTGCAGTCCATTTGGCGATGTCCTCTTCTCTTCCCAACAGCCTTTTCTTACAGAAGAGACTTAGCTAGTCTTTTTCTGTTCTATCGCTATTTTCATGGCAGATTCTCGACTGAGCTCCAATCTATAGTTCTCCCCTGCAAAACCTTCACAACAGAAACTCGTCTAGCTACAACCACTGTCAATAATTTTTCTTTATTTCTCTGTGCACCTAAAACTAAATGGAACTTTCATGAACAAAGTTTATTTCCTTGAACTGCCCGTCTGTCTACAACATTGTCGTTTTCAAGTCAAATGTAAACAAATTCTTGTTGGTCTGTTAAATAATCAGTTTCCGACCAGTGACACCCATCGGTACAAATCCCCTCAATATTTCACTGTTCACCTGACAAACTCGATAACCCTTTTCATTTGGGCCTGGATAAGTAGTGACTCCTTAGTGAAAAAATAATATCCGGTGGTGAGACCCCAATTTGAAAGATTTGTGGAGTGTGAAATCACCATTTAGTTGTCATTACTTTCCGGTCCCAACTCTGGGTTAAATAAGATCAAGACTATATATTTACAAAATATATGCTCACAAAATAAATTAAACTATAAATATTTGCAGATATTAAGAAATTGAAGTGTAGCATATTTTTACCAAAACAACTGCTTTAAATCACCCTCAAAAGTGTTAATATGTCCTTAAACAATCAAACCGAACACAAGAAAATAATCATTAGTAAACAAGCATATTTCTATTAACAGAGTTTCTTTCCAAATATGTTCCATCGGTAGAACACGTTACTACGAGATTGCTTCCTTGTGGGCTACAACAGGGTCGACTTCAAATCCAATGTGAAAAAATGCTTGTCATAAGCCACCCTCCTAAGTAATCAGATTGTGTTCATTCCATTCATCATTTTCGATCCTCTCATAATAATCTTCATCATTCAACTGATAATCTATCAATTTCATTAACGCTTATCCTCAAGTGATTTTTGGTGACTCGTTAGTAAATAAAAAAATATGTATTGTCTATTCACGGGGTGAGGAGTGACATCTTGTAGAATGTGCTATAAGTATACAGGTTTTCACAAGTTGTTAGGAGGTAACTGGAGTTAACCACAACTTCAGAAAGTTACCAGATCAATTTATGAAACCGTAAAACAAGGGTACGTGAACAGCAAAGTATTAATAAGTTGTTTATTTGTATATATCAATAGAGTATAAGAATAGAATCTATACTGGATTTATGAACATGGTTAAATGAACATTCACTAGTAAAAGGAATTAGAATAAATACATAGAAGATACTGCCAAGTCTGCTGGGCTTGAAAACTTCTCACACCTGCCAGTATTCTATATCTCTACAGAACCACCATACGTCCATGCATAGAGTATTGTTGCCACGTCTGGGCTGTTGCACCAACAACTCGTCTCTCCATCTTGGACAGGGTGCAAAAAAGAGTCTCTAACCTAATAGGTTCCACGCTGTCTACCAAGCTCCAGCCCCTGTTCCATCGCCACAATGTTGCGTCCCTGTGCTTGGTTTACAAGTACTTTCACAGAATGTGCTTCAACGAACTTACTGCATTTTACCCCTTTAACATAAATACTCCCGATTAACCTGACTAGCAGCAAAATCTTACACCTTCACAGTAGAGGTCCCCTGATACTGAATTTTTTTTTACTATATAGCTTCTTTCCTCAGACCGTTTGTCTTCGGAATCCACTTCCTGCTTCCTGTTTTTATGACTGTACCAACATGCAGAAATGTTAATATAATGTGAACAAACATCTAGCTTCACAAATCTCCACTTGGGATGTCCTCTATAAATCTGGCCCCTACTGACAATAGCCCCTTTACATCTCAATGGCAATATGCCTTGTTTAGGGTGAATAATAAGTTTTGAAAATTAATAAAAAGTGAAAATAGCAAAATACTTAGATTTTAAGAATACAATATCACCAGATATTTACAAGTTAAAAGGGCAGTCAAAAGAAAGTAGATATGGTTATACAAAATAAAAATTAACAACAATAGTAATATTACCAACTATTCAGAAAACAATATCACCAGAGATGTACAAAGCAAGTCGAGAATAGCGTTAAGGAGTTAGACATGGTTACAATATTACAATTTGTAATACTAGCAATATTATCGAAAGTTCAGAAGACAATATCGACAGACAACAACACGGGTAGACATACGTAGACAAACCACCTTATAAAAAAGAAGTTTATTCTGTATATCACCAAAAAAGAACAGAGCATTGTTATAATCTTCAGAATAAGTATCAGGTTTTCAGCCTCCTAAGTTATACACAGTTCTAGATTTTTGTGTGAATTAGTGTCGTAATATCTTGCTTTGCCTTTCAGATATAGAATTAGTTGGAAAATATTAAGTTTAACAGTCTCAGCCGTCAACAAATGGATATTAGTGAGGAGCATCTGAGACATTGCATACTCTATGAATTCAAAAAATGCAGAAGCTACAAGGAATATTGGAACTGTCTATGGGATAAATGTTCTGAATGATCGAAAACGTCAACGGTGGTTTGCAAAATTTTCTTCTGGAGACTTTAACCTGTCAGATCGGCGACGTTCGGGAAGGCCAAAATCAATTGATAAAGACGCCATTAAAAACGCTGTGGAGGGCAATCCAAAGTTAACCAGCAGTAAATTAGCTCAACAATTCAATACAACCCATACCACAATTATTTCATGCCTTCACGAGTTAGGAAAAGTTTCAAAACTTGGATTGTGGGTTCCTCACAATTTGACCGACGCTCAACAAAATCAAAAATTGACTGTTTACACATCTTTGCTTTCCAGGAATCATTGAGAACCATTTTTGCAAAGAATTGCACCTGGAGATGAAAAATGGGTTCTTTACAAAAATACCCAACGCAAAAGACAATGGTTAGACCTAAACCAAAGTTCACAGCCTGTTCCAAAACAAAAACTACACCCAAAGTAGGTTATGCTCTCTTTATGATGGGACATGAGAGGACTGATTCATTATGAGTTACTAGAGCCTAATCAAACAATCACAGCAGTAAAATATTGTTCGCTACTTGATGATCTAAGAATTGCTCTATCATAAAAAATGACCACCATTACTCAATAGGAAGGGTGTAGTGCTTCAGCATGATAACGCAAAACCTCACACAGCAAAACTCACTCAGGAAAAGGTCATGAGTTTCAATTGGGAAGTTTTGCCTCATCCGCCTTATTCACTTGACATTGCTCCATCCGACTACCATCTTTTCCGGTCGTTGCAGCATCCATTAAACAATAAAATTCATGAAAATGACGACCAACTCAAAAATGACCTAAATTTGTTTTTCTCTAAAAAATCAGAGAATATTTTTGAAGAAGGCATCAAGAAGCTAGTTGATCATTGGACAGAAGTCAGAAAATGATGGAAATTATTGTAAAGATTAAAGATACCCTAATGTGAATGTTTCAGATGAAATAAATGTGTTGGACAAAAACGACATTACTTTCTTTCCAATATATGAGTCTTATAGATTTTATTTAGAACCCAGTAAATTTGATTGAGCTATTATTCTTCTACTATTTAACTTCAGTCTTTAAATGTTTTGCTTTTCTCCTTGTTAACGTTATTGTTATAGCTTTTGTTTTTCTACTAGTTAAAGTCATTATTTAAAGCGTTTATTTTCTACCAGTTCATTCTTTAACCCTCTTAACGTGACAAGCCTACAACCTCTAATAGCAGATGATTCTACATTCAAATTTTGTTTTATTTGCAATATAAGACACACAGAACAAATGTACACAATAAATTCAGCAATTAACTTATATGTGCATGAGAAAATGAAAATGAGTGGATGGTCAACCTCATTATAAATTCAAGATAACCGCCATCACAATATGCAAATTAGTCAAATTTTACAATTTATTTTGATAGTCCTACTTATATGCTCCGAATCTCATACACATTATTTGGGCAACCAATGAAAGGTTAAGCTTACAAAGTCATTTAAAAAAATATTTTTTCTACAAAATAAAGATTCAGCGCTCAAAAGGCTAAAGCTTTTGTTGTTCTTCCAGTTAACTTTAACTTGATTTTTTATAACAATTTTTCTTCTAATTAACTTTAATATTTATAACTTTTGCTATTCTCATATTTTATTACTTTTGTTTTTTTCTCCCAGTTAACCTTTAAAATGTTACACATCAACACAGTCAATGTTACATGACTTTGTTAAGTAAATTAACTCAGCAATAATAATAGCGATGATGATTGATTGAAATGTTAGAAGGACAAAAAAAACTGATTAAAAGCAGAGGATTAAATTAAAACGAGCAAGATTCTTTCTGTTTTGTACCAAACAAATTCGATCACGATGGCCGTAGGTAAAAAAATTATAAATAAATATGGATGGAAATTATTGAATTCCCCGATTTTATGACTTGGGATAATGCACTAAAACGCTGGTGATTATCCACTCCTACAGCAATAAATGTTTTCCAAGTTCCATCAATGGATTAGAGATGTGTTCTGCCGCCGGCGATTTTTCAGTTAGGGCTGGTTCGCTTGCAACACATAATTTTCAAAATGTTAGGATGGGCGTTAAAGAGTATTTAGAATGATGCTCGTTGCACAGCAGCTGCGCTTGTTATCGGAATGTCTTCAAGCTGTTTTGCAACGATTCTTGAAATTAGTTCAGTCATTCTGTTATTGGCGTCCATAAAACGACCAGAGAATAAACTTGTGCTAGTTAGTTCGTTCCAAAATGGAGGAACTTTCAGTATCAACAGAATTGTCATGGAATAATATTGTTGGAGAACGATCCCTTAAGAGGGAGAATTTGGAATTTGATAAAAAAAATAATGAAGAGGATGGTTGGAATATGATAAGACATTTAGTTTGATTCTTTTTTTTATTATTGAGTCACCGCTTATCAAGGCCAATAGCCACTGGAGGATAAGAGTTCATGAAACTGAAATGATTGTCAGCTGAAAGATGAGGAAAACTATGAGAGTACTGACATTGATCAATGATATGAATTTATTAATTATGGGGCGGTTTTTAACAAGTATCTGTTAAAATTGAACTTGAAGACGACCAAGTTGTAATCAGCAGGGAAGCAGTCCTGCAGCAATGTACTCCACAGGTGGGAAGTCCTTACAAAAAAGCTCTGTCTATGCAAATTCCACCTGACACATAGAGAGAGAAAGCGAAGTCTTTTTTTGGTGTGGTAGAAAACGAGTTCCTGCTGTGAATGTCTTAGAAGGAACCAAAGATTGGAGCTCAGTCGAGCACCTACATGGTAATAACGATAGAGACGAGAGAGAGAGAGAGAGAGAGAAAGAGAGAGAGAGAAAGAGAGATGTGGCAGCAGCATTCCATTTTTGGAGAACTCATCATAATCATAAATCTCAAAACGCCATTAAAAGACCGATTTTGTTTTCCACCCTGTAATTATTTAGAGAACCTTTCATGACTATCGTATATATATATATATATATATATATATATATATATATATATACTAGCAAATACATGCTCCGCCCGGTCGCACATTTTTGCTAGACTGAGGATTAACGAACTACATACACTGACCCTCAAAGGAGGAGGTAATGCCTAGTAGGATCTTACCATTACAATAGAGCATATACTACAATATTCCTTCCAAAAAAGAGGAGGAATAACCTGGGAGGATCTTCCCCATAAAAGGAGAAGGAACAACAGAAAAGATACTATACTGTCCCCCCCCCCCCTCAATAAAAAGAAAAATATAGTCTCATGACAACACAGATACTACATACACCTGCCTTCAAAGGAGGATGTAATGCCCTGAAGGGATTACCTCCATCCCTTTAAAAAAAGGAAATCATTCCTGGGAGGGCGGTCTTATGACAACAGAACCGATACTACACTGCCTATCCCATTAAAAGATATTACAATCATAGATTAAATCATTTCTAATTCATTTAAAAATGCTTAGCCATAAAACCATTATTTTATTATAGTTCCTTGGTCTTTTGGCTAAGATCAAAATTAGTATCTGTTCTCAGCATGGCAGCGACATCAGACGTTAATTTAAAAAAATAATAATAATACGGCGTCGTAGAGGAAGGGGGCAAACAAAAAAAGATAATATGGCATCATAGAGGATAGAAAAAAGGAAGAGAGGGGAAGGGGACAAACACATTAACCATCCAGAGAGAGAGAGAGAGAGAGATAGAGACAACCAATCAGTACCAAGCTAGCCACGCTCTTTCCTCCTTTTACTTTTCTCCCAAAGTCGGGAAGAATTCTTGCAAGCGGTTTTTCTTAAGTTATCCATTTTTTTATTAAATTAGTTTAATTAATTACTATTGATATACGAAACTATTGCACATATGTAGATACGATAGTACAATAAACTTAGAAATAAATGACATCAAATATTAATTATGTAGTGCTTAAGAAATAGATATGCAAATTAGACTATATAATAACTGTCCTTCGATCGTTCATCTCTACTATATATAAAGTATTTCAAATTGTTATGCTGTATTATTGGCTTAAATAACAGTAACCGGTTTTGATTGTAATATAGGAGTGATAAATGAAAAAACTTTCGCATTTATTCATTTAGATACTGGATGTGTCGGAAATCGATAGCATAACTTCGGGATTATGTTCTATAAGTGTAAATATGTTTATGGAGAGTAGAAAGTGGATCTTGGATTCTCTACTTTGTTCTTTAGCTTTTACATTCTATGAGCGATGTTTCTAACAAAGAGGGAAGGATTGCTGTTTTTTTGCTTCAGCTGTTTTTTTAAGTGGCTGTGTAGACATTTTCCATACTCTTATAGTATTCATCATCATTCAACTGTCAGTCTTCCATTTCATTAACCCTTATCCTCGAGTGTTTTTAGCCTTGATAAATAGTGACTAATTCATATAAAAAAGGAGCCTCTCTGTACAGAGATTGCTTTTGTAATAGCACTCCATTACGAGTCTAATTTTCTTTGTGGTACATTTCTTCTTCTGCATGGTCTTTGTTTTATAGTGATCATATTTATTTACCTGTATTTCGTTTGTCGCATTATATTACTTAAAATAAGAAGGGGCAACATTCGTGAGATGCCGACCGGGTTTCCCATGTTGGCTATCAAAGCAGAACCTGCCGATCATAATATGCAGGTCTTTCTTCTGAACCTTACGACTTTTATATTTGTTTTGTGCCATTTTGTTCATGGTTCTGTTGGTGCATATAGGAACACGAGTTCCTAGCTTATTTTACCTGTGATTCTGCAACAGAGATAGTGCTTATTAATCATATATGTATAAATAACGGTGCACTACCACACACATTGTATATGTTAGATGTTTTCAATAAATAATATTGATCCATATTTGTTTCAATGGCCTATAAATCGGAAAGCAAGTGTTTCTTGACCTATATGCACATATATGCACATTGATAAAACAAATGTACAACTTTGATAAATAGCTGCACATGAGATACGATTACTAATTTTATCCATTTTTCAAATGATTTTCTTGGATATATGCATGAAATAGAGATAAAATTTGCATTAAAAATTTTTTTAATTCTGCTTTACAAATTTTGAGAGTTTTCGTCATTTTGATTTTTCTTCCATTTGCCATGTTTTCTTATAAATTCAAGGGACATGATTTATTTTCCATATATTCTCGAAGGATTTTCTTGTATATATATTCTAAAAACAGAGAAAGAAAATTGCATAAAAAAAATCGAAAATCCCGCTACAGACTTTTCTTGCCATTCCAGTTTATTTTGACAATCAAAGCCTTCTTTTCATTCAACTTTCACCCACACCCCTCTCTTTGTTCTCCTGTCATCCCTCTGGGGATTGAGGAAGCTAGATGGCATCACATCTTTAGGGCTGTTGCTGGTTTTTTGTTTGTTTGTTAGGTGAGTCGGACTTAAGATTGTTTGGTCTGCATGAAGTCCTCCTTGTTAGTCACAAGTTACCAAGTTGTTCCAAGCTACCTGGATGAATGTCTTTGGTGCCAGCTATATGTAACAATCTACACAGAAGTATAACTGTATATTTCTGAGTGGTAATTTGTTCCACGTTCACAGTTTTCATACTAAAGTTTAATCAGAAGCAGTAACTATATACTAGATTTTATTTTTGAGTTTTTTCTATCTAGGTCACCGCATATCGAGGCCAAGAGCCACTCGAGGATGAAAGTTAATGATTCGGGAATTAATGCTAGCCGAAAGATGAGGAACACTATGGGAGTACCAACATTGATAAATGCTATGAACTCTATTTGATTACTTTAGAGCAGTCCATGACAGGAATTTGTTGACATTGAATTTGAAGATGACCAAATTGTAATCAGCAGGGAAGCAGTCTTGCGGCAATAAGTTCCACAAGCAGGAAGCCCTTGCAACGAAGCTCTGTCCATGGAAATTATGCCTTACACTAAGCACATGGAGGAAGAAAAGCAAGTTCTTTTAAATTGTGGTAGAAAAGCAGGTTCTTGTTGTTCATGCTTTACAAAGAGAAACCAAAAACTAGAACTCAGTCGAGAAATGGAAATAACGATAGAGTAGAGAGACTGTCCATAACAGTTACATTTTTAGAAACCATTAAAGCTTAATTTCGCTCAGTATTCATATATTTTACCTTATAAATAATATATTTAGTCTTATTGATATTCGTACTAATCATCATCATCATCATCATCATCATCATCATCATCATCATCATCATCATCATCATCATCATCATCACGGTTTTTTTATCATTCTTGGAAGTACCTCTCTCTGATTTTCTTCCACTTTATTGGTGTCTGTCATTCCGATGTTGTGCCATAGTCACCATTCTAGGCACTGCGGGTTGGTGACACATTTTGCCCATAGCTATGTGCCCACATACAGTGCCTGGTATTTCCAAATAGTTACTCATCTAGTATCGACCAGGCTCAATGCCGCTTAATAAGTGTATACAAGGGAAATAGATGTCCTTGAAAAATTGATATCGTAATAAAAAATGGAAGGTATCTTCTGAGATATTTGAGTGGAATGAATTATCAGTGGATTTATCAAGAAATTCAGTCAATAAAATCAGAAAGGGGAGATAGGGGAAAAAGGATTAGAATTAAAATCAAAGAAAAGAAAAGAAAAAAATGCACCTAATGTTTTTTTTTCACTCCTAGATGGATTCCTCAACAGAAACTTTACACCTTCAAAGTGTGACTCCGATTTTGGGAAAGAAACTCTTCACATCTAATCACTTTTATTTCATTTCAATTGAACTTTTTGTATCATTTTTATTTAGGTTTCTTTTTCTTAATTGATTATGCCATTGCTATTGATTTTATATCTTTATGAAAGCCTCTCATGGAACCTAATTTCACAGGAATTTTCTACATATTTGCCTCAGCTACAAAAATGGTTTCATTCAAAGGCTTTGCATATTCATTTGCTATTAATACCTGTTAGTATCTGATCTATAAGAAAAATTTGAACCCAGTGTCCGCGTTTTGGGACAGCTCAAGTACGGATCTATATTTACAGACGGATCTGAGGACAAACTATCCAACAACATCTTCCTAAAGAAACGTCGGCATGTAGATATTCAGAAGGTAGCATAGAGATTCTGGACCACTTCAATTGTCTTCCTCAGAGAATTTTATACATATAATATACATTTCATCAAAATAAGATATATTTGAAGTTTTAAAAGAGGTTTGACCTCCATAGCTCCCGTAGGTTAGGAGAGCACTTAGAGATTCGGGATTACTTCCATTGTCTTCTCCAGAATATTTCATACATATGATTTAAATTTCATAAGAATCTGATACATGTGAAGTTTTAAGGAGGTTATGCCTCATACCCCACTTTTTAAATTTTATGTAGATTCTCTAACTTGTCTTTCTATAGGGAACACGCAAACATCACACAGACATTGATTTTTATTTATATAGATAAATTGCTTGCACAATAAAAAAAAATTCTGTGTAACTCTCTTTTACCTTTGAACTTTACCAGCAAGTAGAAAAAAACACTCATAACTGAACATTTTATTAGCGATAGGCATTTATTAGATAAAATAAAATTATACATTTTTTTTACATAAACGAAACTATTCTAAAATATAACATATATTTCTTCTTTTAAATGTTTTGGGTTTTAATCCTCAAAGTAATACTTATGGAATCAACAACCAATATTTCTCATATGGCTTGTTGTCACTTTACTGTTAGTAAAATTCTTCTTTGGTTTGATGTTACTTTCCTCTTGTTAAAGTTTAATGTCATTTAAAAGAATATAGTTTTAATTATGGTGTATCCAAATGGTTAATCTTATTTCTTTAAATAAACTTTTGCATCCTCGAGTGGCTCTTGGCCTTTATAAGTTATTACCCAATAGTAACAAAATAATAATTAATTGCAAACTTTCAAGTTGGAAGTCCATAAACATGTGCACACGTGCATATTCATTTTTATCATAAACAAAAAATTCCCCAAATAACTAAAATTAATTTTTAATTCAGTATCTATTTTGATAAGCATATACACTTGTTTGGATATACTTACTGCGGTCAACTGGCACTGATTTCCTGAATTGTCAACTGACACACTGGTTCTTGTTAGATCAACAATGTTAAGCAACATTGCGCCTGGTCAATACCAGATAGCTGACCAATTGGTATTACCAGACACTGTATGTGAGAGGACGGCGAGAGCTCTCTGAAAAACGTACACAATATAATGTTGTCAAAATCATTTAGACTGAGTGTATAAATTTGCAACTTGAGACTGCTTGTGAATTTAATATTCCCTAGAAACTTCCACCTTTAAAGGAAGCCGGATCAACCAGCACTAGGAGGAAGGATTACCTGGAATTATTACCACTTGTTACTATTTACCGGGATTCAGTTACCATTGCTGGAACTCTAAAAATGACTATTAATTATTTGTAATATTTTCTGTTAATATTGACTTTGTCTTTTGTTTTGTCTTGTCATCCAATTACAATTGGATTGCATTGTGATTTAATTATAATCACGTTGACGCACAGGTTCTCATTAGTTAAGTGTCGTTAAGTCTGGCCAGTATCAGATGGGTAACTATTTGGGAATACCAGCTGCCGTATGTGGGAGGACGGCGAAATCTCTCTGCTGTAGCCCTGAAGATTCCTTCAGCAAGTGCTTCAGTAAAACTTGCTAATCAACACATATGTAGACACAACTGAACAACCGCCTCCTGGGTGTAAGTTCTGTACTCAATCATGTGGGGAAGCTCTCCAGAGAGAGTAGGCAATTCGTTCGTTATATTCATTCCAATCGGGTCTACTCATTCAACTTGAACATGACCGTCGGTAAAGTTTCAATTTCTTTCTTTAATTAATTTAGCATTCTTGCAAAAGCGACAACTTTATGCCCATTTTGTGTTTTCTTTCTACCTTAGTTATATTCTGATCTGTTGTGAGTTCAGTTATGTAAGGTGTTAGACTTATGCATTTACTATAGTCCAATTAGGCAATTGGCCAATGGCACTATATCTCCTTCAGCCTTCTTATGGATTCCACTTTTGCATATCAACATAGAATATAGGTCATAATGTCCTCTTTGGTCAGCTTAGAATTAGTATAAAATCCATTTATAAATATTTAATCAGGAAGGAAAGATGAAGATCATGTTTGAAACGGTCAGATGATTACCAAGTCTAGATGGATATTGATAACTATATGGATTGTTAGATATGAAAATAAATCATAGATAAATAATCATATTTTCACACACACACACACACACACACATATATATATATATATATATAATGATATAGATAGATAAACACACACACACACACACACACACACACACACACACACATATATATGTGGTCTTGGTCCAATGGTAAAGACGCTGGACTATAGACATCAATATCGAAGGTTCGATCCTTGTCTAAGTTAGCCATGCTGATGACGGGAGTGAGCCAGAAACACGTGTCTATGGATAACTTTTATGTACGTTAATTAATAAAAAAATATATATATTAACGAAGAATACGTCCTATGAAATTAAGGGCGACTAATAATGCAATTTTCTGCATCTTAATCACTTAGAAATTGAGACAATCGAAATAATAATAAGCAAAAAAACAACGAACGCTGCAATCACCAATAAAAATAATTACATAAATATATATATATATATATATATATATATATAAATAATATTTTTCAAATTAACCCATATAAATGTGTTTCATGCCAAACCTGAAATCATCAGTATGGGAGGAGACAATCCATGCTGGTCACAGGGTTCGAACCCCAATACGAAAGTCATATTTAACTCAGTAGTCGGAGCGCGCACCGATGTGCCCACCACACATTGTCTGGAAATAGTAGAGTAAATTAACGTTTAAATGGCAAATTTGGTAGTTATAAGCAGGTCGTCAAAAGCACTCAATAGAGTGTTAGAGTGTTACATTACACTGCAAATGACGACCTGTTGTCAACTTACTTAAAGTGCTCCATCTGGAGAGAGATTTGAATAATTATTTATAACTAATATTTTTCAAATTAACCCATATACATATGTGTTTCATGCCAAACATACAATCACCCGTATGGGATTGGACAATCCCTGCCAGTCACAGAGTTCGATCCTCAATACGAATGTCATAGTAAACTCATATATATATATATCACTATTTCATGTATTCACATAAAATTTTATAAGGAGATATAATTTTTTATGTATCAATTTTCAGTAATTACTTCAAAAGCGCTCGATACGATAGGTAGTAAAGTATGAAAATATATTTATGGCAATTAAGCTACAAAGAGGCTCCCGCGTTTCATCCCCGGGGGGGGGATCTTAAGGCTAAAATGCCTGAAGATTCCCCCTGGGGATGAAACGCGTGAACCTCTGTGTAGCTTAATTGCCATAAATATATTTTCATAACTTACTATATATATATATATATATATATATATATATATATAGAGAGAGAGAGAGAGAGAGAGAGAGAAAAGAGATTTTTCACCACTTAGAAGCGTCATGTTAATCTGAAAGTTGGAAAAGCCAGAAACAAGCAGAAATATTTTTCTGTTTTTAAATAAATAGTCATTTATTTAAAAATACTTAAAAATAGTGAATTTTCGATTGCAAAGCAATCCTCTTCAGACATAGAAACATGTTGAGTTTTTTTTTCTATTCTTTCTCCTGTTGTTGTGGTGTGCTCTCGACATTGTGCTGGAGAGGTATTAAAGTCCATGTGATCTTAACGGCGAGAATTTGAAAATGTTCAATCAGGGGGATGTTACGTGTTGGCATGCATTAATATAAATAGAGATTTATTTTTTCACATTTAGAAGCGTTGTGTTTATCTGAATAAATTTGTAAGTTTGAAAAGCCAGAAACGACAAGCCAGAAACAACCCAGAAACATTATTTTTTTAAATAAACATTTATTTATTTAAAAATACTTAAAATAAATGTCTCTGATAACAAAAGAAGAGAAAAAAACTCAAAACCTCAAAATGTTTCTATATTTGAAGAGGATTTTATTGCAATCGAAAATTCACTATTTTTAAGTATTTTAAAATAAATGAATGTTTATTTAAAAAAATATTTTTGCATTGTTTCTGGCTTTTAAAACTTACAAATGTATATATATATATATATATATATATATATATATATATATATATATATACTAACAAAAGCTGCCCATGCTCTGGGCAGCAATTAATGAAGCTGTAGTCTTCTTTACAGAAAAACAAAAAGATAAGTGTCATGGTGTCATTTGATGTCTTCTGATGTTGACAATATTTACTGTGTATGAACAGTCATATTTTCTTAATTAGGATAAAACAACGAAAAAGTCATTTTATATGGTCTTTTTGATATTCAAATCGAAGAATTTGATTTTATATAAGCATAAAAATAAAAATGAATTCTCCATAAAAACTGATTACATAATGAAATTCATAAGCGAAAATGTTAAACGTCGATAGGTCAAATAAAACAATATTACTGAGTAATTTGAAACGGTTACTTTGTGCTTTTTTGTAATTTAGAAAGATGCGAGGAGGTGGGGCTGTACTTTTTGATGGCAAATGTTAAAATCATCATCATCGTCGTCATCGTCATCGTCATCGTCATCGTCATCGTCATCGTCATCGTCATCGTCATCATCATCATCATCATCATCACTACTAACAACAAAAAAGTTAGTTTAACAATTAATGAATGTATATAGTTAATTATTAACAAGAAAACCTTTTTAATTATTGCGTTTTAATATAGAGTTTATTTTTTTAAAGTAATTATTCAAAAGTAATCTTATATTTGCTGTGTAAATATATGTGTGCGAAAACGTAACCGAAAAAAATAATAAAACAGAAGTTATCATTTTGAATTTTAAACTTTTTTCATGAAATGGCTTTAATTAATATTACTAATGACAACAATGATGATATTAATATCAAGAAAACTATTACGTATATATCATGAAATAATAGAATCAAATTATAATCGAATTATACAGAATATGAATTTTTAGACACTGTTTAAAAGATAAATATGGAAATGAATTATAGCCTTGACTTTGTTTTGTACTGTTTTCTGTCAGTATATATAGTGAATGTGAAAATATTTAATTGTATTTTGAAAAGTAAAAAAAAAACAACAAAAACGAAAATCTCCAACCTTTGAGGTTATTTTATACGAGAATTAGACCGGCAAAGTCAAGGGCATTGTTGAGATGGATCGTTCTCTGTTTGGCGGAGGTATAGTCTTGTGCAGTTCTAGGAAGTCTACTCTCTTAGGCATTGCCTTTTTTCTCTCTGAGAAGGGGTTAGTTTATTGCTAATCGCCTGAGGTGCCCCTACCAGGTAATGCCGATGGGGCTGCCCAGACATATTTTGGTCGGCCAGAGTGCTTTTCTGCTAGGACGCTGGCTTTTCAAATCCCACTTTCCCGACATTGTGTCACATCTTCCGCCGTTCGAGAGAGATAAATAAAAAAAATATGTATTATTGATTTAAATCAGAGTAACCCGTTTTGATGGTTATAAAGTTGTTATAAATGAGAACAAACTTTCGCATTTATTCATTTAGATATGACAATAGAAATTATAAATGTATATTACAGAATGTTTATTTATTAGAAATTCTTAATAAAATTAATTTGAAAATTAGGAAAATTTACCGCTGTTTGTGGGTGTTTGTAGCTTACTATATATATGGTAAGGATTAAACCATAGAGGAAATGCAGTGTTTTGGTGAGAGTGTCTAGCATAGAGTTAGTCAAACGTACTTTGGAAAAAAGTTATGACTATCGACCACACAAACAAAGTTTGTTGTCAAAAGTGTATAACCATCGCCCCTTTCTCCCTCCCAAACGATTAGGACTTCATGCCTAAGTTGAAATAAGTTTTGTTTGTAATTGTTAAACAATGTAAACGTATACTTTTTTGACTAAATAAAATCGATTTGCAAAATTCGCTACTTGAAACCAACATTTTAATATGTTTCTTGTAAACATGCAACAAAAACTTTTTGCATTCATTTATATAAATAAATATATAAATATTAATATTTTTGTAATTTCGATACAAATTTATTCATCTTTTAAATAAGAAATAAATGGATAATAAGAAGAAATCATCTGCTTGGGCAATGATGTGGGGGGCGGTTCTTTTAAAAATAGTGACAAAGAAAATTTAGCATTGGCGTAGCAAGAGAGAAAGAGAGAGTTGGTGGGGGAAAGAGGCGGAGCACTCACCCATTTCTTTCTAGCCAGATAGGTTTCATTTGAATGACCTTGACCTTCCTTAAAAATGAATAAGCATATTGCTTACAATATGCTCAACAATTTATCTTGTTATTATTAAATAGCTTTAATTACTGTTAATATCGACAGAACTATTGCATATATATATATAGGAGTAATAAGACAATAAAATTACAAATCAATAACACCAAGCATTAAGTTTTATAGTTGTTTAAAAAATAGATATGCAAATTAGGATTCAAATTTCTGTCTAAGGGTCTTCGTTAGTAATTTATATATCGTATTTCAAAATATTATCTGTATGATGGTAATATGGAGTGATAAATGAAAACAAATGTTGCATTAATTCATTTTTATATATATATATATATATGTATATATATATGTGTGTGTGTGTGTGTGTGTGTGTGTGTACTGTTTATAACTTCTATGGTTTCCTTTATATCAGCACTCTTGAGAAAGACTTTGAACAATAAATGTGAAACGTCTATGAACATATAAACAATTTGTTTTTATTTTTCATATATATATAATTAAATAAAATACGTTTTAAAGCAGTCATACACATTGGTTTCACGCTGTGAGCAGTTCATCAGATTACTATAACACGTTTTGGGTGTTGCGCTTTGTTTGATTCCGGTTAATAAGCGTTGTCCGCAAAATTGCTGCAGATCACTTGAGCCATCCCATTTTATAGCCCCCAAACTTTTCTACTTTTTTGTTCTTTTCTTAAAATTTTTTTTGCTTCTGTTTTTATATTTCTGGTTTTATTTAATGCGACTGTTACTCTTACTGTACAGCAGGGAAGACAACTGAATACCGATATGAGAAAAAGAATAAAATACAAGATAACCCCAACCCGATCAATAATTCCATCAAACGATCCATTATTTTTTTCCTCACAGAGCCCGCCGTAATTCATTGATTAATTAGAGAAAACAGGTTTTAGTAATTTAATTCAAATTATAACTGCAAAATAATTTATGAAAATTGTATTTATTATATATTTTATTTATTCCATTTATTCAATTTGTCTAATTTCTTTCTTTTAGTGATGTTAGATAGTGTATCATGCTAAACTTGTTCCCTTAAGCTGCCAGTATTATTCAGATGGTGAAAATACACTTGGTCCGGTTTCAGAATCATGGTTTTCTACCCAATTCACAACACAACAATATTTGCTATCGGCCGGCGCCAAAACTGATTCTTGCTTTGGGATTTTACTATTTTGGAAAGCTGATTATCAATGCAGAGGACTCACTGTTTGCAACGAAGTCACTATCAATTTCAAAGTGGCAGCCTGAAACTGTCTATTTTCAAGACAACTGAAAGCACAATGAAGAACATGTTTATAAATAATTGTAACCAGAGATGAAGCAACCAACTTCTTCACCAATTCTTTACTGTCTTTTAGACTAGCGGAACCAACACAAGAAGGTTTCCATTTCTGATCTTTATATTCCATGGTCTGTTTGTGCATTAACCTTGTACTATTTACAGATCACTTGGCTGCTGCAATTAGTTTGAAATAATAAAGTCAAATTAATAGAAGTAACTTCTAATCTTGTCATCCTATGTCAACCGAGATTGGCGACGATCACTGGCAACGGCACTCGACACGACTCGACAGACAATTATAATTAACCAAAACTCTGGCACTGGTTTCTTGCATTCCTGTCACTCGCATTTACCATTCTAATTTCAGCATTTTGAGAAGAGCGAATCTAATTAGTTACGATTGATATTATAATAAGTCACTCGGTAAAGATAGAGTTAAACTTATACAAGAGAATAGCAATCAAGAATGTTTTATTTACCTTAAATAAGGACAGAAGCATCTTAACAACCTTATATATATATATATATATATATATATATATATATATATATATATATATATATTTCGGAACTTTTTAGATGAGGATTGAGAATTTGTATAACTTGGCTTATTCGAACTACTGTTCTAATCTTGGAGGTTATTATCACAATATTTCGGTCGATGTAACATCCGACCTTCTTCAGGTGCATCTTGTCGAATTCGGAAATTTTTATGGTCGGCGTTGCATCAGCCGAAACGTTGCTAAATAACATCCAAGATAAGAAGATGAGAACAGTAGTCCGAATAACCAAAATGATATGAGAATATTTATTTCATGAGGCTTTTTTATCTTTAAAAAACTTATTAATAACATTTGCCTTAATGAAAACTAAGTACACACACACACACACACACACACACACACATATATATATATATATATATATATATATATATATATGATTAGTATTATTTATACACGCATGTACATAATCTGCGACACTAGCATGTCGATGTTATCGATCTGTTAGAAATTGAGTTCTCATCAGGGAGAATGAAAATCTGATCCTTCCCTTAGATCATCTTTTGGAAATAATGAAGTGGGAAAGAAGAAAAGAAAAGAAAACGTAATTCAAAATTTAAGATTGGAAGGTCACGTGGTCAGATTTCGCATACATTCCAACATACACTATACCAGACCTAAAAAACTTGATATATGCAGGGGCAGAATCAGTAAGTATGAAACTAAAAAGAAAAAAAAAGACTGGCCAAAAAAATGGATTGACAAAGCCTGGATAGGAAATCAGGCTGGAAACCAAGATTATCAATCTTCGAAAAGAAGCTTACACAGTAAACAGGATGAAAGAGAATAGGAAACAATGGAAGAGCAGAAATCTGGTTCACAAGGAAAGACTGAATAAGAAACATGAAGAATTAAAACAAAAGATAGCAGCAATAGAGGGAAGCCTGAGACGATATAGATACAAATCTGAACAGCAAAAATAGAACAGGACCCTTGAAAACAATGAAAGCCAGTTTTACAAAAACGTAAACAGAGAACAAACAACAACAGAACAACCGGACCCGACAGAAACAAAACACTTCCGGAGTAAAAATAGGAAAAACCTAAAAAACACAACAAAAATGCCAAGTGGTTGAAAAACATGAAAGATGAACTACAGGAAATATTAGAAGGAACAGAAACGGAAATTAATAAAGAAACCATTAAGGACACCATAAGGAAAATAGCAAACTGGAAAGCACCAGGCCATCATAGAATACATGCATATTGGTTTTTTAAATTCACGACCCTACATGAAAGGCTACTGCAGAAACTGAAAGTATGTTTTCACAAAACACATACCAGAGTGGATGACTAAAGGAAGGACAACGCTTATACAAAAAAATGCGAAAAAGGGAACAACCCCAAGCAACTACACACCAAATAACCTGTTTACCAATAATGTGGAAAATCCCGACGGCACAACTGAGAGAACAAATCTACCAATCCCTACACAAATGTGGACTACTCCCTGAAGAACAAAAAGGAGGCCGTAAAGGGAAAAGAGGGATGCATGATATGCTATACATCGATCAAAAGATCCCTAAGGGGGTAAAACACACAAAAAAGACATATCCATGGCATGGATTGACTATAAAAAGGCTTAAGACAGAATCCCTTAAGCATGGATAATTGAATGTTTAAAAATATACAAAATACCAGACAGGATTATTAATCTTATTAAGTAAGCAATAGAAACATGGAGACTGGAACTGACAGCCGGAGGACAACACATGACTGAGATAAAAATACAGAGAAGTATTTTCCAATGAGACTCCCTATCACCACTACTGTTTATAATAGCTATGATGCCACTTAACTACATACTCAGAAAATGTGATGCCAGATACAAGGTTACAGACACAGAACTAAGAGTAAATCACCTGATGTCCATGGACGACTTGAAACTATTTGCAAAAAGCAAAAGGAACTGAAAAAGCTGATAAATACGACCCGAATGTTCAGTCAAAACATTCAAATGGAATTCGGAATTGAAAAGTGTGCACTACTAGAAATAAAAAGAAGAAAACTGGACACAACAGAGGGCATTGAACTTCCCAACCAAGAGGAAACAGGATAGCTACAAATATTTGGGAGTTCTGGATACAGACACCATTAAATCTACAGAAATGAAAAGGAAGATTGGAAAAGAATATCTGAGAAGAACAAGAAAACTCTTAGAAACGAAATTATATAGCAGGAATCTAGTAAAAGAAATAAACACCTGGGCAGTAGCACTAATAAGATATACTGGACCATTCATAGGCTGGACTAAAGAAGAACTCAGGCACCTTGACCAGAGGACTAGACAATTAATGACCATTCACAACGCACTACATCCAATAGACGATATGGATAGACTCTACATAAAAAGAAACGAAGGAGGAAGAGGACTGGTAAGTATAGAATATTGTGTGGAAGACTCAAAAAAATACATAACTAAGAACACAGAAAGGCTAATCACTGCAGCAAGAGACCCCGTCCCAACGAGCAACTCAGGAAGCACCGACACCAGAAACAAAACGACAAGAAAGGAAAAGTGGGAAGAAAAACAACTACATAGACGCTTCAGAAGACTGACAAAAGAATAAACCAACGGAAATAGCTAGGCATGGCTAAGAAAAGGACATTTGAACAGAGAAACGGAATCTTTACTGAGGGATGCACAAAATAATGCGATTAGGACAAACTATATTAAAGCTAAAATAGATAAATCCCATAAAACAGGAAATGTAGACTGTGTGGACAAAGTGACGAAACAGTAACTCATATAATAAGTGAATGTAGCAAACTAGCCCAAAATGAATATAAGAATTGACATGACTGTGTGGGGAAAGCAATACACCGGGAACTGTGCAAACAATTTGATTTCGAATATGCAGGCAAATGGTACAAACATAAACCAGAAACAGTACTGGAAAACGAAAAACACAAAATCCTCTGAGATATTGATATACAAACAGACAAACTCATGCAAGCAAGGAGACGAGATGTTATAATGATCAACAAGAAGGATTAATCTTGCAAAATCAGCGACATCGCCGTTCCAGCACCACAGGGTGAAGAAAAAAGAGACGGAAAAACGAAGCAAACACACAGAACTAGCCTGAGAACCGAAAAGAAAAATGGAGCATGAAGAAAGTCAGTATAATACTAATAATCGTAGGAGCACTAGGAACAATCCCAAAAACCTGGAAAGAAGACAAAGGGATCATTGAAACCATACAAAGGACGGCAATGATCAAAACAGCTGCAATCTTAAGGAAAATCATTGGATGTGGAAACCAACCCTCATAAGCTACGAAAGGTAACCAGTCACATGGAATCTACAATAGGAAGAAAACAAAACCACAGGAAGAACCCCACACCACAAACCAAGGAACAGGAAATGCAAGAAACATCACTTCATAAGCCCTCCCTACTTCCAATAAATAAATTACACCGGCCTCAGCTGACACCACACAAAAATGAACCAATGAACAGATATTGCAAAAAACCCTATAAGCTCTTCTCCCCCACTCTCCAACCTCCTCTTTCCCTTTCCCACTTCCCTCCCCCTCTCTTTTCTATTCGCCTTCCCCCCAAAATAAAATTAAAATAAAAAAAATGGTGGCAGTCCTTACCAGCGAGCAATCAATGGTAAACGGCTGTGCGATACTGCAATAAAAAATTAAACCAGTCAGAAACTCAAATCTTCCTGGCTTGTTTAGATATATGTATTGTTAAATAATACTAAATTGTGATGTCTTTCTTGCTTGACTCTTATTTGTGATGTTATAAGGGGCTCTGAAGAATACATTTTTTTAATCATCTAAAGTAATATACACAATAAAATATTCCAAATCGTTTTAGAAACGATCGTACGCCAAATTGTGTTGTGTTTAAATTCTGGGAACTGATATAAATAATGTGCTAATTTTTCTTATTTCAACCCACTTTATAATAGCTCGGTTTGATCTTAATAATCAACCATTAAGCTGTGTGAATAAACACAGCATTTGGAGTATTTAAATGGCTATATTTGGAGTTTACCTGTATGTACTATAGGTGAGTTTTTCTATTGTACATTTATACTATACTTAAGTCAAAATATTTTGACTATGAATTTAAATTATATATATATATATATATATATATATATATATATATATATATATATATATATAGAGAGAGAGAGAGAGAGAGAGAGAGAGAGAGAGTAAGAGAGATAGACGTTGTCTGTAGATATAAAACACTTTAATATTTAGATAATATTTATAGTATATATATATATATATATATGTATATATATATATAAATTATTCAAGTTTAAATACATTAACATAATGAACTCAAAACCAATATTGTTTCAAAAGTGCTTAATACAGAATAGAGCTTATATAAAATTAAATAAAACATGTTTATTTAATCATATATATATATTAATTAATTTTTACGTACATAAAAGGAATCCATGAACACGTGTTTCTGAGTATCAGTCATCATCAGCATGGCTAACCTAGGCAAGGCTCGAACATTTGATATTACTTTCTGAAGTCTGGCGTTTTACCACCAGACCACAACACCTTGCCAAAAACATGTACGACTTTTTATCGCCATACTATTACATAGTTTTGTTATTGTGTTTACTAGCGGTAGAAACAGTATTTTCTATTTCTTAAGCGGTAAAGAATATTGCATTAAGTTTTATGTACGTAAAAATTAATTAATAAATATATATATATATATATAATATAAAGATAATGACACGTCCTGTTAAAAAGGGTGACTTAAAGCAATATTCTTTACTGCTTAGGAAGTGGAAAAATACTAAGAAAGTGAAAGAAAATATGACTAACTTCTTTATGAATAAACCGAAATTCATTTTGGAGATTTTAATTTCGTCATCAAATTATTTTCCCTGTAGAACTTGACACTAATTTATTTTAATAAATTAGTGTCAAGTAAGTGTGCACTACTAGAAATAAAAGTTAGTGTCTTTATGAATAAATAATGATCTGTTATTAATGTGGAGGCGACACACATACACAGACACGCTGAAAGTCGCATAAGTTAATTAACATATATTTTTTTATTTTTTAAAAACTCAAGAGAGAGAACTCAGTATAATTGCACGCAATAACGACCCTTTTATCTGTTTCAGTGAGTAAATGTCTCTACTCTAACAGTTTTCTTTGCCGGAATAAATATTTTCAGAAAAAGATGAGCAAAATCAAATATATTTATGCATATAACATAGTGGAAAGAGAAAACGAAAAATAGCCTAGTCCGAATCAAGTATCGATATGTTAGATAGATTGCTATTTGCGTCTAAGTTTGCAAATCAGAAAAGATAACTTTATATGTTAGGTAATAATATTACCATGACTACTGCAGACATTTGTATGTGACTATATTATTGTTACATAACAAGGGACGTGTTTGAATTGTTAAGTTTGAGTGACACCGTTAAAAGTCAGAGGTGACCCCAACACGGAAGTCGATGCATGTGACTTCCTGACGGAGATTTTTTATCTTTTTGGCTGGCGATTTTTCAAGCCGGTAAAACGTGCCCAGGGCGCCATACCTAATGAGGAGGAATCGGGCGCACACAATGTAACTAGGTGTAACAAGACGAGCTATCTGTCTATCTATCTGTCTGTCTGTCTTTCTCTCTCCCACTTGTACAAAAGTAATCTTCTCTCTGATATTTTCACTGACTATTCTTCTCTTTGTAATAAACTTTAAAAAAAAACTACGCCCTAGTCATTGTATCTACACACGATCAAGAACGTGGGTTCGACAACGACACAGATACATAGAATCGATAAGTGAAAATATAACATTATATTCGATCATATCAAATGATTGACTGGGTTATTAATTCCTATATACAGTTAAATGCCGGTGGCTGATACATTATATGATGGCGAAGGCTGAAACATTTTTATATATTTTAACAATTAGTAGACAAATCTATATATGTTTACATTTCTTGATAATTATATATTATGATTAAAGTTTCCTTTTGTGAAAGAATAATACCTGTAAGAAAAACGTCATAATAAAGAAATGAAAAGTCACTGAAACTCCATTGTTGTTCAACTACAAAGAGCAAGACAGGAAAATGAAGACGAACATAGTAATTAGGAAATTCCATGAAAAGAAATATCAAAACATTTACTAGATTAATACATTTCGAGGCAGACAGAAATAATTTAATCAAGTTGCAAAGATGTTGACAGTATACATCAATATCGACTCCATGAAATTTCCTCAGGTACTAGAAAACAGTAAGGATAGTTCAATGTCTTTGGTGTGACACTTCTTGTCGATGTTGGAGTAAAATCAGAAAGAACCGAGAGAGGAAAATCAATTCTTTTAATAGACAAAAGTTTGGGAGACCAAATAAAATCCATGATTTTCGTTACCTAAAATGATAACTGCTATTATAAGTTAGTATACCAAATTCTGATTCTGAGTAAAATACTATAAGTAAAGTTATTGACCATAGTTAAGGGCAACACAAAGGCTCCCTTTTCATTAGCTAATCCAGCAAGGTGTAGGGGAGGGTGCCACTTTTTTCCAAGATTACTCCACGTATCCTTGATCCTCACTTTATAATGCTGAGTGTTTAGTAAGGGGCATCAAATACCATTTTTTAAAGTCTTTAGTATGACACCGGGTCTTCCTGTTTATTTGCAAACACTGTAACCATTATGCCAAATGAGTAGTATACTATATATCCTTCTTATCGACCTCAAATCATTAATACTCACAGAAGTATTAACTTGATCTTGGTTTTGTTTACAATTCTTGCAGCAATGCATAACCAAGTAAAACTTTGCCGGAATGATAGCTGGGAATTGATCACTCCCTGTTGTGTCCTATGATGGGAAAGTTTGATGTTTCCAATGCCTAAAATTTTCTATAACTTCAGAAAATTCATCACTGATGAAGGATTCGGCACCCAAAACTGCTGAATGAAATGAACAGTTAAATAAGAATTTAGTTTAGTTGTCTCCTTTATACAAAACTGGCACTACCTTAACTCCTGAACGGTAAAGGGGCCCATCAAACCAACTGACGAGTTCTGGAAAGCATGATTGCGGCAGGTGTTTGAAAACTGGATTAGTTTTATAATTTGACACTTTATTAAAAATTCTGAGGAACATATTTATATAGAGGCTTTTAATATTGAATAGCAATATATTAAGATAGCATTATTGCACATTAGTGTAAGTTAATTTTTAACGTTTTTTTTAAATATCAAATATGGGTATTGGTGTGGAGAGTACTGACACCAAAAACAAGATTTCAAATTTGCACCAATGTTTTAGCAATTAGTTTTAAAGGCTGTCTAATAAGTAGCACGGAGAGAACAATGGCACTCGTTTTTTTAAAATAACGTAAACATTTTGGGGTATTTTCGATACGCATTTCAGTTGGAGTAGCAATCAATATGCCAATTTTCAGAAAGTCAGCCTTTATAGTCTCGTAGATATTTATATTCGCACAAAGTAGGTAACATAAAAGCAAAAATGATGGGAAAATAACAATCGTTTTTTAAATAACTTTATCATTTTAGGTATTTACAATCAGAATTTTAGGCATATATCCAAGACTATTTTTGTAGTTACGAAGATACTTATATTAATACAAAAATATTTCGAAAACGAGGATGCTTAGACAATCTTTAAAATGAATTGCTTAAAATGTGTGGAATTTAGAAATCTAAGCATAAAAATACTTAAGTTTCTTTACGTGGATATATTTGATGTTCAAACAATGTTGAAAACCCTAACACTACTCTACTGCAGATCTTGTTCTTGGTTTTTTGGCTACGATCAAAGTGTAGTATCTGTTCTGATGGATACTGCACCCTATAGACTGGTATTGTCTTGGCCTTCGGGGCTTGATTTACGCCGGTCTATGGGTCTGTCCTGTGCAGTCCTAGGAGGTCCATCCTCCCAGGCTTCGCCTCCCCTCTTTGGGGAGGAGTAAGTTTATTGCTTACTGTCTGAGGCGCCCCTACAGGGGAATGCCGACGGGGCTGCCCAGGCAAATTTTAAATGGCTAGAGTGCTCACCTCTCGAGCGCTGGCTTTTCAAACCCCACTTTCTCGACCCGATCTTGGGTCACATCTTACTTGTGGGAGTAAGATAAAACTGGCCTTGTGCCTAACTCCTGGGGGGAGTAAATAAAACCCTAACACTACTCTACTGCAGATGTTGTTCTTGGCCTTTTGGCTAAGATCAAAGTGTAGTATCTGTTCTGAAGGATACTGCACCCTATAGACTGGTATTGTCTTGGCCTTCGGGGCTTGATTTACGCCGGTCTATGGGTCTGTCCTGTGCAGTTCTAGGAGGTCCACTCTCCCAGGCTTCGTCTCCCCTCTTTGGAGAGGAGTAAGTTTATTGCTTACTGCCTGAGGCGCCCTTACCGGGGAATGCCGACGGGGACTGCCCAGGCAATTTTTAAACCTCACTTTCCCGACCCTACCTTGGGGCATATCTTACTTGTGGGAGTAAGATAAAAACTGTTCTTGTTCTCCTGGAGAGGAGTAAATCAATACTCTACTGCAGATGTGCATTAATCTGCTTCAAACTTTTTTGGAGATCTCTATAATGTTAAATTTGAAAACTTGTATTCTTCTTATATATAAAGTAAAGTCGAATTTTTCCTCGATGTCTTTGACTTAAATAGCTTTGTTACAAAAATGTATATACTTAAAACTGTTCAGTCAGTCAGTTTTGACAAATATTGGTCTGTATTCTTCAAAACAAAAAAAATAATTTCCAATCGATTTCATCGAATTTCTATATTGAATCCGATCAATAGTTTTTGTTTTAATTAATAATATCCTAGAAAAAGTAAGATAAGCTAATACTTTCACAGTCCCAAGACCATTTCCTGTCAATAATACAGTTAACAAAATCTGGATTAAATCAAATTAGAGTCAATTTCTCAAATTTCACTGCTAATACCCTCCCTCTCTACTCTTTTTGATAAATGAACTTCCTCAATTAAACGTAATTTGACCTACTTACACAATAACGTTTCTATAGAATGCTTTATAATATGTGCAGCAGTAACAATAGCATGGTGTCCAAATTGATAAGATGCCAATCTGCTAAGACACGAGCCAAAGTTCAATTCCGGTCTGAGTTTTTTACATTTATTCTTATTTTAAATTTCAGTCGACTTTTAAGTTTGATGGAGTGGGAGGCAAAAAATAAATGGTCGACTTTTTCCCTTTTTTATAGAGGACACATATCTTTGTAACTTATTTATAAACCAAATAGCATTTTTTGTGCAGATGAAGAAATCTAAATGTTTATATAATGCATCATTCATGCAGTGGATGATTTATCCAGGAGTTATTTTTCGGAATGAATATAAGTAGGTATAAGTGGATATATACATATATGTATATATGTATGTACATGTATATGTATATGCGTGTGTCTGTTTAGCGTGTATTTTTGTATTTGTTAGGGGGTGCAAAATTTTCCGCATGTCGTAGTTTATTGATTACTCATTGGCCCTTATGTTAAGTTGTATTTTGTATTTTTGCACTCTGTATTTTTTCTATTTACTTCTTTTTATTGTTATGAATAATAAATAAATTGGGGAGTTATAAATAAGTCCCAACTCCTGTTAACATTTGTATTTTTTGTACTTGTAAAAATATTAAATAGAAGACGATCATCATCATCATCATCATCATCATCATCATCATCATCATCATCATCATCATCATCATCATCATCATCATCGTCGTCGTCGTCGTCGTCGTCGTCGTCATCATCGTCGTCGTCGTCGTCATCATCATCATCATAGTAGTAGTAGTAGTAGTGGTAGTAGTAATAACAACAACAGCAATAATAATAACAATAACAATAATAATAATAATGATAATAACAATAGTAGTAGTAGTAGTAGTAGTAGTAGTAGTAGTAGTAGTAGTAGTCCCGGGTAGGGACAGCTAGTATAATATCTAATTTATTGAATAAATGCTGAATATTTCATTAAAATTGGATTAAAAAACATTATTTTATTTACACAGAGTATACTCCTAGTTGTGGGGACTATTACAGAGTTGAGGATATGGCATTAGCTCCTTTCACTGGTACTGATTTCATGGCATATCAAACCTTTGGGTTCTATCATGTCAGAACCCCTTATTTACTGTAAACAATTAATTGAAAACGTGCTATTTTATCTGTAGCTGAAGAGCAGTCAAGAGCAGGATGTGGATTTGAACTCAGTCCACCCAGTTCCATTGTCTGCATCGGTAACCATAATCAGTACTTTTAAAAGAAGGGGACTCATATAAACCCGAATGTTTCTGTCAGAGATCTACTGAACAAACCAGAAATAATCAAGCCGTCCCCTAACAGTCAATTAGTATCGACACTAAATGAAAAAACTTTTTCATTTTTTCCCTGACTTAAAATGAGGGTCAATTATCCTCCCCCGTCCGTGTTAAGAATGAGTTTAATCATTTTCTTCAAATCAATAAGTGAATCAACTTTATTTTTTTCTGTTACTTTTTCTGAAGAAGTTTTACAACTTATTTTGGGGGGAAGGGGGTGGGGGGTCATTTTTTATAGACCCTAACCCTAACTTAACCCTTTTGCGTTTGTATGCTTTAGTGTTGTCTGTATTTTTACATTTTTTGGTGGCTTTCCAATCGTAAACTACTCAGGCCATTTCCGGCTTGTTCTGTAAATCACAATCGGAAACATTCGAGTTGATAAGGGTCCCCTTCTATAGAAGTACCCTATAGTCCCCACTTCTAACCCTGAAATTTAAAGTTGCTTAACACATTTCAATAAATAACTGCTATATACTAACCATTTAGTACATTTTTCCGGATTTCCTCGCAGCTGAAAGATTATTTGTTAAAGTCAACAGTGTTCCTTTGTGTGGTCTTAAAAGCTTCCATTTTTGGTCAACAATAAGCAAGTAGAAGCGTCGAATGAAAATAAATAAATAAACATTGACCTCGAAGAAACATTTTTATATCTCTCTGACAAAAGTGTAGACAGGGCGTTTCTGAGAATGTAACAATCTGTTTGGCTAACAAAACAAAACCCACAAATAAATTTCCTTCTTTTCTCTTATTTCTATTTCCTTGGTTCACAATACACCGTATTGGCTCAGAACTGTCACAGGATTTTCAAGAACACAATGAATCAATGCGACTTTTTTCTTCTTTTTTTTCCTCACTGTATCAAAGTTCAACAGTGACACTTAAGTCTTAAAGCAACGCATTTCTTCTTGTTTCTTTGCCTTATCTCTATTTCAAATTAGCTTCCTGAAGATTCTTGACGAGACTTCTCTTATATATTGACAATGCAATATCAGAGATTCTTGAAGTTAGGAACCTCTTTATTTCATAAATATTTTATTAAAAGTTTAAACTAATATATTCTTGATGTTTTTCCTTTGTACATCTTTTTTTAGCGAATCTCCTTTTTCAGGTTCATAGAATAAGCACTACTATATAATATTTCCGAGCATGCACCAGCGGCGTTGCCTGGGAATTAATGGGGGACCTTGTGTACTGCCGTTCTCAGCTCTGAACCCCATATTACGATTTTTATTCTTTTTATTTTAATTTCTATAATTTTCAATAATCAAGTTATTACATTATTTTAAAACCTCGGAATACAAAATTAATACTTATTTTTTAATTTCTATAAATTTCAATTTTCACATCATCTACTTCTAATGGAGAGTTGGTATCTGTCTGCCTGCAACCGAAACGATACTATTACTTCTATATCTTAAATCGAAACTATACTATTATTATTTAGTGGGGAGCGCAGAGAGTAGAACTCCCTGAAAGAAGTGAGAAAGTGCCGGTACTCACTGCCAGTAAGATGGGGAAACTGGCATGGTGGCACAAAACGACTTGACGATATTTCTCTTGCATTTTTGTCTCTCTCTCCCGTGCAAAACAACCACAAAAACTGCGTCGTCTGTTTATGCTGAATAAACTTCTAAAACTAAACCAGCATCCAGTGTCTTCCTTCAGAGCCCGAGACACACCGAACACACAACACGAAACCACAACAAGGTAAGCAAAAATGCGACAAAAGTAGGGAGACCTTCGGAGCGTTGTTGAAACCGTCTTTTTTCTAGTCTCTCAGCAGGCTTGTAGAGAGAAAGGCAATATCAAATTAAAGTATGACAAAGTCTATCAATACAAAATTAAATAGTTTTATTCAACAACTTATTAAGACAATGGAAAATAAAGAATTCGTGAAGAATGAGAGTTACAAAGTGCCCAAAACGTTCTACATGAAAGTGTTTTTTAGCATGTAAGAAGAAATTGTGTGTGTAAAGATAGGGGTAGTATGATGAATTTCTACACAAGATTAAAAATTAGGTAGAGCGGAATTTTTCAATTAAAATATGAGTACGGCTATGTGTCCCTGTAGTGACGTTACAGAGAAAGGAAACCTCCAGTTTACGTGGCGAATGAACAGGGGAGATTTTTTCGACTTCACTTGGAGAGTAAGAGAGAAGATGGGTTGGATAGCTGCTTCATGGGGAAGGGGTTGGATGTTGTATATCTATACATTTATGTTACGAAGAAAGAATGAAACCGTAAAGAAATTAAAAAAAAAAACAATTCCATTTGGATTATTTAGATTATTTGGACTACTATTCTCATCTTGAGTGTTATTCTCACAACGTTTCGGCTTATGTAACCTCTGACCTTCTTCAGGTGTATCTTGTCAAACTCAGGAATCTTTCTGTCGAACTCGGGAATTTGAACGGAATTTCGAATGGAACCCTTAATTTAATCCAGAATTGTCCGCAATGACCAGTGACGTAACAGATAATTACTAAGTAAAATTTAATTCTATCTGCAGTCTTCTAGAGGTTCAATCCTCAGTACGGGCGATACCAGGAATTGCAAATTACTGAAGACGTCTACCCGGGCATGGCTGACAGCACGAGAGCATGCTACTCTCATCGATTAAATAAAGGGTTACGTTCGAAATTCCGTGCCGATTCCCGAATTCAAGAGAAAGATACCGCATTTTACAAGATACACCTGAAAACGTCGATGGTTACATCGGCCGAAACTTTGTGAGAATAACACTCAAGATGAAAACAGCAGTCTGAATAATCCAAATTATACAAAGTATCAATCCTCATCTGAAAAATTCAGAAACCAATTCCATTCTTTATTAATAACGTTTATGAAAGCTGTTATTGAGAAGAAAAAGTCAACAATAGAGAGTAGAGAACATCGGCTGCCACCTCACCACTTCAACTACAGAAATTCGACTAATTGATTTTGCCTACGAAGTGAACGTGTAGAGAGAAAGACAATATCAAACGAAAGAATGACAAAGTCTATCCATACAAGATTAATTACTTTTATTCAACAACTTAAGAGTGGAATATAAAGAGTTCGTGAAGAAGTAGAGTTTAAAGTTCAAAGTGTCCAAGGAAATAGTTCATAGAATACGAATGTTCAGTCTCAAGAAACTTTTCTGAGTGAAAGAGTGGTATTTTGTGCAAGACGAAATTCAGTATACATGATCGTTTCGGCTGTCGCCTTGTATGTTAAGGAGTTGAATACATGTGTGTGTATTAGCGTGCTTTGTTTTGTTAGTGAGATGTATGTATGAGTGTATGTATGGACTGATGTGCACATGCGTTTGTTGGACAGGTGTACTTAGTGAGAGAGTGTAGGTATCTATTAATTTGTGTACATGTACGTTCATTGGGTAGCGTTTGCATATGTTTCGTCGAGTGTTATGTTTAGAAGTCGAAGAACATCTTCGTTGTGTGTTGCTGCTTGTCGAGGGCCGTTCTTGTGTGTCTGTCTTACGTACGTCTGTTATCTCTGGAACAAGAGAGGAAAAAGTAAGAATGATGCGTGTTAGTCTTGAAAGCAAGGAACACGCAAAAAAGTCCGGAAAATCATCTAACTGGGTGCAGACACTCGGTAAACGCCATTTACCAAATTCTGTTAATAGCTGGTTCATAAACAAGTAATTAAGCGTCGTCCATACTATCACTTCTTCTGCCATCTAGTTCGTTCTGCCCCATGTGTGAACACTCCTCGCTTTTGTCACTTCGCCTGGCCGTTAAGCAAATTACGTTCTAGGCTTTCATGCACGGCATAGACGATTCTTTGTCGTTTATATCGGTGAGATTTGCTCTGTCCATTACAAGCTTTTTATAGTGTGCGCTTGAATTATCTGATTGACTGTTAGAAATTGTTGATTGGAGATTTTATCCAATCAAGAGTCGATACATAATATACAATATTCACTGCCCTGCTACTGCCAACAGGCATAATCTGTAGCATCACCAGTCGGGTTTTTGAATGGACGTAACACCGGTTCTGACACCAAAGAATACTATTTTTTTCTTGCATTTTTACAGTCTCATTAAAAGATTACCTGTGTTATTCATCGTGTCATTGTTTCTCTTTAAAGAGAAATTACCTGTGAGCATAACCATATCTAAAAAAATAACCTCACCTTGCTCAGTTGTTTACAGCAATTCCATACCAAATTCTTCTGACTTCGATCAGACTGTGTGTTTTGTTCAGTGCAAATCCCAGAACAATTTACAATTCTGATCATGTAGAATAGATTCCGGTTTGTTCTGCAACCATTTTGCAACGTAATCATAGTGATTTTCTAAACTTGTATTGAATTACGCTTGCCAATCAAATTATTTCTCTTCCTTGCAGTCTCTTCAGGCTAAATTTATGCATTTACAGATTAGATCCACTCCTGTTAAATACTTACCCCTCCCGACTAACACACGCACACACGCACACAAGTCCATCACAAAAAATGTCTTGCGTGGTTCTGTTCGTTATCATAATACAATTTATTTTTCCTATTCCTACTCCTTCTTGTCATCCGATGTGGGACTTCAAACGTGCTGATGCTCGTAGGTCTTGACGCACAAAACGTCTCCCTTGTTACGGAATAATTAGAAATTCTTGAACATGCAAGAAAGAAAAGGAAAAAAAGGAAACTTGACTTATACTGATGCCCCCCCCCCCCCCTCCGCCAATTCATCTAATAAAATCACAAACGAAAGAAGAATTTTCAAAAATATCTTTTTTTTATGAAGAAATGATGTTTGCGTTTTATTATGGAAAGCCGGAAGACATAGTTTATTCTAGATGTGCACTAGTTGCATTCGTTTTAAGATCATATTATGAATGTTCTGAAGATTCTTAAATAATATAATTATGTATATGTAATATTGACCAAGGTCAATCATAAAGTTCATGAAATCAAAAACAAGAAGACATTTCAAATGAAGATGAACCGCAAGCAAAACCTTGTCATAAAATAAAACGAGAACAAAATATTTATTAATTAATGGCTGTACACACCCGGCGTTTTGCCGTTTTTTTCTTTTGAATCGAATATAATAAAATTACCCCCGGGAAGATAAAAATCACTATAATATCAATGATTGTAGGAGAACTAAGAACAGTCTCGAAAAACATGGAAAAAAGACTAGGTGAAATTGAAACTAAAGTGAAAACTGAGACTAGACAACACATTACAATTATTAGAACAGACGAAATCCTAAAAAGGTCCAGGAATGTGGAAAACAATCTACATAACCAACGAACATTTACATGACAATGATAATTTTAATAAAATAACATATAGAAAGAACATCACACGAGACAACGAAGTGTAAACTGTGAGAAATCCAATAAACTGACACCCCGTTAAAACACACACACAAAACATGCCTGTGGTCACACTAACCTCCCTTGGTACCACAAAAAACTCGTGAAGAGTGAAAGAGGATGGAAAGACCAAGGAGGGAGAGCACCAACCAGATCTCTAATGAAAGCGTGCAGAAAATAATAAATGAAAAGGATGCCATGACCAGAAAACGAAATCGAAACCTTGAGATCTTCAATCTCAGGTTCTACCAACTGACCTATTTGGACTTTCTTACAAATAGAGATTAAAACATTACCTTGACAAAATAATTATAACTGGCGTGACGTCATAGATTTATGTGCTTTAAAACATGAATTCAAACATAAGCGATAATGAAAAATAAAAAATGAACGTGTAAACAGTATCAATAGCGTTGGACATTATTTTAATAGTCCAAAACAATTTATTTTGCATGTATGTAGTTTTCTCACAATTATATAATACTCTCTGCCTAAAAGTAAAACATGCGACCAGAGGGTACATATATTTGCTAGTAGATTAAAAAGAAAACATTAAACTCTCTTAATTTACAGATATGTAAAAGTAAAGTAAAATAGTCGACTATTTCATTAGCTACGACACGAAGGTGTAGGGGAGGTCGTAACTCCTTTCCCAGGCTTATTCCACTTACCCTTGATCATCACTTTATAATGTTTGGCATGAAGTACTATATTTGTTTAATCTTTGGTATGACTCAACCGAGGATTGAACTCTGGTCTCCCGGCCCACTAACAAACACTCTTACCATTATGCCAAATAAGTCGGCTCTAATGCCCAAAACAAAGATAAAAAAAATATGTCTCAGTGTTTCATACCTTACATTTCTCCCTCGCTTGTAGAGGGCGGTCGGGTCGTCCAGTGGATGAATTCTTTCTTCTCTGCCGTGAACAACGCCGTCCGTTGTCTGCAACAAAAGCCATGACGCACTCCGAAGACAAACTCTTCTTTTAGATTTAATTCATTTTATTACAAAAGTTGTTATTTTAACTGGGAGTCATGCACCAGGTCGAGAGAGAGGGAGAGAGCAAATCCTACTTTATTGTAGTTAGTTAACAATGTTTCTTAACCATTCATTGAGAGCGGGGAAGGATTTCTCGCGCTTGTCTTCCCTTAAGGGAAATATTTCCCTTAGTTTTACATCGTGAATCGCACGTCCTCTCGGTTCGTCTTCCGAATCAGACTGACGAAAACTCGCTTCTCACAAGAACGAGTGATGTCATGGATCCTCTGTTTCTCACGCAAGGCCTGCGACGTCATAGAGCCTCTCACAGGTGCAGACTGACCCTTGATATTAAGAAGTTGGCCTTGGGCATCACCACTGCCACATATTATTGTATTGTTGTTATCAAAGATGTATCCCGCACTCAACAAAATCGTTTCGAACTAAACCTCTGTAAAATGAGACAAAGGCGAGCTAGGATCTTGATCCCTATTTAGGCATTACTGATTGCCAACACGAACTGTTGCATTATCTCCCCTCCAAGTGGGTCTAATGTTTTGAATATCACAATAATATAAAATATGTTTTTTATCGAATGCAAATCAACAAATCATAGAATCAAAGTTTGCACAACAACACAAAGAAAAGAACTAGATCTCTAATTTGGAAAAAGGCTATTTTATTAGGCTGTTGACGTTGCCTTCCTCTCTGCTAGTGCTGGAGAAAAAATATAGGGGCTACAGATTTCTGGAGCCTAGACCCTTTATTTAGAAACGATTCTTAAGTCATTTCTTGTCACGTCTCATAGTTTCAAGTTTCCAACTCAGAGTCCTTGCTCTTCACGCCTATCTTATCTCGTGTGATGCCATTCCCTCTTGCTTGTGTTCTCACAGAAGAAAATACCCGCCAAAGGCCATCTCTAGCTAACCCCATACGACTTTTATTTCCTGTTTATGTGATAACATTTCCCGTTTGAATTTAAATCATCAAATACATACTAGCGGAAGTACCATTACTTTTTAACAGAGCTTAGTGTTAGCATTATGGTTAATGAGGGTATGTTTTCGAATTCATTGTTGTGAAATAAATTACAGAATAAGGAAGAATCTTTATAATTTCCATTCACTTGCATGATGTCTGTCTTCCCTTATAGAGACATTTTTTATTTCAAACTAGTCGTGCCAACCCAGCGTAGCCTGTGATTAATTGGTTGCACATTTAAAAATTAATTTAGATTAAAAGTAAAATAAAAAATAGGTGAAAAACAGAGTAAAATAATAATAATAATAATAATAATAATAATAATAATAATAATAATAATAATAATAATAATAATAATAATAATAATAATACGTAAGTCACGCATAGGCGAGAAGCATACACATACACAGAAACATGCAAAGTAGTCAAAAAATTAATATAGAGAGGAGAGAGAAAAGAGAAGAGAAGAAAAGATGGAAAAATGCTCAATTATAACTCAAATAATGCAAGGGAAATAATTCATTGAAGCTGCAAATAGTTATTTTCAGTCAATTATTTGATTTATTATTTAGAATTTACGCTATCATAGCAATCTTCCTCACCAGAATATTTTCTTTCAAACAAACTGAAGCAGAAAACATTTTGATATTGTAAAAACATGTTAGAATGGAAAAAAAAGACAAAATGGTTACGCAGAATCACATATCGATGTTACAGGTTCGATGTTATTAGGTCAAAATGATTTCATGCGTTGTCTGGAGTGATTTCCATAAAAAAAGTTTAATTTTTGTTATGGTGCCGTACCTACCTACGGAGAACTAATGGACTCGTCCACCTTATAAATACGGGAAGCGCGTGACATTTGTTCTCTTCTTCCCCGGTAAACCGGCAATGGCGGTTGAGAGCACCATCTCCTTGTATCTCTTTCTATTATATAATATATACCTTTGTTCATTTAAACCATGTGTTCCTGTGTCATTCATTCGACCGTACCTAGATCCACAACAAATGGCGACGAAGGAATTCGAACTCTTGGGTCAAAACCTGAATATACCACGTGAAAATGCACTCACACGGGTAATGCAGGAAGCCGCACGCATGAAAAACAAAGGTTTTTGCCGAACGGTCGAGAGAAAAAAAGGGAACTAAACTGAAACAAAAAAAAAACACGTTGAATTCTTAAGTGCGAGAAAATTGTTTTCTTTTAAGAAAAAGAAAACTGAAATGGACATGTTGTGCTCTAATTTTGAAAACTAGTTTTAAAAAAAAACAACTGAAATTGAATGCGCGTTTTTTTTTCCTCTGGTTTGGAAAACTAACAAAACAAAAAAAAAGAATACCGAACACGAAGGAAGCGAGCATTGTTTTTTTTAGACGAACGTAACAGCGATTTTTTTTTGACGAGCACACACAAAAAAAAATGAAACCGACACCACGTGCTTCATTTTAAGAAACCCGATAAAGGAAACAAAACATGAAATGAATCACACGTGCGCTACTCCATAAAAAAAAGACGCACGATAAAAAAAGGTCAGTTTTATTTTCTCTCTCTCTTTTCCGACTTGTACTGAAATATTTTAAAATGCAGAAAGAATTAATTGTGAAACAGATTTTTTTTCTCTTCGTTAAAATTAAAAACGTGTATAAGAAAAGAACATTACATAATCTTTTTATAACTAAAAGGGCGTCTTGCCAGCGCTAATTTAAAGAAAAGAACTTCTTGTAAATTCATTAAATAACGAGAAAATATTAATTTAAAAATAAATAAATAAATAAGTGAATATACGCGTATATAGAGAAAAAGAAAAGTTTCATAATCTTTTCATAATTAAAACGGCGCCTAGCAAACGCTCATTTAAAGAAAAGAACTCTTATAAAATCATAAGATAATGAGAAAATATTAATTTTCTAAATAAAATCAGAAACTAAATGGTTGAATATGGAAGATATTAAGTCTATAATCGCCGAACTAGCGAAATTCCAAATCTCCCAGCAACAACAAACTGAGGAAAGATTTCAAAAGCTTTTATTAGAACAGAACCAACATGTTTTATTACACAAAAAGGAGTATGATGAAAGATTGGAATTTCTGATACAAACAATATCGCGCAGTGACCAAAAAATGAAAAAGACGACACGTTTTCGCAGAACGAAATTTGGAACAGTATTGATAATTACTCATACACGGAAAATAATACATTTGAAGAATATTTCCGAAGATATGAAGACCTATATAAAATTGACTGCGGTAGTTGGAGTGATGCGAAGAAGCTACACCTCCTTCTTATAAAACTAAATACCACAGAACATACGAAATTCGTGGATTTCATTTTGCCTCGGAAAACTAGCGAGCTAACTTTCATAGAAGCGGTTGGTTTATTGACAGAACTGTTTAGTCCAAGAACTACACTATTCCACGAACGATGGAAGTGCATGAACCTGGTAAAGAAAGACGAGGAAGACTACGCTACTTTTGCATCGATAGTGAACAAGCATTGTGACGATTTTAAACTAGCTGAATTAAGTGCAGATAATTTCAAGTGTCTAATTTTTGTACAAGGTTTAATCTCAGGAAATGACACGGAGATAAGGCGTAGAGTTCTAAATAAATTAGAGAATGAACCAAGCCTTACGCTGCAAAAGTTGGCTGAGGACTGTCAAAGATTTGTAAATGTAAAACAGGACTCAAAAGACATTGAATTGTCCGGCATTGCGCATATAAAAAAGGTACATCAAAAATCAAAAGCTCAACCTTATAGAAAAATAAGATATAATAATTTTGATGTAACAAAGACAAACCAAACCAGTAAAAAAATAAATAAATTGCCACCAAGCCCTTGTTCACGCTGTGGTAATCCACATTGGTACAATGATTGCCCATTCCGTTTTAAAACCTGTATGAAATGCAAAAAAGTTGGACATAAAAGTTCGCACTGCAGAACGGGCAGAGGAAATAAAATGCGGATTCAAGCCACTAGGACAAAGAAGGAAAAATGCACGAACATAAGAAAATATGTACAGGTGAAAATCCTGGATAAAAATATAAAATTGCAATTGGATTCTGGTTCAGACGTTTCCATTATAAATTTACATACATGAAGGAGATTAAATAAACCTACTCTATCAAGAACAAACAGGCTGTCAAGCACAGTTACTGGTGAAAGAATTACATTTGAAGGAGAATAAATCACAAATGTGTCCCTAATGGGAAATACTAAAAAACTCAAACTACTGGTACTGAAGGATTCGAATAATCTTTTTGGTTCAGATTTTATGCAGGCATTTGATTTATGGAAGTTGCCGATAAATACATTTTGTAAAAAAATAAATAGTCGCGCAACAGAATCGGAAAAACTACAACGAGAATTAAAAAAATCGTTTCCAGAGGTTTTTTCTGGCGGTCTTGGATGCTGCACTAAAATGACTGCAAAATTCCGTCTAAAAGAAAATGTACTGCCGGTATTTAGAAAAGAAAGGAAAGTACCCTTCGCCTCGATTGAAAAAACAAACGCTGAATTAGACCGACTGGTAAAGATGGGTATTTTATCAAAAGTACAACACAGCCAGTGGGCAGCACCCACGGTTTATGTAAAGAAAAAATCTAATGAGATTCGTGTATGTGCAGATTTTTCAACAGGACTGAATACTGCCCTCGCGGACTATCACTACCCACTCCATACCCCAGAAGAAGTGTTTGCAAGCTTAAATGGAGGAAGATTCTTTTTCAAAAATAGAACTAAGTGAGGCATACCTACAAATACCGGTGGATAAAGATTGTTCTAAGCTGTTATGTATAAACACACATCGTGGTTTATATAAATTCGAAAGATTAGCGTTCGGAGTTAAGGTCGCGCCAGCCATTTTCCAACAAGTAATGGACACAATGCTGGGCGGACTGGATTTCGCAATAGCGTATCTCGATGACATCTTGATTAACAGCAAAGATATCGAACAACACCAAAAACATGTAAATCAAGTGTTTGCGAGAATCCAAGATTATGGGTTCAAAGTAAAAGAAGAAAAATGTGATTTTTTCCTGGAGGAAATAAAATATCTGGGTCATGTGATCGACAAGGATGGCAGAAGACCAGACCCAGAAAGGGCTACCGCAATAAAAAACATGACATTACAGAGTTTTCTGGGCCTAGCAAATTACTACCAGGCTTTTATCCCAGAAATGCATAATTTGCGTGCTCCATTAAATGAGCTATTAAAAAAAGGGTAAAGCCTGGGTATGGACACCTGAATGTCAGGATGCATTTAATAAAATCATAGAAAGACTTACGTCAGAGTTATTTCTAACACATTACAACCCAGAATTGGACATAATCGTAGCTAGCGACGCTAGTTCATATGGTTTAGGAGCATGTATCCTATACAAAATGCCTGATGGAACACATAAACCCATTGCACATGCATCAAGGACCTTGCTCCCAGCAGAAAAACAGTATTCTCAAATCGAGAAAGAAGCCCTAGCAATAATATTTGCAGTAACAAAGTTTCACCGATACATACATGGTAGACAATTTACCTTACCGACAGACCATAAGCCGCTAATTACAATTTATGGATCTAAAAAAGGCCTACCTGTATATACAGCTAATAGACTACAAAGATGGGGAACTATCTTATTAAACTACAACTTTAAAATGCAACATTTGCATTCAAATAAAATCTATCATGCAGATGGATTGTCGAGATTAGTGCCAAAACAGAGAGAGACTCTAGAAGACACAGTGATTGCGTCTCTTCAAACAGAAAGAGATTTTAAAGAGATTTTGTGCAACGCAGTGAGAGAGCTCCCGGTGACACTATACGAGATAAAAAAAGAAGCTCAAGAGGATGAATTTATAACCAGAACAAAAATGAAATTGGTAGATAAGGATTTACATGCGGCAAAGAGTTTCTTACTCTGTGATGACGTACTCATGCATAACGAAAGGGTGGTCATCCCAGAAAAACTACGAAAGCAAATTCTGAAAGATTTTCATGTTGGCCATCCAGGGATAACCAGGATGAAGGGGTGAATGAGGAGTTTAGTGTATTGGCCAGGTATGGACAACGACATTGAAAAAGCAGTAAAGCTGTGTAAAGGCTGTGCCTTAGCGGCAAAAGCACCGCATATAAAGCATAGCCCATGGCCAAAGACCGACCGTCCGTGGTAAAGAATTCATGTGGATTTCGCGGGACCATTGGAAGGATTTTACTACTTAATCGTAGTCGACAGTTTTTCAAAGTGGCCCGAGGTACTACGTTGCAAGAGTCCCACGTCAGAGGTTACAATAAGATTCCTACATGAACTATTTGCCCGTTTTGGGGTAGTGGATTGTTTGGTGAGTGATAATGGGACGCAGTTCATGTCATCAGATTTTGAGGAGTTCTGCGCGACGTTTCAAATCAGACATATAACGACGCCCCCGTATCATCCTAGGTCAAACGGCCAGGCGGAACGCTTCGTAGACACATTAAAAAGAGCATTAAAAAAGGCCGGTGATACTCCTAAGGAGAAGGCTTTACAACAATTCTTACAGGTATATAGAATTACAAAAAACATGAACATAGCATCATCATTATCCCCCGCAGAGATGATGTTTGCGCAGAATGTGAAGTCCGTGTTTGATAAATTATTACCTAAACATAATAATTATGACCGAATCTCTACGGTACCGAAGAAAAAATACAACCCAGGAAATAGGATATATTTTAAGATGTTCAAAAACAATGCATCATTCTGGGAACCCGGTACAATTGAAAAGAGGATCGGATCGATGGTCTATATCATAAAAGAACCACGGTTCTCGCATAAGAGACATCTAAATCAGATCAGAAAAAGACTGCCAGATGACACTGACAGCGCCCCACAAGGAGAAGACGTGATGGACGTGATATATGACACCTTCAACTTACCAGCACTCCAGGTAGTCACACGTAAACGACAACCAAAAAGAAAACGAATGGCTCCGGACTACGTAGAGATAGATCCGAAAAGGAAACGTTATTAAGACTCCTGAGGAGGTAAGGCTTGGAAGTGGGGGGTGTTATAGTGCCGTACCTACCTACGGAGAACTAATGGACTCGTCCACCTTATAAATACGGGAAGCACGTGACATTTGTTCTCTTCTTCCCCGGCAAACCGGCAATGGCGGTTGAGAGCACCATCTCCTTGTATCTCTTTCTTTCTATTATATAATATATACCTTTGTTCATTTAAACCACGTGTTCCTGTGTCATTCATTCGGCCATACCTAGGTCCACAACAATTTTAAAATAATTTTTGTTTGTTTTTGTCGTCTCTTCGCCAGGTTTTTCAGAGTGTTCACACGTATGTAGAATCTCTTTTTTTTAGGGGTGATTCAGCGGAAGGTGTTATCTACAAATGTACAAAGAAACATCTTTCTCGTTAAAGTATTATTTTTTAAGGTAAAGAAAATAACGTAACGCTATAGTAATAGACTATAGAAAAACCCTAATTACCCAAAACATATTGCTCTAGTCAAGAAAATTCTGGTCCAACTTATTTTAAAATATCAACCTTCAGAAAATGTTTTAAAGTATATAATAATCTTTAAAGAAATGTTTGAATTCGAAATAACTGATTCGGCTGTTTCCATTACCATTTCGATGAATTGAATTTAGATTTTATAATTCAAATTATTTATCATATTGATTTAAAGAATAAATATCAGTTTCTTAATTTTGAAATCAAAAACATTTACATAGAGCAAATTACGTTCATGCAAACCTTACACATAAAAAATAAAAATCAACAATTAATAAAATTAATTTTGATAATCCTAAAATGCTTTTGATGCTAATACTTTATTAATACTACAACCAATCACATAGTTCCCGCCAAAACCATCGCAAACATTTAAAAATACATGTTTTTTATTCGATACCAAATCTCGGAAGGACCTGAAAGTACTAGATTACACAACGAGTACGGCAAATCCATCTGCCAGTTCCAGCCTCAAACTCGAAGATTAGTCAGCCACTTAGAAAGAATCAAGGAAAAAATATGCTGACACAAGTCATCTGTAATATTTAACGAAATATATATGTATACATATGTAGATATTTACATACATTCATGAAACCTATGTGAATCACTGTTATGTATAATATTAATTTCCCAAATTTTAAAATAATCAATACAATTGTATATACATATGCACACCTGATACTTTATATATATATATTCTTAAATCACTATACAAAATGATTTGAATGATTTAAATTTGGATAATTACAGCCTCAAGCCAAAGACATATATCAAAATCATGCCTCAAAATGTTATATAATATTCCATTTCAAGTTCGATTGATTCATTATTTATGCAATAGGTGTTTGATGAATTTCTCAATCTGGTTCAATTTATGCATCTTCCCCCAATTGGAAATCTGCTGAATTGGCAGTTGCCCAGAAGACAATAATTGACACCCATATTGTGTTGAGGAGGCCACAGACATTCATTGCTAAAAGGACTGGTTAGTTTTCTTTCCTCCAACTGCTTGCCTTTGGAATTCCCTCCCGTCTCACTGCTCTCCGGACTGTACCAACATTCAGAAATGTAAATATAATGTTAACAAACATCTTGCTGCACAACCTCCACTTAGGATGCCCCTTTTAAATATGACCCCCAATCACAGTAGCCCCTTATATCTCTATGATCATTTGCTTTGTTTGGAGTGAATAAAATTACAAGAAATAATAAATAATTAAACAAATATACAGAGTGATATTTCAAAATGCCTTTGTAGATATTTGACTGGTACTTCATGTAATGCATGCACAGAGGATATCGCTCAGAGAGAATAGTACTGTGTCAGACTGATGCAAGTGTAAATGAAAAATAAAATAATGTGAGATTTACCTTTAGACAGGATGCAGACATGAAGTCACAGTGTGCACAAGCAAACAAATGAAAGTATGTAAAAGTCAAGTAATGGAGTAGGAGCTCATGAATGAAAAAAAAGAACGAAAAAATTTACAATCGATCTCATTCATATTCCCTTTATTCAACTTAACCCGAAATACAGAGAAAAGAAGATAGACTTTAAGAATGTAACGAAAAAGTTATCAGTTAATTTTCGTTATTTTTCTCACCCTGTAAGAGAGCCAGTATTCAACACTAAAAAAGTGCACTTGATCAGAGAACGCTAATGTTGATCATTGGTATGAATTACGTTTGATTACTTGTATGATTTGGGTATAAAATGACCCAACGAGGGTTGCCATCAGGTACGGCATAATTGCATTGACACATCGGTTCTTGTTAGATCACCAAAGTTAAGCAGCGTGAAGCTTGACCAGTACCAGATGGGTGACAATTTGGAAATGCTAGGCACTGTATGTCATCTTCCCATGATCAGGATATAGATGCGACTCGGGACCGCTTATGAATTTTATATTTTCCAGGAGGAAGCCGGCATAGCCTGCCCAGGGCTAATACCAAATTAGGGATTACAGGTTCTAAAAAAAAGAGTTCACATGTAATAAAACTCAACAATCAACCAACAATTGTTCCTAAAACCATTGAGTTAGTTCAGAAAATAGTGTGTGCCTCTTTGTGTCTTTAGAGACAATGGCTAATTGCTGAAAGAATGCATGTGCAATTAAAAGTTTATAGTAAAGACAAGGTGGTGCAATCCCATATTCATAATCATCATCATCATCATCATCATCATCATATTCGGTGTAACGTCCCTTTTACATGCTGGCATGCGTTGAACGGCTTTAAGAAATTGGCTTCCAAAGTAACTTATCTCTAGCCAGGTCTTTATTCATCCCTCTTTCCCTTATTACCATGTTTATCACTTTCTCCCATGTTTTGCTTGTCCCCCACTGTGAACTGAGCCTGCTACCTTAACTGTTCTATATTTACTGACTCAAGAACTCTAATCTATTCTTTCAACATGACCATACCATCGAAATCGACTCTTCTGCACGCATCTCCCTATACTGTTCAGATTTAATCTTCCTCTGAGGTCATCAGAACTAAGCTTGTCTTAAAGACTCACATTACACATCCATCGTATCATTCTCATATCATTTCTCTCCATGCACTGGCCCGATTTTACTTCCATACATTATCACACTGCATACACATGCCTGATAGACTCTTGCCTTGGTCGTTGCTGGTTAGCAATGGCAGAAGTTCCATGAACTTACTCCATTCACTCCTAATTATTGCAATCACACTGGCACTTGCTCCACCTTCTGCTCGAACGGTATCACCAAGGTAACAAAACTTCTCAACAACCTCAATAGATCTGCCAGATTTACAAAGGCAAAATACAGGATCTTTTTTTTACCAAGGTAATTCTCTTGGATTTGTCTCATGATAAATATAGCACCAGTAGTATTTTGCTCAGACATAAAATCAAACTGCATTTTATCTATGATTATCTGACTTCTTATTTGCTGCTCAATTATTCTCTCAATCACTTTCAGGATCACCTGATCCATCAATTTAAAGCCTCTGTAATTACCTCTATCTTGTGCTTCCCCTTTTGCCTTGTAGCAATTCACAATTGTACTGAGTTTCCAGTCTTTCGAAATAACCTCTTCTTTTATGATCTGATTTGTCAAGTCTTTGATCATCTCAATACCTGTTTCACCCGCAGCCTTCAACATTTCTGCAACAACACTTGAGGCTCCCACAGCATTACTCTTCTTCATCTTAATCACAGCTTCCTGTACCTTTTTCTTCTCAGTTATCATAGCGAGATGAGATACTGCTTCATCCATTTATAGATTTTCACGGTTTAATGAAAACTTAGTATTCAACAATTTCTCATAGTGGCATTTCTCAAGCATACTTCTTGTCCTGTTTATTTATTGCTAACACTTCATTTGTCATTTCTAATGCACTTCTCTCCAACAATATCCATATTTGTCTTTGCCATCTGTTTAGCTATCCTGAATACTTTACAATGGCAAAGGGAAATTCAAGATGACTTGAAGCATAACAAATTGCTCTCCCGCTTAGCCATTCTCGGCCGAACTAGAGATAGAACAATACATGTGCACTGTTCAGGCCAAGTTGTTTAGAAAAAAATCAAGATAGCTTGAAAAATGTCCGTCAGCATGAAGTATGTGAGTGGGTTTATCAACAATCTGAGTCAGCTTGTAAGTAATGGAAATGACATGACGAAGCCTTCCTTCGTCATCACTCTCTTTGAAGTAGGCAAGCTATCCATACATTGTGAGCATAAACGTCACCGAAGATGTAAATGGTACAAAAAGGATAAATAGACAAGATCTTGTCAATATTTTAGAGATTTGTTCAATAAAAGTAACTCCATGACATGTTGTGAAGTAAACCTTAGTGTCTTTTCTTGCTTTGACAAAATCGACTTCGCATTCTAGTCGAGGATGATCTCATTTGTTCTCTGCAACCGTTTTCTCACAGAAGAGATGTTGCTAATCTTTCTCTACTGCATGCTTATTTTCATGGCAAGCTCCACTCTTGCATTCCTCCTTGTAAAACATTCACAGTTATAACTCGGTACTCTTATAGAGAACTCACCGCACTTCTGTGACTTTGCATCGTCAATGTTCGGGCAAGTCTCGGAAGCACTTTAGAGTTGACAAGGTGAAAACTGCCAAACGATAAATTGAAGACTGGCAGATGATAAATTCAGCTGAAGAAAATCAAAGTAAAATACATATATTAAAATAAAAAACGAACAAACCATAGCTAAACAACTGTTATTAATTAGATGATTATTTTTTTGTTAAGCAAATGTTTTTAAATAAAAAATTTTTTGTCCACTGAAAAGTTTCAAAAGAGGATTTTTTTTATGTAACAAACAACGAAACCACAGTTTTAAATCAATTTCTTTCTTTTTAAATTTATTTTTCAATGTTTTTTCTTCATTTTCCTGGTTAGGGTTTAGTGTTAGGGCTTAGGGTTAAGGTTAGCGTTTAAGCTTAGAGTTTAGGGTTAGGGTTTAGGATTTGGAGTTAAGGTTAGTCTTTTGCTAGAAGTGGCCTTTGCTGACATAACTCAATGAGTCCTTCGCTAACACAGATCGTAGAAATTCATTTTTTTAACACGTTGCAGATCATAGAAATTAATTTCTACCAAAAATTATTGTCTGCTTGGATGGAATCTGATTGTCTAATGCCTGCTGCAACCTGATTGGTTAATAGTTTTGTCAACTTCCGAGACCTGCCCAAACGTTGACGACGCGAAGTCACAGAAACGCGGTGCATTCTCTATAAGAGTACCGAACTGTCTTCCTCTGTGTGAACAGAATTTCTTTTCAAGAACTTATGCAAGATCTGGGTAATTTATGAATGTTTTTACCAAGTATGGACTAAAACAGAGTTGTCTTTAAATCCAATGACTACAACATGGGCATCTTCAAATCCAATGTTAACAAATACTTGTCATAAACCGTCCTCATAAGTCATCAAATTGTGTTCATTCTATTCATAATTTTCAATCCTCTCATGATATTCTTCATCATTCAACTGAAAATCTATCCATCTCATTAACCTCTATCCTCAAATGGCTTGAAACAGAAAAGCAAGAAAATGACGACAACATTGAAAGGTCTGTCATGCAAAGCTATTCAAAAGCTCAATTCAACAGAGTTTAATAAGTTTATTTAACGCATGCACTGGGCTAAGTGCTCAGTCAACGGCTTTGTGTCATACTGATTCAGGTACAAAAGAAAATAAAAGCAATATGAGATCAGAGTGAAGTTTCAAAGATCAAGTTATCACATTTCGGTTTATGTATAGAAAGAACAGGATAAATATTAATCAGACTTTCGTGTTTTGATCCTATACTTTATCTCCTCTGTCCTAGATCAGTCAAGGGGAAATCTTTCTAGACTGAGACAATTTTAGAGTGCTTTCAAACAATCAAATTTTTTTTTTAGATTTAGAGAATATTTTAATTCTATGTATTATTTAAATTTTATTAAAATGCGTGATAAAAATGTTTACATGTCATGCTCATTTTGGAACACATTTAGGAAGAAAAAGCTGAATATGAACCCTTTAAAACAATCTGCATATGTAGAGGATCATTCCTATCACTTATTACATTACTAGGTCTAATAATCTCAAAGTATTTAGCAAGCACACAGACATATCATCATCATCATCATCATCATCATCACCACCACCACCACCACCACCACCACCACCACCATCATTAACATCCTTTTTACATACTGGCATGTGTTGGAAGGCTATTCAAAATTGACTTATAAACGAACCTATCTCTGTGCATGACTTTTATTTATCCCTCTTGCACTTAAGTTGATTCTGATCACTTCCTCGCATGTTTTATTACAGATTTTACATGTTTTCCACATACATGTATATATAATCATTTTTTCATTATTCGTTGGTCTTTGATGTCTGTACTTTTGGCTTTAAGCTCAAGATTAGACCCAGCCAGGAAGTCGACTCCTCCCAATCAGTACCTCTCTGATTGGCCCAATAGAGTAGAGACAGAGTAAACCTCTATCACATGTGATGCCCACATTTCTATGTTGTCAATATTACTAGATTTTGTATTGGTCTTGGCCGTCGCATTGTAATCTTCTCATCAAAACCAACTTAGTTTCAAATTTGCACTCATGGGGATGCAAGTTAATTTCGTTGTTTTTACTTTCAGAAATTAGTTTCATATTAGAAATATCTCCAGCGCATCAGTTATAGACTATGCTGTAAAATACATCGTTCATATCATAGGTGATTTCTGGGGTCAGATTTTCAAACTTGTGTTTTTTTCATGCATACAATGTTAGCTTTTGGATTTCCAGTGTGTTACAGGATCTTTTAAAACCCTCTATATTAATGAGAGAGAACACCAGCATCGTGTTCGATTATTAAGAAAAATTCCAAAAATGAGAGTGTAATATTTATTTATATATGTATTACAGAAGATAAGAACAACATCGGTACCGTCGGTTTCAAATTTGAGTTTCCCTGCAAATACCTATGATCGTAGTGGTCATGTATCGCATAATCACATTGACACACCGGTTTTTGTTAGATCGCTAAAGTTTATACCAGATGGTCGACCATTTTGTAATACCAGGATCTGAATGTGGGTTGATGACTAAAAATCTCTTTAAAAAAATGCAAAAGCCAACATTGTACTCACCCCTGACCAGTATATCCATGCGACTGGAGACCACTTGTGAATTTGATATTCCCTAGACACTTTCTCCTTCAAAGGAAGCCGGCTCAACCCGACCCGGGTGGATGACTCCCCAAGTACCAGGTTATGACCATGATGATGTGGATAGTGTTGCTTAATAAGATGTTTCTTTTATAAATTGAAAATTATTTTCGTTCTCTTTTCTTTTTCTGTTCGTTTTTTTTTCGTTTAAACTTCGTTCAATAAGAAATCGGTAAACGAAACATGGGAGAGCAAAAAGGAAAAATAAACAGTTGGACATTCTGAAAATTGAAGGGAAAACACAATCATTATTTAATCGAAAGGAAAAAAAAACGAAACCAAAATAAAGAATCTTCTTTATTTGATCTGAAAACATCATTTTCCCAAACAGGTGGAAAATAAAACCAAACACTATTTTCAGATTCGATTCGATATTCTTTCTCTGTTACACTTAAGGCCCATAATACTGAACTTAAAATGACTACTTTAGTCAAACCATTAAGATCCCTTAAATAAACACACAATTCGCCAGAATGTGTTCAATTGCTTGTGAAAAAGACAGTGCTTATTTATAGGAAGCAGGAAATGGTTAAAGTTAGTGATGCTTAGAAGCGGAAGTCATTCTCAAAGTGACAAGTTCCTAAAGATGTTAAAAATATCTAAGAGAAGAGAACTAATGGTAGAAGACTTAAAATACTCAATAAAATTACAAGTGTAAATAAATATAAAACCAGCCAACAGTGATATTACCAATAAAACCATTTACGATCCTTAAATACCTACAAATACACTCTGTGCCGTATATATATATATATATATATATATATCTTTGTAAGATTAGTGGGCGAGAACCCCAGTATTGTGCTCAATTATTAAGAACAATTAAAACATGAGAGTGTAATATTTTTTTAAATATGTATTACAGAAGATAAGAACCACATCGGTAACGTTGGTTTCAAATTTGAAACCGACGATACCTATATTTTCTGATCTTCTGTCATACTGTCATACACATATATATATATATATATATATATATATATATATATATACATGAAAATTATGCTTCGCCAGTGTTCGCACTAGTAATGAAAAAAAAAAAAATCCAGAACAGAAGTTCTGGATTGATATATTTTTCCCATTACTATTAAATGACAATTTTCTCTGATGATCAGCGATGTTAAAATAAAAATTATATATTTTTCTTGACTGAGCTGTGAAACGCGCGAAAGATATGAAAAAAGTCAAAATTGGAAAAACATAAATATGAATTTAGTTTCTAAGACAAAGGGAAAAAATACGGGTATTTGTCGAAGTCGAAAATGAGGAAATTGAGAAAAATAAATAAATAAAAATTATGGTAAATGATTGCTTTTTCTTTTAGTCGTAGGAATATTACTAAAAAGTATATATACATATATATATATATATATATATATACAGATTAAAAGAGTTATGCATTATTTTCGAACACCCTGTATATATTATAAGTCACTTTAATGATTTATTATCGTTATTAAGCTGTATCTGGAAGTATATCGAGCCTTTTGTACAAAATCTTCTGTCTTTATTCGACACCATTTTTATTATGAGAAATTAATTTTTCATGTTATATAAATATATACATATATATGATGGCGACATCTTATCATGGACGGCGGCACCGGGGGGGTGGGCAGGGGGCTCAAGCCCCCTCACTTTTTGACTTGGCCCCCCCCCCCACTTTACGGTCATCAATAATTAAGTTTATATGCATGTGTTTAATTTTATCTAATTAGCTTATCTATTAATTGATTGTTGGTCTTATATTGTCATCATTACAATATAAGACCAACAATCAATTTTATCTAAAATTTGGCGAAAACCAAGCGAAATGGGGGAGTTTTTGTTAAAGGTCCTTATTCTATAGGTATATTTACTGACTTTCATTTTCTTCTCCAAAAAAGATACAGTATCTTTTGAGCAAACTCCAATGAACGCAATTTTAAGTGAAGAACAGAGAAACAATGCAAATCTGCCTTGTTAATATGCTTCCAACGAGCTATTCCAATTCCAATACATACATTTATACTTTTATACTTAATACATTTAAACTTTTATACTTTTTACTTTTGTACTTTTATATGCACCTTGTCAGTAAATAATTTTAACTTTATGTATTCTCTATATTTGATAAACCTATTGATTCTTGAATTTTGTCATTTTTACTAGAAGCGACTTGCTGATACGTTTCAAATGAGTCATCAGGCAGTGTCGGAAAATCATTTTATGTCTAGATTAAGTCCAAAAAGGTGTATTTGGCCCAAAATGACCAAATATGGTAATGTGGGCCCAGGCCCCCCAAAATTGGAATTTTTGTTTGTTCTTTTTTCACCAGAAGCGACTTGCTAATATGCTTCCAACAAGATGTCAACCACTATCAGAAGATCATTTCATGTCTAAATTATGTCAAAAAAGGTATTTTGGTCCAAAATGCCCTAATATGGTAGTTTGGGCCCAGACGCCAAAAAATTGAATTTTTAAAAATATGTCTTCATCTATCACCATGAGTATTCCATTCCGCTTCTAACGAGCCGTCAACCACTACCAGACGATCATTTTAAACAAAAATGTGCCCCAAACAATGATTTTTCCCCAATATGCCCCAAATAAGGTAATTTGAGCCCAGACGCCAAAAAATTGAAATATTTCGAATTTTCCTTTTTCTATCACCAAGAGAATTCTATTCCGCTTCTAACGAGCTCTCAACCACTATCGGACGATCATTTTTAGTCAAGATATTGAATTTATTCCCATATTTGGCATTCTGGGCTCAATGTGGGCCCCCCCCCACATTTTTAGGGGTGCCCCCCCCCACACACACACTTTTATAACTGTCCCGCCGGCCCTGCTTATGTCTAAGTATTTTCACAGTCGGATATTTTGTTTAATTAAACATGTGTACAGTGAATGTGTTTTTTAGCCATGACAATGACTCACACGGTCTGGTATAAATGTCAAATATGCGGACCCCTTGCAAAGAGGAACTGCTTCATTGTTCTTGTGAACCCTCATGTAACGCCTAAGGTTTATATAAGGTTTCTAACTAAAGTACATTCTTTTCCAAACACACTTTATATAGAAACACCAGTCAAACCATAGTCAAAACCTTCTACGAAATTTTAACTTCTTTGGTAACTTTTAAGATGAGCATTACTCGAACAAACTCTTCTACATTCATTACAGGTCAAATCAGATCTCACAGATTCTGATAGAATTATGTCAAACTTCTAGCATGCATTGATATTCTTATGATAGATGCGATGCCTTTCAAATGATGTCTAAACATTTTAGACTAACGTCCTTCACACCAAATTTAAGCAATGTTGAGCCTGATCAGTACCAGATGGCTTACCATTTTGGAATATCAGCCACTGTATGTAGGAGGACGTCGACACCTCCCTGCAAGAACTGCAAAAACCTAACGTCGTTATCTCCCTTAACCGAGATATATATGCGACTGGGGGCCGCTTGTGGATGGGATACTCTCAAAATTCAACCCGCTCAGAATGCACGTCGTACTAGGTAGGTATATCTATAGAGGATTGCATCAGGAGCCAGATACTTCATGGAGCAGTAGAATAATGCAATCATTTTGCCAGCAACTTTAACAACAGATTGGATATATCTTCCAGTTTAGGTTTGGAGTGAAAGTCAGTCCTAGGAGCTTATTAGAACAGGGGTGTCCTTACGACGAGAGCCAATCGTTTCAACAAAAAAAAATAAGGATCTGAACGTTGGTGGTGAAAGGAGAGAAGAGATAGCTGTTAAAAGCAATACACCACATATTTCCTATTATATCACGTGCTCCAGATCAGGAAAAAGAATCAGCAAGATCTTGATTACCAGAGCAACCATAGACAGTTGTGTTGTCTGAATAGTGTCAGCAAATGATTCCAGAATATGATATGGAAGATCATTAATGAGAACCAAGAAAGGCCCCAGAATAGATCCTTGAGGTACGGCGGCATTGATACTGCATGCTTCAGACATCTGCCAATCAACAACTACTTTTATAGACTTATTAAGAAGAAAGGAATTGATGGTTGCGAAGACACTGCCAGATATTCGGTAGCTAACAAGTTTGTGAAGCAACCTTTTGTGCCAAACCCTATAAAAAGCATTTATTGCCCTAGAAACAAAGCTCTTATCGATATTCATTGATCTTCTGCGATATTACAGTCAGAACGTCAGCAGTTGATCTTTTAGTTTGAAATCCATATTGCTTGTCACTAACTAGATTACTTTTGCTTTTGACTTTAATAATATTCTAGAGAGGAATTGTAAACATATGCATGTCGCACAGCATAAGGGATTTCTTTGATCCCCAGATTGTTTGTCGTCCTTTTCACCGAGAGAAACAGCTGTTCTCTGGTAAACATGTAAGTAGTTACTCACTGAAGAGAGAAATGACTCGGTATTCGTACAGTAACCGTCATCGCTGTGGTGTTTTAAAAGAAGAGAGTTGTTCGCTTCTCTGATTGATGAAAGCAGCCATCTTCCTCTCTTCACTCAATAGGTGTAATAATGGATAACTATTAAAGAAAAAACGCAGACAATATCCTTACTCAATGGATTATGTTTTTGTTGCGTTATTTAATATGCAGCACTACATAACCTTTCCCTTACTCGCTCCACTAAGAGGCGAACAAAGGCAGAGCTTCGAAGTAAAAAGCGTCCGAACACAGTCAGCTCACAGGCCAAAGAGGCAGATATTTCAATCTTCTCGCCACGTCTTCTTTTGGACTTCCTGTCCATGACGTCATATCCTGACCTGTAACTTTAACTCTAATTTTTAATTTCTTATGGTATTTTCCATTTCTTTGCTTAATTAAAGCTCATGTGGAAAATAACGTGTTTAACACTATTTAAATACCGTGTTTATAACAATTATTTGCACATTCTGTCCAATATTATTACATGCATATAGTACGATAAAATATGGAAAGCAAAAATGAAAGATCGATTTAATGTTGAAATTTAAAATTTTTTTAATTAAGTTCAAATCATATATAAATTTGATCATTTAAGTAATGTATAAAAAAGAATTATGTAAATCTTCTCTAGTTGTAATGAGGTTATAATGACGGCCAAACTTCAGAAGGAACTCTTCTTCAAGCAACACCGTAATAAACGCTGACAAACTTCCAACACCAACACTTTCTCTCAGCTGTCCGAAATTCGACTCACCGTCTGCGTTTAGTTTGTCTTCTTTTAAAAGACATTGGGTCTCTACATATGAAAATTAGTTACACTCGCATGCAAATTATATCACAACTATTATGAACACAAGTTCTTTTTTCTCTCAAAAACAGTAGTCCTACACGCGAAGTATCTAATAGGGTTTGAAACTTGTAAGTGTTCGTTGTAGTTTCTATTGCTTCATAATGATCACAGAATATGAAAGTAAACCTTTTACCTTCCCACTTCCGTTTTCGACTTAGAGAATTAAAGGCTTACTCCTAATCTACACCGTTTTTATGTTTTTTTTTTACAAATCAAGTTACACAGACATATATTTTTATAGTACTATTGTTTTGCTTAAACTATTCGGTGCAGTTAAGAATATTGTTGTATTTTATCCTATCTTAGTTTTCTTGTTAACATGTCTACCTGCTTAATAAAATCGATCTCTTAGAGAAAAGAACCCTGCTGTTTCTTAGCTCTTGATGTTGAAATGTCTTTAATTTCATTGGTCAGAAATGAAAGTGGAACGTGAAAGACTCTCAGAAAGCTTTGAATTTTGGTAGACTTTTCAACACTAGTTGCAGTTGTGTTGACGCCAAGCAAACAATGCCAAAAACCCAAATGCTAACGTGTTTAGTCATTTTTAAAAGAACTTTTTTGGCACTATTGAGCAGCCGAGCCACAAGTTGTAGGCTGTCATGACCAAAAGGGACTTCAGTTATATTCTTTTCTGCCAGTCCTTTTGTTCTAGAGTTACCAAACTGCAAAGGAGGAGGGGGGGATGAAAATAAGAAAGAATCAATTCAGCCCTCAATCGATATTCTTTCATGTTGTTTTCTTCTTTCCTTTGTAGCTGTGTTTCTTATCTGATTTCTCCTTATTTGATCGTCTGTCTTTCTTTTTCTCTTTTATTTTACATATTTGTCGTTAGTTTTGCTTATTGATTTTTTTCTTATCGCGCCATTTTCCCATAACTTTTTTCTTTTTTCTTTTTTCCTTCTTCTTTCTTCAGTACCTGATTTTTTTCTCCTTCAATTTCTTTTTGCTTTCTTTTCATTGTTCTTTCCCTCCTATTTGTGGCAGTTTTTATTTGTTCTTTCATCTTTCTTTTAAGTATTTCCTCGTCTGAACGGTTTCAATTCTGTATCAGTTTCTTCCGATCCCTTATATATATATATATATATATATATATATATATATATATATATATATATATACAAATTATTTATTTAAAAATATACATTATAGATTCCAGAGATGTACCATTGTTTCATTGACACGGGTTGGTCTTTATTGTTTAGAACAGGCTCTTTGTATTTTAGTTATACTATATATACTTTTGTTATTGCCACTGAGACGTAAATGACTACTGTGATTAGGGGATAAATTTATAGGGGGTATCCTCGGTGGGAAGTAATGTAGCAAGATATTTGTTCAAATTATATTTACATTTCTGCATGTTGATGCAGTCGGGGAAACAGGGAGGGAATTCCAAAGGGGAGGAAAGAAGCTGTCAAAGTGGAAACTTTTCCGACATGTGGGGACCTCAAAAGTGGGGTGGGGATTTTTTACTTTTAGTCTAGTTGATTATTATTATTATTATTATTATTATTATTATTATTATTATTATTATTATTATTATTATTATTATTATTTCAATTGTGACTATAGATTAGATTGATCTTTCATCGATACCTTCGGTACGAGGGAAACACTGGCAACTCAGATACTGAAGTTAACTGATTCTTCCGTCGATGTTTTTTCATCATCATCATCATCATCATCATCATCATCATCATCATCATCATCATCATCATCATCATCATCGGTTTAACGTCCGTTTTACATGGTGGTATGCGTTGAACAGCTTTTACGAATTGACTTCCAAACTAACCTATCCTTTGCCAGGTCTTTAATCATATCTTTTTCTCTCAAGTCTATTCTTATCACTTCTTCCCATAATTTCCTTGGCCTCTTTCTGTGAACTGAACCTGCTATCATAACTATTCTACATCTACTACCCAAAGAACTTTCATCCATTTTTTCAACATGGCCACACCATCGAAGTCTGCACCCTATACAGTCCAGATTTAATATTTCTGTTTTCTTTTATTCTTTATTACTTCCCTTTCTTTCGTTTCATAAATGTGTGTCTCTTTCTTTATTTCTCTCTTCATTTTTTAAAATTTACTTTCTTTCTTGTCTTGTCTATCTTTGCTGCTTTCTGTCGGTCACATTTGATTTTTCTTTCCCTTTCCTTGTTTTGGTTTCTTTTTACGCCCTTCTAGACTTGTTTCTTTCTTAATTTTTGTGTTTATATATTTATTTTATTTTCTAGCCTTGTTTTTCTTTTTATTAATTTTTATGTCTATATATTTATTTTATGTTTCTTTTTACGACCTTCTAGCTTTGTTTTTCTTTTTATTAATTTTTGTGTCTATATATTTATTTTATGTTTCTTTTGACGTCCTTCTAGACTTGTTTTTTTATTAAATTTTGTGTTTATATATTTATTTTATGTTTTTTTACACCCTTCTAACCTTGTTTTTTTAATTAATTTTTGTGCTTATATATTTATTTGATGTTTCTAGCCTTGCTTTTCTTTTTATTAATCTTTGTGTCTATATATTTATTTTATATTTCTTTTTACGCCTTTCTAGCCTTGTTTTTCTTTTTATTAATATTTGTGTCTATATTATTGTCTTTTTCGTTTTGCGCCCTTCTAGCTTTGTTTTTATTTTTTATTAATATTTGTGTCTATATATTTATTTTATGTTTCTTTTTACGCATTTCTAGCCTTGTTTTTTATTTTTATTTTTGTTTATCTCTGTTTCGTTTTAGTGTCTTTTTATCTTTTTTAGTTCTTTGTTTCCATTCCAATCTCTGGTCCATCCCGGTAAAGCATCCACGGCAAGAACCGTGATCTACCACCATCGTAAACAGCTTTCCTTTCGTCCTTTCTGTACCTAAAACGAACCGAAATTTCCATGAGCAAAAATTATTTCCAAGAACTTCGTATCTGTGGAACACGTTTTCACGCGACTGCTTTCCTACATCTTTATTACCAGTGTAAACAAATACTTTTCGAGCCGCCTTCTTAAGCAATTATTTTTTGCTTATACCATTCACTTTTTTCTACAATCCTCTCATAGTATTGTTCATCATCCAACTGACAATCTCATTAACCCTTATCGTGTGTTGCGTTTGCCTTTAGTAAGTGGTGAATCATTAGGATTCAAAAAAATATTTGTCTTTTTTCTTTTCTCATTTTATTAGTTTTTAATTTCTCACTTTTATTAATATTCTTTTGCCTTTCATTCTTTTTTTCTTCTATTCATTTTCATTCTTCGTTTTCCTAGTGTTAGTCTTTATTCATTAATTATTTCCTTTTTGTATTCGTTTTCTCTCCTTCTTACGTTAGTTTCCTTTCCTTTTGAAGTCCTTTCTTTTATTTTACTTCCTTGTAGCACTGCTTACCTTTCCACACACTCATACATACATAGATACAGTAGAGGGCGCTTCACATCTGTAACAATCAGTCTTTCCGCCAAATCTATAAGCCGCTGAAAATTCCTGTGTACAAATGATTCTTCTTGTTTTTCGCCTCGCCTGACCTACCCCGCGTAACTCTTAGGCCACTGCTAGTCACCCATGGCTTACTGCCTACGTGTGTCTTTTTTGCCGCATGCAAAACTAAACTGGTACGTAGAAAGTGTTTTATCAACATTATTAGATACACACGTCACACACATTTTTGCAAATTACACTCAGGCCTCGTGCATACAGTTCATCTTGGAGTGAACTCGTCCGAGCTCGCACTTTAATAAATGTGATATTTCAATCATATTATATTTGTCTTGTTTTTTGTTTCATTTATTGCTTGCGAGATAAAATACATAGGGTGGGCGCTAACCAAGCGTTCAGCTCAAAATCTTCTCTATTTTCTCTTTCATTCTTATTCTGTCCTTTTTTCTTGTTGTCTTTGTTGGGATATAAGGTTGTTTTTCCCCACAGCTCTTTATTAAATCTATATCCCAAACATACTTACCATAAGAACGAATAAACTAACACCAAGTACAATTTACACATTTATTTACAGCTGACAAGAACAGAAAAAAACACAAACGTAACATCATAAAAAACATGAAGTGTATTAGTTTCTACTAACGGTAGGTTTGTACCTACCAAGGTACGCTTAAAATATCTGAACAAGCCAGATATCCTTAATTCTGTAGAAAGTTTCTAAGTCACATGCGGTGTGGTGGATTCCCCATACTCACTGACACTTTTCGGGCGAAACTAAGAGGAACAACTCAGCGATGCCCAAACACCGAGGCATCCCAAGGAATGTTCCCTAAACCTTTTTCTACACACAGATACATACACTGACAAAAAAACTTCAACATTATCCCAGTTATAATAGGAGCTAAAGGCCTCATGAAGAAAAAATTCAAAAAGTATTTGGAAAGTATTCCCGGAAAAGCAAGTGCAAAAGAAATCCAAATAATTGCACTTAAGGGAACGGCCAAAATCCTTAAAAGAGCACTCGGTTGGAGCCTCTAAATAGCAGGTGATAGTCTGGCATTTGGGAGAATGCCTCGTCCCTATGCTAACGAAAACCAACAAATAAAAATAGTGGCTTTTTTTCCTTTGTCTTTTCTTTTATTAATCTATTTTTTTATTCAATAATTCATTAAATCATTCTTGTGTGCTACGCTTTCTTCATACGAATTTTTCTATTTTTTTAGTCATTCTCCATAATTATTTTCCTTCAGCAGCGTTTTCATTCTTGCTTTTATTCAGTTAATTGTATTTTTGTGGAGACGATGACAGTGGCCAGCAAATAAAGGAGCAATGTACTTAGCTTGTGTTGTTAGATTCATAACTCACAAAGGTTTGTTATTATTTTTACTGGTACTTTATAATTACTAGAGTCATGTGACCTTGTACCACGTGATCACAGAAGTAGTTATAAAGAAGAAGAGATGTACTCTTCTTTACTTTTTATTTTCATTTGCCTTCGTTGCAGTCATATTATGTTGCAGAAACGCAATTTATTTAACTACTTAAAGCTAAGTGCTATTGCTTCTTTACTCGACCTAACCAGTCGGTATGTTTTGGTGGATTTGAGATTTTCTCGATACTTTTGCCAAATTTCTATTTGCTTTTTTAACCCTTTCTTTTTCGATTCATTTTTTCCAGTCAAGCTCATTCTTTTTCTCATTCATTTCTTTCCTTCTGTTAAATAACGGAGCTGATGTACCGGAAATGGTACTTGGCACGAATAAATAAAACCTACTTGACATAGAAAGAAACAAAACCTGATTGATTGACACGGACACATATCTAGCCAGAAAATAAATATTCAGTGATTTCATGCAGAGACACTTGCGATGATCATTTTCAATAGTTATCTGCATACGGGCCTACAACTGTCGCTAAATAAACAACACAATGAATGTACGTGACTTCATTGACGTCAAAGGCGAAGGCGAAATCTCAAAATGAGCGTTTACAGGTGGATACGTGGGTGTCCAAAAATGTTATACAAACTAGCCCAAATTGAGACCGAACAGAGTCTGCTGCTTATCAACTTAGAAAGATCACCCTCTCTCAATGGCCATGCTTCCTCTGCCACTCTCTGAACCCACTCCTTCACCACAACTGAGCAGTAAAAATATACCATTCTATTTTTATTCACCAGTGTTGTCGGTATTCTTAAAACAACATAAATAATACAACACTTCCTTTTTCTTGGTTAATGATTTGCCCGATGAACACTGTTGCAGGCTGTTTCAAGTTCAAATCCAATCGAATTTGTTGTGGTCATGTATGAATCATTAACTTTAGAAAAGATGTCAATTCACAATTTCATCCCAGCTTTTTATAAAATAACAACTAGTATTCAATGAATCGTATACAATTAATCGTCAACATTATTAATTGTTTGTCAGCATTAAATAACTCAAAATACTTTGATATGCAGTAAAACAGAAAAAACTTAATTATTGGGTTGAGTAGCCAGTGCTCAGCCGTCTGACCAGTTGAAGTAGAACTAAATAGATAGAGATTAGAAACCAACGTGTTGCTATATAAGCAGGCTGGGATGTTCTATTAGATTTGCAAGTGCATTCTCAGTATTCTATGAATAGACCTTCTAGTATATAAATATTGCTTTATTCAATCAGGTGTTTTCTTCTGTTAAGTAGACGCCAGTAAGTGTAATTTTTATTCTACACAAATATTCGGACACACACTTGGTGATCTAGTGCTTCTATGTTACACTGGCATGCATGGCAAACTGACTTAAATGCTTTATATGATGTCAGTTCCTGGAGGGTGTGAAACTTGTTAAATTCATTACGCTTCAGCACTTTGCAGATCAAAGATCTGGTATGATTCCCCTCTCCCTGAGCTGAGCAGAACTGATGGTTGAGAAAAGATTGCACGGGTGTTGGAAGGGGGGGGGGGCTATGCTATTCTTATTCATGACCTTTAAGAAATGCTTAATTGGTCTTTAATTGAGACGTCTTCAATTATAATCACATCTAATGAATCGTTTAAAATAGATGTTGTGCTTCAGCGTTAAATTAGCAACAATAAAAATGGTTGATTTTCTGTAGCGTTAATTTGTATGAATCAGCATGATGCGACTTTTGACCGGATCGATTTATTTAATGGAAATCGTTCCAGACAGGGCATGAAGCCATTTAATGTAAGAAGCTAAAAATACTGCTTTAAGGTAAAGAACTTGCTAACAATAAGTGTTAGATGGATAGATTCCGACCCAGAAAACAGCATTTATTCTCCCTTTATCAGAATCATCGCTTAAGTTCTACAAACTGTTGCTGATCTCACTATCAGGGTGAGGGTATATAGCAGCGGTATTAGGAACGTGATGCTGCATGAAGTGAATGCTGGGTCGTCACCCGTAACTCACTCGCCTGTCTTCAGTGAAATGACATAACAATGATCAAATGGGTGTGCAATGTCGGACCAAATTAGACCCGGCATTCCAGCTCTAATATCCTGTTGGCAAGGCTGAATATATCAAAGCTCGATAAACTCCTGGCGGTCAATCGGCTAGGTTAGTTAGGCCACGTTGCGAGAAGCGCCTCTTGGATAAGAAAATACATCGACTTTGAGGTAGAAAGTCGGAGGAAAGTTGGATGACTCAAGAACACTTTCAACAAGGATCTCAAATGGTGGAATTTGAACAGAATCAATTGCCAAGACCGCCAAGACCGCCAAGACCGCCAAAGTTGGAGATTGAAATAGCAGGCTGTCAAAAAACGTCAAACAACTGAACAATTGAAATAAGATCATACAATGGATGCTGCTGTTCCTGATGCTGCTGATGATGATGATGATGATGATGATGATGATGCAAACAAGAACCAAAAACTTTGATCTGAAACCAGCATATTTAGCATATAAGGCACAAAATATTGTGTCTCAGAGATCGAGTTAATTTTAAGTGGGCCACCCTGTAGGATACGTGCTTGACAACCAGTCCGACATTGGCTTTGTTGCTGTCGGGCTACGGTATGGTTATGTTCAGTCCTAGGGGGTCCACTTTACCCATCAGCGCCCCTACCGGGGAATACAGACAGGGCTCCTCACATATTTTTGTAGGCCAGAGTACATTTCTCCTAGTGTTCTGACTTTTCTAAACCTCACCTAACCTTGTGTCTAACCTCCTGGAGAGGAATTAATTCAACACCCTGTACATGTCTCTTTTTTCTCTGTTTTCAATCCTTCTTCAAGACTTTTATTCATTCTCTTGTCTATCGGCAATTATGCCTGACCTCATTTAAAACCATAAGAACTAAGGTGGGAAAATTCTTATTTCATTCACATTAACAAGATAACCATTAACCCCTTCATTACCCTTCAGCTATGGATGAAGCACAATCGCATTTCATGGCATTTGGAACCCGTTTTCATACGAAGAATCTATCTTGGGTAATTGGCTGAAAGGTTAAATTCTGTCATCTAGCATCATTCGTTGTCGATCCAAAAGAATTTTAAAATAGATTTTCAGATGAACATTGATAATTTGGATTATTTGGATTATTATTCGTATCTGCGTTGTTATATTCACACCGTTTTGACCGCATCTTTTCGAACTTGATTAAATACATATCTAGATAAATAAGTGTCTGAAAAGTAATGGGACTGCTAACACAAAAATTTATTTCGACTCCAAACAGAAACCACATGGATTTTACTTCAAAGCAACTGAAGCTTTCCAAGCAAACAAATTTCATGTCATCCCTTTACTCATACCTGGTATCTGGTGCGACATTCACTCTGGGCATATTGATCTGGCTTCCTCCAAAGGAGGAAGTTTCTAGGGAATATTACATTCACAAGCAGTTCCCAGTGACATTTATACGCCGGCCAGAGAAGATGATTTTGACGACATTAGCTTTTTGCAGTTTTTATTTATTTATTTTTTTTAATGTATCTGCTCTTATCTGTTACAGAATAATGCTATGATCTTGTTGTTTTTAATATAAAAACAAACGAACTAAAGTATAATATGTGAACGAACGAATGGTTAATACACAAGCCTAGTAATATACTAGTTAAAATCTGTGCCGGTTTTCTCAACTTTTCTGTTATTTTATAGCAATGATTAGAAGTTAAAAATATCTATTAAATATTTTTCAGCCATTTTTTATTAAAAAAAATCAGGTTTATGATAATGACCGATATCGGCTAGCAAATAATTGGAATGCTATAGCAAAATAAAAAAAAGACAATTGTCTATTATGAGATGGCATAAAATATTGCAACTAAAGGCGAACGCTTATCCACAAGGCCACCAAATTAACAAAAATATGTGTCATTTTAACTTATTTAAGTAAGTTGGGGGTAGCGCTTTTTTATCTCTCCGTATACATCTAAAATAGTTAGATTTTCTGAAATAAAGAAACATGAAGAAATATAAATGTTAAATATCTTCCAGATCTACAGTTAGTTTGGCTCTTAGATCAAGCGTTTAACTGTGATGTCGCGACACACATACACACAACTTTGCTTGATATATACAGGGTGGCCCAAAAGTAGGTTTACAGTTATTAAACTATTTGTTATATGGTTGAAGTTACTTGCTAATTACAAGCAATATAAAATACTCCTCAGAGTATAGATCTAACCTACATAAACAGCTATTTCCTTGCTGATTGTAATTCATTTTATTTCTGTACATGGTCTTTTAGAGGACGACGCAGATCGTCGACTTCAGTTCTGCGAAATGATGCATAATCAATTTACTGGAGAACAACCTGATTCTTTGGATAAGATTATTTGGTCAGATAAGGCTTGCTTTAAACTATCTGGTCATGTGAACAGGCATAACTGTGTGTACTGGGCCGATGAAAATCCCCATTTGACCATAGAGACTGAACTGAACCAGCCTGGCATTACAGTTTAGGGTGCATTATCAAGCGAAGGTGTTATTGGGGCCGTTTTTTTTAATGGAACTGTAAATAGGGAGAACTACCTGGACATGCTTCGTGAAGTAGTAGTACCACAACTCAAAACTAAACCTGACTTTGATGAACTTTTCTTTCAGCAGGATGGAGTACCACCACATTATGCGTCTAAAGTAAGAGACTACCGTAACCAAGTTTTTCCACAGCGTTGGTTCGGAAGAACGGGGCAGCATCGATTGGCCACCATGTTCACTTGACCTGACACCAATGGATTTCTTTTTTTGGGGTGTTGTTTAGAACAAGGTTTATGAGAAGAAACCAAAAACAATAAATGATTTAAAAGATTACATTCATGCCGCATTCACAGAAATTGATGAAGATCAGAATTTGTGTCGCACTGTGTCTCAGAGTGTCCTGGAGAGATTTAAAGAATGTTGCAATGTTGAAGGAGGACATTTTGAGCATCTGAGAGATTAAATTATTTGCTTTTATGTTAACAGGTATAATGAATTTCCTGCTGTTCTGGTGTAGAATTTCAAATAAATATTTAACCTATTTAAAGTTTTTCGAATAACCTAGTTAAAAAACTTCAAATATTAAATGATAACTGTAAACCTACTGTTGGGCCACCCTGTATAGATATGTCATTAATATTCTGTTTTAATTTTATGTTTGAATTTTATTCTCATAGCTTTTATAAAATTCATTATAATTTATTAAATGTATGATAATTTGTATTACTAATTATAATTTTATATAATTTTTCTAATAATTTCATTTAATTTTCTTATATATTTCTTAAATTTTGTTGTTATCTTTTGGTTTTTAAATCTGACGATTTAAAATTTAAGTCATTATTACTTTGTGATTGTTTGGGACAATTATAGTCGCCAGTCATTATCATTGGATTGTTTGTACAATGTTGGATAGTCACAATAATAATTTATTAAATTCTGAAAACCAGCATTTCCGTCCGACAACTTTGCTTCATATATATGCTAGTAGAATACCCGGGTATAAGCAATACATATAACATTAATTTTAAATTTTAATGTTTTTTTTCTTTCTTTGAGGGGGGTATGGTAGGTTTATGTGGTGTTCCTTTAATTGTAAAGTTTACAAAAAATAATAATGTTCCCACGTTACTCACACTGTTTCCTAGAATACATGTTCCATAATTCATAATGATAAGTATAATAGTTTAGGATTTAAACAAGTAGATGAATATTATTGCCTCCCACGCGTCCGTACCAGACCTTTTAAAATCTATGACTTAATATAACTTAAAATTTGATGTAGAGCAATTATTTTCTCTATTAAATATTTTGTATTTAACTTATCTTAAAAGTGTCATCGTTTAGAAGGGGGTGGAATTTTGCGGGGCGTACCCTCTAAATAGTAAAGTATACAAAACAGTAATGTGCCCATGTTAATCACAGTGTTGCCGAGAATAGATATTCTAAAATTCATAATGATCTGTTAATTAGATTAGGTGTTTATTTTGTACAACGAAACATATTACCAAATTTTAAATATATGAACTCCCTAAATGTAAAAATATACAACAAAGTAAAAACATATAACTGTTACCGTGTTGCCGAGAATATATATTCCAAAATTTAAAATGATCGATTCAGCAGTTTAAGAGTTTATTCAGTATAACGATATATATATATATATATATATATATATATATATATGTATGTATGTTTTGAGGTACAAAACTTATAAATACATTTAAAAAGGATGCATAGAAATCTCTCAAAGGCCCTTTCGACTATCATCTCGTCAGGAGAAAATCGATAGTTTTTAATTAATAATATCGTCGAACTAAAGAGAAAACGGGTAATTGAATGTGCCAAAATTAATGATAGAGCGATTAAAAGTCAATTTAATGATTTCGTAAAAACCGATTAAAAGGAACTACTTTAGGGGAAAAAAAGTGGAAGGATTTCAAAGTTACCCAAAGAGATTCAGCGATCTAACAAATTCCTTCTGCCGGCACAAGGAAGGTTTTCGAATAGCGATAGAGACAGATTCCAATATTTTCAAATGGTTCTTGGAATCTGCTCTATCCAAGACCTCAAAACAGTCTATTTTATAACTACTGGCACAGCTTGGGTTTTCAACCCAATGCTGGCCAATAGCAGAGTCCAAAAGAATTAGAGGAGGGGTAACACAAGGATCCTACCCTTCCCTGACGTATTTTTGATGGAATGTGCTGATTTATTCGGGTCTGCAAATGCAAGGAAGTGCGCCCTATATAGCCAGCATCACATTGGCATTTAAATTGGTATACAATATTACTATAATTTGTATAGGGCACACTATCCTTGCGAAAGTAAGGAAAAGCAGGTCTAGTAGCATAAACTAATCGTAAGGCAACAGAGTAGACACAATTACTAATGCTATCAACAATCTGTTTACCTAGTTTAATACTATGTCCCCCTATCCAAGGTAATTTCAAATAAATAGGGCATTTTACAGGCCCAAATAGTTTGGGGGATTTAAAGTCAGCAACCTTTTTATTAATGCAATAATAAGGTCCTCAGGATAACATCATCAATGAATATATCCCTGATCCTATTATCTCACACTCTAATCTACTTGGAGAACAAATCACGAGGGCTCTATGCACAAAAGTGTAAATTAAGCCTACCTTTCTAGACTTAGGCACAAAAGAAGACCAGTCTACATACAGGCCAGTAAAAGTAGGCTTCCTGTAGATGGAAGTGAGAAAGCCACCCCTTGAACGTTCAACAAGAGCATCCAAGAAGGGAAGACAATTATCCTTCTCACTTTCCATCGTAATCTTTAGAGCCTCATGAGTAGAATTTAACTTATGAAAGAATGCCAGTGCCTCACTCTGCGAAGAAAACATCGCAAAAGTGTCATCCACATATCAAACATAAGTAGTGGGCATCTTTACAGACCTAAACAAAAAAAATATTTGGGCCTGTAAAATGGCCCATTTATTTGAAATTACCTTGGATAAGGGGAAATAGTATAAAACTAGGTAAACAGATTGTTGATAGCGTTAGTAATTGTTTCTACTCTGTTTCCTTACGATTAGTTTATGCTACTAGACCTGCTTTTCCTTACTTTCGCAAGGATAGTGTGCCCTATACAAATTATAGTAATATTGTATACCAATTTAAATGCCAATGTGATGCTGGCTATATAGGGCGCACTTCCTTGCATTTGCAGACCCGAATAAATCAGCACATTCCATCAAAAATACGTCAGGGAAGGGTAGGATCCTTGTGTTACCCCTCCTCTAATTCTTTTGGACTCTGCTATTGGCCAGCATTGGGTTGAAAACCCAAGCTGTGCCAGTAGTTATAAAATAGACTGTTTTGAGGTCTTGGATAGAGCAGATTCCATGAAGCATTTGAAAATATTGGAATCTGTCTCTATCGCTATTCGAAAACCTTCCTTATGCCGGCAGAAGGAATTTGTTAGATCGCGGAATCTCTTTGGGGAACTTTGAACTCCCTCCCCCTTTTCCCCCTAACGTAGTGCCTTTTAATCAGTTTTTAACGAAATCATTAAATTGACTTTTAATCGTTCTATCATTAATTTTGGCACATTCAATTCCCCGTTTTCTCTTTCTTTCGACGATATTATTAATTAAAAGCTATCGATTTTCTCCTGGCGAGATGATAGTCGAAAGGACCTTTGAGAGCTTTCCGCGCATCCTTTTTAAATGTATATATCTATATATATATACCTTTGTTTATATAGAGAGAGATACAGAATATGATGATTTATTTCTACTTCTTCTTCACTTTCTTTTTTTTCCTGTCTCTATTTTCTTTGTTTTCCAACAATTTCTATTCACCACCACTCTCCCCCCGCCCTCTCTCTCTCTCTCTCTCTCCAAGAAACTTCCCATCAAAACACTTTGGAATGTCCCTCTTGTGATTCCGTTCGCTATTATCCCCTTTTCTCCTTTTGATTCGGATTACTATTGTCTACTTTCAAACCTTCTTGCTTATATCTTTTCAAGCGGATTTCATTGATTTATTGGGAAGTCTTAGATTCTTTTTATATTTGATCATACAATTCGTTTTACAATAAAACAATATCAAATGTTCTTTAAAATGACTATACGAGTACATAGTTTTTGCTAGATATGTATTTTTAAACATCTATATTAGATTTGCTAATAAATAGTTATGCACACACATACACGATATATACATATATATATATATATATATATATATATATATATATATATATATATATATATATATATATACACACAAATATTGAGACACGCACGTTTATATACTATCTGAGTTCGCTCTGCATACATTCAAGTATATATATATATATATATATATATATATATATATATATATATATATTTACAGATATATATATATATATTTAGAGAGAGAGAGAGAGAGAGCGAGAGAGAGGGTGACAATTAAAAGATGAGAATAACAATTGAAAAAATACAGAATCTATTACGTCTTCCGTTGTTCAAAACAGGAGATTTAGTTTTCCTTCCTAATACAATGGTTGATCAAAAAAATGGGATTCTTATCAGAAGAATACAGAGATATAAGTTGGTAAGACAGTAACCAAAGTAAAAATTTGAAAAGATACAGTGTTATCTAAGATAAATGTAAAAATGCAAGTAAAAATTAAATTAAAAAGAAAAGTGGAGAATAAAATGCAAAAGAGGTCCAATTCAAAGATAATGGGTTAACGATATATGAAAACGTTTACTGTTGAATGTGCCGCGAGAATCGTAGCATCAGGTTCAATAGTACTAAATCCAGAAAAGATTGTAGAATCCGTGGAATTATGGAGACCGCCACTCCCCCCCCCCCCCAAAAAAAAAACAGGTTATGGGGAGGTTGCAGTGCAAAAGATTAGAGGATAATTTGTGCATTAAGGGTCATTTCTAAAACTCCCATTGGCTCTTTATACAGTTTTCATAGATGCAGATACGAGTTTGTATAAAACTAAATCGTTTTGAGAATCAACAACGGTGAGCAGTGAAAAGACGAGCCAACATGTAAAAGTCGGAAGTTCGTATCGAGCAGCAAATTATTTCATGATGTTATAATTTAAAGGTGTACATTATATCTTTATTTTCTTATTCCCTCTCTCTCTCTCATATATATGGATTGGGGTTGAAAAATACTTGTAATCCAGGGTTTCGAATCGTGTGACCGGTGGTGAATAATCGTACTTCTATTCTGATGAGTCTTGATTGAAAAGAGACGAAACGTATACGTCCATAGATAAATAAACAATAACAAATATTTATACATATATATATATATATATATATATATATATATATATATAAGTATACATTTTTATTTATACAAACATTACTAGTTACAGATGTGCATACATGTTTCGGTGGCACTCTTCACAGAAAGTCAACCTCATCAGACCAAGGATTCCAGAGAAATGGGATGGATTTGGAGACCTTTCACCCTCAAATTGGGATTGGTTATTTTCTATTTCTTATGAATTAGTATCGGATTACCTATTTTACTTGTTCACCATTTCTCTGGAATCCTTGGTCTGATGAGGTTGACTTTCTGTGAAGAGTGCAACCGAAACATGTACGCACATATGTAACCAATAATGTTTGTATAAATGAAAATGTATACTTATAAACAGCTCTAGTTGTTATTGAGCATTTTTTATAAAAACTTGAGTTTCAACAAATTTACGTCTACAGAAACTAATACATAACATGTACAATACTATATATATATATATATATATATATATATATATATATATATATATATATATATTAGATGCCTTTGCCAGCTCGCTATTGCTTTGCAAAGTTCGCTACTTGAAATAAAATATATTTATTCATATAAATAAATATATTTTAACATTTTTGCATTTTTAATACAAATTTCGTTGTCTTTTTAAATAAGATCGCGATGAAATCAAAAGAAAAGGGAAATCAATTCACCTGAGCGATAGTGAGTGAGGATTCTTTTTTACTTACAATTGAAAAGCGGAAAGTAACTTGTTTAAAATCAAGATAGCCCCACATTCTTAAAGTGGAGAAAATGCAAAACATTTTGTCTAAGGGATCAGAACAATCATGAAATTTAAAACGATAAAAAGTAAATATGGCGTCGTTAAGAGAGATAGAGCGAAGAGAGAATGCAGGCGAGCAAGCCAGCCAGTCACCCCCTCTCAGCAATTTCCCCACTTATGCCTCTAGCGATGGATGTGAGTTTAACTTAAGAAAGGTTTTTAGTAATGTATCCGTTTGTTTAAGTAAATTACTTGAATTAATTACTGTTGACATCGATAAAACTGTT
>OY744516.1:147237024-147337024 GCA_963556195.1 Sepiola atlantica
TAATTAAATAAAAACATGGTTATTGGAATATAATATGAAGCTGACTTTATATATATATATATATATATATATATATATATATATATATATTAGAAAAATATGTAACCTGTTGGGGTATCTATTTAGCTTGAGTTAGATTTTTTAATCAGGAAAAAGTGAATTTGTAAATACAGTTAAATATAAAAGGATAAAAGACTAAATCCCAACAGTTGCTTTCTGATCGCGATCTCGTTCGCCTTATCTCTCTCTTTCTTTCTCTCTCTCTTTTTCTCTATCAACTACAGGTTTAATCGTATTTATAGGGCAATTCCCTTTTTTTCATAATGGACTATGCCAATCCTTTTACTTTTTCCGGTTTTATTACCTTTGAATGCAGACACAGAAATAATATATATATATATATATATATATATATATATATAGAGAGAGAGAGAGAGAGAGATAGATAGATAGATAGATAGATAGATAGATAGATAGATAGATAGATAGATAGATAGATAGATAGATAGATAAAGAGACTATACAATACGAGTGGGGGAAGCAAGATACAGTGATAGAGAAAAAGTAATAGACAGAAATTTAGTAAAGGATGAGTTACTATTGGAACCAGTTGCATTATAACTTTAAACTAGACGAAAAAATCATTAAAAACATAATACACAAGCATATATCTTCTGTTAATACTAATAAAAGAATTAGATGCATTATTTACTAAAAAAAATTCACAACCTTTAACCTAATAATCAACAATAACACTTCTAAGGCAAAACACCTAGTAGAACAACCTAATGTAATTTATCAGTTTCAGTTTCCTTGGGAGAATCTATCTACAATAATAAAACTGTTACATCGGCTACCATTCTACTACTCTTTCCCGAAGACACACCTTACATCTTTCAGACTCAAGTTCAATCTGCCAGCATTCGAAGCAACATAACTTCCCACATTCACAATTCAGACAACTGTCAGTCCATAACATGAAAAATTCTACACTACGACTCGAATGTCCCACTATAAACAACATTAATTATGAATCCAGTAACAATATTTTACAGTGCCTAGGCTTAAAAAACCCCTAAAAAACTCTATGTGTAACTTTTTTAAGTATCGTAAATTTTAAACATTGTAAAAATGTTTTTAAATATTGTAAGTTTTAATCAACTACGCGTCTAACACGTGATCACATACAGAATCTCATCACACATACGTTATTTTAAAACGTTATGAATTTACCGCACAGCTCGAACTTAGCAATCATGAATATGCAAGTCCAACCTTTCACCTGAAGACGATTGAGAGAGGTCAATCGAAAGTACTCGCAAACACCTTCGGGAAAATCTAGAAGTGTCTGTCTGAGCACTTTCACGACTTCACTAGTCCCAGCATTTGACCTTGCCAACTCGCCTAATGGCAAGCCGATGGATTAAGTCGTGAAAGTGTTCAGACAGAAACTTCTGGGTTTTCCCGAAGGTGTGACACGCAGGTGTCACAAGTATAGCTTTCTTGCAGCCACCTTCTCCGCCAAACGCTTGACAACAGTGGACATCTAATTTGCAGTGACTGTACATATAACATTTCAGTTCAGTACACATTCAGTCTAAACATAACGATGGTCCAAACTGTGCAGCAATTTCTTTGTAAAATGTTATTGGCACAGACAGAATAAATCAATTTTTAATTTCTTTCTTTTAAATACTCTTCCTTTCAGTAATTCTAATAACATAAAATCTAAACCAAAATAGCGAGAGGGCAGGACAAATGGATATCACATTTAAGAATGTAACAGGTATTTAAAAAGTTATAGATTTTAATGTTTGGTGCTTTACTTATATAGTAAAGAATATCAATAATGGAAAATTCTTTTCTTTATTACTGAGTTTTTTGGTCTGAAAGTACAACAAATAAAAAGACCTCAACAAAAAAAATAGCATTTACACTTCATTATACTTTAGTACACAGAGCAAAATATTACAATAAAATTAAAAACGAATAACACTTTTTTATTATTTGAAGTAAAAAATTAGATTTTGACAATAAAATGTTTGATGAATGGATAAATGGTGTCGCTAAATAGACGTTAATCATTGCCCCCCCCCCCTCCGAGGGGAAAACAGAATATTGACTTTTAGTCAATGTTGAATTCAAACAGAATCTCACAGTTCTTTTAATTCTTTTTTCTTTATAAGAAAATAAGTCCAGCAAAAAACATTAAGACTCTTTACCCAGAGATAAGAATGGTATCCACAAATATCTTACCATGTTTTGGAATTAACAATATATATATATATATATATATATATATATATATATATATATATATATATGTTTCGAGGTACAAAATTTATAAATGGTTTGGACGAGAAGTAACATTTTCTTTGTGGTCTCGAAAGCTCTTTCGTCCAACATCTTATCAGGAGAAATCGTTGGAATAAAACAGATTATAAAAAAATTATTAGCGAGAAAAAGCAAATATGGGGAATTAACTGCCAATAAAATCAAGCATTCAAAAAGATTTAATTGAATGCATCGAATAAAAACGTTTAAAAGGCAGAGTTTTAGAAGGAAAAAATATATATATAAAGGCCAACTAAATTTCCCCAAATAAAATCAACGTCTTTACGAAATCTTTCTGTTTGCAAAGAGAAGACTTTCATAAAGCGATCGCGACGGATTCAAATATGTTCAAATGAGAAGTGGAATCCGCCACAATTTATTTGTAAAATACAAAATGTGGCACGAGGCCGAAAAGGGAGATTAACTTAACTAGTCACAATCACCAAAACAAATTTACTCCATAATTAACCTACTTAAAACCCAAAATGACAATATATACATGAAATGGGAAGTTGGGGAATAAATATTTTATATACAATTGAATGATATATATACAATGCAAACAAAATTAAGTGTTGTATAAGAACTTCCCACTAAAGAATGTGGCCGATAAGTAGTTTTGCCAGTTGAAAAAAGGCGATGCGGGTCATGAAAGCTTTATTTCTAACACTTCTTTCGAAATTAGGAAAACAGACCTGAATCTCTAACAAAACAACAAATCAGTCACCTGATTGGGGTCGGGAATGTGAATTATAAAATGAAAGTGGGAAGAAAAAAAACGAGGTTGAGAGGACAAAAAATAAAAGGGACCCTATGATATCTTACCGTGTTCGTTTCGACTACCCAACATTCAGTCTAAGACACGTCGGAGTACCACTCAAGATTAGCTCCATTCACTTGACAAAAACGTGCAAGTTTCACCTACCTTTTATTGAAATTTGCCGAAGGGAGTTTCACATTCTCCAGCCTGATACACATTCTCAGACGAGCTTTGAAAATGAGGACAAGCTGGGGATCAGTGAAGGTCTCTTCCCTGTAAACTTCCTTCTGTTGTGTCGATCAAATCACGCCTCCCATAACAGCTAGTAAGACAAGAAACGCATAGTGTTCTTCCCAATTCATGGTCAGTGCCCAATTGCAGCAAATCGTAAAACACTCCAGAACGAAGAACTGCCCGTTCAACATGCGAACTGTGAACCTTTCAACTAACTCACACAGCGGGCGAACGATGGCACAGGAAAAGAAAACATGACTGGTCGTTTCTTCCCAGTCACCGCATAGGACACAACTCGGTGTCTCAGTTAAGCCTGCTGCGTAGAGCTTTTTGTCGACCCAGAGTGCATTTATTATTATCAGCCAAGTGAGTGATGCCTTGTAATTATCAAAACATTTCAACCCAGGCGCCAAAGGCCAGATTAAGTGAAGTTCTGCCTTTATAAGACCGAAATCCTCAATCATATCGTCTTGAACAGATCTCCTCACCATTACCCGATATAATGCCTTATGGGGCAACACTCGGGTGTCAGAGACGCTTTCTGACACCCATAGAAGATACTTCAAGGTCTGTTAACACTTGCAATAAAAGGAGCACTCGCGTCGAGGTAATCGAAATGCCTCTTCCCCATGCAAGTGCACACTTTTCAAAGCCGGAAATGCTCTTTTGGTGTCTTCCTTCCAGAATTTACCGTTTACCTCTCAAGGTGTACATATTCGGTCTAGGTAGTTCAAGCAAAGCGTATGTTTACGAATCTCAACACTTGGCATACCCAGACCGCCTTCAGACGGATGCAAGTAGCAGATCTCCCGATGAACCATGGGCGGCTTTCCACACCACAAGAACTCGAAAAGAGCCCGCACTAACCCAGTTAGTGTAGCTGCTGGGAGAGGGGGCACTGAAAGACGGTAGAGGATAAGAGAATAAATGTGTGAATTACACACCTCCGCTCCTTCTTTTAAAGTAAGATTTCTCAAAGACCACAGACGGGCAGCAGCCTTAACCGCTTTCAACACTTCCGACTAATTTTTCTCCAACTGGAGATTAGGACAAAACCAGACGCCAAGTAGCTTACAAGGCCCATCTGTCCAACCAAAGGATCCCTGAAGGAGTACACTCCTCCAGGCACCAATGCGTAAGCCAACAGACTTGTCGCAGTTGATTTTGCCCCCTGTCACTTGTTCATACCGTCCTATTTCAATGTTGACGACCCTAATCTCAGCACTGCTCGTTACAAGCGCAGTGACGTCGTCGGCATAGGTGGAGTAGTTAATCATGGTGCAAGCACCAGACAAAGTAATCCCACGAAGGACCGGATTCACCCTAAACCTGCAAAAGAAAGGCTTCATAGTAAGCACATAAAGCATCGGTGAAAGCGGACATCCTAGCAAATAGATCTGGACAAATTGAAAGGCTTCGACCTCAAACCATTCATTTCAACCAACGCACCAGTGGTTTGCATAAAAAGAGCGAATCCAGGAGCGAAACTGGGGACCAAATCCAGCCGAAGACAAGACAGCCTCCAAGTAACGATGATCGACCCTATCGAATGCTTTGGACTGATCTAAATTGATCAGTGCAGCTTCAGTACCGACGTTATCTATGATCAAGCATTTCATGTGCAAATTATCCGGCCCTTAACAGCACAAGTCAGGTCGGGACTTATTAGACGATGCAAGAAAACCTGCAGACGGTTAGCTAAGATCTTGGCCAAAATCTTTAACTCTGTATTTAACATCATTAAAGGCCGGAAATTACCTATAGCATCTCCACCACTCTTGTCCCTGCGAAGCAATTTGATGATACCCCTGGTAAAGTACTGGGGGATAGACCCGTTCCTAAACTAGCAGTTGAACAACACAGCCAGCTAGGGGACAAAAATTGGCGACAACTTCAAATACAGTTCGTAAAGCAGACCATCGATCCCCGGAGACTTATCAAGCCCGACCTGTTTCAGGGCCTCCAGGACTTCATCCTCTTTTATACACCCTGTGCACCCAACTGCTTCGGTCGCCTCAAGACGAGAAAAGTCAGCTAAATAGGCATCGAACTGAGCCATTGTCAGACCGGGCTCCCTGGTGAAAAGTTCCTGAATATGAGAGGGAAAACCCTCCAATATCCCGTCGTTTGTAGTCACGAGACGCCTATTTGATAATCTAACACTGGCGATGTGTCGATCAGTAGACCATTGACGCTTCACCGCACGCAATGACGCGGTCATGTTTGTCGCCTCATGAGGCACGCTTTAACCTAGACCTAACTAACACTCCCTGATCCCCCTTGTTGTCCAAGAAGTTCAGTTCCGCCTTAACTACAATAACGGTAACGCTATCCCTCGCTTCCACCGTCCGATCTAATCTAACTTCTAGCGTCACTTTCGTTGCCCTAGATTTACGGTTGTGTCGGCGACTATAATCAGCAAGGAAAACCTAATAACTTTCTTAAGATGGCCCCACCACTTATTTCCAATGATAGCTCCCGTCAATTCCCTCTGTATTGTTAGTAAAAGATTTTCCTGGATGTCCCTCAAATCGACCAACGATGTGTTGAACTTCCAGTACCCAGTCATTCTAGGCTTAGGACTATCTAAGTTTACCCGAACTCGGACACGCCTATGATCCGAGTAAACTATGTTATGGAAACGTGGACAATCTAAAAGCCCTAAATTGACTCTCTTAATTAAAAACCGATCGATGTAACTCGAAAGTTACCCCAAATCGGAGCCGCGACTAGCAGTCAAAGTCCATATTACTTTTCATTTAAAAATTTATTGACAAGATCGAACTTATTGACAAAGTCTCGAAATGGTTTAACAACCATGTTCCTTTTAGTACCCCTAGGATTTCCCAAGCGATCTAAATCAGGATCCAGTACCGCGTTCCAATCTCCTGCTAGAATTATCCGACGAGACACATCCATAAATGGCTCGATCCGCCCCCCAAAAAAGAACCCGCTCTGAATAGTCGTTGGATGCATAAACCCCAATAAGCCAAAAAATCACATCCTTTACGGTAATATCAAGAACGCACGGCCTTCCCTACGGATCCGCAAAGACAGGGTCACACGACGCATTCAGTGTGCACTTAAATAGCCAGGAAACCCCTCTTGAGCGATAATCAAAGTATGCTGAATAGAGCTGAAAGTATCTAGTCAGCACACACTGATAATTACTGGGAATGAAGTGGTTTTCCTGCAAACAACATACACCCACGGCGAACCGTTGAAGATCATGTACAACTCGAAGTTTACGAGTGATGTCCTTCAACCCTCGGCCATTTAGGCTTGCTAATCTGAGTGCCATTATAATGCTTTAGAGGTTGACACCCGAAACGAACATTGACGATTAAAAGACAAATGTCCCTAGAGAACCTTGCCCCATTTCAGCTGTAATGAGACCGTATGGGGACAAACCGCCAATGTCTAAGGAGAAAGTTAACTTGATTGTCCTGTAAAGTGAAGGATGCATACGCACCTGGACCCTCCCAACACATAGCTTTTGAAGTTCGACAAGTAATTCATTATTAAAAGATGCGATAGGAGGCGCTATCTTAAAGGAGTTGTAGCCTCCTCCATCATGCTCCATGCATTATTTGCTTTTTCTCTGGATTTTACAACAGTTAAAAATCGTTTTGCATTCGAAAAGTTTTTGGGGTTAACAATGTCTTTCTTGTAAACTGTTTTAGTGTGACTAGGTTACAGTAGTCTTTTTCATGGTGGTTTTTCATTACATTTTCTGCTGTAAGAGTCAATTTACACACGTCTTTTCCTGTGTAAAATAAAGGCTTCTTTCGGGCTTCCAATGAAGGATTTCGCTGTCTTTTCTGCGATGTTGAGGGAGGAGGCGGCATATCAGTTTTCATTGGAGAGGGGGGTGCGTATGTTTGGGAGTGTTGCAAGGGGCGCAGAACGGAAATGGTTTGGGGGATGGAAACTTATCTTTAGACAGAGGGGTCATGTTATTTGCCCTCTTTGGAAGGGATGATCTTACTGGGGAGGTACTGCTTGCGCAGGGGAGCGACGTTCTTTGGGCAAGGGAAGTAGGATTTACTAAATCTACATGTGACTCTGGGAAAAATGTTTTTTTCTTATTTTCCCCCTTTTACGGTTTTCGTCTAGTGAGTTTTTAAACTTTAACAGTCCTTTGAATTGTTCACCTCCCGGGTCTTTGCTAGTTTCTATCTCTAGCAATTCTTCCTCTGACATAGCTTTGGCATAGGTTTTTGATGGTGATTTTTTAGCTGTAACCAGAGTCCATTCATTTTTCTCGGGAGATTTGGCAGAACTATTGCACAAATCCTCAAACTCGTCAGGCGAAATGGTCGTCGGTGTTGACTTTGGAGTTGCTGGTGGCTTTTCGTTTGTTTTATCTGAAACGTTTGGAGTCAGGTGCTCCAGGACCCAGTTTTGGGGGGTTAGGCTGAGCCTGCCTAATCCTGGTAGGGAAAGTGAAAGTTAAGTATCCCACTTCATTAAAAATCCAGCAGGCTGGGCGTCTTCCTGCTACGACAACGCATAATGTTTTTCTGTTCGCTTCGATAAAATAAGGGACTTGTTTAATAGCTGATTCGTTCAGCCATATATCGAACGACCAAGTTCTATTGAACTTGTCTACTGAGATGGCAGTTATTTCGCTATATTTAAAAAAGAAAGCGCATATTTATTCGCCTGGTACGACAGCAGGGACTTCGAAAACTGGAATAGTTGTCCGTCTGCACCCCATATACTCCATGTCCTTTTTTGATAAATGGATGCAATCGTTTTCTGTTTTAGATAAACTGTTCCAGGTGTTGTATCCTTTTCACTTTACAATTCTTTACCGCTCGCATTCCGGTGGTCGCAATTAGCTATGCGACGGTGTCTTTTGTCGATCTTATTAGTTTCTTCGTTTTGTGATCCACGACAAACATTAGTATTGTTCTCTTTGCGAATTCCTCTAATCTTGGTAGTGTAATGAAAATGCCGGTCTCCGTAACGAACTCGGGGCATTTTTTAGCCTCAGCGACAAGTTCTGTAACATCAATTTTAATAACAGGTGGCCTGCTCCATTCTGTCTTCTGTTGAGGGTTGAGATGGCGTCTCAATTGTTGTTCCCGGGGTCTTCGCAGGCACACAGCTGGCAGTTGCCATGGACAGAGAAAGTGGAGAAAGAAAAATCAAATTCCAATATAAAAAATAAGGAGTAAAAAAACAACCAAGAAAAACTACTTTAACAAGTAACAACAATATAACAATAAATAACAATATAAATTTACAAGCGAACTTACTGAAGAGAATTTCAAACAAGCGTAGAGAAGTGGAATCCGCCCGGTGTAAGATCCTGAAACACTCTATTTTACACTTATTGGAACAGCACACATTGTCGGCTAAATGCTGGCCAATAGAAGATTCCAAAGCTAGCGTAGAGTTATAGCACAAGGAACCAGGCATCCCTGTCTAATTTTGGATGGAATATGCTGGTTTATTCTGGTTTCTAAATGCAATTTCGTTCACCCAATATACACAGCATCGCACTGGCATTTAAATTTATAGACAATGTTACTATTTATTAAATAAGACAGACCATCTTTTGCAAAAGACTGAAAAGCAGATCTTATGCAAAAGAAGATGTCTAGTTTATCTCAAACTGTCTTGGATAGGTAGCATTAGCCAGGAGTTGGGCAAGCAAATCACCAAAATTATAACCGGTTGCTTTTTTTCTGTTGCTTTACGTTTGATTTTTGGTATATATATATATATATATATATATATAGTTGAACAGGAGTGCCAATTTTTGTTTATTCCTTTCCTGATCCAATCATTCTATTCGGCGATCTTGTATTATTAACCAAGGAGTAGAAAGATTGAATCAGAAAAGGAATAAACAGAAGTTGGCACTCCTGTCCAACAAGATATGTATAAACGAAGGATTGTTGCCTAATTATACAATATATATATATACATATATATATATATATATATATATATATATATATATATATTAGATTATCTATCTATCTATTCATCTATTTATATATATATATATATACATATATATATATATATATATATATATATATATATATATATATATAACATAGATCAATGTAAACATCATTACATATTCAATTTGTGTTCCAAGAAATCAACAAACAATAGAATCGTGTACGATCGTTTCAGAGACCATGTATTTATATTATTACTATCTGATATTATGTTCAGCACCGAGTATAGATACTAAATTAAAGGCATATAGACAGTATCAACACCCTTATTTACATAGCACTTAGAAAGGAGTTAGTGTATGCATTATTCGAATTATAGCAGACACATTGAAACACAGTTTAAGAATGTATATAAGGGTTAAAAGTTCAGGAAAGTCGATGGCATATTACATATAGTGAGTAGTGCACCTTAGGAAACAGCAACACATTTATCAAATCATACAAAACATAAATGTTGTTAAAAGGATGTCATCTACATATATGATCTTACATTAAATTTAAGTAAGAAGCCAGGTTAAAACACGTCCACCTTGACAGAAGTTGTAGAAAAGAAAATCATAAGATCAACTAAAAAATAACGTTTATGGTAAACTTACCCACAGAGATAGTTAATAGTGTGTCACTAAGTTGAAAAACTTAGAAAATAAGAATTAAATTAATACTTTTAATGCGCTTTTGGAAATTAAGTCTAAATGTACTATATAGATTACATGATTATGGAATCTTAGGTTGAAGCTGGATCAGTGATAGACCCTCCAACTAAAACATTCACCAATAATAATAGTGATATGTTTAGTAGCAATACAGATAAACCAATAAGACAGTCAATATTTTATTCATTCTGGTAGCAAGTTTAATTACAAATGAAGATAAAATTTTACTAGGGAATAGTTATTCTATCCTAATAAGTGAATGTATCCCAAAATAAGTTCCCCTCCGAAAAAAGACATACCCCAAAAGTCACAATTCAAAAGCAAACTATCTCTGAGTTGATAGTCCCAGGCTAATGAAACTAATAGGTTTCGAGAAAATCTAAAAAAAAGTTTTAAAATCTTTTTATCTAAATCAAGTTAAGGAAACATAGGGGGATCTATAGTCCTTACCGTTACAGTCTATCGTTTTAAATTTGAAAGGAGCTTTCAAAATCTAAATAGCCAACAGACAAAAAGTACATTTATGGTTATGCAATGAATCATTAAAATGCATGTAAGTTCAAACATAAACACAGTACAAATTTGATACATGTTATGACATATTATTATACATACACGTCTATATACACAAATCCATACACATCTACACACTTAGATGTGTACCTAATTAGATGCTACTTTTAATCTTACCATATTTTAAAGTTTGTTCATCTTATGATTATTAACATCATAATTCAAGGTAGAATCGCTATTGCTATGAGTAAAAAACTTATATTTCTTTGTATGTTGTTTCTTTCTTCTTTTACTATTGTCAAGATCAGATTTAGAAGGTATAATAAGGGTGTATTACGAGAACAGACACGAACAATTCAAAGGACATCAAATTCTTGCAAGTTACTACCATCTTCTCTCCTGGAATCATTTTTGTCTGTTAAGTGTTTTTATTATTGAAAAAATATAAGGAGTAATACACATTTTCTTGTGCAAAAACAATGAATTCTTTATGCCTCTAAATACAATAATCAAATAGTTTGTATGAAATATTTAAATTTCTATAACATATATAAAGATACGGTATATTTATGATTTGGGAATCAAACGGGTACGATTCTGTGTAGCATACCTGGTATTTTAATATGTTCATACAATCAATATATATATATATATATATATATATATATATATATATATATATATATATATATATATATATATATATATAGTAATACAGGTAAAGTAGACATCCACAGGATAAAAATCCACAGGATATAAACTGGGCTTATAAAAAGTGGTAAATAATAAATAGAGCTATTTATATAATTATTTACATTCATACAGACATGTACAAAAAGCCGCTACACTGGCGTGTCGATGTTATCGATCAATAGTTATTAGAAACTAAGTTTCTAATAACTAGTTTCTAATAACTGTTGCTCGATAACATCGACAAGCCAGTGTAGCGGCCTTTTGTACATATCTGTATAAATAAAATTAATGATATATAAATACATGTACATCTCTCTCTCACTCTCTCTCTCTCTATATATATATATATATATAAACTGGACATATTTATTCTACTTTGATTTCATTAGAAAATTCATGAACTGCGACATATTTTTAAGACAATTTTTTTGAATAACTAAGTCTCTTCCCTTTTATATTATTATTATTATTATTATTATTATTATTATTATTATTATTATTATTATTGTTGTTGTATTGTTGTTATTATTAACTTCTATCTTTATAAAGTTAAGAAGTTAAGTATGTTCATATGTTTATATATTGTTATGTACAAGATTCAGTGCTTAACTAATTAACAGATAATTATAAATTTTGAAAGACAGCTGCTAGACGTGCTGGGTCCAAATATTGGCTATATTTACTTTAATTTAGTTTTATGCAAAGGGGGTAAAAACGAAGTGGAAACGCTTCATCAAAATTCAGATAACTACGATTTCGTCTGTGATTTCCTAAGTGATTAAGATGCAGAAAATTGCATTATTAGTCGCCCTTAACTTTATAGGACGTATTTTTTGTTAATATCTATATATATTTTTTATTTATTTATACGTACATAAAAGTAATCCATGGACACGTGTTTCTGGCTCACAGCCATCAGCAGCATAGCTAACTTAGACAAGGATCGAGCCTTCGATATTGATGCCTATAGTCCAGCGTTTTACCATCGGACCAATACTAGAAATATATACGATTTTGATCACCTAAATATTTAATGTATTTTCATGTAATTATTTTTATTGGTATTGCAACGTTCGTTGTTTTTCTTTATTCACTACTACTTCGATTGTCTTACTCCCTAAGTATATATATATATATATATATATATATATATATATATATATATATATATTAGAGCATATGTAATAGATTAATAACTTCGAGTTTCAAAGCTGCCACTTCTTACAAATCAAAGGAACTGCCATGAGAATTAAAATGTCCCCCAGCTACGAAAATATATTCATGGTTGCACTCAAAAACAAACGGCCGGCGATACAATTACGTAATCCATACTGACGAATATAAGGTACACGAAACACACACACACACACACATATATATATATATATATATATATATATATATATATATATATTATGTCTTTTGATAGTAAAAATATTTATTTATTGACAAAATTTTATATATATATATACATATATACACACATATATATATATATATATATATATATATTCTTCTATATAAATTAGACTGTTGTTCCCATCTAACTTTGACGACACTAGCCAAATAGTCAACTACATCACAGACTAAACTGATCTGCTCGGCAAACTACTCGGTTCCCCCTGTGTATTGCTAGAAAATATAAAGTTACCTCAAATCCATCCTCTCATTATTACATTTAATCCGGGAAAACTTACTCTCACAAAAATAACTTACAAAGAGGAGGTAGCTCGCGCCTTAACCCTAATTTTTCAACCTTTCACACACAACACCGTGTGCTTTTTTTACATCAGAAAAACCTTAACAAATCACCGGTCAATTAATGAATAACAGAATAGTATTCTTTCATTTTTCTCCATTTCATTACTCAATTACAATACAAAGAAATACTTTCGAAACGAACACACAGACAAGCACAATCCATTCTGACAAGATGGCGACAATAATAAATGCTTCGTAAGTTTTTTTCACGTTTTTAAAAGATCAATTTAGACTAATGATTATTTGCTCAATCCAAATACTTATTCTAATGCTTTCTTCTTTCATTACATGAAATAATAAACAGAAGACTGTCTTTCTTTCTTTTTTCAATCCACGCACATAATGACTTCATCCTTTAAGATGCTAAAACATTGAACTGGGTATTTTGTATCACTTAGAGTAATACTCTTAAAAATAAACAATAAATGTTTTACTACTGAAAACTTTTTTTAGAAAATTTTAACTAAATCTAATCGGTGGGGAATATTACTGTTTTCAATTCGTTCAGATTTCGGCGGATTTATTTAAAATCATTTTATATTCCTTTTTGAAAATATTATATATATATATATATATATATATATATATATATATATATATATATATATATAGAGAGAGAGAGAGAGAGAGAGAGAGAGAGAGAGAAAGAAGAAAAAAGAGTGATAAACATGCGACGATTGTCCAAATTTATTTTAAATTTCAATTGTTCAATGCAAGGTGTATTCAGTAATAAACTAGTGTTTATTATTCTTTCCTTAAGCCAAGGCTTTTCAAAGATCGAGATCTTATCATCAGAGGAGAAATACAGATAGGACTTTGGACTCGATATCATTTGCCTTTTTCTATGGTCCAGGAAGTTATCAATAATGGCCAGCTTTTCTCTTTTCAATTCCATTTAATTCCATTTGGATTTACTTATATTTGAACATTCTCTCCATACTGTCCCTACGCAACAGCTTTTTTCGCTTTCTACAATTTCTCTTATTCATTGGATATCTTTTCAACGGAAAATTACCACCCGGACAAACCACATATCTTTTTTACGGAACTTTTCTTTCACTACGTTTTTTTAATAATATTTTTCAAATATTTGAACTTTGGCTTTTTCGAAAGCCAACTTATCTACCTGTACTTCTTTTCTGATGATAAGATCTCGATCTTTGAAAAGCCTTGTCTTAAGGAAAGAATAATAAACACTAGTTTATTACTGAATACACCTTGCATTGAACAATTGAAATTTGAAATAAATTTGGACAATCGTCGCATGTTTATCACTCTTTTTTTTCTATCTCTACAATTGCTCTATCTCGTATATTGAACTAAACCTCTTCACTATAGGTTCCATCTACTAAAAGTTTTACTCTTGGTTTATATTTGATCCTATATATATATATATATATATATATATATATATATATATCAAATTTTACAGTAACATTTTTTATATGAAATATTAAGATGTGGCACAAGGCCAAAATTGGGTTTGAGGTGGGATGGTGTAGACTGTCGTCCACTTTGTCTATTCTTTATACTAGTTTGAGTCACACAAATACCGCCTTAACTCTATGAACAACCCTAGTAAACATCATCTCTAATTAATATAACGTTTCTTTTATTTATAAACATGTATATGTACAAAATTCATCGGTTAGGAGTGAGATTACTATAAAACAATAAAAATGTATGCAAAAATGAGATGTAACTAAATAAAATGATAAGAGTGTTGGTTAGTAGGACACTCCCAAATCAATCTAAGTATTAACTGCTCACTATTTTCCGGTTTGTTTCAAGAGCCGAAAACAAGCAAGTCAGTTCCTAGGTGGAAAAGAGGAAATATTGTGGGATTAAAACGAAACAAAAAAAATGGATGAGGTTTGACGACGTGGATAGTCTCCTCCGAGATAAATGCCATTTTGTTTTGTTTTTGGACGGGGGTATCTCGGAGGCTCTCTAATACCTGTCTATAATGAAACTATACTAATAAAAGCATATATTCTGATAAATTTAGTCTGTGTTTAAGAATGTGTTTTAGTGAGTAAAGCTTTCTATACATCTATCAAATATATGAAAGTAAGTCGGTCGGATTTTCGAAACGTATCTTACAATCTGTTATTTGATTATGACTAGCCAATTGTTCGTTTACATACTTCCACCGTGTTCTTTTATATCGAAAACGCATTTACTAATGTTAACCGTCTTTTATTAGCTATATTTTTAAATCATTTGATTTCCATCTCTTCATAAAATTATTACATATTTGTACTCATGGGGCTCATATATTTGCTTGCATTATTATTAATAAAGAAAAGAACCAAGAATTGGATTGAAAAAGATTATCTCGTGTGAATGAGTTCATTTTGCAACAAGATTATAAAAAATGCACAACGTTTTGTTTCTCGCTTCATATTCGTTCCCCATAATCTATATATCATGAATTAGTTAAAAATACTTTAGCACAACTTGTTATCTCAACTTTGAACTTAGACCGTGTACTAACACATACATATTTTCATATATATATATATATATATATATATATATATATATATATATATATATATATATATATATATATATATACTAACGAGTGAACATGTCTACAATGAAACTATAGTTACAAAAGCGTATATTCTGATACATTTATTTTGCGTTCAAGAAGGCATTTTAGTGGGTAAAGCTTGTTATACATTTATATATCTAATATATGTAATGAAGTCGTTCGGATTTTCGAAGTTAGATCCAAATCGTTATTGGATTCTTACAAGCCAATATTTCGTGTGTATCCTTCAACTATGTTCTTTTACATAACATCTATCTTAATATTATTCAAAATTACTTCATCTGTCTTGGAATATTTTTTTAGATAGCTGCAATCTATAGCATCAGCAAATCACCAGCAAATTTAAATGGACGTCATTTTTTAATCAGCAGCAAATTCAGCATCTGCCAAATCGTTATTTTATTTTGAATAGCCAACTTTTTGTTGTTATCCTTCCACCATGTTCTAGTTAAAGATGCTTAACTCCAACTTCTCATCTCAACATTTTATCTTGGACCTTATGCTAACAAATACTTTCATATATATATATATATATATATATATATATATATATATATATATTTATACATGGACGGCGGCACCGGTCATCAATAATTAAGTTGATGTGCATGTGTTTAATTTTATCTAATTAGCTTATCTATTAATTGATTGTTGGTCTTATATTGTTATCATCACAATATAGACCAACAATCAATTTTATCTAAAATTTGGCGAAAACCAAGCGAAATGGGTGAGTTTTTGTTAACGGTCCCTATTCTATAGGTATATTTACGGACTTTCATTTTCTTCTCCAAAAAATCGATACAGTATCTTTTGAGCAAAGTCCAATGAATGCAATTTGAAGTGAAGAACAGAGAAACAATGCAAGTCTGCCTTGTTAATACGCTTCCAACGAGCTATTCCAATTCCAATACATACATTTATACATAATACATTTAAACTTTTATTCTTTTTACATTGGTACTTTTATATGCACCTTGTCAGTTAATACTTTTTACTTTATGTATTCTCTATATTTGATAAACCTATTGATTCTTGAATTTTGTCATTTTTACTAGAAGCGACTTGCTGATATGTTTCAAATGAGCCATCAAGCAGTGTCGGAAAATCATTTTATGTCTAGATTAAGTCCAAAAAGGTGTATTTGTCCCAAAATGACCAAATGTGGTTATTTGGGCCCATGCCCCTCAAAATTGAAATTTCTGTTTGTTCTCTTTTCACCAGAAACGACTTGCTAATATGCTTCCAACAAGACCTCAACCACTATCAGAAGATCATTTCATGTCTAAATTATGTCAAAAAAGGTATTTTTTGTCCAAAATGCCCTAATATGGTAGTTTGGGCCCAGACGACAGAAAATTGAATTTTTTTTAATGTTTCTTTCTTTATCACCAAGAGAATTCCATCTTCTAACGAGCTATCAACCACTATCAGACGATCATTTTAAACCAAAATATGCCCCAAACAGTGATTTTTCCCCAATATGCCTAAATATAGTAATTTGATCCCAGACGCGAAACAATTGAAATATTTTGAATTTTTCTTTTTCTATCACCAAGAGAATTCCATTCCGCTTCTAACGAGCTCTCAACCACTATCGGACGATTATTTTTGGTCAAGATATTGAATTTATTCCCATATTTGGCATTCTGGGCGCAATGTGGGCTGGGCCCCCCACTTTTTAGGGGAGTCTCCCACTTTTATAACTGTCCCGCCGGCCCTGATATATATATATATATATATATATATATATATATATATATATATATATATATATATATAGTTGCATTCCAATTATCATAGGAGCAATCAATCAATAACCATAACTTACACATGTCCCTCCAGCTTTCTTATCTTAATATATCGTTGAACAACCACAACCATAACTTTCATTTGGTTTTTCAGTTTCTTTATTTTCATATATCGGCGAATATCTGTAATTCCTTTTTTATCTCACAAAAAAAATATTTTAAATATATTTATATTTTATTTATTTATTTATGTTTTTATTATTTTTCTTTAATTACATATATATGCTCTAAAGCTTGTAATACTACTTTATTGAGCTTTCAATTTGGAACACTTTCGGATGCTATAAAGAGTATATACTTAAATATATACTTTTTTAAGAAACCATAAGTAATCACGTCTTTCTGACTAACTCCAGACCCAGGTTGCCCCCTATAAATCTGGCCACTACCACAGTAGCCCCTTAGGTTTTGGTGGCAATATACCTTATATGAGGCGAATAAAAATTATTTGAAAACCTATACTGACAAAAAAGAGCTCTCGGTTGGAGTCTGTAAATAGCGGGTGATCGTATGGCATTTGGAAGAATGCCCCGTCCCCAGCAAATGAATGAAAATAAAAATAAAAAACATATATTCTGATATATTTTGTTTGCATTCAAGATGGCGTTTTAGTTGGTAAAGTTTTCTATATATCAACCTATCGAATACATGAAATTAAGTTGGTCAGACTTTCGAAGTTAGACCAATATAGCAATGTATCTGGCAAATCGCTATTGATTCTAACCAACCAATGTAATCGTTTTTATTCTTCCACCATTTATTTTACATAGAAAATGCATTTACAATAGATCTATAGTGCTAACACTTATTTTCATATATATATATATATATATATATATATATATATATATATATATATATATATAGAGAGAGAGAGAGAGAGAGAGAGAGAGTAATATATTTTAACTCAGTAGAATACAAAATTTATGGCATAATCAATATTTTGTAATCATTCTATAAAAACAAATATTATTTTTTGTGTACATACGTTTCAGAATGTTATTGTCTATAATCTCACGTTCAACACAAAGAAATCTTTAACACTTCTGTACAGGCAAAATTAACAATGTAAGTTCACGCGAAATCTCTCTACCGATTGGCACAGAAGACTGTTATTTTGTATGCACGTGTGCGCGTTCATATCGTCATGAATTACAGTTTAACACAATTGATTCTTTCAGTGAACAAAGTTTGATTCCAAAACAGGAATTCTTCTCACTCTGTATAATATATTTCTATATATTCAAGATTCCCACATTGGAGTTCAGACCTGTTGCGGGTGTATTCAGTTTTATAATCCATGTTGTTTCTTCTTGTTTGCGTGCATATGTGGACGGGAATTTGGTGTCTATTAAAATAAATTTGATCTTTTAGAATGTATGGTCTTTTTGGTTGAAATGTTCGGCTATTTGGAAGTCATATGTGTTTTGTATAATAACTAGTTTGTGGTTGTTAAAAAGGTTATCTTGTCTCGCCTCTGTATCCACTATTTGGAAATTTTGTACAAAAATGTAATATATTACATTGGGACTATGACAAATAAGGTGTGGAGGTTGTATAAGGATGCATCTATTTGGAACTGTAAAGGGGGGATCTTCTTCAACAAACTAAATAAAATAAATTCAAACGGAACAATTTAAATGAATCAGTTGTTTTGAACTGTAATTCATGACGAGATAAACGAGCACACGTGCATCTTTTAAAAAGACAACGGCTTTTTTTGCACATCGGTAGAGATATTTCGCATGAATTGACTTGCACGTTAAGATAAAGAATAAACACTGCACGAAGTCGAAAATTCCAGTTCATCTCAATGGTTTTGTTTTCATTCATTTGTTATAATCTTTTGAGAGAGAGCCGAAAACCGCTCAAAATATTAAAATTATAATTACACCTATAATTTTACATACTTTTACGTTTTCCATAAGGCTACTTTTTATTTGTACATTTTCAAAAAATCCTTATTTTAGCAAAGAAACTGATCTTAGATTACAACAAAAGCATACATAGATTTATAAAAACATAATATATATATATATATATATATATATATATTTGAAGCTTCTCGTTAAAAAGTAGAGCACTGTAAATGGTAGAAATAACACAGCGTGACGTCAATTGTTTATATGCATCATTCCTTCACTTATAGAAGTTGAATGCCTGTACGTTTCGCCGCCTTTAAAAGTGTTAAAATTATCATTGTTTATAAGCTGTTCAGAACTGGCCTATCGGTAGGCGACGTTGGATTGGGGTTGAAAAATACTTGTAATCCAGGGTTTCGAATCGTGTGACCGGTGGTGAATAGTCGTACTTCTATGCTGATGAGTCTTGATTGAAAAGAGACGAAACGTATACGTCCATAGATAAATAAACAAAACAAATAAATATATATATATATATATATATATATATATATATATATATATATATATATATATATATATATATGGTTCATTTCATGTTCTAGTAACTATGTTGCTTTTAATTTTAATTTTTTCACACTTCTAAAAAACATAACATTTCTGTGAGATGTATTTTGAACGGTCCGTTTCTTTTGCCGTGAGCCAAACAACATTTTTATGTCAATATCGTCTCTGCAACACTACAAAATCATCAAATAAATCCACAAAGAATAAAAAGTTCGGTACTACTCCAGGGTTTGCGCCTAATTTCCGTGACTGCTCGGCAGCAGCGATCCGACAGCTCACGGAAGCGTCCGAGACCTGCCGAGTCGAAAACAAGGCTGTAAACAAAACTGGACAAAAAAAAATGTCTGTTGCGCAACCCTAACCGGCGACTCGAAGGCCCAGGGCATACGGTGGAAATAGACGAGTCTCTATTCAACCGCCGGAAAAAAAAACAATGCTGGTCGTGTTTTCTCCAGCCGCTCTGGGTCTTTGGGGGGGATATGACCCCGCAGAGAAGGGGGGGGGGTTCCTGGTGACAGTGCCTAACAGGAATGCCGAAACCCTCCTTCCAATAATCAAGCCAGTACCTGGGACGACGGTAGTATCCGATTGCTGTAGGGCGTATGACAGTCTTTTGCTCAGCCTAACAAAACAAGCGGAAGCAAAAATAGCAGTAAACCCTGAACATCTACGAGAAAATATACGTAATTCCCCTCCCCCTCCAAAAAAAATATATATCTAAAATAACTTGCCTAATTGTAAAATTGACTTCTTTGCTTTACGTAACACGAAACACATAAAAAAACATAAAAATGTTTCATTTTGCCTACGAAAACAATAAAAAAAAAAGTTTATTTATAGTTCTTCAGCTATGGGTTTGTTCATTTCTTTCATTTTTTTTTAATAAAAATATATGCATTTTTTTTCTTTCCGTATATTCATCGTCTTATATTGTCGTCTGCCATCCTTCCATTTTTTTTGCACGATTTTTCGGTTTTGTTTATACAGCCTCGTTTTCGACTCGGCAGGTCTCGGACGCTTCCGCGACCTGTCGGATCGATGAGGCCGAGCAGTCACGGAAATTAGGCGCAAACCCTGGAGTAGTACCAAAAGTTCTTGGATTGAAATGTTTAGAAAAAAATACAGTAGGTTAGAACAAAGAAAAAAACAAAAAAAAGAGCAAACTCGTATGTGGGGAAAACCTCACTAGTTCAATTCGCCTCATTAAATCAAATTGAGGAGGAAATAATTATACTCGAAAAAATGAGTGTATTATCGAAAGTAGAATACAGCAAGTGCGATAAAAAAAATATGCAAACGTATCGTCACAACAAAGTTTTCTTGATTTTGCAAATTATTACAATGTGTTTATTCGAAACATATAACATTTGCGAGCGCCTCTTAATGAGCTATTAAAAAAAAGAAAAAAATATTGGTTCTGGATGATAGAATGCTTAGAGGCATTTGAAAAAAAAAAAAAATATCCTTACATTAAAAAGAAAGCGTAAGAGTAGGGACTTCATTAAAATAAACCCTATAAGAAAAAGTATCGACTCTATAGGGAGCAAGGCTAAACAGTGTGTTGTTGATCTACCCTATTTCGTGAATATATGAATTCTTCCAGAAACTATGTATAGAGATTCGACGAAGTCTCGACGCAGTCATTCTATAACATACTATTCTGTACTTCTGCAAATACACACTTCTGTAAATATACCACCGTGTTGTCTTATTTATTATCGGCCCTTCAAGTTCACAACACTAAGAAATAACTAGAACGTTATAGCAAAAGAAAAAAAACTAGTGCGAGATTCGAAACCTGAAAATAGCATAAAATATTTTGCTGACGGTGAACGCTTTGTTCACATGTCCACTGATTAAAAGGAAATATTTTGTCTTTTTAACCTATTGAAACTGTTTGTTTGGCGTTAAGATACAAAATTAAAAATATGTTATAATTCTCCGTATAGTTTTCTTGTCTAATTTAAATAATGAAACATAAATAAAAGTTCCATATTTAATTTTTTTTAAATAGGATTTTAAATACGTACGATGATTTACCTGAAAGAGAAAACACTTGAACACTTTTATATGCTTATTTATTTTCTTACTGGTAGTGAGAAGGTACAGATTATTATAAGTATGTTGATTTGGTCGGGTAATAATAGAAAATATAACACTGGAAAGAGTAAGCTACAAATGCTAGAACATTTGTTTCTAATGATAGTTATACATACTTTTAATTTTGAAAAATTAGTTTAAAAAAAGGTTCAAGAACCTCTAACATTGATAAGAACATTTGATCGAAGGTGTTGCTTCACAAATGGTTAGTTTGGCTTTTCGATCAACCGTTTTATTATGATGTCACGATAAACATTCACACAAACAGACAACTTTGATTCATATATGTATATAGAAGAGTTCTTTAATGTGTAAATTCCAAATATTTAACCCAGAGTTTTTCACTGAAAAATTAAATTAAATTTTACTTATTTGAGACAATTACATGCAAAAAGTTTATGAAATAAGTCCTTAAACAGATTTTGTATCCCGCGAGCAGTTAAAATGGTGAGATCATATTTTTGTCGAAGTGATTAAGACGTTTCTTTCTTTTAACACGTATATTCTTGTCTATTATGCTGGGTCTGAACAGGAAAACAGTGAAACAACAATAAAATCATTCAGATTCTGTGTACCGAATGCTGAGTGATTCATGGATATAAAAGTTTTCTGTCGTGCAAGAAATGCTAAATATTGCATGGGCTCCAATGACTGTCAGCAAGGAATTCGTGTACAATGCGAGGAAAGGGTTGTAAGGGTCGATGTGTCTTCACATTGTCACTGACTGAAGCTTGCTTAAAGTTGAGCAGTAGGCGGTGAAAGGACCGGGGGATCTGAGTTGTGATGTGCGGCAAATGCCGATAGAGAATAAAAGAAATGGCCATTCTGTGTTGAGACGCTAAACAGTGATGTTTGCATTTATATTGACGTAGGCAAAATGGAGGGCTGTTGTATTTCGCCTGGAAAATAAACAAGAATCGGCGAAAAATAAAAGATAAACTTGTGACTTGCATGTCTTTATTTATATACAGTTAGGTATGTGTATATGTTTATATATTTCTATGTATAGTATAAACTCCTAAACTAATTAACTAATTATGAATTTTGGAACATAGCTGCTAGCTGTAATGGCGGGTAAAGCGGGCTATATTTAGTTTAATTGAGTTTTATGCAAAAGGGAGAAAGAGGAGGTGGAGGTCTTTTGTGAAAATTTAGATAGCTCTGACGTTGGTGAAATTTGAACAATTGATATTAGACATCAATTAATAAGTATTCTCAAAATTTCACTTTCTTTAGAGTTTTTTTAAAGGGGATTTAGGGGGTATAATGTTGAGACAAACTGACATTTGAAAATTAAAATATTTCAGGTTTGCATTAATTTTGATCCATAGTCATTAGATAACAAATAAGCAAGGTTCCCTGAATTTTTATTTCTTTTTAAGACTTAAATTTATGTTAAAGTCTAAGTCTTAAATTTTAGACATTTTCTCGAATCAAAATCATTTAATGGATTTTGATCAAAATTTGAATAAGGATTTTTGAAATAAGGTTTAGTAGCATTATATTCTGATTTTAATGTTCGCAAGGGGAAATAAAATTGGTGCAAAACTCTTCCGTTTGGGGAATTAATTTTATCCGTCCTGGGACCTATATTGTTTTAGTGTCATATAAAACGAAGAATACTCTGCCGTACATTGCTTGATGCTATGTAAATATAAAATGTTTATATGCTCTATTTTATGTTTATATTTTGTCAGACTGATGTGATCGAATAGCCTTTTATTAATAAATTGCTCAAATAAAAAATTAGTCAAGCATGCTGGATCTATAAATATTAACTACAGTCCGACCCCTAAAATATGTCGCCCATGAAATTATTATTAAATTCACAATCCTTTCTAAAATCAAACCATATTTATTACAAATAAACTTCAGTCTATGTCTGACTTGTCCAGCAAGTCTCAGTCATGACTGTCCAACAGTCTTTTTTATTGCTGTTTAATGATATGGGGTATACTTAAGGTGATCGTCTCATCGGTAAAAGGTGTGATCCTGAATAGGCTTCAGACTCACCGGATCTTAACCTCCCCATATTTGTATCTGTGTGGTTATCTCAAAGATAATATCTAACAAAACAATCTCCAGACTATTCCTGAACTAAAGAGGGCCATCACAGTCAAAATCAGGGAAGTGCCTCGAAGGTGGTGTCAGATTTTTTAGCAATTTTGCATTGAACGGAAATAAAATAAAGTCTGTTGAGCATTAATGATTGAAACTTTCTATGGACTTCCCTTCCTGCTCCCTGTTTCCCCAACCGTACCGACATGTAGAAATTTAAATGTAATGTGAACAAAGATCTTGTCGTTCAACTCCGCACCCAGGTTGACTCCTCCTATAAATCTGGCCCCCGTCACAGTAGCGCCTTATGCTTCAGTGGCAATATACCTTGTTTAGGGTGAATAAAAGATAATTTTCTTTCCTAACTGAGGTTCTCTCTCTCCCTTCTCTCTCTCTCTCTATCTCTCTCTCTTTCCAGCATATTCTTCTTCTGTCTTTCAAACAGTCGTATACATTTACTCATACGATGTATCGCTGTCTCTAATTCATCTCATCACTAGACAACACCCTTTTCCACAATTAAATTAAAACGTCCGGTGACCCTGTATTTTGCATAAAACTAAACCTTTAATTATTGTTATAAATTGAGAAAGAGGAGCTGTCATGTGATTGCAACGTCGACGTCACATGCGAAAAGTGAAACAAACCCTCACTCTCTCTTCATTTAAGTCTGATCCGATGTGCTAATTACCTTCTAATAAGGCACCACAATCTCTTTACCATACCTGAGTAGGTTTTGATTACATAAAAAATAAACAATCAATACTACGGTCCATGCGCGATGTTTTATCTGAATTTAGAATAATGATAAGATCGAACCATAAAATGTGTTTTTGTAGTTATTTCAAATCAACCAGCCAGCCGTCGATGTGGGAAACAAAAGAAAGATGGCCGGTTTCTTTATAAGTACATACGGCTATACAACATGATCTGGTAAATATATTTCTACATAATTTGGGGGTATATCAGATTCATTAATAACTAATTTTCACTAAACTCTGTCATTTTACACAAGGGTAACGTATCCAATTATTTTTTTAATTCTATTACAGCATTCTCTTTATTCACTTTCAATATTCCAATATTTTCACATCTTAAATCCATACTTTTGAAGAAAACTGTAGCAACACTTATCAGCTTCAAAGTGTATTAGATGCTTCGCATGTAAGGTAACCGTTTTCTAGAGAAAAAAGAACTTGAGCTCATGATGCCAGATTTTTATAGTTGGAACTAATTTGCATGCGTGAGCAACTAATTTGCATGCGTGAGCAACTAAATTGCATGCGTAGAAACCAACTAACTTTTAAAAAGACGGATTAAAAGCAGACGATGAGTCAAATTTTGGCAAGCGGAGAAAAAATGTTGGTGTTCGAAATTTTATCGGTATTGGTTGAAGAGGAGTTCCTTTTCTAGTTTTGACCGCCATTGTAATTTCATTAGGTCTGCATGAGATTTACATATATCTTCTTATTCTTACAAACAAATATTTTCTTAGCCATGCTTAAATTATTGTTCTACAGCAACATTTTCCAGTGACATCCATTTTTCCTCTCAAAATTCTGCTAGAAGCCTGAACCTTTCCAACCTTGGCTTTCACGGGATTCAACCATTTTTCCTGAGCGAATATCTCATCTACCGAACTCTTCAATGACACCAAACAACTATAGACTAATTTATTTTCGTTTCGAAAAAGGTACTCCTTTCCTTTCCAATTTACGAATTCCAACTACTCTATAGCTGTTTATTTACTTCCTTTCCAACAAAGAAGTTGTGACACAAGACCGGAAGGTAGAAGAAAAAGTGACCCTTCTTGGAGACGCACTCTGGCTTTACAAAAATAACTATGAACAGACCCGTCAGCATTCTTGGACAATAAATCAACCCTTCCTCAAAGTGCACTAGTGTTAGGCAGACTTTTCATGGACAGAACTTTGTTAATTACAACGTCTTCAAATCTAATATTGAAAGATTATTGTCAAAAACCGCCCCATAAGTAATAATCAGTTACCACCATTGATCAATGTTAATACTCCCAAAGTTTTCCTCATCTTTGAACTGACAATCATTTCAGTCTCATTAAAACTCTTAGGAAAAAAGCCTATAGATAGAAGAGGGCTAGGGGCCGCCACGACAGTCCATGGTCTGTCGTATTGAATGCTGAGAACGGATCCTTGATAAGTATGACAGCCGCAGTGGAGGGAGATCATCCACAAACGCAAAGAAGCAAAATTCCGCATTGCAACCAGAATATGCCAGTTCTAGCAAATGGCATGAAACATGTTTAATTCCCTAAATTCTAATTAAATACTCTGTGATTAATTATCCATCGTTTTAAAATTAAAACTATTACAATTTACGCTTTGCAAACAGTCACAAAATGAAAAATCAAATAAATTATTACCTGCAAATGTCGTCAATTAATTAATAATTCAATCAATTTCACTAATTATTTAGGCTAATATATAGAACATGAACTTATCATTCAAAACAGAAGCAAACAAATATTGGCATATTCTGTAAGAAAAAAATGCACGATTTCATGAAATATACCTGTTCTTTAAATAAGATTCCAAGTAATGTGCTTGTATCTCGGCCATATAATAATTAATCAGAAAAATACTCATAATAATTGGGTTTGTACAATCTTTGTTTTTCTCTTCAAAAATCAGGTGCGATTTTACTTGATTATACCAGTTCAATCGCACTGTGCTACGTCTAGGTATCCAATCAGCATCGTGGAATTTTTTCACTTTGTACACGTTTCTAATATTAGTAGTAATTTTTCAGAAAAGATCATATATATATACACCTACAACGCACACACACATACATATATTTTATTCTCTATTTTTTATCTATTTATACCTACTTCGTATTACTATCACTTGTTTATAATTTTGCTTTCTTTATATACATATATATATATATATATATATATATATATATATATATATATTTAATATATGTTTGTCTTTCTCATTATTATTATAATTATAATTATTACTATTATTATCATTATTATTTAATAATCATTGACTATTAATGATATTATTATTATTTAATTTTAGTGTATATTAATATAATTTTATTATTTCTTTATTATCCTTTATTTAGTATTTATTATTATTATTATTATCATTATTATTATTATTATTATTAATAATATTATATTTTGTATCCGTATATATATATATATATATATATATATATATATATATATATATATTTATTTATGTGTTCTTTTTATAATGACGATGTACTTGAGGATAATAATGTTAGTGTTTTTGTTCGACTCCAAATTGTGATGTGTATTATTCTGTGCTAAAGAACATACATAGGAGTTTAATAAATGAACAAATACGTTTGTCTTAGAAACGATCGCACGCCAAAAATGATGTTGATGTTGATCCTCGAACTGATATAAATAATCTGGCATAATTTGGTTTATTTCAATTCACTATATAATAGCTCTGTTTGATCTAAACGTTCAATAGTGGTTTCCTGTAGTATTTCTGAGTATATGTTACAATGTGTTTCATTTAACCGCACTTATTTCTTAAAGTGGGATAACAGCTTGCTCTTTTGTATACAACTTAAGTCTTTACATTTTAGTCATCTATTCATACACATATATATCTATATCTATCTATCTATCTATCTATCTATCTATCTATCTATCTATCTATATCTCTCTCTCTCTCTCTATATATATATATATATATATATATATATATATATATGTATATATATATATATATATATATTAGAGTAGTTACACCAATATATTCATGTTTGCACTAAAAAACCACCGCTCAATAACTACTCTTTAAAAACAATGCACTATTGCATATACATTGATGACTTATTTTTATATGGACAAATGGCCAACAAGTTTTGCTCAAATTTAACACTTACATAAACAGCTGCCACGATGTCATAAAACTGATATTCAAGTACTCAGATACATTAATACCCTTGCTCGATATGCTGGTGCGGGTCAATTATGGTCGCATCACAACATCTCTGTCCACAGATAGCAACATCCTATCCAACTTTAGAAATCTTAAACACATCTGGTCCAGCACAACAGAATACCAACAAAACCTAAGCCTACTCCTTTCACAGTAATACACAGGAAATACCCCCTCAAATTTATCAACACAGCAGTACAGCAGGTATCTAAACTCATAGGCAAAAACTATGACAAGAAGAAACAACCTAACAACAGAATCCTAATAGTATTCGACTTCAATCACAACACACGCAGATTCTCACAATTACTAACCAAAGATTTCTTACATCTAAAAACAGATCCAAACGTCGACCTCTGTTTTACGCACCACCAATCTATTCCAGAAGGCAAACAGCCAACCTATCGATACTCCTTACATCATCTTACACCAAACCACAATTCAACAACAACCTAAGTCATCAACCGTGCAATAAACTCTGTTGTCAGATCTGAAAACATATACTTACAGATCCCACCATCACTCTACCCAACTTACATGCCAGATTCGAACATACAGACTTCACTTACTACGTCATATACTGCATGTACTGCACATATCGGTGAAACCAGTTACGTCGGTGAGACAGACACTCTGTTTCACGTGAGATTTAACAACCACAAACAAGAGATCAGAGACTACAACATCTACTTACCAGTTGCACAAAATTGCAACCTACCAAACCACACAATAGATAACATTAAATGCATATCATTATATACAGGATTATATTCCAAACAGCACCGTAAATGGATTTACAAATTAAATACCCACATCAGGGGCTTAAACTCAGATAACGGAGTTTTGAGCACCTACAAATCCTTTTCATCCCGCCCCCAGCATTAAACACCCCTTTAAAATATAATGGTAGAAACAACACAAAAATCAAATTAAACATTACAAAATAAACCAACTTCTCCAACACACACTCATACACTCACAACACGTAAATCCTAAACTTAACAAGCGTCAACTGTGCACTATGGAAAATATCACTACCAGACACAAAGGAAAAACACAGAAATTTTAATGTTAGATATAGATCCTAAAAAATATTGATGATCACATAATAAGCCCTCATCCACATAAGATAATCAGATTCAACTAGAGAACATTCGTGTTCTCCTTCTCCTTCTTTCATTTCCTTCTTTGCTCATTTATACCGAAAATGAAATCGACAACAGACAACAAGCCCCTACCCACATCAGACAATCAGATTTAACTAGAGAACATTCGTTTTCCTTCTTTTGTCATCTCTTCTCCTTCCTTGATAATTTATACCGGAAGAGAAAAAGACAGCAAATCCTCATGTATATGACCGCGATAAGTGGTCGCTGGTGGCCAGATTCGAAAACAATTTTAGTTCACCGTTCTCAAGAACTCTGTTCGCACTTCATTGAAGGCTGAAGAATATCACAATTAAAAAGAAATTAGGATTTATCTTGCTTCTAAAATCGTCCAATACACTCAGCACAAAATAGTAACTTACAGAATTATTTGCTTATTCATTATCATTTTTTATTTATTTGTTCACCAATGTACATAGAAATATATATATATATATATATATATATATATATATATATATATGTATATATATATATATTAACCCTCAATTTAGATTATATAGAAGATCCTCAATGAGATAACTATAAAAATCTATCAAAAACTTACAAATATCTGCAACTCGATATTTAGCGGAATATATATGGTAGTTGTCTACTCGATATGGAGTATGACCACTTTTTGTGATACAAATGTAAAATCTCCCAGTGAGGTGGATACCATAATTATGCAACGTCTGGCCTATGCTTGATTCTGCCGCACATGCACTCGTTTGTGATTCACCAATTCGGCACGTGACTGAACATAGTTACCAAATTTCAAGCTAAGCATATATATATATATATATATATATATATATATATATATATATATATATATATATTATAAAAATATTATAAAAATACTTAAAGAATTTAATTTCCCATACAGAACAGTTTTCACCAAGTTTATGTCCCCTTATGAAGACAAAAATCAAGATATAATTATACTAAACCTTATGTTAAGAATCCTTATTCCAATTTGATCAAAATCCATTGAATTATTTTGACTCTAAACATGTCTAGAATTTAAGGCTTAAGCTTAAATGCCCTTAAGAAGATATTGAAATTAAGGGAATCTTGCTTAATTGGTGGCCAATGACTATGGATAAAATTCAATTCAACTCTGATATATTTGAATTTTTAAATGAGAGGTTGTGCCAATAATATGCCCCTCAAACCTTTTAAACTGAAATTTCGGCAATATTTAGTAATTGATGTCTAATACCTATTGTTAAGATTTTACAAAAATCAGAAGTATCAGAATTTTTATGAAGGGCTACCACACCCTTTTTACCTCTTTGCGTAAGCCTCAATTAACCTTCATATAGCCCACATTAAGATCCCTTAAAATGTGTTCAAAAATTCATAATGATCGCTTAATAAGTTCAATAGTGAATCCTGTACAGAGAAATATATAAACATGTACACATACCTAAATGTATATGAATAGAGATATAATTCTTATTTTACTTGAGTTACATTTCTGCTATAACTGTTTTTGAAAGAAAGAGAGAGAGAAGGTACGGGGGAGGATGAAAAGAGAAGGAGAGATGTAACTACTCCTACTCATCCTGGGACATTTTTGCTAATCCCTGTGACATTTCAATTGTTACATATCTGCTCTTCCTCTTCTATCCCCTGCATGGAAAAATGGAAGTACCCATTTATCATTCATTTTCCGATATAGTATGAAATGGTGTCTCTGACTCCAACATACAACCATGTTTGTTATTTGAACTCTACTCTCTAACTAAGCACAAATCTGGCATAAGGGCAGACCATAATGTTACATATAGATTCACTATAAAATGCACAGGAAATTAATAAATTTGACAACAAATAAATAAGCATAACAGTTAATTTATTTATTTATTTATTTATTCATTTATTTATTTATTAACAAATGTCTAACATCCAAGGATGAAGACGGATTTTGTATTTGAGCTAAAGATTGACATTTTTACTATTTTGTTTATTTGTTGCCAGGATCAGCATAATGAAGGATTCTTATGTCTTGCTATTCTGGACAAATTTGTAACAGTACGTATTTCACTTCTTGCCAATTAGACTTCTCGGTTACTAAAAGTACTTGATCTCTTTGATAGGCTGTCTATTTACAGTGACTAGATCGTTGATCAAGGTGTTGATTTTCAAGTGTTTTGTTATCTTTTTATTAATATACGTTCTGATGTTATTGGCAGATAAGTAGCCTGATTATGATAATGAGAAACGATTTCAGATAATTTAACACTGACCAAAATAAAGGCTATCCTACACTGATCAAGAATTTGTAATGTTTGAATCCTAACCAGTCGATTATGGCTTCTATTCTGCATTGTGGTCTGGAGAGGAATGAACACCACCAGGTTTCACCAACCCAAGACAGCAGCCGGATATTCACCATGCAGTGACTTTATAACTTGGAAAGAGTTATTTGAGCATTTACCGTATTAGAAGTAAAGTAAAATCATCATCATTATTCCCAGTACCGTCAATGTGTACATGGAATGCTTTGAAGAAATGACTTTGAATCCACATCACTAAAGCCATCAATGTGGCTGCGATATGGGTGACACGTTCTATACTGTGGCCTCATCAGAAGGATGATCAATCATTGCCAGACCATATGAACTCCATTTGTCCATTTATACAATTCATCATGGAGAAGGAACATAATAACAAATTGTCCTTCTTAGATGTGTTGATAAGTCACACTGAGAAGGAGTTTAGTTAATCCGTACATCAAAAGCAAATTTTCACTGGGCAATACCTCAACTCCAACACTCACAATTCGTACAATATAAAGAAAGAAATAGTCCTTTCCCTACAAAATCGACTAAAGGCAATATATAGTAACACTCATGCATATCACCAAAATACTTATCCAGAGAGGATGACATCAGTTCTCAGAAATCTGGATCAAACATAAAAAACTACACCAAAACTCACTACAGTTGGTGTACCATATATGAAGGGTTTGTCTGAAAATATTCAGAAGATATGTAATCCATATGACATTGGGACAGTGTTCAGGACTCAACTCACTGAAAACTCACTGAAAACATCTTATCTACATAGAACCTACCGCAGAAACATCATGACGAAAAAGTGTGTGTAGCCATTTCATATAAATGTAAATAAAATACATGAAATGGTGAGACATTCTGCCCACAAAAGGTAAGGCTAGAAAAACATCCGAGAGCCGTAATGCTTGGAGATATTCAAAAGTCGAGTATGGCTGACAACATATGAAGTGAAAAGAGAAATAATCTACCGGTTTTGGATGAAGTAAACATTATAGACAAAAGAAAAAAAAAATATATATGATGACTGCAACGTCTTGTCAGACGAGTTTCATTCCTTCATTCAGAAAAGTGTCCTAGTCTAAAGGAGTATCTGTACTGAGATTGTAGATAAAGAGATCTAGCTTTGTACAACAGATAGATCCCTCTTTCGGTTCAAAATATTGATGTCAAACGACAAAAGAAGGCAATTACAGACAAAAATGATGTGAGGAGTGGTCTTCCACTTTTTTTAAAATTAAAATAAACATCTTCCACACCAAATCGAGAAATCCAACGAAATGAATTACTGTTCATAGTACACATATAATAAAGCTGTGAATGGATGCACCTGCAAGACGAATTGAAAAAAAAAGAAAGAAAGAAAAACAAACCAAATTAATTCCTCTTGCAGATGCGTCCATTCAACAGCTTTAATATGTGTGCACTATGAACAGTAATTTATTTCGTGTGATTTTTCGATTTGGTGTGGAGAAATATATATATATATATATATATATATATATATATATATATATATATACAGGGCTTTATGCGTTCCACTATTTTTGGAGCTGCTCCCGCTCTTGCTCCAACGCCCAAAATTGGAGCTGGCTCCTCTCACGCTCCCCATTTTCAAAAAGGAGCCGCTCCTGCTCCAACTCATATAAAAAAGGAGCGGCTCTTTTCCAGCGGACCATAATGAAAATGTACCTTCTTTCATAAACGTTCTATTCTGCCAATGAATGGTCGAAAGATAGGGATGGGCGTCAAAGGATCTCATCGATATGGGTTGGGATGCCACTTTAATTGTAAGACCGTAAGATAATATTTGACAACATCTCGCTAATATTTTGAGAGTTATAGTAGAACATGTCGGACGAAGTATAGGATTATACGTAAATTTTCGTTTCCTGAGGTATAAAATAGAAATAGAAAAATCCCTGAAGTATTTTAAAACAATTTTTATTTTCATTACATTAACAACCTATTTTTTTCAGGAAAGGAAAATTTGACCCGATATTTTTTCTATTTATTTTGGAAGGGAATTTAGATTTGTTTTAAGTAAATAAAGTTTTACTTTTAAACATCATTAGTGATTATTTTCTTTTTCAAGAAAACATTTCTCTGGAAGAAGAGAGACAGCCAGGGCAACATTACTCGTCGTGTTGTTGTTTAATATTTGTTTGTTTTACGAACGTAACTATATTGTATAATGTATATTATTATTTATAACAGGGAAACGCGCATATACTTTCAAACAAATCGATTTATCCATTTTTTCTATAGTACAATTTGGGGCGAAAAAAAACCAATGAAGTTTATTTTTTAAAGATTGAATAAAAAAAATATTTTTCATAAGTTGCCCAAAAATATATCAATAAATTGTCAATAAACAATTCAGAGATCCATTTAATGTCTTAAAATTTCATACAATATATCTTGCCTAGAGCTTGGGAGTTGAAAACATATCGGGTCAAATTTTCCTTCCCCCCCCCCCCCCCAAAAAAAAATAATTAACTGGAGCAAGTTTTTCTAGGTCGGGCAAAAACATTTATTAAAATTAAAAATTTGAAAAAAAAGGTGAAACGTCTTTATTTGAAATCTCTAACAAAAGCAAACTGTTTACAATTTTAATATTCGATAATAGATTTTTTAAGATAAAGAAAGATATCTAATTTACTTTCGGTTCTAAAAAAACAACACATTAGTAAGAAAATCTAATTATTTGCTTTTTTAAATTAAAATTTAAGATATTTTATTTAATTTAATTAAGTTTAAACATTGGTTTAATTGTAGAATAGGGACCGCTGTTTTCTTTCGCTCATTTTGCTTGGTATTCGCCCAAATTTAGGATGAAACTTATTGCTGGTCTTAATTGTATTTTTAGTCCTGAAATAAAATTCTCATTTGTATTTTAATGTGTTGAGAATCTAACTTTAATTTCAGGTTTTAATTGCTGGCGGCCATGTTTGTTTTTATTGTTTTTTATCCTTGAACTAAATATATTTTTTCCTTGGACTAAAGATATTTTACTGCTTTAACATTTTATTACACACAAAAAAAACTTTGAACATTCTATTTACAAAAGCGAGTTTTAACGGAATTTAATGAATTTAAAAGCAAACATGAAAAGGTTAAAACATACTAGTCGTGAATTTAAGAATAACAAAAAGTGTTGTCGAAAAGACGACGGGTAAAAATGTGACATAAAAGTTCAATTTGATATATGCTAAAAAATAAATTATAATTTTTTGTCAGGACAAAATGTACCATTTCACCCCAAAATCGATTTTATCGAACATTTGGGTGAATACCGAGCGAAATGGGCGAGAAAATCCAACGGTCCTTATAGTATAATTGAACCTAAAATTCTTTATTTAAAAACACGAATTAAAAAAAAAATTGGCTTATTTATTCAATCACAATAAACATCCTATCATAAATATAAAAAAAGTTCAAATCTATAAGAAAACTTCAAAGACATCTATAGACTCACTGGCTCATTTAAAGACATTTGGTGCCAAATTGTCTCTCTTCTGCCTTAAGAAAACTGTCCCATCAAAAATTAACACATAGATGTAAAAATCTGAGAACTTCAAATATTCTGCTTTTTCCCTGTGTCTCCCTCCCTCTCCCATTCTATCTCTCTCTCTCCCTATCTCATATACATTTACCAGATATAATTTAAAAAAATAACTCAGAGTAAACTCTGAGACTTTCTTTTCTTTTCCTTTTTATTGCTAAGGTTTAAAAGAAAAAAAAATCAAATAATTTTTGAGCGAGGAGCGTGGAGCGATAAAACCACCGCTCTTTAGTCCCAAATGAAGTTCCTCCCGCTCTACTCCCGCTGAATATAAAATGAGCCCTCTTCTCCTTCGCTCCAGCAAAAAAGAGTGTGCTCCTGGAGCGGCTCCTTTTTGGAGGGCTTCGTAACGCCCTATATATATATATATATATATATATATATATCTGTGTGTGTGCGTTCGTTCGTTCGTGTGTATATATATGTATAGTAATACTATACATCTAAGAGCTAAATTAGGTTCAAAGATGCCCAGATTAATACTAGAATTGTCTACGTGGACTTGTGGCACAACGGATAAAGACGTTGATTTACGAACAGTTCTAAGTTTCAGTTTTATCGAAGTTAAAGGTTCAACCATTACTACAGGTGATAATAACTAAGAATAACATAATAATTAATTAACACTTCTACCCGATCATGGCTTCCATCGATTAAAGAAATTGTTCACTTTGAAATTCTGTACAGATTCCCAAGTTCGACATAAATATTCCTGAATGTGACATTTGATTCGGCCGAAACGTTGTGAGAAAAGTATCCAAGACGGGAACAGTAGTCTGAATAATACAAATAATTCTAAAAAGATACAATTTGAAAATTCTCTTAGATAAGCTCTCCACTTACAATCAATGGGTTGTTTTTCAAAAGTTCTAATTATGTGAATTAGTAACAGGTCAAGGCAATCTAAGAGTGACAAGAATATCCACTGGATTCCATTGTGTTTCAATTGATACAAAAATGAAGAGAGAATTTTTAAAAAATCAATGTTTTATTTGTTACTCAGATGTTCTTTCAGCAGCACAAAGGGTAATTTTTCTCTGCCTATCTTTTTCAGTATTTATAACTTCCGGTCATTCACTCTCCTCAGTCATAGGACATTTTTGTCGTCTTGGATAACGCTCTTTAATCACAATGACTGAATCATTTGTTAGTTGTTGTTGATTTCTAAGAGTTATGTGTGTTTTGTGTTGATCCAAAGTACCCAGAGGCTGATCATGTTGTTGCCAGACAAGTCGCCTTGGCCTGAATCTAATTCGGAATGTGTGAAAAGAGTACCCGTTTTTTTCTTTTTTGTAGAGATTAATAATTAAAAAATATATATATCATGCCTATTTTTGCCCTGCTAATTTGGACAATGATGTTATTCACTTTTCTCAGGAATGATTTGTCTGATTGTTGTTTACGGTATATCAACCGCTTTCAAGTTCTTACTAATGACTAAAAGTTGCTTTAATTTCTTAATTTCTTAAAATTGCATCCATCGTGATTGCTTTAACTATCCATGGTGTAAATGTAAGTGTATACGACCGGGTGTAGTTTTATGTCATAAGGAAATGTTTCATTTAATCCATAGATGAGACCCTATTATGTATTACACTACTTCATGTCAGAGTAGACCTATGGATGATGGAAAGTATAAGGTTACTCTATACTCGCCTAAACTCTTAAATTGTGGCCTATTTTTTGGATCTAGTCTAAGTATTTTCTTTCAGCTGTCATTTTAAATTTGGAAATACAATATCTTAAAATGATGACCTTTTTCACTAGTCGTTTATGATTAAAAACGGGGCTCAAGAGTTGACTTTCACCTTAATATAAGACATGACTTTTTAAATTAAATTGGTCATGAAATAATATTTGCCTGAAAACATAATTGGCGATAGTTTATGTGCTAACCTCAATTTTAAAATTAATTATTCTATAATTAGTTGAACTTAATTAATCAATTAAAATTTCACCAGAGTTTCTTATCGTGCCATCGGGTGTAGTTTAAGGTAATCCTCAGTACAATCAGTTAAAGTCAAGATTGTCTGCTCTTTTTTACTTCCGGTTTCTGCAGAGCAGACAATACGCCAGTGACGACCCAGATAAGGTACCTTCTGACTAATGATTATTTTCCTCTCAGATAACGTGAAAGCCCCTTCCTTTTCTCTATATTAAGAATGGCTTCATAAATAATAACGTTATTATTTAGAAAGCCACTCTTAACATGATGACGGGGGGCGGGGGCTTTATTAACTATTCTGAACTTTAACAACTATTTTTTTAAAGAAACTATTTTTTTATAATCAATTATTTTATTTTTAAAAATCTGATTGAAAAAAAAGACCAATTCGGTTGATTATTTGTTAAGAAAATCTTAACAAAATCTATTATTATTATAACATTTTATTAAAAGTAAATAAATTCTAACTAATAGCAGAATTTGTTGGAGTATTTGATAAAAAAAACGTTATACATTTTCAATCATAAGAAAAATATTTGTAATAAAAAAATACAGGTATGGTAAAGATTTTGTACTAATCATTAATCAAAAAGGAACAAATCTGGGGCATCACCAGTATTAAGTGTGCTCTGAAAACACCGGAAGTCAAGAAGATAGACTATCTTGACTTTAACCGAACAATCCCTGGAATAAGAAAGAGCTGTCATCTTAGACAAACTCTTCAAATATAATGACTAAATCTTTGGTTTTAGTGTTGATTTTCAAGAGTTCTACTTTTTTGTTTCATTTTACTTCAGTCGAAGTTCTCATAAATCAAGGGGCCCCTTCCTCTATATGAGATACATAGATATTTGAATATTCCATTAATGTTCTCCTTTACCTGTTAAACGTTGAGTTAATAAAGATGTTAAGAATATTAATTTTCCTCTCCAATAGACCTGTGAACTATGTTATAGTTTATCTTAATTGTGGTTTCTTAGTCGTACCGGATTTCGGGACAAGAATTCATCTAGTCTGGTGGAGTATCCAGCTAAGTGCTGTTACTTGAGGTAACATTACTTGGAAAAGATGCACCATTCCTCATATGATCCAGTGTATAGCCGTGTCGAGAGGATCTTATTTGAGCTTCGAATACTATGTTATTTTTAATATTTGATCAGGGTTTACTTGTTGGGTGAAGTATCCTCATGTCAGGTTATATTGACAAACCCTTGTACAGAGAGACCGAAGACACTTGAGGATGTTGTCCATTTCTTGTTTTGCATCTGATTATGACCAGTAAAATGATGACCATCAAGTGACCAGAATGTCCACAGTATTCCATTGTTCATCTCTATGTTAATAAAGTAAACTAGATTTTTCTCTGGTGACTTTGGCTATTATAGGTTTAGAACATAAAGCTTCACATGCTACACATTTCTGCAAACCATCTACAGCACTTCCTAAAGCGTGCTTCATGAACATATGCTTACCTTTCCCCTACATATAAATATTATTACATTTAATCCGACCTGTCTGCTTCTCCAAAAGACATCTACCATAAAGAAGGTAGTAATTACATTCATTCCTTATCCATTTTCTACATACATGTAACCACCCTCAAAACACCCTAAAAACACCCACATTATTTCATTTCAACCGTCTCATTCTCTTCTACATAATACATAGACGCCAAAAAAAAAATCGCTCCCTTCCTAAGAATATGGGAATATCGGATTTCATAGTTCGATAATTACAAATTACTTTTCCTTATATTTTGTAAACATATTCCGGAATATAGGTGTGCTTAAAAACGAACAGATGAGCAATTTCAAAATGAAAACCTTTACGTAAGTAAGTTTCCTGCCTTGGAACAGACTTCCTTTCTTCTATAAATAATTTATTATTTCACAAAAAGTCATATCAACATTAAATAATCGTCTTTTCACACATCCCAACATATCTGTGATGAACTATAACGTTACTGAAATTATTTCGTAACGCACAATTTCTTTCTTTTACTTTGCCTATTGACTTCACATGTTCTTTCAATTATAAATATCTACTTTTATTAAAAAAACAGTCACATCACACTAACATAATCTCATGTTCACCATGTTTATCCATCGTATTTCGTTGTTTAAAATGGGACGGTGTCCACGCATACAAATCACCAACACGTACAAAACCCCACAACTCTGCGCATGAGCTTTTTCTCTATTTTCAATGGTCGCCTGGCAAGTCAAACATTGCAGTCGCTTTGCACTCGGTAAGTTCTCATCTTTATTAGCACATGAATGAAACTGCATCCGATGATAGACACATTTGCACCATGCAAACACTATGAATATATATTTAAAGGTATTAAGAACTTGAAGCATATAATATTTTTATAAAAATTAGTAGATTGGCATCAATGGGACCAAAAAAGTTGATATGCCATAAACGAAACAAACAAACAAACATGGATGCGACTATGAACATCTAACATAAAAAAGTAACATCATTGACATTCACAGTTACTGAAATGAAATAGAGTCCAATAAAATAAAAACACAATTCTATTAGACTGGTGTAGAGGGAAAGACAAGTATAAAAAAAGACTGACTAGGCAATCCATAAAAAATATATATTCGGTTTTATTAACAGCAAATTACAGTTTGGAATAATAACCAAAAATAAAAATAAAAGGTTAGAAAAGAGTAAGATATGATTTTGTGCAAGTTGTGAAAAACAAGATAAGAGCGTGATAGCTGAAGAAGTCTGTTTGCACGTATATGAAGTCACTGAGCTTCTGTCTTTTCATTAGTTTAGTCTTACGTATGAGATTAGTAGTAATTGCAACAGTTTTAATCGATTGGGCAAGGAGTTAATGTTAGTGGTGGAATGTTTTGTAGCCTGACGTAATAAATTGTTGTCCTGTGTCTGGTAAAACGTTCAAAATGAGAAGAATGGTTTAGTCTGTGTAAGACGAGTGGTGTATATATGTTTTGTCTTCTGTCACTTTATGAAAGTAAGTTCATAATCGTCATTATCCTCATGTACCTCCGACTATCGGCGCTGTTTGATAATTTTAACTGTATGTTTTTTTGTGGTAGATCTGAGAGAAAATGAGAGACAGATTTATGAGATGGGGATTTTTGGTTTAAAGAGGGTTTTATCAAACGACGAATTTTCAGCCAATCAGCAGTATGCAAACGATATATATACCCTTGCAATATTTAAAATAAAAAGAGATGTTTCAATCCTAGCACTGAGAGACCATCAATCTCCCAGTGCTAGGTTCGAAATATGAAATATCTCTTTTTTAATATTGCGAGGGCATATTATTTCCATGCTTCTGATTGGCTGAAATAGAATATTTATATTAAGATTGTTATCCAATCAATAGTCAATATCTTTACACAATATTAGCTTGCTATTTTTTATCTGTTTGAACAAGAGTGCAATAAAAGTGGTGCTATTAATCTGGAAGAACTCAAACTGAATCGCTACTTTAAGGTGTTATCACACCCCAAATCACATTTGCTAAAATGATTTAATAGCTAAAAACGAAAATAACTCATGTTAAAAAGGTTGATTTTATTGCAATCATTTTTATTCAGTATGTTTAATCACATTACACATACTTTGGGAGTCAATGTGAGCCACTTAACACGGCATCATACAATTTCTTTATATTTTCTCAGTAAAAAAACAACTTCAAACCCTGAATCATATTAAATGGTTTTGAATTTGATGAATTAGTTTCTTTAGGAAATAAAGCAAAAGCTCCGATATATAAGTATAGAAGACAAAATTCATATCTTTTGGAGATTTTCCAACAAATTCTCAGTTGGAAATCAAATGTGTTTACTGAAAAGAACTATGATCTCCAGGCACTTTTTATCAAGCAGAGTAAAGAGCAAAAGTCATCTGTGCTTGCGTATGTCTGCTTGAACAATAATCACACTCACAAACACATACACACATATATATAAATATATATATATATGAAAGGTTTGAATGCAAAACGCGATAAATCCAATTTGTTTTTAATTGAACATTAAACAATAAAAGGACGATTATATTAACTCTAAACTTTGACCAAAAGCGTATTTTAATTAAAAGCAAACTGAAATTATGCCGGCATCATATGATATAAAACATGATTTTAGAGCATGCTCAAGTATTTAAATGCAAAACGTTTTATAATGCTAATTTCGTAATTTTAAAAATGGCGTTTATCGCGTTTTGCAGTCAAACTCTTCATATACATATTCATAATAAATATTTTTTTTTAATATCCACATACACATATGTTTTCTTTTTACCAATACTCATCAGTGTGGCTATATATAACTGTACCACCGGTCGCAGGATTCGAACACCAAACTAAAGTCAACTTTCACTTCCATATGACACCTTTGGCCACAGATAACTATATGAAAGAGATAGGACATATTCTTATTTAAACTTATAGAGAGTGTTCGTTTCATTGTCAAGGGGAGTGAACTTCACAATATTGCTTTAGCTAGAAGCTTTTCAGATTTTTCTTACAGAGTTATCTACCTTTGAAAGAAGCTTTTAAATAATTATTTTAAGATAAATATTTTTTAATATCTATATATATATATATATATATATATATATATATATATATATATATATATATATATATATATGTCGTTAACAATACTCATCAGTGTGGCTATATATAATTGTACCATCCGAACACTGGACTAATTATTGCGCTAAATTAATAATATTTTCTACAGTATACATATTAATTTTTATATCATACTGGATGACTTTAAAACATATTTGAACATGTTATATTTAAATAATATTTGATAAATTTGTAGATAAATACATTCAGCCCTCTAAACATAAATGAGATTATCCTTTTTTAGGCGATTACATGTTGGGAAAGAAAAACAATTATTTCAGACTTTTGAGTTTTGCATATACATTTAATGCAAAATTATCACCTATTTATGGCCGATCGCTATCAAGATAGCGTTTTTAAACGTATATAACCATATGTTTTGCAAAGGGATATAAATTGTGTTGTTTATAAATTGTGTTGTTTATAAATTCATTAATCCGACCACTAACCCTAAGTCTATGTGGAAACAGCACATCCCTAAAAAAATCACTTAACTCTATCAATAACCTTAAGTTCAGGTGGCAACCCTAAATATTTAACTAGAACGGTTACATACGTCTTTGGCCTTTTAGCTAGGAGCAAAATGTAGTATCAATTTTTGTATAATTTTGTATTTTTACCGCAAATAAATATTGCAAATTATAGTATCTTTTCTGATACTACACTTCGACCTTGTGTTTACCTCGGTTCAACGGAAAACTTGGCAATGGAAAATTCGGCAAAAGAAAAATTCGTAAATTTTGTCAAAGTAGGAAAATTCGGTAATTATTAGATAAATATCAATGGAAAATAGATTTTAGAACCTTTCTTGTGGAGGATATAGTTGTAAATACTGGGCTACCCACCTTCAACCAAAAAAGAACCATTATTGTATTATCTTTTTGGTGCTTGTGCAGTTTACGGACTGGGTGACTTGTTAGATAATATTTTCAAGTTAAATTAAATTTTTATATCTTTTGTTTATTAAATTGTTAGGTGAAAGTACAGCATCGTTATCGTAGTTCCCCTCTTTATATTAAGAATGGCTTTCTAAATAATGTTATTATTTCAATTCGGTCTGTAAACAACAAAAGTACCATCTTTTCCGACTATTATATTTATTAAGTAGTGAATTAAAATCCTATTACGAGATTAAATCCGTCATAATGCATTTCAGTTTTTTCGTAAACAAGTCAACCATTTTAATATTTTGTTAATAGTTGAAATAATAAATCCATTACTTCGTGTTTGACATTTAAAAAGAACTTGAAAGTATTTAAACTGTCGAATAGAAAGTCATTTCAACTTGCTTTAAAATTCTTAGCAAATCTTCTAAATAATATTTAGAAATAAATGTCTGATGGGGATATAGTTGTATATAAAAAAAAATTTAAATGAATATTTTAGAATATTTATGGTTTCTTAATATTAGAGCGACATGCGCAAAAATGTTTTTGTTGATTATCGGACACCACGTGCTACACGATGTTGTCAAATATTTTAGTCCAAAATTATAATCGACTTGTCGTTAAAGCATGAATGTGTACTGAGCAACGTAAGAAATTCATTTTTTTAATCTTGAAAACAAACAAAATTGGAAATATTGAAAAACAGGAACATTCCGAAAAAAAATTTTTTAAGTGGTCTAAATTTTACTATCGATTAATTTCAAATGTACGGTAGGGAAAAAGTCTAATAAACAATTAAACACACGGGAGGTTTACTGCCACACACTATACACTCTGCAACGTCATCGAAGTTTTACTTACAGACAATTATTCAGTTTCCAGTTTCACTTTGGAAAAATAAAATGTAATTTTCACAATTAAACTTCATATATTTTTTTAATAAATAGAAACGTTAAAACTAAAACTTATTCGTCGATATTTAAAGAATTTTAATATCATTTTAAAATCAGACAGGGAAATAAAATCTTATTGAGACCAATTAAAACTGTAAAAGTAACTTCTTAATAAAAATAGATTAACTGTTTATATTTATTCGAATAAAACTATAAATAAATTAGAGAAAAAGTGTTCTATTACAAATCAATACCTTCTATATAAAATTAAAAATACTATATGAAATTAATAAAATGAAATATTATAGCGATTATGATATTCCATACATAGTTTTCTGTCGGCAAACTAATTGTTGCTATTTTGATCGCTCGGATATTTTTTTGATCGCACGGACATTTTTTATAATTATTAGATTTTTAGTAAAATGTACGTAATTATTTTAATTCAGTGTCTTACGATCTTTGAAATAGTTGCAGAAAAGTAATAATTATATTTCAAAAGATTAGCAAAAAAGATTTCTTGAAATTTCAAATTTTTATGAATTTCTGTGTTTTTTAGCCATAGTGAGAACATTTTTCATTTTAGAATGAAAAATGTTTTCATTATGGATAAAGAAACGTTTTTTGACACATAGAAATAGTTTTTTTTAGATTTTTACCTTTCGAATTAATAATTAAATAGATATAATGAAAATGAGTTTAAAATGAATCGAATTATGATATTTTAATTCATACTGAAATAATTATAAATTACTTGAACTTATTTAAAACTCAGAAATTGAAATTTATTATTATTATTATTATTATTATTAAACTTATTGTGAAAATCATTTTTTTCTGAATTTATTAATATTTGAATTTAAAATATTCAACATATTTTTATCTTATGTTACTTTAATTTAAAAATTAAAATTCTGAAAATTGTGCAAATTTTTGCAAATCATTTAATTTGAATTGGAATATGGAATTAGTATTTTAAAAATAAAAAAAGAACTTAAAATTATTAAATATAACTAATAAGTCAAATTGTATTTTATTATCTAAAAAATATGATATTTAAATAGAAGAAATATAATTATTTTTGATAATTTTTAACTTATTAATAATTGAATCTCTAATACTTGAAAAGAAAAAGAATACATTTTATTTAAAAGAATTACAAAAAGAAGAATTAAATAATAAGGACATTTGTGGGGATTTTAGTGGGTTAAAAGTGGGGGTATAATTCTAAGAAACCCCATTATTTATTTTGCTTGTGAACGTATTTTTGAAAACTTCACTTATTTAAGTAAAACTCTAAATTAATTAATAGAATATTGTCATTTGTGACTTCGTATCTGTGGGCAGTATTGAATCATGTAGTAAGGTTGTTAAAAAGACTGATGTCTTTTTTGATAATATTCTAAAAATATTTTTTTATAAATTACATAAGTAAATATATTTTTATTGTTTTTTCTATTTATTATTTCCAAATAACTTCATTTGTTAAATTAATTTCTAAATTTTTTACTAAAGTATAGTCAATTATGGTGTTGTCGCTATGAGCAGTACTGAATAATGTACTAGGGCTGTACAGAAAAGGAAAATGTTTTACTTGACTATATTCTAATTATGTACTTTACTTTTTATAAACTAAAAAAGTGAAGTAATTTTAATTGCCAGCTTCATGAAGAAATTTATAACAACTTTATTTTTAAAATTTTAATTTTTAATGATTGGGGTATACTCATTTGTGCTTTGTCTTTATTGGCAGTACTAAATGATGTAGTAGAAAAAGCAAATGTTTCATTTGATATATTCTATTAACATTTTTTGTTTCAAAATATACACGTGAAGTTATTATTGTTGCTAATTTCATGTTTAAAGTTAAATTCAAATTTATTACAATATAATTTATTGTGACTTTGTCTCTAAGGGCAGTACTTAATAATGTAGTAAGGCTGTCCAAAAAAGAAAATATTTGAAATAATTATACTGAATATACTCATTTTATTTCTAAATTATTATAATGAAGTTTGTTAGAATCTCTCATCATTGCTTTGATGCAGATTATGAAGGAAAGTTGGAATTAATTTTTTTTCAGCAGATAAGAAGTAATAAATCCAAGGCTAGTTCACTAATGAATTAGATGCTTTCATTATTGTGATGTCATAATTATTATTGGTTCAACTCAAAGTATAGGTGACTTAAGGTGAACCTGGTCACTGATGCTTTGAGGTCTTGTTATTTCTTCCCTTTTTAAATTATAATAAAAAATACATTGTACATTCTCAAACTGCGATGCCTTAAAAAAGTGGACTAGACTGAAAAATGCGGACACATGTGTATTAATATTCTTACTAAACCTGGAAAAGTATAGAACAAGTGGAATTAACTCATAAAATATTGAAGCTGGAATTGAAATTTGAAAAATTAAATGTAGAGTAAATTTAGCAATGTAAAATGAATAATAAACAATAATGAATTAGGTGCTTCATGAAGTTTAATTTGCTTAAAGCATCATTCTAAATATGAAGAATCCATGGGCGATTGCTCTTTACCACATTACCTCGAGTGGAGTGTATTCTCTGGCTGACTCTTCTAAGCTATGGAATAGAATCTGCCTGTATTTAACAATCTATCCATACTGCACAGGTCAGTAAATTTTGATTTCTTTGTGTTACATGAAAAGCACATGTGTTGTTTTTTTTTATTTTGATAAAATAAAAATTAAACCAAACTTTGACATAATTCACTTACATTCAACTCTTCTCTAATTGTCAGCATAATTTTGTTCCAACTTATATTTTTTGACTTTTTCTTATTGTGGTATTTTTTGCATTTCTTTCAAGTGACGAATAGAATTTTTTTAAATTTCAAAACTTTCAAAACAAATTTCCAACTATATTTCAAAAAGAAAATTTTAAAATTTAGTTATAAAGTGATCAAGCGATAGAGGTTTAATGATTAAGTCACTAAATCTTCGAGTCACATAATCAATTCACAAATCAGTTAGCCTAACTTGTTAATTTGTCTAAGTCATCACTTTTTCTGTTTACTTGAGGTGACTATTTAGAAGAAATTTACTGTCTAATTAAAGAAAAAACTATTTGAGTGTTTTATGTCATTCTTGTGTTAATCAAAATACCAATATCCAAGAAAGAGCTAAAAACCCCATTGCATATGTCTGCCATTTTAGCAACTTTGTGATTAAGTGTGATTAAGTGTACATTTAATTATTCAAATCTCAATTCCAGCTTCAATATTTTAAGAGTTAATTCCACTTGTTCTATACTTTTCCAGGTTTATATTTTAGAATATTAATACACACGCGTCCGCATTTTTCAGGCCAGTACATATATATATATATATATATATATATATATATATATATATATATATATATATATATATATATATGTGTGTGTGTGTGTGGGTGTGTGTGTGCATGTATATATATATATATATATATATATATATATATATATATATATATACTATAATAGATTGATGAGAAAATAGAAACACTGATTATTTTTACTTATTTAAGGAAAACAATTATTAATGAATGACTTAGAAATTTTGATTAATAATCTTCATATTAGAATAGATTTTTATAATTTTTTCACATTATTTTAATTTGATTAATGGCTTTCCGTGAAAATTGAAACAAATATATAAGATAAAACCTCAAGGCAAATGTCGCTTCTTTGATTTTCTTTTACTATTTTTTTTTACGATAAGTTATTTTCTATTCTTTGCCCTCTGTTCTATTCTTGGCTGCTTGATGACAATTAAACTCCTAAAAGATATCCATTCAGCTTTAACCTTGCTTTTATTTTTGACCGTCTCTCCATTATCTCCCCCTAAAAATAACGCTCTTCAATTTCAGAGGTTTTAGGAGATTTGTCATAATCACACAATTAATATCTACTCATTAACTTTTGGCTTCTTTTTTAATTTGATTAATGGCGTCTCGGAATGAAGCGTAAGTTGGTAATAATGAGAGAAATTTGAGCATTTAAATTTTTCGACAGACGGCAATAGATATTGTATTGTTTAGCTATTGTCGTTATCAGAGTTGAGATTTATATTTCTGCTACGTTTCGATCGATGTGCCCCCTAACCTTTTTCATGATTATAGGCTTGTTTACTGGTATACACCCTCCGTCAAAAATGACGGAAAACAGAATCATGCTTCGCCAGTGTTTGCACTCACTATTTATCTCGATATATTACTGAAATATTCATATAAAATCATAAAATTACGTCAGTAATTGTTGTGGACCCGTTTAGGGGAACCAACAATGAAATAAAAGAACAACAGGTTTAGAGATAATAATAATGAATTGTATTGAACAGAGAAATTATACACAAGTCGGTGTTGGCAGTGCTAGTGCCTAAATGTACTACAAATGTTCTCCCGGCAAAAGCCGGTATTTATGGTAGCAGGTTGCTACCATTTAGTTATTACTAAAGGGTAGGCAGGTTCACCCACAACACCCCCTTCCGAAACTCATTCCCCCGGAATCTCAAGGTATATCTTTTTCCTAGGATTCACCTCGGAACTCCCGGTTAATTTACGTTTTCTTGATGAACGTCTCTGTTTCGGAGGCGTTTTTGGTGTTGGCAGCTCAAATGCGTCGTATAGATCTTCCATGATGGTCTGACTCTGATCTGATGGGTCGTCCGACATGCGACGACGCATTTGGTTACTGTGTTTTTTACAGGTGCCTCTAGGATCCTCTACAATGTACACTATCCGCCCCAATCTTTTTTGTACCTTTCCCACTTCTCACACGGTTTTGTTTCCAGGAGGAAGAACACCTTCTCTCCATCCTCGTACCTCTTCTTTGGTTCGGTAATGTTGGTCGGTTTCACCTGTTTTGGTAAAAGTTTGTCGAATACCGACTTTATTTTTCTTCCAAACATTACTTCCGCCAGTGGTACCTGGGCTGGTGTGTTCTCGTTGGGTGGAATTCTATACACTTAAAGGAACTGCTGGAGTGCCTTTTCTCTCGACGTGCCCGTCGATTTTTTCAACGCTCTCTTCAAGGTATCAACGAATTTTTCTGCTTGTCCGTTTGACCTCGGATGGTAAGTCGGAGTGGTGATATGTTTAATTTGAAAGTCTTCACAAAATTCTTTGAACTCTCGTGAAGTAAATTGTGTACCGTTGTCCGATACAACAATGTCCACCACTCCGAATCGGGCAAACAGTTCATGCAACGCGCATATCGTGACATCCGTTGTTGGGTTTTTACATCTAACAACTTCTGCTCATTTTGAGTAGCTGTCGACTATAATTAAATAGTGGAAGCCTTCCAATGGCCCCGCGAAATCTATGTGAATCCGGGACCATGGTTGCTCTGCCTTTGGCCATGGACACTACTGTATAAGTGGTGCTTTCGCTGCCGACGCACAGCCCGCACAGGCCTTCACCCTCGTCTCTATGTCCCTGTCCATGTTTTTTTCAATGCACATAAGATCTCATTAGGCTCTTCATGCGTGTCGCTCCGGGATGCCCCTCATGGAAATCCTTCAGGATTTTTTTTTTTAGCGTAGCTGGGATTACTACTCGCTCCCGGTATAATAATGTGTCGCAACAGACTGAAAATGCATATCGCCAAGTGTGACAGGCAGCTCTTTTATTGTGTTACACAGTACTTTACTATAGTCATATTCAGACCGAAGGGATGCTATAACTGTACCCTCGAGCGGTTCCGTGTACTTTGGGATTAGCCGCGATAAACCATCTGCGTATCCTAGTCTTTTTGACGGTAAAAAAGTCATAATTTAACAGAATTGTACCCCATCTCTGTAGGCGGTTTGCTGTGTAAGTTGGTAAGCCTTTTTTTGATCCAAAGATAGTGATAAGTGGCTTATGGTCTGTTTGTAGGATAAAATGACGGCCGTGTAGATACCTGTGAAATTTGGTCATTGCGAACACAATACCCAACGCTTCTTTTTCAATCTGCGAGTAATTTTCCTCTGCAGGAAATAAAGTTCTCGAAGCGTGCGCGATGGGTTTCATCGATCCATCCGGCATTTTATGCAAAATGCACGCCCCAACGCCGTAGGAGATGGCGTCACTCGCAACAATAGTTTTTAGCTCTGAATTAAAATGAGTAAGTTAACTTCGTTTTTAGGTTGTCGAATGCAGATTGACAGTCAGCGGACCATTCCCATTTACTATCTTTCTTAAGTAACTCATTAAAGGGGGCTCGTCATTTGTGCATACTGGGAATGAATTTTTCGTAATAGTTTGCGAGACCCAGGAAGCTTTGTTATTGAGTAACGTTGTTCGGTTCGGGCATATTCTTGATGGCTATAGATCTTTCTGGGTCGGGACGTCTTCCACTCTTATCAATGACATGTCCCAAGTATTTGATCTCTCCTAGAGTGTAAAACCAAAATCGCTTATCCTTTCGAATACTTTGTTTACGTGCTCACGGTGCTCCCCGACGTTCGTACTTTTCATTAAGATATCGTCAAGGTAGCCGATCGAAAAATCGAGCCCGCTCAACATCGTGTCGATTACCTGCTGAAAAATCGACGGGGCCACTTTAATTCCAAAAGGGAGACGATTGAACTTTAGTAGTCCCCTGTGTGTCGAAATACAGAGAAGCTTAGAGCTATCCTCCTCTACAGTTATTTGCAGATAGGCTTCACTCAAGTCAATTTTTGAGAACAGTTTTCCACCGTTTAATTTTGTGAAAACCTCTTCTGGAGTCGGCACTGGATAGTGATGATCCGCATCGTTCGAACCGGTTGAGAAATCGGCACACACTCTGATCTCTCTTTTTTCTTCACGTAGACGGTTTGGGCCGCCCATTCCGAGTAGTCAACTGGTGTTAAAATACCTTTCTCCACCAACCGGTCTATTTCTGCATTAATTTTCTCAAGTGAGGCAAATGGTACATTTCGTTTTCTCTTAAAAACGGGATTCTTATTTTCAATTAGTTCAAAACTCGCCTTCATTTTAGTACAGCGTCCTAATTCATTAGAAAACACCTTGGGGAATGACTCTTTCAAATCCTTCTTCAATTTTTCTGCTTCAACCGAAAGGTTCTCTATTCGTTGACAATAGGCGCTTATCGGCGAATCCCAGAGCTGGAATTGCTGAATCAAATCTGTACCGAACAAGTTTCCTGTATTTTTCATTACGAACATGCGTAATTTTAATGTCTTATTTTTTATTGTCACTTTTGAAATGACTTCCCCTTCAAAGTTTTTTTTTCTCCGGTTACCGATCGAGCCACTTCATCTGTGCGTAGCATAGTCGGTCTGCCGATCTTTTTCCAGGTATTAATATTAATAATTGATAGGTCAGACCCTGAATCAAGCTGTAGTTTAACATCTTGATTGTTCATTTTTACCGTAACATACTTTCGTATGTTTAGGTTGCCACCATCAATTCTAGTTGTTTTTATGTAACTTTTTTTCTAGTATTACTTCTGCAATGTGAGGCTTTGTGTCCCATTTAATGGCATTTGTCACAATTTTTTCGTTTAAAAGGACACTTCTGGTACCAATGTAGGTCTCCGCAACCCCAACAAGGGTGGTTTTGCAATTTTTCATCCGACCTTTGAGGCAAATCCATCCTGAATTTTTCCTTCGAAGAGTATGATTTTTGGGAAAAACGACGCACATTTTTAATATTAGAAATTGCTGCTTCCTCTATTTCTTTAGCTTCCTTTTTCTCGGAAATATGTCGTTGACAGCTTTCGGCCAGTTGTTGCAATGTTAAATTTGGCTCGGTTTCTAGTTTGCTTATTGCACGTCTTCTTAACTCTGCATCGTTTTGCGAGACGAGCCCTTGAACAAATATTAATACTTTGAAATTGTTCGCTGTCAAGGGTGATAACTTAAAGTCGTCACAATGTTTATTGACGATCAAAGCAAACGTTGAGTAATCCTGGCCTTCTTTTCGCGTTAGGTTCATGCATTTCCACCTTTTGTGGAATAAACTCTTTTTGGGGCAATATAGTTCCATTAGCATTTTAATGGTTTCCATGAAAGATAGTTCGCCCGTTTTCTTCGGCAGAATATAATCGAAAAATTGTGTATGCTCTGCCGTACCTAGTCTACGAAGAACTAAACGAACCTTTTTCTTTTCCGACCATGTGCTACAATCAATGTCGGAAAAATTCTGATATCGACAGTACCATGATTCAAAGTTTAGGTCCTCTTCAGGCACATAGTTGAAGGTTTCTATAGCTGACCATATTGCATTTTGGTTGAACGCGTCGCTGTCGTCATTCGTCGTATTTATCATTGCTTGTGCCAGCTGTTCAAATTTTCTCTCTGATTGAGTCTGTTGCTCTAATTGTAATTGTTTTATCCCAATCAATTGTTCGTCTAAAGATTTTCTATTTTCTCGCTTTTGTGCTAAATTCTTTTCCTCAAAATATTTCAACAAACACATTTGCTGCTACTGAAATTCCTTCTGTAGAGACTGTTTTTCATCGTTTGCCTTCTGTAGAGCAAGATGTTTTTCATCGTTTGCCTTTTGTTGAGCAAGATGTTTTTCATCGTTTGCCTTCTGTTGTTCTGATTGAAATTTAATCATCTCCAATATCTTTTTCGAGAAATCTTCCATGATTAAAGAAATACTTTCTTGAATAGCACTAAAAACAACGTCAAATAGTCATTCACTACGTCTAAAAAAATACTTCTTTAAAAAGAATTAAAGTTACAAATAGTCCTTCACTATTTTTTCTTTTCAAATGCTTACTGTTTAATAATAAACTCAACCCCTTCTCATCACTGCGTCATTCGAGTCTCGAATTCGACCGGCACTTGCTAATCTTTTTTATTTTTTTCAAAGTTCTTTGAGAAAAAAACGATTTTATTAATCCGACTTATTGGGTAATTAATTTAACAAATTATTTGTATTTTTGTTCGCGTCTGGAACTCTTTTTTTTTTCGACTATACGATTTTACAGTGACAAGTCTGTTCGCAAAATACGTTTGACAATATCAGACACAAAAAAGGTTTTTGTAGTATGGAGTTTCTTTTTTTAAAACTTTTCAGTTTTATAGGCACATGGTATTCCAATTTCATTTGTTGCACGAGGTAAAATCCGGTATTGAAATACAAAGAACACAAATAGTAAAATCTGTCTTACTTTTCTTTTCCGTCCAGTAATTGTTTAAACTGGTTATTTCTTGTAAGGCAGACTCGTCCCAAATTTGAATGTATTCGATATTTCCAATATCTTCCCGAAAATTGTAAAGCACAGGGTTTTTTTTCAAATGGGTAGAATTTTTTTTTTCGAAGGTTGACCGTGTTGTATACACTGGTTTATCACTCACAGGTTGCAAGGTCCAAGGTGTTTCCAACGAAGTCCTTTACGAATCACTCGTCGCCAGTTGTTATGGACCCGTTTAGGGGTACCAACAATGAAATAAAAGAACAACAGGTTTAGAGATGATAATAACGAATTGTATTGAACAGAGAAATTATACACAAGTCAGTGTTGGCAGTGCTAGTGCCTAAATGTACTACAATATTTATTTGAAAAAATTCAAAATGTGGCACGAGGCCAAAAGGGGATGGGGAAAATGTTGACTTAACTAGTCACAATCACCAAAACAAATTTACTCCATGATTTACCTACTTAAAAACCCTAAAATGACAATATATACATGAAATGGGAAGTGGGGGAATAAAATGATATATACATACAATGAAAAAAAAAATTAAATTAAATGTTAGTATAAGAACCTCCCACTAAAGAATGTGCCCGATAAGTAGTTTTGCCAGTCGAAAAAAAGCGATACAGGTCATGAAAATCCTTATTCTAACACCACTTTCGAACTACGAAAGCAGACCTGCATCTATGACCAACCAACAAGTCAGTCACCTAATTGGGGTCGGGAATAGGAATTATAAAATAACAGTCGGGGAAAAAAACCGGGTGGGAGAGGACGAGAAAAAAGGGGCCTATTACAACTTACATACATCTAGCTAAGTTAAAAATGTGTAAGAAAACAAAACATAAACTAATCTTGCCTAACCGGGTCAAATAAAAGGGTCAGTGTACGGTTCGACTACCCAATATTATGTCTAAGGCACGTCCAAGTTAAACTCAGGATTAGCTCCATTCACTCGACACAAAAGCGCAACTTTCACCCACCTTTCGTTGAAATTTGCCGGAGGGAGTTTCACCTTCTCCAGCTTGATACGCATTTTCAGGCGAAATTGGAAAATCGGGGCAAGCTGGGGAGCAGTGAAGGTCTCTTCCCCGTAGACTTCCTTCTGTCGTGTCGACCAAATCACTCCTCTCATAACAGCTAGTAAGCAAAGAAACACATAACGTTCCTCCCACTTCATGGTCGGAGCCCAATTGCAGCAAGTCGAAAAAGACTCCAGAACGAAGAACTGTTCGTTCAACATGCGAACCGTGTAGCCTTCAACTAACTCACACAGCGGGCGAACGATGGGACAATGAAAGAAAACATGACTGGTCGTTTCCTCCCAGTCACCACATCGGACACAACTCGGAGTCTCTCTTAAGCCTGCTGCGTAAAGTTTTTTGCCGACCCAGAGTGCATTTCTTATTATCAGCCAGGTGAGTGTTGCCTTGTAATTATCGAAACATTTCAACCCAGGCGTCCAAGGCCAGATCAAGCGAAGTTCTCCTTTCGTAAGACCGAACTCCTCAGTAACACTGTCTCGAACAGATCCCCTCACCATTACCGATATAGTGCTTCACGAGACAACACTCGGGTGTCAGAAAGGCTTTCTGACACCCTTAGAAGAAACTACAAGGACCGTCGACACTCGCGATAAAAGGAGCACTCGCGTCGAGGTAATCGAAATGCATCACCCCCATGCAAGTGCACACTTTTCAAAGCCGGAAATGCTTTCTTGGTGTCTTCCTCCAGAATTCACCGTTTCCCTCACAAGGTGTACACATTCGGTCTAGGTAGTGTAAGCGAAGCGTATATTGACGAATCTCAACGCTTGACATACCCAGACCGCCTTCAGGCGGATACAAGTAGCAGATATCCCGGCAAACCATGGGCTGCTTTCCGCGCCACAAAAACTCGAAAATAGCCTGCACTAAACCAATTAGTGTGGCTGCCGGCAGAGGTAGCACTGAAAGACGGTATAGGATAAGAGGATAAATGTGTGAATTACACACCTCCGCTCTTCCTTTTAAAGTAAGATTTCTCAATGACCACAGACGGGCAGCAGCCATAACTGCTTTCAACACTTCCGACCAATTTTTCTTCAACTGGAGATCAGGACCAAACCGGGGTTTGCATAAAACAGGCGAATCCAGGAGTGAAACTGTGGACCAAATCCAGCCGAAGACAAGACAGCCTCCAAGTAACGATGATCGACCCTATCGAATGCTTTGGACTGATCTAAATTGATCAGCGCGGCTTCAGTGTCGACTTTCTCTATGATCAAGCGTATCATGTGGAAGTTATCTTGAATTGTCCGGCCCTTAACAGCACAAGTCTGTTCGGGACTTATAAGACGATACAAGACAAATTGCAGACGGTTAGCTAAGATCTTGGCCAAAATCTTTAACTCTGTATTTAACATTGTTAAGGGCCGGAAATTACCTATACCATCCCCACAACTTTTGTCCTTGCGAAGCAATTTGATGATACCCCTGGTAAAGTACTGGGGAATAGACCCGTTCCTAAACCAGGAGTTAAACAACACAGCCAGCAGGGGGACAAAAATGGGCGACAACGTCAAATACAGTTCGTAAGGCAGACCATCGATATCCGGAGACTTATCAAGCCCGGCCTGTTTTAGGGCCTCCAGGACTTCATCCTCTTTTATACACCCTTCGCAACTAGATGCTTCGGTCGTCTCGAGACGAGAAAATTCAGCTAAATAGGCGTCGAACTGAGCCATTGTCAGACCAGCTCCCTGGGGAAAAAGTTCCTTAAAATGAGAGCGAAAACTCTCCAAAATGCCGTTGTTTGTAGTTACGAGACGCCCATCCGATAAGGTGCCACTGGCGATGTGTCGATCAGTAGACAGTCGACGATCCTCCGCACGCAGTGACGCGGCCAGGTTTGTCGCCTCGTGCGGCACTCTTTTTAACCTAGACCTAACTAACACTCCCTGATCTGCCTTGTTGTCCAAGGAGTTCAGTTCCGTTTTAGCTACAGTAAAGGTAACGCTATCACCCGCCTCCACCGCCCGATCTAGTCTAGCTTCTAGTGCCACTTTCGTTGCCTTAGATCTAGCGTTGAGTCGACGACTATAATCAGCAACGAAGGACCTAATAACATTCTTAAGATGGCCCACCACTTATTCCAAATGATAGCACCCGTCAATTCCCTCTGTATTGTTAGTCAGAGCTGTTCCTGGAAGTCCTTCAAATCGAACAACGATGTGTTGAACTTCCAGTACCCAGCCATTCTAGGCTTAGGACTATCTAAGTTTACCCGAACCCGGACAAGCCTATGATCCGAGTAAACTATGTTATGAAAACTTGGACAATCTAAAAGCCCTAAATCGACTCTCCTAATTAAGAACCGATCAAGGTAACCTAGAAGTTGCCCTAAATCGGAGCCGCGACTAGAAGTCCAAATCCATACTACTTCACGGGGTTTTTCATTTCGACATTTATTGACAAGATCGAACTTATCGATAAAGTCACGAAATGCTTTAACATCCCCATTCGTGTTAGTTCCCCTAGGATTTCCCAAACGATCTAAATCTGGATCCAGGACCGGGTTCCAGTCTCCCGCTAGAATTATCCGACGAGACGTATCCATAAAGGGCTCGATCGGCCGAAAGAAAGGAACCCGTTCAGAATTGGCATTGGGCGCATAAACCCCAATAAGCCGAAAAGCCACATCCTTTACGGTAACATCAAGAACACACAGCCTTCCCTCAGGATCCGCATAGATTGGGTCACACGACGCATTCAGTGTGCGGTTAACTAGCCAAGAAACCCCTTTTCAGTGAGAGTCAAAGTATGCTGAATAGAGCTGAAAGTCTCTAGTCAGCACACCCTGATAATCACTGGGAATAAAGTGGGTCTCCTGCAAACAACATACATCCACGCCGAGCCGTTGAAGGTCACGTGCAACTCGAAATCTACGAGCGGTGTCCCTCAACCCTCGGCCATTTAGGCTTGCTAATCTGAGAGCCATTATAGCGCTTTAGAGTTGGGCACCCGAAACGAACATTGATGGGGTCAAAATGCCGACAGCTTTTCCCATGGAATAAGAGCCCATCTCAGTATTGATCAAGCCATCCCGGTACAAACCGCCAGCATCAACAGGAAATGTTAGTTTTAGAGCTCGATATAAGGATGGATGTAAGAGAATTGGGACCCTCCCATAGCATGATTCTTTAATTTTCTTAATTTGACATCATTAAAGATGGTGAAATGTCAAAAGTTATGTTTGCCTCTTCCATCATTCGCTAAACTGATTTTGCTTCCTCTTGGGTTCGAATTACAGATAAAACTCAGGAAATATCAGGGAAGTTGTAAGGGTTTTCTATCGATTTTCCGTCAATTTCGGTAAAAGCCAAAAGTTTTATACGGTCTGCGTGATGATGTCCTTTAGCTCGGGTGATAGTTTCAGAAGAGACGCGGCAAATGTCTTCGCCGTGAAAAAATAGTTGTCTTTTCTTCCCTTTATTGGGTGCTGGTGTGTTAATAATTTGAGGTGGTGGGGGAGGAATATTTAGATCCATTTTCATGTGGGAGTGGGGGGGAGTTGACCTGAGTGCATGTTTTAAAAGGGGTGAAGGAGGAGGGAGTGATTGTGACTTTTTAGGGGGGGGCAGGAGGAGTACTTCTTGGGGTCTGTTGAGGGGAGACAAATGGGGAAGGTCTTGGTGATTCAATTTTTGTTTTTTGGAGGGTGGGGCTTAAGGGAATTAATTTATAGTCTCTGTTTTTTATTGGTGCGGTGACTGGTGGTGGCATTTTTTTTTTTGGGGGGGGGGTTATTTCAGATAACGAATTGGGGACACATGTGTTGTAGTTGGAGTATGTACAGTCTTGAGGGCATTTGGTTTGTCTGTGATTTAGGGGGAGAGCAGGTGCTGGACTTGTTTTTCGCTCGAAATTGTTTATTGAGCTTTACAACTTCCACATATCTTTCGAGCCCCGGATCCTTAAACATTTTGTATTCTTCTTCTTCTGCGAGTCTCATTTGCTCGAGGGCGAGTCTTCCAGGGGTCTTTTTCCCGGGTACCACTGTCCATCTTTCTTCCTCTTCAGTTTCAGAATTGAGTTCGTGGAACTCTGTTGTGTTGACTTCGTCTTTCCTCTCCTCTGTGTGCGTTTTCAGTTTCCAACCAACCTTGGGGCCCAGATGGTCCCCCACTCTATTTTTGGGGTTTACTGGAACTGTGGCTTTGCGTTCAATGCACTCAGATGTAAGATGTCCAATGGCACCACAGTTCCAGCAAGATGGTCGTCATCATTGACAGCTTGTCTTCACCAACTTCTAAGTAGTATGGTATTTCACTGAACGCCTTTGGATTTAACATTACGTCAAAATGCCAAACTGACAGGTAATTATATGTGCTTACCGCCATCAGGTCACCGTACTTATTTAAAAAGGCAGCAATGTGCTCACCTTATATGTAAAATGGCACATGGAAAACCGATACCGTCGTTCTTCTTCTTCCTCGGTGCTCCATCCTTAAAATGTAGTCTGTTGTTATTATTTCCTTCCGGGCCAACGCAAGGCATTCATCCTCTGATGTGAAAAGAGTTTTCCAGATATTATAACCTTCAGATTTTATAAACTTGAGTGGTCTATGTCCTACTGAAGATAACAGTTTTGTGATAATGTCAACTGTTGCTCTAATTGTGTTTCTTGTTTTTCTGTCAACGACGAAAACTTTAAATGTTTTTTTTTTCAATATCTTCCAATTTGGGTAAGTCAATTATAAGTCCGGTGTTTGTGATCTTCTCAGCGTAAATATCCATATTTTTCGGAACTCGTCAATGTTTATTTCCACAATCAGGGGTTTCGTCCAACCCGACGGACCGGGGGTCGGTTGAGGCGTGAAAACCGGCCTCTTTCTGGTATCGTCTTTCATTGTCTCATGTGAAGGCACTAGGCAAAGTGTTGCCATGGCCAAGATAGAAAATAAAAGCGCCAATGAAAAAAGACTATAGTCCAACGAAAAAAAAACAACAAAAAAACACCAATTCAACTCTAAAAAGAGAGAGAAGAATTAAAAGGAGGTAACAACAATAACAATATAAATAACAATAACTAACCAGAGCGCAAAAATTCCGATAACAATAAAGACAGAGAGCAACAGTCGAAGGAGGTTGTCTGTTTAGTGCCTAAATATACTAAATATTTATTTGTAAAAATAAAATGTTTACACAATGCGGCACAAGGCCAAAAAAGGGGAGGGGTTGGTACGGTCTTTCTTAACTTAAAAAACGGGCTAACCTAACTATTCCATTTTGACCATCATTCACCAAAATACCACATTTATTCTATACATCCTTCGCCTATCGCCAAAAGAATATACACTATGAAAAACCTACTTAAAACCCATATATACAAAAATATATGCAACGGGGGGGGGGGGGATAAGATAAAATAAATATATACAAAAATGAGAATATGTACAAATGAATAAAAATGAAATATTTACAATATAAAATGCGGTTAGTAAAAGATCCCCCATTACTAAATTGTGGCAATAGCGCAGATTTGCCAGTCGAAATCGAAAATAGAAAAAAGTTTTGATGCAGGCCCCAACGCTTTATTTTACCACACTTCCTTCGAAAATTTTGAAGGGTGACCTGGATCCTGACAAATCTGGGCCTTGTCACCTAGGAAGGGATGGGATGGGGAGTTATAACAAAAAAGGGGGGACAAATAAAAGGGGACTTAATGAGCTCATTCACACACTAGTTAAGTTATTGAACTGAAAATAACATGACTAAACTTAATTGGGACTTGTTTCGACGTTCGTTTCTGCACGCCAAAATTCTTTGCCTAAGGCACGTCCAAATACCACTCTATACTAGCTTCAGTCATTCTACACCGTCGTGCGCCTCTAATCCACTTTTTACCAAAATCTGCCGAAGAGAGTCTCACCCTCTCGGCCCTAATGCGAGCTTTCAAGTAATATTTGTAAATCGCAATAAGGTTTAGAGGAGTGAAGGTCTCATCTCCGAAAACTGTACTCATACGCGTCTTCCATATCGCGTCTCTCATAATGGCAAGCAAGCTGTAAAATAAAAAACGTTTTAACATATCCGTTGTCGGAGCCCAATTGCTACATACATTAATTGGCTCCAGGACAAAAGAAGACACGTCAAGAATGCGAACCATGAATCCAGAAACAAGCCTAATCAGCGGCAAGACTATGCGGCAGGTAACGAAGGCTTAGGTCACCTAAGGTCTCATCCTCGTCACCTAAGGCAAGTCGACGAATCTGCCAAGCGAGCTGAATGAAGCTTCTTACGAACCCAGAGTGCATTTCTTATCATCAGCCAGGCTAACGATGCCTCGTCGTTATCAAAGCACCTTAACCCAGGCGCCCATGGCCAGATTGAGCGTAGCTCCCCTCTCGCCAGACCGAGCCCCCAATCTTAACATCTCGAAAGGATGCCCTCACTATAACACAATATAATGCCTTTCGAGACAACAGCAGGTTGTCAGAGAGGCTTTCTTTCACCCTTGAGAAGAACTTCAAAGCATGATTACACTCGCGAAAAAATGCACACTCGTCGCGGGGCAAACTGTGTGCCTCCTCCTCGTCCAAGTGTACACTTTTGAAAGCAGGGAAAGCTTTCTTGGTGTCCTCCACCCAGAAGACACCATTTCCGTAAGTCTCCGTGCTCATTTAGTCTACGTAGAATAATCTGAGTGTGAGCTGACGGATCCCTATACATGGCATACCTAGACCGCCTTCAGATGGATGGAGATAACAAATCTCGCGACGGACCATAGGGGCCTTATCACGCCATAAGAACTTGAAAAGAACCCGCTGCATTTCCAGCAGTGTATCCGACGGGAGTGGAAATACCGATAGACGATATAGGATGATCGAATAAATGTGCGTGTTGCACACATTCACTCTCCCCTTTAACGAAAGGTTTCTACGGGACCACAACCTAGTTGCGCCCTGAATCGCTTTCAATACTTCCGACCAATTTTTCTCCAGCTGGAGACCGGGACAAAACCAGACGCCGAGTAGCTTGCAAGGTCCGTCTGTCCAGCTGAAGGGCCCCTGCAAGTGAACACCCTTCCAGGCGCCAATGCGCAAGCGAATAGATTTATCGCAGTTAATTTTGGCCCCTGTTATCGTTTCATACAATCTGACTTCTCTGTCGACGACGCTTATCTCGGCACTGCTCGTTACAAGCACATTCAAATCGTCGGCAAAGGCGGAGTATTTTAATCTGGTACGACCACCAGGCAAAGCAATCCCTTTAAGAACCGGAGTCACCCTTAGTCTGAGAAGTAAGGGCTCCAACACAAGCACATAGAGCATCGGTGATAGAGGACATCCCTGACGAAGAGATATGGATAACCTAAAGGACTCCGACCTCATACCATTCACCTCCACAAGTACCTCGGGGTTCGCATACAAGAGGCGAATCCAAGAGTGAAAATGCGGACCAAATAACGATGATCAACCTTTGGACTGATTTAAATTGATCAGCGCGGCTTCGGTGTCGACTTTATCTAAGATCAGGCGTATCGAGTGCAAATTATCTTGAATCGTCCTGCTCTTTACAGCACAAGTCTGTTCCGGGCTTCTAAGACGAGCCTATACAAGCTGCAGTCGATTGGCTAAGATCTTGGCCAAAATCTTTAACTCTGTATTTAGCATCGTTAAGGGCCGAAAATTATCTAACCCATCCCCACCAGTTTTGCTTTTACGTAACAGCTTCACAATACCCATGGTCAAGTGCTGGGGGATTGTCCCATTCCTAAACCACGAGTTAAATAAAACTGTCAGTAAGGGAACAAAAAAGGGCGACAATCTCAAATACACCTCGTAGGGCAAACCATCGATTCCGGGAGACTTGTTAAGGCCAACCCGCCTACACGCTTCCCGAACTTCATCCTCTGTTATGCAACCTTCGCACCTAGCCGCTTCGGTCGCCTCAAAGCGACCAAAAGTCGGCTAAATAGGGGTCGAATTGCGCTAATGACAAACCGGGCTCACGGGTGAAAAGATCCTGGAAATGAGTGCGAAACGCCTCCAGAATACATTCATTCGTAGTCACAAGACGCCCATCCGGCAATGAGACACGGGCGATATGTCGATCAGTAGCTTGTTTACGTTCTTCTGCACGCAGTTCAGCGGCCATGTTTGTAGCTTCCTCAGACATTCTTTTTATCCTAGACCTAATGAATAAAGCTTGGTGTTTTCGAGTAGTCAAGTTCGCCAGCTTTGCCTTAATTATATCAACATTAACGCTATCACCCACCGCGACCGCCCGATCTAATCTAGATTCTAGTGTCGCTTTAGCTGCCCTAGAAGTTAGATTAAGTCGTCGGCTAAAATCGGCAGAAAACGACCTAATTAAATCCTTAATACTATTCCACCTTCTATTCCCGATAATGGCCCCCGTCAATTCCATTTGTAGCGTTAGTTCTAATTGTTCCTGGAAGCCCTTAACATCGAACAACGAAGTGTTGAGCTTGCAGTAACCAGCTAATTTAGGCTTACGTCTATCTAAGTTTACACGGACCAGAACGAGTCTATGATCCGAGTAAACTATATTATGAAAACTTACATTCTAATAAATCTACATCGACTCTCCTAGTTAAGAACCAGTCAATATAACTCGAGAGTTCAAGTGAACCGGAGCCGCGTCTAGATGTCCAAGTCCATACTCTAGCTTGGGATGTTTCATTCCGGAATTTATCGATAAGATCGAACTTATCGATGAACTCACGGAATATTCTTGCATCCCCGTCTGAGCTAGTTCCCCTAACAATATTACGATCTAACTGGAGGGTTAAGAACCGCGTTCCAATGCCCTGCTAAAATAATCCTCCGAGATGTATTCATGAACTGCTCGATCTGTCGAAAAAAAGGTGCACGCTCAGCCTGTCTGTTGGGCGCATAAACCCCGATGAGCCGAAATGCTTTCTCCTTTATGGTAACATCCAAAACGCATAACCTTTCCTCCGGATCCATGAAGCAAGGGACACACGACGCATCTAAAGCTTTACTTACCAGCCAGGAAATCCTTCTCGCATGAGAATCGAAGTGCGCTGAATAGACGTAAAACCCCCTAGTCAGCGCACCCAGATGGTCGCCAGGAATTAAGTGGGTCTCCTGAATACAACAGACATTCACTCCGAGGTGCTGAAGGTCCAGTGCAACACGAAATTTACGAGAGTGGACCCTCAGCCCCCGGACATTCAACGTTGCTAGATAGAGAGCCATTGGGGTAGCTTAGGGTTGGGGTTCAGAAACGAACATCGAAGGGGTCATGATGCCAACGGCTCTCCCAAAGGAATGAGTAGCCATTTGCTCATTGATTTGACCGTCTTGGGAGATGCCACCAACATCATTGTGATAGGTTAGTTTGGCTATCCTATAGAGGGCTGGGTGCAGGCGAACAGGGACCCTCCCAACACATTTCTTTTTAATGACAATAACTCAGATGATTTATTAATAGCCAAGGGAGGTGAAAGGTTAAAGTTTGTATTTGCCTCATCCAGCATCAACCAGAGTCCTTTTGCTTCCTCCCTTTTCCTTATTACAGTAAGGACTCTGGTTGCGCTGGGAAAATTTAAGGGGTCCTCTATTGATTTCCCTTCCACCTCCCTAAAGGCTAACAACTTGTCTAGATCATCTAGTTTGTAATACTTGGCTGTTTTTATCTGGGTGTGACCTGCTACACATATCTCTTTTCCATTAAAGTGAGACGTTTTTTGTCTAACTCTCTCAAGGGAGGGGCTTCGATGTCTTTTGACTGTATGAGAGGTAGATGGAGTAGGAGGAGTAGGAGGAGGCATGTCTTCTTTCATGGGGGAGTGAGCAGGTATGAATGAGATTCTTTGTAATAATGAGGAGGGGGCGGGAGCTTTTCTGATTTTGTAGGGGAGGCAGGAGGAGTATTTTGGGGAGTTGTTTGAGGAGTATTTTGCGGGGAGACGAAGTGAGAGGGTTTAGAAGAGACTGTGTGTTGGCGGGCAGGGCTTAAAGGGATCAACTTATATGGTCTGTTTTGTATGGGTTTAGTGGTAGGACGAGGCATGGCTTTTGGGGGGGGGGAAACTGGTTTGGTGAGCGATGGCTTTTTGGACGGAGTTGGACTTGTTGTTATGGAGGAGGATTGAGGAGGAGACGTGGGTGAGGTTTTCTCAAATTTTTTTTTTTTTAGTTCTTTCACCTCTTTATATTTGTCCTTGCCGGGGTATTTACTGATCATTTCTTCTTCTCTCATTTTATCTAAGGCTTTTATTATTTATCATTTATTTTAATCTTATTTTTAAAAAAATGTTTATTTAAATAAACATTTTTCGTCGAGTAATCTGGTCTCGATTTCATATATATATATATATATATATATATATATATCCGATTTCATATATATATATATATATATATATATATATATATATATATATATATATATATATATATATTATTTAATCCATGTAAAGTTTAAAAACGCGGGGTAAAAAATCCAGAGAATCTTTTATAATGACCGGAAGGTTCTATTTCTAATTTTACTATGGGTGTGTTGCTGTACTATGTTTTCCATTCTTAAAGTCGTACTGCCCACATAGTCGGCACCGCAACACCATTGAAAATGATAAATCAAATTATTTTTGTGGTGGTGGAGGGTAGAGCGTTTTTTCGAGAGTACAGCAACGAGGGTTCTGTGCAGAATACAACACGTACATTCGACGCAAAATAGCAATTTTCCACTGCTGAGCTAATTTGTTTTGTTAAACTTCTCACTTACTGAACCTAACCAAGCCAAACGAATATAAATCGGACCTCTTGTCACCGTATTAGGTTTTATTTTAGAAACAATAGTTAATTTCCTTTTGATGATTTACTTAATCACACCCAGAAGATAGCCATTATTAGACAAAGTATTAGTAATAATTGTTATTTCTTCGTCCAATTTTGTGTGTTAGGGTCCAAATTAAATTAAACATTCGTTTGATTGGACAAAATGAATCCCAATGAGTATACAATACTGTAAACGTGGGTTTACGGTAGATTGATGTAAGGTAACAGGGTGGAGTTTTTGTTAACAATACATTGAGGAAAGCCAGAGACGAATAACGCTCTCCTTCGTAAGTAACCTTTAATGTGGGATACATTTTGTTCAATAAGTAGAATAATGTATTTGCCTCTGTTTGATTATTGAATAGGCAAAATGTGTCGTCTACATATCGAAAGTAGCCTAACGGTTTTATGGGTTCAGATAGTAATTCTCTCTCCCCTTCTACCACCACGAAAATAATTTGATTGATCATTTTCAATGTAATCCAGTGCTGACTACGTGGGCAGGACGACATTAAGATTGGAAAACAGTATAGCAACACATCCATAGTAAAATTAAGAATGGAACCTTCCGGTCTACGGATGTTCTAATAACCACATACGAGTCTTCTATAACCGACCATTTGCTTAAACACCTGCCGTGCGCAACGAATTTCAACATCAACTCCTTTACGTCGGATTTTTGACAGTTTCGTTTGTTCTATTTTTCTACATTTTTTTACTTTTATTGTTATTTGTTATCTATTGTTATTACTGTTACTTGTTAAACCTGTTTTTATTTTACCTACTCCTAACACCTTCTATTGGAGTTGGATTGTTTTTTTATAATTTTCTCCGGCCATGGCAACTGCCAGCTGTGCGCCTTTGGAGAACCCGAAAGTAACGAGTGAGAACCCGTCGCAACCTTCACCTGAGAAGACCGAGTGAGCCAGATCTCCTGGGATTAAAATTTACGTCGCACAATATGTGGCAAAGGCGAAGGAATGCACAAAATTTGTAATGGACACCGGCATTTTAATAGAACTACCGAGACTCAAGGAATTTGCTAAGAGGACAATTTGAATATTTGTTGTTGATCGAAAGACAAAAAAACTTATTCGATCAACACAAGACCAGCTAGCTAAACATCGCTACTACGGGAATGCGAGCCTTTCAGCTCGCATTCCCGTAGTAGCGTAGTAAAGGATACATCACCTGGAATACATTATTTAAAACGGAAAAAGAATGTATCAGCATGTCCAAGAGAGAAATCATTACTAAAGATCACGTACTAAGAATGGAATATATGGGGCACAGGAGAAATACCACATCAATTTTTGAAGTTTCAGGGGTCGTTCGAAGTATTGTCGAATAATGATGCCTTTACAAATATCCCATACTACATAGAAACTGTGGGTGAAAAACTGCCTGTTGTGGTGGCTGGAAAGAAAACCGCTTGCTCGATCTTTGGAGAGGTCGGGCATTTGACATTCACCTGCTCCTCCAGAAATAAGCCGAAACCATCCAACCCTCAAAATAAAGTTCTTGAGCAACTGACTCTATATGTTGAGGGGGGGGGACACCAGTCATTTAAGTTACCACCAAAGTCTACACAACCTCCCCCAAAATCGACCATTTCCCCAGACGATGTCGAGGATATATTCAATTCCACTTGTGAATCCCTGGAAAAAAAGAACGAGTGGACTTTGGTCACTTCAAAGAAATCCTCACCAAAGTCCTACGCGAAAGTTCTTACTGAAGAGGAATTACTAGAAATTGAAACTAGTCAGATTCTGGGTGACGAGCAATTTAAAAACTTATTGATGCTCCTATAGCTGACGCGCCAGATTTCCGTGACTTCGGTCGGCAACGATCGGGCAAGTCGCGGAAGCGCTCGAGAGTTGTTGAGACGAAAACGCCAAGCGTTAATGGAAGTCTTTCAGGCGATAATATAGGACGGATAAATTCAAAGATAAAATACATAGATAAAAAGATAACAAAACGAACCATTTTTAATCAAATGTGTAGAAATAATTTTTTTTTTGAAGGGGGGGATTTTGTCAATGTTTTCTTTTTCATTTGTTTCGCTGCTTTTCTTTTTTCTTCTTGCTAACATAAAACAAAGAAAGAAAAGAAAATGAGTTAGGGTTAGGGTTAAGGGGTTAGGGGTTAGGGTTAGGTTTAGTGTTCCCGTTAGGGTTATAGCAACCGTTCTTAGCGATAGCCAAGTTCTGCATTCAAACTGCCAAGCTCTAATTGGAAGACTGGCAGACGCTAATATGAGACGAATAAGTTCAAAAGACAAAATACATAGATTAAAATTTATTTTTTTTGTGTGTGGAAATAATGTTTTTTGGGAGTGTAAAATGCTGTCAATGTTTTTATAAGATAAAAGAAAGAAAAAAATGATATTATCCCGTCAGCGCTCGGGCGCTTCCGTGAAATGCCTGATCGTTGTCGACGCGAAGTCACGGTAATCAGGCGCGACAGCTATAGTGGTACCAACTTATTAAATTTAATGGACAATTTGGATGCAAAAAGGAAAATGGCGGAAGAAAAAAACGGAAAAAACAACTTGGTCCCAGAAACGCCATGTAATGAATTAATTTAACATCACCTCCCAAAAAACGTCGCTCCCCGAAAAGAGATAGCAACACGACACCCCTGACATCTCTTATAAAATTAAGTCCCCTTCACCCAGAACTTCCCCGTTCTGCACCCCCATACATACATACGCCCCCTCCCTAATGAAAACTGAAATGCCGCCTCCTCCCTCACCCATTCTTTCCTTCACCCCAACTTCTCAGAAGAGACAGAAGTCCATCATTAGAGAGAGAAGCAAGAAAACAGAAGGCGTTATTTTTCACAGGAAAAGACGTATGCAAAATAACGCCGGGCATTGAAAACTCAATGAGAAATCACTCTTAAAAAGACTTTAGAATCCTACCAGCATTGAAAACAGTCCTTAAAAAGACATCACGAACCCCGAAAACTTTGTTAACGCAAAAAGGGTATTGACTGTAGTGAGGTCTAGAGACGACACAAAAACTGTGTGGAATATGATGGAGGAAGCGAACAGCGTTTTTAAAATATCGCCTCCCCTTGCATACTTTAACGACAAAGAATTAATCGAATTGAAAAAGCTTTGTGTTGGGACGGTCCCGGTAAGAATGCACCCTCCCTTTACAGGGCGGAAAAACTCACATTCCCCTTAGACATTGGCGGTCTCATAACTACTGAAATGGGACATGGTTCTCTGCGGACGGCGGTCGGTGTATTGAAACCGTCGATGTTTGTTTCGGGTGGTCAACTCTAAGGCATTATAATGGCACTCACATTAGCGAGCTTAAATGGCCGAGGGTTGAGAGACACCTCTTGTAAATTTTGAGTAGCACGTGACCTTCAACGGCTCGGTGTTGATATATGTTGTTTGTAGGAGACCCACTTTATTCCCAGTGATTATCAGGATGTGCTGTCTAGAAACTTTATGGCCGCGGGATTCGGAACAAAGGGTATACCAATGATGGCCGGACGAAGGTTATGAGAGAGATGCCTTCATGGCGGCATGTCAGTCCCAACCTTCGGGTGACCCGACCACGTGTGATTAGAATTAACAGAATAAAACAAACAAAAGGGAAGAAAGTAAAACATATTATTATATCGGAAATTATATTGGAAAGAAAGCGAAGGAATAATAAAGCTACACACACAAGAATAGTATTTAGTAAACTCAACAATTAGAGTAAAACATTTATATTAAACAAAAAAATGTTTGGATAAGACATTTTGTAAAGCTATCAGTTACAGAGCATGCTGGAGTTCATTTTTTAGGATGAAACATTCAGTTAAAAGTTCTGTTTGTTTAAGTTCGTGTTTGTATGAATGCGTATATGCGAGCGATGTTGATGTAAAGTTATGTATTTTTGTGGCAATTGTAATGTTTACGTGTGTGAGAAAAGTTCTTTGTTGAATGAGGAGAAATGAAAGATCTTACCTTTTCTTTGACTTATGGCTCCCCCATCTCCTTGGTCGAGCGGGGGAAGCGTGGACGACGATCTCCTCAGTGCCTGCTGGCCGAAAATCGGAAGAGAAAAGGAGCGAAAACAGGCTGCGCCACTTGTTGCGTCCCCTTTATAGGGTTTAAGTATCGCGTGATCGAGCTGGAGTGTTGGTCTCTGATTGGCCAACGTGTTTTCACGGGATAATTTTTTCTTCTCTATCTCGGAGCCGAAGAAGGGTTGATCACACAGAGAAAGAAAAGAAGTCGCAACAAATATCCACTTGGCCGGTAGTAGTGTCTGCTACAACTTTCAGCTCTATTCAGCATATTTTAATTCTCACTCAAGGGGGTCAACTGGCTTGTTAAGCGTTCCATTGAATGCGTCGAGTTACTCTGTTTTTGCGGATCCGGAAGGTAGGATGTGCGTTCTGGATGTTACCGTAAATGATGTGGCTTTTCGGCTTATTGAGGTTTATGCGCTCAATGACTATTCTAACCCTAACCCTTTCAGCGAATCGAGCCTTTCATGAATTCGACTCGTCGGATAATTCTCGTAGGAGACTGGAACGCGATCCTGGATCCCGATTTAAGTCGCTTGGGAAACATTTCTAGTGGTACTAACATAAGCAGGGATGTAAAAGCATTTCGGGATTTTGTCGACAAGTTCGTTTTTGTCGATAAATTCCGGAATGAAAAAAACCGTGAAGTAGTATGGACTTGGACAGCTAGTCGCGACTCTGATTCGGCGCAACTTTCGGGTTATATTGATCGGTTCTTAATTATAAGAGTCGACGTAGGGCTTTTAGATTGTCCAAGTTTTCATAATATAGTTTACTCCGATCGTAGGATTGTCCGAGTTCGGGTAAACTTATATAGCTATAAGCCTAGAATAGCTGGTTACTGGAAGTTCAACACATCGTTGTTCGATTTGAAGGACTTCCAGGAAAAGCTTTTACTTATCATACAGTGTGCTATTATTTGGAATAAGTGGTGGGGCCATCTTAAGAAAGCCATTCGGTCTTTCGTTCCTGATTATAGTCGCCGACTAAACCTGAAATCTAGGGCAACGAAAGTGACGATAGAAACTAGATTAGATGGAATGGTGGAAGCGGAGGATAGCAGTACTTTTACTATTGCTAAGGCTTAACTGAATTCTTCGGATAGCAAAGAGGATCAGGGATTCTTAGTTTTTTTTTGTTTTTAGCATATTTCACCCCAAACAAGGCATGCCGCCACTGTAGTCGTAAAGGGTTACTGAGAATTAGGGTGTGGGTTTTTGGTGTCATCCCAAGTTGGGAGCAGTGTAACGAGATGTCTGTTTACATTAGTTTTAAACCTCTGCATGTCGCTACTGTCGGGGAAACAGGAGCATGGAGGGAGTTCCAGAGGCCAGCAGCACGAGGAAAGAAGCTATTGGAGTAGAAAGCTCTTCGGCATCATGGATCCCCACAGTGAATCGATGGGATTTAGCTGATTGCCGAGTTGGTCTAGTGAACTTACGTCGAGTGGGCACCAGAGTAGCCAGTTCATCGGAGCACAATCCATTGAAGTATTTGTTAAACAAGCACAAGGATGCAACATTGCGGCGATGGGGCAGGGGCTGGAGCTTGGTTGACACTGAGGGACCTATAAGGTTTGCAACTCTTTTTTCGACCATCTCTAGGAAAGAGAGACTAGTGGATGATGCCCCAGCCCAGATTTGGCAACAATACTCTATGCATGGGCGGATGGTGGCTTTGTAGAGATACAGGATAATGTCAGGTATGAGGAGTTTACTAGCACGGTAGAGGGAGCACACCTTCTTTGCTGTAGCCTTGGCAATGTCTTCAATGTATTTGTTCCAATTCATGTTACCTGTGAAAGTTAGGCCGAGGAGTTTGAATGATGAACTCTCAGGTAGGGTGTTATTTGCCATGACAATCGGTGGTCGGAGAGGTTTCTTGTAGTTATTGAAGGAAAGGAGATTTGTTCTTGCAGCATTAAAAGTTACCAACCATTTATGTCCCCAATCCACTACAGCCTGGAGGTCATTTTCTAATGATTCAGCCATTGCCTCGGATATGATCGCGTCTGTTTTGCCAACATGACGATATATATCTATATATACTGTTAGGTCTAGATTAAAAAAGAGTTCCTCATGAAGCGACACACATGGCCACGTCACTGTATGCATGGCAGCGTCGACTGATCGGCACATCGCCAGTGTCACATTATCGGATGGGCGTCTTGTGACTACAATCGACGGGCTTTTGGAGGGTTTTCGTTCTTATTTTCAGGAACTTTTTACCAAGGAGCCCGGTCTGAAAATGGCTAAATTCGACGTTTATATAGCTGACTTTCCTAGGTATGAAGGGTGTATAAAGGAGGATTAAGTCCTGGAGGCCCTGAAATTGAAGGAAAAAATACCAAAAAGAAATCATCAGAGTTCGGAGACGGTCGGCGAACGACTGTCAGACATCTTTGTTTCTCAGTATAACGTAACATATTAAACCGAAATTTTAAATTAAAAAAGACGGGTTAAAGTTTCTTAAAACACAAAAAATAGACAGGTAGATAGAAATGTAACTTTTATTGCTTTTAGTAACAGTTATTTGTTTACTATTTGTTTTGTGCACCTTGTTGTTTAATTTGTTTATTCTTGACAATTGCCAAATGCGGAACGTCATTTGGTCAAATAAAATAATTATGTATTTCTGAGTAATTTCAAATCGTTACTTCGTCTTTTTTGCCTTTATTATTTAAGACAGAAATATAAAAATAAACCAAACTTAATGACAAATTTTTACATATGATTCTATTGTTTTGTAATTGAAAAAGGTGAGAGATGGGGATTTTTTATTGTTTACCTTAATGGTAAATGTAATATCATCATAATCATAATCATCAGAAAACGTGTTTGAAAATATTTATATGTAAAATTGAATTAAATAGTTAATTAATGAAAATTAAAATCTATATGTACCTAAAAGTGGGCACATATAGAAGACTAGTCAAGAGTGTTCGACGAACGTATTCGGACTTTGCATTAGAGCTTTTAGGAGATATTGAAATGATGGAAAAATAACATTTGAAAGGTGTTCAAGCAACGACAACTGATGATTTAATAAACTTGAACACTTTCAAATGTTATTTTTTCATTATTTCAATATTTACTATATTAATGCGTTATCTACAATGTCGAGCATCTCCTAATCACGATATGGTCTCATATATACTATTTATTATTATATGATCCGAATATATATATATATATATATATATATATATATATATATATATATATATATATATATATATATATATATATAAGGACACTCGTCATTGATCGGGATTAAATAAGGAATACTGTGTCCGCTTGTATCCACCCTATAACACCATGTTACTATTTTTTATGCTTAATTTTAGCATTTTATGATATTAAATATTTGGGGGCGGCGTCAGTATCGATTCGATGACAGGTAAGCCAGTACGTTTATTGTCTTTAACACACCTGGTGTTTTGCAGGAATCAATGAAGATTCCTGAAGCCCTGATTAACATTTATATACTTCTGTTTTAATTTCTATAATTGTCATGTCATAAATAAAGTAAAACGTTGCATTTCCTTTTTAAACATGTTAAGTACAAACGCAAACCCTACAATGATGTTGCGAAACATTGCGGAAGATTTGTTTCCAATGTTATTTTTACGTACATTTAATTTTGAATATTTAGTTTTAGAAATGGTTCAAGAACTTCTGACATCGATAAAGACATTGGCTCGAAGGTACTGATTCCAAATCTGTGGTTAGTTTGGCTCTTAGATTATCCCAATAACTATGATGCCGTGGCACACATACATGCAACGATGCTTTGTATATAGAGAGATATAGATATAAATATATATATATATATATATATATATATATATTATGGTTTCTCTTTAATTATTGATTATTTTACTATCCTTGCCAATTATTGTAATATTTCATAAGCGTATTTTTACTTTTATTTTAACTTCTGCCTGTTATTCCATAGCCTTAGCATTTTTACAATATATCTTTCTTGTGATTTTATTCCAAGAGAGTGTGATTTCAATGTGAATCGATGTGAAAAGATAATGGCCGGAGCAGAAAGGTAAAACGCCTCGGATGAAGATCTCTCTTGCAAGCAAACAGGAAAGATGAACTGAATGCGCACAGATTATCTCGTGCTGGTGCATTCCTTGAAGGCAAACGGAGAATTTCTGCAGGCAAGGACCAAACAGAATATGAATGAATTGAGGAGATTTGTTTTCTTTCTTTTCTCTGGATTTTGTCTTGGAGAAATGGACTAATATCTTCAGAAGAATGATGGAAAACTGCACTATTTAGCTTTCCTTATATAACGTTATTTTATAGTTTGATTTAAATGTCATGTTATGAATGTTTGAGGGCGGATTGATTTGGGAAGACTACAACAATAACTAAATTCATTGAGGAATATATAAATAGTTATGCATACATTCAAGCAAAAATGTGTAGAGTATATATATATATATATATATATATATATATATATATATATATATATATATATATATATATATATATATATAGTTGCATTCTAAATACCATAGGAAAAATCAATCCAAACCATGATTTTCTATTTATTGTTTCCATTTCCTTATTTCTTGTTGGTCTCACAAAATAAAACATTTTTTATTTATTATTTCTAAATTTAATACTTTTCTTACGCGCGTTTCACAGCAAAGTCAAGAGAAATATATAGTCTTTAGTTAAACTTTGCTGACCATCAGAGCAATAGTTCATGTAATGGTAATAAGAAAACATATTATCTTAAAAACAGGAGAAAGAAAGAAGAAAAAAGTTTAAGAAAAGTCTTGTAAAAAATAATATCTTATCTGCCGGGCGTTGCTGTATCAGATAAAAAATTTTCAGGACACTTTAATCCAAGAACTTTTTACTTTTTGCGAATTTTTTTGATGATTTTGTAATGCTGCAGAGACGATATTAACATAAAAATGTTGTTTGGCACAAGACAAATGAAACGGACCGTAAAAATATATCTCACAGAAATGTTATGTTTTTGGGAAATGTGAAAAAATAAAAATAATAAAATAAAAACATGGTTATTGGAATATAATATGAACCTAAGTGGGTCTGTATTATTAAATTATGTCGATGTAGTAATTTGAGTGTAATATCTATATAATAATACGATAAGGCATTCTGTGTTTGTTCATACGTTATCACCTTCCACACACATTAAACAAAATGAGATTGTCCGACCAGCAAAGATGGTGATTAATTCCGACTTTACCCATTTTAAAATGAATTGTTCCACAATCGAATTCTTCCATCGAATTGATCAAAATAGTACAATTTTAAATAAATACATTTTGAAAAGGGGCATTCGTTTTATTGGTTAGAAACATATGTAGCTGACAATTATATTTACGGTGAAAAGAAAGAAAATATTTATTGTTTTAACAGAATTAATTATTCGTTTTATTTATTTAAAGAATACTTAGCTGACAATGATAACTATCTTAATGAAAAAAGGAAAAAATGATTTATTTCTTAATAGACGAAGATGTATTATTTCTTAATAGGAATATTATTATTGACAGTAAATTATACAGATTGATGTAGAAAGCACCGTGGAATTTCCACGGGGTCTTGCTAGTTATGTTTAATGAATCTATTTTTTGCATGCAAATATTCCAAAATTCATATAGATCGGTTCATAAAAGTAAGGCGTTATTGTCGAAATTCGAATTTTGATTGAAAATTGATTCATTAGCAGATAGTTTAAATCTTCTGTTGGAGACTGTGATTTAATGATGGATTTTGGGTGGTTGAAGACTGTGATTTAATGATGGATTTTGGGTGGTTGGAGACTGTGATTTAATGATGGATTTTGGGTGGTTGGAGACTGTGATTTAATGATGGATTTTGGGTGGTTGAAGACTGTGATTTAATGATGGATTTTGGGTGGTTGAAGACTGTGATTTAATGATGGATTTTGGGTGGTTGGAGACTGTGATTTAATGATGGATTTTGGGTGGTTGGAAACTGTGATTTAATGATGGATTTTAGGTGCTTATGAACCTAAACTACCTGTTTTAATTTTAATTTTAATTTCTAACGACTTAGTCAATTTTCCGATTTGTATTGATTTGCATGTTTTTACCAGCTTTGTGTCTCGTTTTGAAAACTACTTCTTACTATCTCATTTTGAACTCAAATCCATGTAAACTATACCCGGGAATCTCATGGGAGTCGTCCAAATGGCTTTTAATGCACAACTTACATCCTAAACCTTTGCATTACAACCTCTTCAAACCTGATTATTTTAACCTTTAATGGTTTGTTTTCTCTAAAATTCAACGGATCTTACGATTTTCAGACGCCAATTCTTCTTGGATTTACCACTTTTGAACCTGCTGTTCCAATATTCATGACGCATTTTTAGCGGTGAACCTTTTCATATATTTTCAACCTCTTCTCTTAATTAGACATTTTATAAACTTTTTATACTTGTATTTATCTTATATTTACAATATTTTAAATTATGACTTTTGCTAATTCCTTTACAAACTTATCTCTTTGTATTTCTCTGATGATAAGATTCTATGGCTTAAGGAAAAAAACTGAATCCCTTTTATTTAAACACAATGTTTTGAACAACTGACGACGTAATAGATTTTGTGTTTTTACAATCTTTATTCTCATCTTTTACTTGTCCATATAATTTCCATACCTCGTATATCGAGCAACAATTCTTTCATGGTAGGTTCTAATTTACAGATATACATTATATCTTTATTTTCCTGTTCTTTATATAAATTTTCTATTTATATATATATATATATATATATATTTTCTCTATATTCATATATGTATATATATCTTATTCTATCTTTCTCTCTCTCTCTCTCTCTCTCTCTCTCTCTCTCTCTCTCTATATATATATATATATATATATATATATATATATATAATTATAGATATTTTCCATATCTACATACGTATACATTTCATCCTTACAGGAATCGTCAGTGTAGAGAAGAATTATTCACTCCGGTCGCCGGACTCGAACCCCCAGAACACAAGTTATATTTCAAACTCAAATTCCAACGTCCCAGCCAACACGGCCGTTGTAAGCAACTCGGTAAATCACCGAGAGATTAATCTTATTTAAAAGGCAACTGTCATAAAGTGTTCGCCTATTGAAAGGAGCATTGCATCGAAGCCACGGTGATAGCTGTGTAAACTCTACACACTTCAAAGCCCAGCAGAAATTATATATATATATATATATATATATATATATATATATATATATATATATATCTTCTAATCTATATTTATAAATATATATATATATATATATATATATATATATATATATACATATGGCTACATGAATGCGTTTGACTATTTACATGCACGCATAATATATACACTAAATACATTTACACTCACGTGGCTGCATATACAAAATTTAATGTTGCTCATTCATTCGAACATATTATCATATATTCTTATAAGTACAATTCCTTAAAGTAAGTTTTTATTAAAACAAGTTTTCAAATTACTTATCAGCTAAGTCTAATCAAGCTTATCTGGAATTCATCGCTTTTATATTTTCAGAACATGTTTCAAGTCTGTTCATGAGTATTAACGTAGTAAATGTTCTTGATTATCGATAAAATTAAACAAAAAAGCCAACAACAAGAAGCACGTTTTCATAGCTTTGGGATTTAATCATTGACAAACGGTGGAAATTTCTCAAAAGAAACGAAACACAAAGAACAAAAGGTACATTTTTATCCTCTAATGAACTGCCTTTAGTAGATTAGCATGCACCAACATGACCCTCTCTTAGATCTGATTACACAAGTCGAGCTATATGTTGGCTTTTCGAAAACCTCAATGGGGAGTTTCCGAAATTGCTGGTACTATCAGCGGAACACCGGAGAAAAAGCGAAACAATGGTAAAAGATAAAACAATAACCAAAATGGAGAGAATCATGATGGTGTCAGCATGACTTGCCACACTTGTAACGACCTTGCTTATCACGCGGATCGTTTAGCAGCTTTTAGAACAGTTGAACTCTCTGTCATGTATTAAACTAGAAGATTACCCGCCTCTAGAAGATGATCCATTCATGTTATGTTCATATGAATACTCATTCGCTGAGAGTTAACAAGTGTGCGCCGAAGTTGCATACTGAACGCCCTGTAGGTGAATGGACAGTTTGAAGATGGTTTGCAAATTTATAATCTGGAGATTCCAGCTCATGAGATAAACATTGGTGTTGAAGACCTTCAAAGTTGGATGATGATCAGATAATCCACATGATGAATTCCCAAAATACTACTACTACTACTACAACTACTACTACTACTACTAGTACTACTACTACTACTACTACTACTAATAATAATAATAATAATTATTATTATTATTATTATTATTATACTAAACGTCTTAATTTAATATTTTTTCAAATACAAAAAATATAAATGTAAACGAAAGTGGGGACTTACGTATCCGGTATTCTAAATAATAGTAAAAGATGCATATAGCTCTGGAAGACCTTCAAAGTTGTACGGTGGTCAGACACCCCCATCATGAATCCTGACGGACTTTTGAGGTCGTTATCAAAATTCGTTTTTGGGTAACAACAAATGGGAAAAAGGTGGAAACAACACGGACACAAAAAGGAGTAAACAATGAATTACCCCCAGAAATTTAATTCAATACAGTTTTATTTATATTCAAAATTACTAGCTAGTTGCTTTTGTTTGCCAAAGCGTGGTTAACTTAGTCAACCAAAGGTAACAATAACAAACATGAAGCTCAATAAAATCATCAATTTGAGCACAAAATCAATACATAAAAAAACATAGAAAAAGGTGAACTAGTCTCGCTTTTCTACCAAAATAAAAGACAGACTTACTTGAAAAAAGGCTGAAAAAAAGAAGCGTAATGCAATAACACTATAAAAATTGTTTTATTTAAGACAAATCTGTCAACTGTCTCCGTTTTCTCTGACCGATATCTTTTAAAAGCAAACCTTCAAAAAGTTAAAAGGTCTTGGGTTCTCTTGCCCAAAAGTTATATAAAAATAACTCTGTTTTTTTATATATATCTATCCCTTCAAAAGTGAATTCTGCTAGAAAAGGTCTCAGAGACAATTCTCCACTTTTCTATCAAACCGCTCCGGGTTTTTTTTTAATCTTTAGGCTAATAATTACTTTTAATCTTTACCCTAATTATTCTTGTTAGAAAAACTTTGGTTTTAACTCCTTTTTCTTTTAAGGACTTTCTCGTCATTATTAATAAAACACCTGTTATTTTTATTTAATATTTTCTTTCAAAGGGAAAGTTTTACGTCGGTTAACTTTTTAACCAACGGAGACTGCTAAAACCACGACCTCTTCTAGGGTTGAAAAATCCGGATCTGTCAAAATATCGCTGCTAAAATCTCAAAGTAGAATGTGATCCCATGTCCGTCAATCAGAGCTCAGCTTTCTCCTCTCTCTTGAACTGCTATGCCACCACAATCTACGTGGCGGAAAAGGGACGGGCAAAGCGTTACGCTGACGACGATGATGACAGTGATGATGATAATGATAATGATAATAAGTCATAGAGGGGGCAGAACAGGCGCGCCAATACATTGTAGAAAAAAACCTCTATCTCCCGCACCACCATCTAGCACTGCTTAATGGCGAAGAAAATAAAATAATAATACTATTAGTAATACTACTACTACTACTACTACTAATAATAATAATAATAATAATAATAATAATAATAAGATTGGATTGGATTGGTTGGTTTTGCGGCATATCAACCTATGTGGTCATTTAATGCCGGAGTTTTTTTTATTGGGGGGGGGGAGAGACTTTTTTTGCCTTTCCTCCCTTTTTTATGAAATCGAACTAAGAAATTAAATGTTGTATTTATACATGGATAAGTATATTTGGGTAACTTTAAATTTCCTTAAATTTTCTTATATAAATTTACTTTTCTTAGGTATGCTAAAATATTTGCTGAGTTGACCTTTTCGAACAGGTCTTCCATACTGCTTTCTGTATAATATAGTTTTCTAGTTGGGGAGAGGTCATCACACCCAACTAATAATAATAATAATAATAATAATAATAATAATAATAATAATAATAATAATAATAATAATAATAATAATAATAATAATAATATTATTATTATAATAATAATAATAATAATAATAATAATAGCACCAAAACAACAAACAAAATACAAGAAATGGGAAGTGGGAACAAAAACAACTACATGGACGTTTCATAAGACTGACTATTGTGACCCTGTTAGGGGCCGAAATAAAGACACGGAAACACGGGGTTACAGGAACAAAGATATATTATTGACGAAAAAGAATATATATACAAGAAGTAGTATTCTGGACTGCCAGTATAGAACTTTGGTGGACGAAGACAGTGAGTTGAAATGCTTTTCGCATTTTATTATGGATGGACGAGTCCATTTGTTCTTCGTACAGGTACGGCACCAGAATACCCCCTTCCAAGCCTTACCTCCTCAGGAGTCTTAGTAACGTCCCCTTTTCGGGTTTATCTCTATGTAGGGCGGAGCCATTTATTTGTCTTTTTACCTTGTTGACTTGTCTTTGCTGCATAAAAATCACTATTTCTGTTTTGACTTATTTTTTTATAAGGTTGAACTTTTGATTTTTTATGTATATTTTTTATATGCACAATGCCCGATAATTCAATGTCTTTTGAGTCCTGTTTTACATTGATAACTCTTTGAAAGTCCTCGGCCAACTTTTGCAGTGTAAGGCTTAGTTCATTCTCTAATTTAGTTAGGACTCTACGCCTTATCTCCGTGTCATTTCCTGAGACTAACCCTTGTACGAAAATTAAACACTTGAAATTATCGGCACTCAATTCAGCTAGTTTAAAGTCGTCACAATGTTTGTTTACTATCGATGCAAAAGTAGCGTAATCTTTCTCGTCTTTCTTTACCAGGTTTATGCACTTCCAACGTTTGTTAAAGAACGTGGTCTTGGGACTGAACAATTCCGTTAATAATTTTATTACTTCTATAAAAGTTAAATCGCTAGTTTTCCGAGGCAAAATGAAATCCACGAATTTCATATGTTCCGTGGTACCTAGTTTCCTAAGTAGCAGGCGAACCTTTTTTGAGTCAGCCCAACTTTCGCAGTCAATTCTATATGAATCTTCATATCTTCGAAAATATGCTACGAACGTATTTTCTTCCGAATATGTGAAATTATCGATGTCGTTTAACACGGCGTTCTGCGAAAACGCGTTGTCACTTTCATCCCCTTGGTCTCTATGCGATATTGTTTGTATAAGTGTTTCCAATCTGTAGTCATTTTCTTTCTTTTGCTGACACATTTTTATATTTTGCGCGAGGAGAAGCTTTTGAAACTTTTCCTCAGATTGCTGTTGTTTTTCATTTTGCTCGAGTAAAAGCTTTTTAAATTTCTCCTCAGCCTGTTGTTGTTGCGAGATTTGAAATCTGGTTAATTCTGCGATGATTGACTTAAGGTCTTCCATATTTATTTTTTTTTTTTAGAAAATGAATACTTTCTTTTTTAGTATAGTTTTGTAAGAAGGTTTTTTTCTTTAGATTAGCGCTTGCTAGACGCCATTTTAGTTGTGAAAAGATTATGGAACCTTTTTTTATTACGCTTTACGCGTTTTAGTTTTAGAAAGAAAAGAAATACTGTTTCACAATTTTTTTCTTTTCGGTGGAAATAAAATCATATATTCCTTTATTTGTAACATATTCTAACAGAGTCGGAATAACAATGAATGGAAAGAGCGAGAGAGAGAGAGAGAGAGAAACAAAAACTGACCCTTTTTTTCAATTAAGAAAATAATCAATTTGGTTTATCGTGTTTTTTTTTCTTCACCGATAACTTGTTTTCAGAACTAGACAATGTGTATTCGATTTCATCAAACTTTGTTCCTTTTAAAATAAATTTAAGTCGTTTTTTCGAAGGTTCCGGCAAAAATCCTTTGTTGTTTTGTTTTTTATCCGTTGTAACTCGTCGATAGTTTCGTTGTGGTTTCCCGTATAAGTGTGAGTACTTTGTCAACCGTTAGTTGGCGACCCGTGTCAGTTCGAATTGCCTCGTCGCCAGTTTGTTGTGACCCTGTTAGGGGCCGAAATAAAGACACGGAAACACGGGGTTACAGGAACAAATATATATTATTGAAGAAAAAGAATATATATACAAGAAGTGGTATTCTGAACTGCCAGTATAGAATTGGGGTGGACGAAGACATTGAGTTGGAATGCTTCTCGCATTTTATTATGGATGGACGAGTCTATTTGTTCTTCGTACAGGTACGGCACCATAACACTGACAAAAGAAGAGACCCACGAAAACAGCTCGGCATGGCTAAGAAAAGGACACTTGAACAGAGAAACGGAATCTTTGCTGACGACTGCATAGAACAATGCGATTAGGGCAAATTAAATCAAAGTATAAATAGATCAAACCTAGGAAATTTCACCCTCGAATTTATTTTCCTCACCAGAAACCGTTCTTGCTAATTTGTTGGGTCTTAGCCTGGTCGGTGTATACAACCTTCTACATGTATGCATGTTGATAATCGACACGTCTGAACCAGAATCTAATTGTAATGTTACATTTGTATTCAGGATGTTTACCTGTAGAGATTTTCTGATAATTCTGCCGTCCTTTGCGTTCGTTTTTGTGGATTCAACTTGTGTTTTATTTCCTCTGTTTGTTCTGCAATGTGAACTCTTGCCTCCGAATATATTACAAGTTAAACAGGTTTTAGAACGGTATGGACAATCCGTTACCTAATGAAGGGCTCCACAACGGAAACAGAGGCTAGGCGGTAATTTATCTGTTTTTTTATTGGGCTGGCATGTTTTTGTAGAAGCGTGTAAATAATCCCTCTTTTTGTTTTGAATTGGTTTGAAAGAGAGTTGAAATATGATTTCTCACGTAATTTGTATGTGCGCAATGCACGACTCTTCAATGTATTTTGAATCCTATTTAACACTTACAAATTTCTGGCAGTCTTCAGATAATTATTGTAATGTCAAATTTAGCTCACTTTCTACCTTGTTTAGAACCCTACGTCTGATGTCTGCGTCTTTTTCTGATACAAGTCATTGCACGAAAACTAAACATTTTAAATGATCTGCACTACGTGCAGGTAATTTGAAATAGTCACAGTGTTTATTAACGATTGACGCAAAAGTTGCGTAGTATTCGTCATCTTTTTTACTAAATTCAAACACTTCCACTGTTTGTGGTATAAAGAAGTTCTTGGGCTGAATAATTCTGTTAAAAGTTTAACAGCTTCAGAAGATTTTCATTCGCTAGTTTTTCGGGGTAAAATATAGTCTACGAATTTGGTATGTTCTGTGGTTCCTAATTTTCGGAACAGTAGGCGACCACTTTTAGAGTCTGCCTAATTGTCACAGTCTATTTTGGATATATTTTCATACCTTATGAAATATGAAGCGAAGGTTTTATCCTAGTCTGGGGAATAAGTGAAATTGGCAATTGCACTCCAAACGGAATTCTTTGATAAAGCATTTTCGTTTTCGTTACTTTGCCCCTTTTCGACATTGTTTGTAGTAGTTTTTCGAAATTTTTTATTTTGTCCCTTTCGTCGGACTTTTGCTGTTGTTCCAGTAGTTTTTCATTTTCTTCTTTTGAAATATTTATTCCGTTTTTTATTGCTGTTCTTGCTGTGTTTCTTCAGCTTTTTATCGCCTTTTGTCGGCTTCCTTTTTTGTTTCATTGTTGCTGCATTTGGTATTTCACGAGTTCTGTCATATTTGCGTTAGAAAATGTTCCATGTTTTAAATGTGTCTTTTAAGAATGCGGCTTTTAGAAGTTCTTTCTTTTTATATTACGCTTCTAACAGAATTGTTGTTGTAAAAAGAGAAAGAGAGTATAAAACTATTTTTTCTTCAACCAAAAAGAAAAAAACACTTTGTTTTTTAAAACGCTTTTCACGCAATTGCAGAACTTACGGTCAGCACTTTAGTCAACAGAAGAAAAATAAAGTTTTTTTTCGGCGGCGAGACTGTTCTCTTTTGAAAAAAAATATCATGTATTTCATTCTTGTTAAAAATTAAAACAGTACCGGAATAGCAATAACAAATCACTGACTTTTCTTCTTTGATAGAAAATAAGTTTGTCTTTTACGTGTGTTTTTTTTTCTTTTTTGGTCTGCCGGTTAAGCCACTTTTTAGAACTATGACGTTTTCGGGTGAATTTGCCGTTGATTTTTCGACGTATATTATTTTTTACGGTTCTCAAAAAGAAAACTTTAATATACTTCGTCGCCAGTTGTGGTGTCCTTTTTAAGGTTCTCAAGAATCCCTTAACTGTACCTCGTCGCCAGTTGTAGTGAGCTTGTAAAGGGTCCAGAAGGAAAGCATGAACTCGGTGTTTAGAGAAAACAAGTATAATTAAAAAAGTATAATACAACAGAACAAGAGTGGTTGTACGTCAGTCTTGACTGCTAGTATAGACTGGTGTGTTTTGAGGTATTAACTTTCTTCCCACCGCAGGAGACTCAAGCTAGCGCCCCTAAAGAAGAAGCACGTTGACCGTTTTAAAATTTCCTGGGCAGCTCCGTCGGCATTCTCCGGTCAAGGCGCCTCGGGTAGTAAGCAATAAACTTACTCCGCTCCAAAGAGGGTAGGCAAGGCCTACGAGGGTGAACCTCCTAGGACTACCCAGGACTAATGTCTCAGATTGACTGATAAAAGGCCACCGAAGTGGCGCAGTTCCTGTCGGTCTGGTGTAGTATTTATTGTGAGCGGAAGAGTTCAAGTAGTCCGTATAAATAAGGTACCATAACAATTATGAACGAGAGACACAGTTTTAGTCTTTACTTAACTATAGATAAATAGATAGATTCTCACAGGTTTATCGTTTTTTAGACATATTTTTCAGCAACCACCCGTTTAAAGTTTCCACAGCGATCTAATTTAAAATCTAATCGTTCCTCATCGCTTTACTCAAGTTATGCACATCCGCGCGATCTTAACCTCATATCGCTTTGAGTCTGAATTCTCTTAAAAAAGAATTAATAGTTAGAAAGTATGCTTATAAATTAGCGAAAACGTTTACAGTTCAAGAACAATGGTTGACGACTTATTGATATATTACAGATTCCAGCGACACACAATGCACAGGAGACTGATCGGTCTGTACTGAGATCTAAAAGATCGATTTCCAGTATTTTTACATATTAAGCAGACCAGTGAAGTCTTCCAACGTGATGGAAAGCCTTTTCTTGTTTAAGCAACGATTGAACTACTTATTTCTGATTGCACTTTCTCTTTGTCGGGACCGGTTGTCTTGTGGGAATCATGGTTCTTGATAAGATTGGCAACATCCTGGACAATTATTTAGATGTCGCTTAGAGTTTTTTCGTCAAATAGGGATTGGGGGAGATTAGGGGTTGATGTCTCTGATTATAAAGAGTTCAATTTGCTGCAAAGCTTTTTGCAAAAGTTTCGGCTTTATTAGAGGTTGCGGAGACTACCTCTGTTAAGAATAGTTGGGATAGAGGTTTTATATTTGTTAACGATCCTGTTTGTGATTCTCCAAAACTCACGGGAGCCAAGCCTTTGATCAGACACTTTAGATTTAACAGATTAGGCGTAGGACTCTTTCGCGTTTTCTATGACCCCTTTGCAGTGGTTTCAGGCAGTTTTGAAGGCGGCTTTAGTTTCAGAGTATCTATTTTGTTGAAGGCTATTGGAATAGTGATTCCTCTGGGCAATAGCGGCAGCGCACTCATGGCTGGCTGTTTGGTCTTCGTTGGAATGTTTTGAATCGTATAAAGCTCTCAATATACAATCAGATATATCAGATGCGGTACAGGACACGTTCTTTTTGAAAATTGTTTTCAGAGGGATTTTAGATATGAAGGATCTAATAAATCAGCCATGGAGTATCAGAAAATTCTGCGATAGAAAGGGACATCAGAGAATATGCTGAACTTCGTTTTAATCTGAGTGAAAAATGTTTTGTAGTTTTTTTTTATCTTATCATTATTGTTTGCTAATTGAAAATATCGTACCTGGCATAAATAGAACGTTTAGTGATTATGTTAAATATTTTATTTTCGAAGTTTGCTATGTAAAAATTGCTGATGGTTGTAGTGTACAATAAACTACAAAACATTTTTCAAAATAAATCCGTTCTTACATTCACTTATGAGCTAAATGTTTACAAGAAAATTCCGGTTTTAGATGTACTCATTTACTCTAACAGTGATGCATTCCTCACCTCTCCCTACAATAAACCGATTTCTACTAACTCCTGCATTTTAAATTACAGAAGCGAATGTTCACACTTGTATAAAATAGCAATGATAAACAATCTATTAAACCGTGCAAAATTAATTTCTTCAACAAAAAATACTCTTCAACGAATTAAAAAATATTAAACGAGTCCTAATTAATAATCAATTCTCTAATTATTTTGTAGACAAAAAAAAATAAATTAACGATTAGAAACTTAGATAACACTAATAATAAACAGCTAAATAACTTTTATTACATTAACCTATTCTACCGAAACAAGATGCATCCACACTTTAAACTAGATGAAAAAGTTCTTAAAAACATAATACACAGATATATATCCCACGTCAATAGTAATAATAAAATCATATTTATCATCTATTATTAAAAAATTCAAAAAATTTAGCTACATAATTAACAATAGTACCTCTCAGGCCAACACCTTAGAAGAACGAACAAAGTAATATACTATATCCAATGCTCCATGAGAGAATGTATCTCCAACAATACTAAAACTAATTGTTACATTTGCTACACGACCAGTACACTTTCCTGAGGACTCACATTACATCTCTCAGATTCTATCAAAACTTGAAAGAACATAACTGCCCCCATTTAGAATTAGGAGCAGAGTATAAATTACTAGACACCATCCTCGATGTCTTCGGTCTCCCTGTACAAGGGGTTGTCAGGACAACCTGCCATGAGGATACTTCACCCTGCAAGTAAACCCTGACCAAATATTTTTAAAAACATAGTATTCGAAGACCAAATAAGATCACCTCGACACGGCTATACACTGCTTCATACAAGGAATGGTGCACCTACTCCAAGTAATGTTACCCCAACAAACAGCAATTAGGTGGATACTCTACCAAACTAGATGAATTCTTGTCTTGGGATCAGGTAGGAAAAAGAGACCATGAAAGATATACTATAACATAGTTAATTGGTCAATTGGGGAGAAGAAAATTTATGTTCTTGATTTCTTTACTAACTTAACGTTTGACAGGTAAAGGAGAACTTTAATGGAATATTCGAATATCTATGTATCTCATATAGAGATCAAGTGTTAGCCCTAGAAAGGGCCCTTTGATTTATGAGAACTTCGACTGAAGTAAAATGTAACCAAAACTGAAATTTAGACACCTTTTAGTCAACAACAAAAAATTATATATCACGACCCCAATGTCAAAAAACTAAAATATCTCAAATCACTGTATATAAAAACTAGACAACCTACATCAACAATGTTAATTATGAAACAAACAACAATATTATAAAATGTCTAGTTTCGTAATTGACTGTAACAGATCCTAATCTTTTAATATATGTTTTTTCTACTTTTTAATTTTTCATGCGTTTCGCACATGATCACGTCTTGCATTCGGTATCTTATTACTCATGCATTCATTTTAGCAGCTATATATAAGCATGGTGTTCGACAACCTCAGCAGATATGAACACACCAGATTAATTCCCCACTTGAAGATGATTGAATGAATCAAGCGAAAGTACTCGCAAAGAATGGAATATCAAACCTACGGATCCTATATACAACATTTCAACAAAAATACTCAATGGAGCGTCCGAAAAAAAAAAAAAGAAAAAAAGACTTATTAAACACAAGCATCCGGTGTTGTTCAATAACTTATATATATATATATATATATATATATATATATATATATATATATATATATATATATATATATATATTGTTCGGATCGAGGGTCGTGTTCCCCCGATTATAAACGTGTTTAGTTGAATCAAGCAATGTTGCATGCAAAGACAGAGTAATAATTAATAAACAAAAATGAAGTAGTTCAAATAACGTTTATTGAACGTGTGTGTACGTGGAATGATGAAGTGTGTGATGTATGCATGTGTGTCGATGGAAAAACAGTTCTTGAAAAAGGTATAAGAGGAAATGAATCCGGCGAGAGGAAAGTCTTTGAAAGCCGGACACAAAGAAAATGAGTTGAGAACTCTTACCGTTGTTTGCCCACGTGTGTTGGTAGTTGTTTATGCCGATGCCATTTGGAGAGAAAAGCGTTAGACGAAGCGCTAGTGTATTAGCGTCGTTCTGTCGACCAGAGAAGAGAGAGAGAGATGGAGCGCTGGTGCCAGCGCACTTCTGCCGATGCTGGTCGGTGAAAAAGAGGTCGATTTTCCGTATTGCAACGGGTTTTATAGTCAGAAGGGCAGATAACTCTGGTGTCGCTTTACAGTGCCACCTGTCGGTGAAAAAGCGACACCTACCGGCAAACCAGTGTAGTTATGTTTTGAAAGGAGGAGGTAACAGCTACAAGGACTCCCCCCCAGATTGAAAAATATTGAAAATATTATTCAATATGTACAGTTGTAGATGAGAAGCATTCTTTGTGGGTATGTCTGTTTTGCTGTTGAAGATTAGAAAAAGTAGTGTGCACGCTACTTATTTCTGTTTTTCTATCTGTATTGAATGATTGATCGCAAGTGCGTCTGCGGAATTGAGTGTTTGTAACGCATGTGGATCTGCGTGTTGTTTGCATGCAATTGGGTCTGCATCAAGTTTGCGGTCGAAAAATGTAGAGTGCAAGCGAATTTGCACTTGTTGGTGGCGTTGTTCATGTTGATTAGTCTGCGTGATGCGGAGCTGATGAACGAACGTTGAATTGTCAGTGTTGTCCGGGAATGTTTGGTGCTTGGGTCTGCGCGGTTGTTGATGAGTGAGCACAAGTGAGTCTGTGCAGTTGTTGATGAGTGAGCACAAGTGAGTCTGTGCAATTGTTGATGAGTGAGCACAAGTGAGTCTGTGCAATTGTTGATGAATGAGCACAAGTGAGTCTGTGCAATTGTTTATGAATGAGCACAAGTGAGTCTGTGCAATTGTTGATGAATGAGCACAAGTGAGTCTGTGCAATTGTTGATGAATGAGCACAAGTGAGTCTGTGCAGTTGTTGATGTTGTTCATGTTAATTAGTCCGTGTTGTGGAACTGATGAACAAACATCTAGTTGTTGAGATTGGTGGTACACTATGGTCAAAATCAGATGCACAAATGTTTGCAAGTGAGTTAGCAGGTCCAGGTACAAGTGGGTCTGTACTGGTGTTGGTGTGCGTCGTTCGAGTTGATGTGTCCCCCAGTTGATCAACGAACGTCCAGTTGTTGAGTATTTAGTCGTCCATTGCAGTTGTACTCATTTTGACCTAGTGTGATTTCTTCCATAGTGTCGTCAGTGATGTCCGGAAATGTTTGGTGCTTGATGAATGTCCGGGAAAATGTGGTTGTTCATCTTGTGTTGAAGATTGTTGGTAGGCCTTGAAGGATGATGTTGTTCGTGTTTGTCATCGTGTGTTGGTCGTTTTGTAGTTTTCTTTTCCTTTATATATATATTACCAACACGTGGGTAGAAAGGAAAAAGAAAAAAAAATGGAGTCGTAATTTGTTTCACACACGGAATGACGTTTTTTGTTTTCGTTTTAGTTTGTTTGAATGTTAGTTTCCACGTAGAGAAAGAATGGCGGCTTCTCTTTCCTTTGTTGTTGAAAAGAAAGAAAAAAAAATTTCGTATTTTCTTTTTTTGTTTGTTTGAATTTTCATTTCCACGTGGTTCGAGAGATAAAAATGGCGTTTTTTTTTTTTTTTTTTTTTATCAACACGTGGTCATGGCAAGGGGTGGCGGCATTTTTTGAATTTTTTTTTTTTTTCAACACGTGGTCACGAAAAAGATGGGCAGCGTGAGCGTTTTTTTTCTTTTTATCTCCACGTGTTCAAAACAAAGGAAGTGGCGTCTTGTAAGGTCCTTTTGTTCGTCGAAAAAGAAAAGAAAGGATTGGCAAAAGTTTGTCTTTTTCTTTGCATATATATTTATCCGACACGTGGGTGGAGAAAGGGAAGACGAAAAAATGAAATTGTAACTTGTTTTATACTCGGAGAAGCCGAGAAATGTTTTTGTTTTTCTTGTTTGGGTATTTCCGCGTGGCCAGGAAAAATGGAGACGGTGGCTTCTTTTCTTTTGTTTGTTTGTATATTTCTACCTCGTGGATAGAAAAAAAAAGAAAAAAGATGGGTGCGTAATTCGTTTCACCACGAAAGGAAAAACGAGAAATGATTTTTTTTTTTTTTGTTCTAGTACGAAATTAATTACTCCGCCACATACAACAAAGCTTGCACGTCGGGTCACCAATGTTCGGATCGAGGGTCGTGTTCCCCCGATTATAAACGTGTTTAGTTGAATCAAGCAATGTTGCATGCAAAGACAGAGTAATAATTAATAAACAAAAATGAAGTAGTTCAAATAACGTTTATTGAACGTGTGTGTACGTGGAATGATGAAGTGTGTGATGTATGCATGTGTGTCGATGGAAAAACAGTTCTTGAAAAAGGTATAAGAGGAAATGAATCCGGCGAGAGGAAAGTCTTTGAAAGCCGGACACAAAGAAAATGAGTTGAGAACTCTTACCGTTGTTTGCCCACGTGTATTGGTAGTTGTTTATGCCGATGCCATTTGGAGAGAAAAGCGTTAGACGAAGCGCTAGTGTATTAGCGTCGTTCTGTCGACCAGAGAAGAGAGAGAGAGATGGAGCGCTGGTGCCAGCGCACTTCTGCCGATGCTGGTCGGTGAAAAAGAGGTCGATTTTCCGTATTGCAACGGGTTTTATAGTCAGAAGGGCAGATAACTCTGGTGTCGCTTTACAGTGTCACCTGTCGGTGAAAAAGCGACACCTACCGGCAAACCAGTGTAGTTATGTTTTGAAAGGAGGAGGTAACTGCTACAATATATATATATATATATATATATATATAATTATTGGCACATAAAGAAGGAAAACACTTTACTAACAGGAACATGTTCAAAAGGTACTGTAGCTTGATTATCTCCCTTGATCTGGAGTTATGTGCTCTTGCTAACTATAAATAGCCACCATCTTGTGTGAGCATGTACTTAATACAGCTCTTATTTCACATGGAACTAGAATAAAACAAAGGAAACACTTTACAAAGAGAAATGAAAAATAAATTATGGTTGACACAAAGAAAGTCTACATTTTCCAAAGACAAAAAATCGTAGTTAACGCATAAATTATTAATCCGGACAAGATAAAAAGGTACTGTGGCTTTTTTTTTTAAGTTTGGCATTATAATCCTGTTTTGGTGTTTCTTTTTTATGTTCTACTTTTTGGTATTCCTACTAATCTGCAAAAGTACAGGTGGGCATACAACTTTACAAAAAGTTGTAACAGCCAGAGTTAATATGTGAAATTTTTTAAACAATTTCTCATTTCACACTGTTTTTCGAGTTTGGTAACTTGGTTAATAGGACTTTACACCAGTTAACACTCAGTTTACCAATTACCTGTTATAAAACTGTTATGATGCATGTGATTTCTAAATAATAACATTGTTCATATACTTTTGAAGGAGATGACACAACCTGTTTTAAAAGGTGATTTAAAAAAAAATTTTTTATTTATTTTTAAAAAATATAAGGACCAAAGTTTCGAATAGCAAAATAAAAAGTCAAGTGTTTCCTAATAATAATGTTTCTTAATCGATCTGTGTTAAAGCATAATTAAATTAGAAAAAAGTGGTGCTATTACCGAATAGGCATTCTCCCGACTTGCATTCTCCCGACTTTTACCGAGTCTGAAGACGGACGGTATAAATAAAACGGTTCAGTTATATTTCGGCAGATTACACGTTTTCAGTCAAATTAAAAGAGTTTAAACGACAGTTATTATTTATATTACTTATTCATTACTTTCAAGAGTTAAGTGACATTTATTCACGCTAAAGTATTAAAGCGACATTTCTTCTTTATATTACTAACTCATTACTATTTAATACCTTTTCTCTAGTACAGTTGAAGCTACTTGTTTAGTTATCTAAAGTAACTTGGTGAGCCCCATTAATACTAGGAACACCAACATACTTTCTTCGATTAACTAAAGTAATTCGCTGAGCCACATTATTACCAGAACAAATTCAAACCGACTTAACCAACTGCTGCTCTTTGCCATTCTCTATGGTCGAAGGATTCTATTTCCGACAATCCATGATGTGTAAGTTAAAAAGTCTGACTGAGATAGACGTTATTTTACTTTGATTTACAGTTTTGATTACTAAGTTAAGCACCCAAATATATCGTCCGGATAAATTCTGGGGAGAAGGGAATTTTGGAGAGGACTTCTGGCTTCCGGTGAATAAATCGTGTATGGATGCCTGAAAGCGATACTACACTTTTTTTTTTATTCATATTAATTTGAGACTTTTCTTTCATCATATTCAAATAATTAACATAATACAGACTATTTGAAAAAATAATTTATTTGTTTTTTATTTGTTTTTAAAACATTTTAAAAATTTTCATTGATTTTTTTTTTTATCCGTATTTGATTAACCGTCTAAAATGCATTGTTGTTAAACCTCATGATAATTTTCTTTTTAATTAATTTGGTACTACTTCAGTTTAGGTTTGAATCAGAGCGTATTTGTTTTCAGTGCCACCGGAAGTAATATAGAAGTCCATCTTTATCACTTTTGCAAATCTTTTTCTTGACTTTTCCTTTGCCAACTGACCCTGCTACCTCAATTTCTCTGTATCGACTTACCCAAGAACTCTTAGTGATTTTTATAAAATCATTCCTGCCTCCAAGCCTGTTCGGGTTAGTAGTTAGACCCCTCCCCTTCCTTATATCATATGATGTAACAACGAAACTACTTATTTGCAACTGTTTTTAATGTCAAAATCGTTCCCAGGGCACTCTTAGCAAACCTCATAAAACCATGCTATTGAATACTGGAGTGATTCTATGAAATTGCCAACTCTCATAGATGTTTTCAATGTGACCATATCAATTAAGATTTCTGTCATCCAAAGTCTTTCTAAAAAGAGTGTGTGTGTGGGGGGGGGGAGTAAATGATTTGAAAAATGTTTGACTTTTTTTAATGGTAATAGTTTAATAAAAATATTCATCCATTTTTACTTGTCCGGAAAATTGCATTAATGGTAAACAAATAACTGATTTCGGACAGAAATTCTAAGAATGATTGCCATTGACATATTTAACATGTAGTAAACAGTCGATAATAACATATAACGTTGAAATTAATGTCTAAAATTTCTTATCTATATTTCTAGAAACTTGTAAGGAAGGGGTATCAAGAGGATTTCAATACTTAAGAAGTCAGTGTCCTGACGGAGAATCCAGAGTCAGTCCCAGAAATGTCAGAATAAGTTAACGATTTGAAAGCCGCAAAAGATGTAAAAAGGCAGATGAGAAACTTCATGGTTAAGAAAGAAAAAAATAGCCCTAAAAAAAAAACTTGAAAAAACTTCCTGAAATACAAATGTAAAGAAAAAGGTTGTTTTCTAATCGTAAACTGCTTCAGATATTTCCAGAACTGGCTTTGAATTCTGTGTCGAGATTTGGGACTATCTTTGTAAGTTCTGAAATCCTTAAATCGATATTATATTTATATATTTTCTACATTGATTGATCAGCACCAAAGAAAACAAATTCCTGTTTCAAAAAGACACACTGGTAAAATTACAATCGTATGAAACATCAGTGGAAGAATTAAATTGTTGTCTTATCTGCGGAGAGTAGGCTCAGAAGGCCAGAGAGTCGATGTTGGAATTTCACATTGAAGAGTTGAATGCAGATAATAGTATTGATAAGCTGATTACCATGCCGAATGAACTCCTTGGATAAGAGGAGGATCAGAAGAAGTGCAGAGAATTGGTGAATTTGAAGAATACCAAAGGCCAATTGATAGGTTTGTAGGGATGACGAGGTTACCTTCCCTTCAAAGCTTTTTGGGGATGGAGTTTTGGATTTAGAGTTATACCCCTTGGAAAAAGGGTCAAGTCCCCAAATCTAATGAGAACATGTACCCTCGTCCCGGCTCTTGTGAGACCACGAGGTCTGAGAATGACTTTAGTTCTTCCTATGTTAGTAGCTGTTCACTGAGCAGAACACTTACTGGATCGCGACCCGGCTTTTACTACAAAATCCCATGTGGCGACTGTAAGCAAATCCTTGTGTGCTTCACACGAATTCCTTACTTTTGTTACAATTATGTGCATTCAATTATTTTGGGACGTGTATTAACTGTTTGTATGTTTACGCTCTGTTGTGCTACAGTTTGTGAAGGCAAATCTTAATCATCATATTCAGTTTAACATTCGTTTTACATGCTGTCATTCATTAGACGGCTTTAAGAAATTGACTTCCAAAGTAACCTGTCTCTGACCAGGTTTTTATTTATCCCTCTTTTCCTCAGGTCAATTTTTATCACTTCCTCCCATGTTTTGCTCAGTTTTCCCCTGTGAACTGAAACTGCTATTTGAACTAACCGAAGAACTCTCATCTATTATTTGAACGTGATCATACTATCGAAATCTACTCTTCTGTAAATATTTCCTGTTATCTCAAACAATTAATAAATGTATATTCATTTAACCGGCCCCTTTTGTTGTCTTTGTAAGGTGAAGGATGAACTGTATGATTATTGCTTTTGTTTCTTTTAAAAAAACTTTGTTGTGAATGTATATTTTTTGATAAAATAAAATAATAACCAATATGAGAATAATAGTCCGAATATAAACAAATACAAATTATCAATCCTCATCTCAAAAAAATTAATAAAAATATCGTTACTTGTAATGAATGGGTATCCAGACCAGAACATATCAAAGAATCCTGAGTCAGGCCCGGAAATCGTTTATGATTTGAAACATTTTTCATTAAGTGGCTAATTTTTTAAAACTTTAACCTAACACTTCACATGCTTAGTGTCGTGTGCCTTTTTACAACTGTTTTAACGGCTTTCAAATCGTAAAGAGCTTTGGCTATTCTAAGGAACTGATTCGGGATTCTCTATCGAAGTATGGAAGTCCTCTGGATACCTATGCATTGCAAGTACCAAACTATCATAAAAAAGGAATCTATATAAATAGTGTAAGTTTCCAAAACTATTGTTCATGATTGTAATGTAAATACAGTTTTGTTTTAGTTTCATTCTTCGAAAACGTTCATCTGGTACTATTAGATCAGGATACTAGCTTCCTGACCAAAAATGCACCAAACATTGATGTTATTGTTTTTATCCTTTCCCTTTGCAAAACTCAATCATGTTCTGCAAAGCCCAAAACAAAAACAACAATTTTCCTCTAGAAAACCAATCCATTGTTAGCAACTGTAAACCATTGTTCAAATATGTTAAAGCAAAAACTAAAATTCAAAAAAGCGGGAGTACAGTATGAGGTGATGAGACAGTGTATTTAACAGACACACCAGTAGCAACAGCTGGTGTACTAGCAAGTTTTTTCAATCTGTTCATTCTTTTGAAGAATTTGGTACACTACAGGAGAGTTATGGGGAGGCTACAACAAAAATTATGGATGAACTAAAAATAGAACCCAAAGCATAACACTATTACTATCCAAGTTGGATGTTAGTAAAAGTATGGGACCTGATGAAATTCATCCTAAAATATTGAAATACTTATCAAATGAAGGCTTTATCAATGCAATAACCAATTTGTTTAGGAAATGTATGGAATATGAAGAGATTCCATATATTTGGAAAACAGCTATAGTAATACCGCTACATAAAAAACGTTCGATACATTTAAAAAGTAATTACAGACCAGTTTCTCTAACATGTATTTCATGTAAGGTATTTGAAAAAATAATTAGAAACCACATATTAAATTTTATAAAGGATGATATAAATTGTAACCAACATGGCTTTGTCCATGGTAAATCAACATTATCTAATATTTTAGAAAGTATTGACATTATAAATGAATATTTGATGGAGGCATGGACGACTGCACGGGGGGTGGGGGGGCTCAAGCCCCCCCACTTTTTAACTTGCCCCCCCCCTTTACGGTCATCAATAATGAAGTTATATGTGCATGTGTTTAACCGGGCCCCCCCCCACATTTTTATAACTGTCCCGCCGGTCCTGGATGGAGGAGGATAGTGCAGATATCATATATTTGGATTTTAGCAAGGCATTTGATACGGTATCTCATTATCGTTTACTAGTGAAAATGAAAAAAATGTTGGTATTACTGACAAAATGGTAAATATTGTGAGGGAGTTTTTGAAGGATAGAACTATGAAGGTAAAGGTTCAAAACAATTATTCTGAATCACAGTACATACCCTCCGGTGTTCCGCAGGGTTCAGTATTGGGTCCTTTGTTGTTTTTGATATTCATAAATGACTTACCTAATAATATAAATTCAGAAATAGAACTGTTTGCTGATGTTAAACTACTTGTGAGACCTTTATCAAAGGAAATAACACAGATGGATCTAAATAAATTATCATATTGGGAGGACATTTGGAAATTGGGATTTTACCTAGACAAATGTAAAGTACTATATGTAGGATCCAGGAATGTTGGAGTTGAATATGTACTATACAACAGAGAAATCAAAGAAGTAGATGCAGAGTGGGGTTTGATAATGCATTTAAGGCAAATAATCATATTTTGACAATTGTATCGAGGGCAAATAGAATGATCTGGTGGATGGTTAGGAATATTATTTCGAGGGAGAAAAATGTGTTAAGGATATATAAAGCTCTAATAAGACCTCATATAGAATACTACACCCAGGCCTGGGCTCCAGCGACTAGATATGGAAATTGGAATGTAATATTGAAACTGGAAGGCGTACAAAGAAAGGTGACAAAACTAATAAGTAAATGGGTGCAATTACAGGGAGAGATTGGACAAATTGGGATTGACTACTTTGCTGGAGAGAAGAATGAGAGGTGATATGATTGAGACTTTCAAGATAATTAATGGCTTTTCTAACTATGGTGGGCATTTTCTTAGTATTTCTCCTAGATCTGGAAGGTTATTGTCAAGGGAGTTTTCAAAAACTAGATCTGTTAACCAGTTAAGTTTTTTTTGCTCACAGAGTAATATTTTTGGAATAAGTTGCCAGATTAAAAACAGCAATAGCGTGGATCAGTTCAAGATGAGGTTGGATGAATTCAGAGAAAGTGGTAGGAGGGGGAAATTGAGAAGGCACTTTTGGGAGTTATCAAATGAAATATTTAACAGAATTTGATCTGGATATCGAAACTGTACTAAAAGTTTTTTGTTTTTTTTAGTTTTTTTAACAGTTGAATTGAGAAGATAGTTAAAGGGGAGATGCCCAAGGAGGCATAACAAACAAATAAATAAATAAACACCATGAAAAAATATTTGAAGATATAAAGAACTTGAAGCATAAACACTTTTACCAAAATTATCAGATTCGGCATTAAATACTCCGAAAAGGGTTGATATGCTGTAAAACAAAACAATAACCAAACCAAACCAAACCGAAAACGCCCAGATCTTTCTGGACAATCCAATATTTTAATTTTCTGTCCGTTTTACAATTTTCTTAAAAGCTTTTTTTCATTAGTTAATTTAATGAACTATTTTCTGATTCTCGTCTAAGAAGATTTTAATCATAGCCATCAGAAGACAGTCTATTTTTAATGAATTTTAATTTCAAACATAAAATTGTTTGAGAGTTAAATTCAGTTTTATTTTTTGTGCTACTTGACTGAAACTCTGCAAAACCGAGCTTTTTTATGAGTACACTTTTCAGAAAAGATCAAATATGTATTTTTGAGCAACCAGGTTATTTTAATGGGGATTGGGATATCTATTATATTAAATATGAATTAATGAACGTTTGTTTCCCTAAGGCTTTTTTCTCTTCTCTATAGAATAGTTCATATTAACCCGAATTTTTACCGTTGTGATATATGGAACAGGCCAGAAATAACATAGCTGTAGCCGAACAATAAATTTGTACCGACATTATATGAAATAACCTTTTCATTTTTTTTTCCTGTCTTAAAGATAAGGTCAATTATTCTCCCCCCCCCTCCCGGTGTTTAGAATGGGTTTAATAATTTTCTTCAAGTCAGTGATTCAACTTTATTTTATTTTAGTTTTATCAAATTCATTTTTTTGGGGGGGGGGGGGAGAGGGCTACAAAACTTTTCAATCTTAATTAACTCTAACCCTCTGTCACTTCGGTTAAATTCGTTTTTGGTTTTGCATTCATATTCTTTAGTGTCGTCTGCCAGTTTACATTATTTTCTGGCTTTCTAATCATAAACTGCTTCGGCCGTTTCTGGTTTGTTTCGTAAATCGCAATTGGAAACATTCAGGTCGATATGAGTCCACTCCTTTAGAAGCAACCTTTTTTTATTTTCATATATACTTTAATAACACGGTACTTGTCCAGATATTGACCCTAATTTCCGTGACTGCCTGGCAGCAGCAAGCCGACAGCTAACGGAAGCGTCCGAGACCTGCCGAATCGAAAACGAGGTTGGCGTCAAAAGCAGACGATAGCGATTTGAAGGAGAGACGCTTGGCAATTGTAGAAAATGAATTTCGAAGTGCTGTGTCGTATAATTGCCTCTCCGGAGCAGTGCATTAACTTTTGCCAGCAGAAAGCTCTGCTGGCAAAAGTTATGCGATGCGGCGGCGGCCGACTTTGCCGGCTAGTACCGCGAAAGACTGTGACGGAGAAATATGCCTGGAGATGCCCCACCCAGGAATGCCGGGCTTGGATTTCGTTGCGATCGGGGACGTTTTTTTTCGCGGTCAAAACTAGAAATTGCAACAATTTTAAAGATGATATACCTGTGGTCCCAGGATATGGCGACCGGGAAAAACTTACTAAAAGAATGCGGCGTACTGTCTCGAACCATGCAAGTGAACTGGAAAAATTTCCTGCGGGAAGTGTGCATCGAACACCTAGCGCGAAACCCCAGACGACTCGGAGGCCCAGGGCATACGGTTGAGATAGACGAGAGTCTGTTCAACCGTAGGAAAAACAACGTCGGCCGTGTTCTTCAGCCACTCTGGGTCTTCGGGGGGGGGGGGGGGGGATACGACCCCGCAGAGAAGGAGGGTTTCCTGGTGACGGTACCAAACAGAAATGCCGAAACACTCCTTCCAATAATCAGACAGTACGTCGCCCCTGATTGCTGGAGGGCTTACAGCAGGTTAGGAGAGGAGGATGGATATCGACACCTAACTGTGAATCACGCCCAACATTTCGTGGACCCGACGACGGGGGCATGCACGAATCATGCGAGAGAATGTGGAAGGGAGCGAAGCAGAGGAACAAGAAAGAATGCGGGACGAGCAGGACCCTAATAGACGGCTATCTGCGGGAATTCATGTGGCGTCAGACTTTCAAAAAAGACCCCTTCTACACCATATTATCGCAGATAGCCGTACTTTATCCAGTCGTCGGCGCCCAACAATCTTCTGCTCCGCCTCCTTCCACATCCTCGACGACGACCCCATCCTCCTCTTCTGTCTGTATTTCGCTAAGCCCCCCCTCCAAAAAAAAACAAGCCCTTACCCCCCCCCAGGAAAAGAATCTAATGAAGGAAAAAATGCTTAATGTAAAAAAAAAAAAACCCTCCAAAAAAAAGCTAAAATAATGAAACAAAAACAATGCGTAATTGCAAAAAAAAGAAAGTTACAAAATAAATGGTTTAAAAAAGTTTTTAAAAAAAACAGTTTTTATTATTTTAGAGTTTAAAAGTTAAAAAATGGTTTTAAAAAGTAAAAAAGAAACAAGTTTCTATTATTTTCGCGTTTTAAAGTTTAAAAAAACAGTATATTTTAGTTAAAACTTTTTTATTATTTTTTAAAAAACTTTTTGTAGAAACGCTAACTTTTTTTTACTTTTTTAAACCATTTTTTTTAATTTCAGCTATGGGTTTGTTCATTTATTTCATTTTTTGTATAAAAATATATGCATTTCTTTTTCTTTACGTATATTCATCGTCTTACATCGACTCGGCAGGTCTCGGACGCTTCCGTTAGCTGTCGGCTTGCTGCTGCCGGGCAGTCACGGAAATTAGGGTCAATATCTGGACAAGTACAAGTTTGTTTCGTAAATCGCAATTAGAAACATTCAGGTCGATATGAGTCCACTCCTTTAGAAGCAACCTTTTTTATTTTCATATATACTTTAATAACACAATATACATGTTTCGGAATGTTTACGAAACGCTGTGAGAATAACATCCAAGATAAAAAGTGTAGTTCAAATAATACAAATAATAGACAGTATACATAAAAAAATATACTTTAGTTCTAGGATTGAGTTACTTTTGAAAAAAAGTTGTTTCAATTGTTCTAGTTAGCAGTAATTTATAATTAACTGAAGTTATCTATGTATTTATTTTGCCCCCGTCTAACTCTGTTACTTCAACCAACTTCTAATATTTCTTAATTTCTCTGTGGGAATTTGGAGAAAGAGTGACTCTCTTTCCAGTTAATTTATATAGTGTGTCCATACACACCGTAACACGCATGTAAATTAGATAACAACTCTCTTTGCTTATATATTATCCGTAAGGATAACATAGAATTAAAGAGACTTATTTTTTTAGTTATGCAAGAAGAATGTCTTAAGATATATTACAGTCTATGAATTTTTTAATGAAATCAAACAGAACAGTGGTAGAGTTTTGCTCCAATGGGTCATGAATACGTCTAGTAATTAAAGTTGTACACAAAAATGTGACTAAACTAATAAAAGGAATAAAGGATCGTTATTATAAAATATGTGGTAATAATTAGGTTTAAATACTTTACTAGAGAGAAGAATGAGTGATGACTTAATGAAGACTAATTAATAGGAATTAAAAAATAAAACCCATTTTTTTTAACATCTCTTATCATACTAGAAATTTATTAACAAGAAAGATTTTAAAAGTTAAGATTTTTAATTTGATAGAACAATATACTTTGGATTATTCGGACTACTGTTCTCATCTTGGGTGTTATTCTCACAACGTTTCGACCGATGTTACCTCCAACCTTCTTCAGATGCATCTTTTAACTTAGTTCACCCCAAACAAGGCAAGTTGCTACTGTAGACGTAAGTGGTTACTGAGAATTAGGGTTAAAGTTTAGGGGGTCATCCTAAATTGGAAGCTGTGCAGCTAGATGTTTGGTCACATTAGGTTTTAATTTCTACATGTCGGTACAATCGGCGAAACGGGGAGCAGGGAGAGAGTTCAAAAGACCGGCAGCTCGAGGAAAGAAGCTATTAGAGTAAAAGGCTCTCTGGCATCTGGGGATCTTCACATTTAATAGATAAGATCTAGCTGATTGTCGGGTTGATTGGATGTATTTACGTCAAGGGGGCACCATAGCAACAAGTTCATCGGAGCACATTACATTGAAGTACTTGTAAAACAGGCACAAGGATGCAACATTGCAGCGGTGAGACAGGGGTGGGAGCTTGGTGGATAGTGAGGGACCTATTAGATTAGATACTCTATTTTGGACCTTATCTAAGAGGGAGAGACTGGTGGATGGTGCACCAGCCCAGATGTGATAACAATACCCAATGCATGGGCAGATGGTGGCTTTGTAGAGATATAGGATACTAGCAGGTGTGAGAAGTTTTCTAGCACGGTAGACGGCCCCCACTTTATTCTTTATTTGCAGCAGCCTTGGCAA
>OY744516.1:147344524-147352024 GCA_963556195.1 Sepiola atlantica
TATTTCAGACTAATGTACTATCTTGCAATGCTAAATTCAGGGGAGGGGTAGTATAGTAGCTGTTTTGTTGTCATGAGACCCCCCCCCCGTCATTACCTCCTCCTTAACGGGACAGTGTAGTACATGATCATTCGTCATGATAATATCCTTCCAGGAATTGTACTCCTTTCTTTGGGGGGGGGGGTAGTGCAGTATCTGTTCTTTGATCATGATACCGTTCTCCCAGGGATTACCTTTGTATTTTTTAGGGGTAAGGGGTAGCGTTATACTATAAAAAATATGAGAGCTCTGGTCCCATATTTTTCATAGTTTAAATAATTAAACTATAACTTTGTTACTTTTTAAAATGTTAATTTCATATAAGTAAAATAAGTTTTCTGATTATCATTGAATGTATCTTTTTTCTCTAAAGTCGTCTGCCAAATTTAAAATTATACATAAAGTGCAAAAGGTTGGTGATCGCGTATCTATATCACATTTTATATTTACACATGTATATGTCTACCTACATATCTACCTACCTATATATCTACCTACTTACATATCTATCTACTTTCCTATAGGTAAGAAGCAGATTCGTTCTTTCAGTTAGTACCATTTTCGTAGATCTTCATTTAATACATTATATGAATTCCAATTCATCAAACCTTTCATCAGAACATTTTTTGGGGAATAATTAGGCAAGAAATTCAAACAACAAAACGATCAATCATTTCAATCTCTTAAGACCCCTGTGAAATATTTTTCCATGCATCTTAAATCGGATTATTGATCTCTTTAGACAAAGAACACGTCTTCTGTTTGTTAACTTAATTTATTCTTCAGGCTTTTTAAAATGAACCATTCCACGAAAAGTGCAAGTGAAAATTAATGTGGGATTTTTTTAGAAGAATACACGGTACTTGTAATGAATAGGCACCCAAATGAGGTGGACATTTCTTAACATTCACAGCAAATCCTCGTCTAGCTAAAACCACTGTAAATAATTTTTCTTTCGTCCTGTGTCCCTAAACCTAAATGGAACTTCTGTGAGCACAGTTTCTTTTAAATAACTACCCGTCGTTTGAACACAATACCACTGGACTGATTCCCAGCTGACTAAGTCGTTTTCAAGTACAATGTTAACAAATTTTTATCGAGCCATTCTCTGAAATAATCAAATTCTGCTAAGTTTCAACCATCGTCTCCAATCCTCATGGTGTCAAATGTGGGACTATCAGAAAAAAATACACGGTACTTGTAATGAATAGGCATCCAAATTAGGCAGACGTTTTTTCATGATTAGTTTTGTCAGGGTTTTTTTTAGCAATAGAAATTAAAAGTTGTCCTACTTGGAAATTAAACGGTACAAATTATTTTTTCCTATCAAATCAAAGTATTAAAAGGTTAACACTAGAATTTACCTAAATATTCAAAATGTCGGTACTTCTATAGGAGAGGATCAATATCGAACTGAATGTTTCTGACTGTGATTTATTTATGTGTGAAGCTAAAAAATATTTTTTTGACTCTAACGTAACTTGATTTTTGCATGTCGTTTGCCTTTTTACATTTTTTGCAGCTTTTGAATTGTAAACTGTTTCGGCCATTTTGTTTTTTTTCTGGTGATTCCAAATATGCCATTGGTATTGCTTGGAAATAAATCATTGAAAACTAAAGTAAATTATGAATAATAAAAGTAAATTATAACAGTAAACTAAAGTGTGACCCACACACAGCTTTATATATATATATATATATATATATATATATATAATTTTTATTCGAATGTTTTAAAATAATTATTATAAATTAATCTCTAATACGATAAAGATATGCTATATATTGGGGATAGAACATTATTATAGAAGAGATCATAAAAATAAACAAATGTAAAGTCACATTTTTTACAAGTTTAATAGTTTCATACAGTTCAACAAAGAATATTATAAAATATAGTAAAGTCCTTTAAAACTAGGTTTATTCAAAGAAACAAGTTTTCTCACCATAAGGGGGAAGAAAAACAATTATTTTACAAGCTTTAGTTTTCATCATAAATTTTAAAAAGATTATCAATCATTTATGAAATCTGAAAAAATAAGAATTACACTTAAAAAAGGGGGTAAAAAAGTATTTGCAATAGTGAATTCGCAGATATATTACTAGTTGTCAAAGGTTATCCTTATTTAGAATATTTTAGTAAAAAATTTCTAAAAAAATTCTAATATATTTTAATTTTTTTTTTAACTTTAACCTAATGAGTTTTTCTACTTAATCTGTATTTACATTTTTTTCAAATTGTAAACTGTTTCGGCCATTTCAGTTTTTTTCTGTAAAACTCAATCGGAAACATTCGGGTCGATACCGGTCTTCTATAAAAGCAGAAAAAATTCAAATAAAAAAATAATTCTCGTAATTTTACACAAAAATCAAATTTACTTAAAATATGAGTGCAATTAAACCTGTAGAATTAATTATTACGTTTTTCAGCACAAATTTATCTACATATTAAAAATTTAAATAAAAACTAATTCCTTAAAAAAAAAAGAAGTGCATGGAAGTGCACCAAAATAATTTGCATGATTCCAAAAGGCAACTTTGAATTGTCGCCACTACGAAAAACAGACAAAACTAGCCATGAGAAAATGTCAGCCTCATTTAGGTGCCTATTTAGGTGCCTATTTATTACAAGAACTAAGAACAGCCTAATATGTTAGATATTATTTCTCATGATCATCTTAGTGTCTTTATTTGAATTCCCATGTGTGGACTGTTGTAATTTTTAGAATTTATCTATTATAAATACATGTAAGGAGGCATTTTGGTTGTACGTCATCACCTTCTTTTACTAGTTACTTTAATTCTTGCTCAATCATTCTTCAATGCGATCGCATTTACCAACCGTCTTCTCTTGTATGCGATACATAAAAGAATGACATAAATTGTTCACACAATACAAAGGAATCAAGCAATAATTCTCTGAAAGGGATGTGTAACCAAAAGAAAAGTTAAAAATAACGTGAGTATGTAAACAAAACTGCATATCACTTCCTTGCATTTGAAGGTTTGAAGCTAACTTCTTATTCAAGTCGTCTGTTCAAAAGCGGTCTTTAAGACCTTTAAATATCTGTTGCGCGTAAAATCCTTTAAAGTGTAAAATTGCGGAGAGATCTTCTACCTTTCTCCAGGTTTTTAGTCACCCCACCCATCTTCTTTGTAGGAATATCATATTTCCTGTTGAACTTTGGATCCGTTTGAATCCGTGGAATGTCATTCCGAATTTTGCATAACACAAAAGATTGGGGCAACATTTTTCTTCGTTCCAATCGTTATTATATATTATGATATATTTCACAGGCACACATATACATACACGTTTATGTCATTCCGTATCTTCCGATTTATACATATGTATGAATGTTTATCGTTGTGAATACAGATAAATATATATATATATGTATACATGTGTATGTATGTTTACATATTTACATATACAGAATAATCTCCTAAACAAATGAACGGATCCTTATGAATTTTGGAATATGTATTCAAGATTCGAGGTGGCACCGTGGGTAACATGGGCACATTATTTTTTTTTTGTAAACTTTGACATATAGAGGATGCATTTATTTCTATGTATAAGATGCATTCCTAAAATAATTAACCAATCATTATTAATTTGGGAATACAGCTTCTAGGCATAAGGTGGACTATATTTAGTTTGATTTAGTTTCATGCAAAGGCGTCAAAGAGAGGTTGGATGTCTTTTGTGAAAATTCAGATACCTCAGATTTTTTAATAGGTTTAATAATATATATTAGACATGAATTAATAAATATTCCCTCAATTTCAGTGTATTTCAAAGGGATTTTAGGAGGCATTATATGGACATGAACTTTTATTTGAAAATTCAAATATTTCAGATTTGCATTAGATTTGATCAATAGTCATTAGATACCAATTAAGCAAGATTACCTCAATTTCAATTTCTTAAAACCCGTTAAGCCTTAAATTTGAAATTTTTTCTCGAATCAAAATCATGTAATAGATTTTGATCAAAATTTGGAATAATGATTCTAGACATAAGGTTTAGTATCATTATATCTGATTGTAATCTTCATAAGGCGACATAAACGTTGTGCAAAACTGTTTTGGGACGGGTACCCTATTAGTATAATTTAATATTTCATATATATACATTTATATTATAAAATAATATCATGTATATATTTTTATGTATTTATTTCAACTTTGACGATTTCTCTCGGGAAGAAAACAAACTGTTATGTGTAATTTCCCTACCACAAGTATATTCTGATACTGATAATAAACTCCATGCATGCACTGTTGATGTAAACACTAAAAATAGTCTATGCATAGTATATTATTTTATATATGTGTGTGCATGTATTTGTACATACTTATATATATATATATATATATATATATATGCACACACACTTATATTATGAAATAATATATATATATATATATTATAAAGTTATGAAAATATATTTATGGCAATTAAGCTACACAGTAAAGTCTGCGTTTCATTGCCGTAGAGAATCGTAAGGCTTAACTGCATGGAATTTGTGTTACCACGTGTTTTCATATGCCCACATGGTGTTTAGTCAAGCTAACCAATCTGATTCATTGCTATTCCCTCCCATGGGTAAATGTTTTCATTAGATAATAGCAGGGCTTCTCACAAACAAATGTTCGACTGACTTTTACTTGACATTTTTTCTTTTGTTTAGTGTTGTATAGTGGTTACGCATCCCTTTGTGAATGTGTCGAATTAATAGGTGACCTTATTTTAACACGTGCGTGCTTGAAATATTTTTATTTCTATTTTTTGTTATTTTAGATGTTTGTTTAGTTTAGTTTTTTTATTTTTTATTTTTATTTTTAGAATCTTTATTATGTATTGTTATTCTAAAGTAAAGTTTATTCTGTGCATACTGTTGTTTGTTATTTCACTTCTAGAGTTTTATAGGTTTTGAGGGTCTTTAAATTTAGAATTTCAAATTTCTTATTAAAACATAATCTACATGGGTCGTCTAAATTACTGGCCTGATGTATTATTTTCCACTGTTTAATGGCGAGCGTCCACTTTTTTAGTAGTTAGTGCTGTGTTTATTCAGCGTTTTTTGTTATTGAATGTACTTTTATGGTCGTAATATCTGGTTTTAAAATCTAGGGATATCTTAACCACGTAGTACTTGTTATTTGGGATTCCCTTAATAAATTTTGTGGCTTGGTATACAATGCTTTTGATTAGGAATTTATTTTGTAGTGGTGTTCTACAGTTATAGTTTTTATCTTTATTATTAACTTTCTTATTTCGATTTGAGTGATTACTATTAGGGTTTGGGTGATTCCTATTTCTAGTAGTCATATTTTTGTTCTTAGTGTTATTTTTTATTGTTGCTATATTGATCACTATTCACGTACTTAGTTTTTATTTTTTTCTCTACTGTTCTCATTTAGTATTTTGTTATTGTGTGCTTAAATGATCATTTCTAAGTTTTGGCAGCAATTGAAGGACAGTTTGAAGTTATTTTTATTGAATATTTTGTGTAAAGAATTTGTAAAAGGGAAGTGTTTTTCGATGAGATTTTAAAATGTCTTGCCAATTTTTGTTTTTAGCATCTGATTATAGGACGGTGTATACCAAATTATATTTCTTTTTCTTCTATTTTTAATTTTATTATAATCATTGGTGTCCTGTTTTTATATTTAATTTCGATATTATGGTACTCACTATTTTTTAGAGCTGTATTGTAAATGTTGCTTGATTTTTTAAATACATTTTCGTTGCTAGAGTTATTGATGAGCCTATATTCGATAGAATTAAGGGTCTGTTTTCTGATTAATAAGCAATGATTGGACTTTGGGTTCCCATGTATTGGATTATCGTTATCCTTTAAATATTGATCGTATTTTCATTTAGGTTGAAAGTGACATCTAAACAGTTATTTTTATCTTAGCCAGTCTGTCTATTTTTAGGCCTATTTTTTCATTTCCATATGTATAATTTTCTGGATGTTTTTCTCCATTGATCTTGTTGGAATCCCTTATTATCGCAAACACGCAAACACACACACACATATATATATATATGTGTGTGTGTGTGTGCATTTAGGCAGCACATTTTCATCTAGGCAAACATTATTGAATAACACGAAGTGTTTTTGCTTGATAAGACTTTTTTTATTTTTTCAATTTTCCCAATGATCCATTTAGTGTTTCGGTCAAATTGCTGTATGTAAGTTCCATGTGTTTCTTGTTCCATTTTCTTTCCTTTTTTTCGAGTACTTTCGATTTGATTCGTCAAATCATCTTCAGGCGGTGTTAATTTTGGTTTCTTAAAAAATGTCTTTACTGTTGAGTTTTTTATCATTATGACGACCAGTAACTTAAAATGAGCATGTATAATATATATATGTGCGGAGAAAAAATGGTTATCACTTAGCTTAATGCAAGAATCTTCCGTACAAAGAATTGAATACTCTCGGATATGTGTATCTAAAAGTAAACAAATCAATCATACATCCGTTTAAAAAGAATATATTTTCCCACACACATTAGCAGGTTCGTTAGCTCAGTTAGTAGAGAATCGGACGTCAGCAGCCGCGATTTGTATTGACTAGCGTCTGGCTTTCAAATCTCGGGGTTGATGTGTTTGTTACGTCTAGCTACGCTGACGAGTCCTAAAACGATGAAACGGCTCTTTGTTAATGACTATATTGTATCTCTCCCTCACACACACATATATATATATATTATATATATATATATATATATATATATATATATATATATATATATATATATAAGGGGAGTTTGTATTACCTACTAAACACTATTCTCGTGTGTCTTCGGTCTCTCTGTACAAGGGCTTGTCAGGACAATCTGACATGACGATACTTCATCCTACAAGTAAACCCTGACAAAAAATTAAAAATAACATAGTATAAATATGATCCCTCAGCACGGCTATACACTTGCTCGTACAGAAAATAGTACCCCTTCTCCTAGTGATGTTACTGCAAGTAACAACACTTAGCTAGATACTCCACCAGACTAGATGAATTCCTGTCCTGGAATCTGGTAAGACTGAGACCACAATAAAGATATACTACAACATAGTTAACAGGTCAATTTTAAACTCTGTTCGATTTTAGATTCTCTCCTGCGTTGAAAAATTCACAAAATAGTGTGCATTACTTTGTTATCAAGTAAATATCAATTGTAATACTTTCCAGACTCATTTGAAACGAAAACGATTTTGACACAAAAAAGAAAACTGAAGAAGAATATAAAACCGATCTGAACAATTTACACGAATCGGTTTTTTTATTTTCGGATAAAGATTTTTATTTTTCTAACGTAAGTGGACAACGAGACTTTGGTTGTGCTATGTCTGTAGAAACAATGAATTATTCCTGCAGTCTTCTCAGACATAGTGAAGACATCCACGTCGATCCAGTATGAAAAAGGAACAAAATAAATATTTCA
>OY744516.1:147357024-147494524 GCA_963556195.1 Sepiola atlantica
GCATAATAATCCTACTAACGTCCTAGTCATACACAAACACTTTTACCCAAAATTGTGACTTCAGAAACTGCACACTCCTCAAAACCGAATACTCTCTTCGACGTCACAAATGCATCGAAATCCCTGTGATACTTCTCTCATCACCATCTGATGTAAACCTCAGACTCGGATCTTATTCCTTAAGCAAACATATGGCAAAAATCGCACTGAAACAATGCAATTAATCTCGCCACTGTATTACAGACTCTGATCACGGTTAAAGTAGCTATTCATTTTCTCTGCTTTGCATCTATTTTCCTTTTTATTTATTTTCTTTTCTTTCTACCGCCTATGCCTTTTTCTCATTTTTACCGACTTTACCGCACGTGTTTGCATACATTCGTTCTTTTTCAAATAGTTAAACACGTGCCAGAAACATCCAGTTGTACGTTCTTTTTTATTTTCCTATGTTGTGCTGTTATTCAAAAAAATTTAAATCTCCACTTTTTCTGAAGACGTTCGTTGATCCGAACGAAACCGGTAAAATCTCGTTTTTTGATGATTTTTTCGGTATTTGATTTGTTTTCCTCTTGTTTTTTCTTCACACACATACATATACATATATTGTTTTAACATCCACATACTGTTTCGTCTTAACGAAGACTCGTCAGTGTGACAAAACATATCTATACTACCTGTTGCAGGATTCAAACACCAAACTAACGTCACCTTTAACTTCCATCCGACACCTTTGCCCATCTAACTACTGATATAACCATATGTAAACGAAATATTCCTATTTAAGTTTCTGTAGTATTCTTAATCCTTTTAAGGGGACCGAACTTGGCAATATTGTTTTACTCGGAAGCGTTTCATATTTTTCCTAGAGAATGTTCTACTTATATATATATATATATATATATATATATATATATAAATGATTATTTTTACTAAGATATACTGGGTTTTGAGCAGTATAGTTTTGATATAAACAGTACTTGACTTTTTGAGATTCTTGTTTTCCAAATTTACTTGTGTAACCTCCCAAAGGAAATACTGGCGTAGTGGTTAGTCTTTGTTAATGGGTCGGGAGACAGGTGTTCAATCCTCGATTGAGTCATACCAAAGACTAATAAACCGTACTTGATAACTTGTTGCAAAGCACTCAGCATTATAATATGATGACCGATGATAAATGGAATAATCCATGGAAAGGAGTGGCACCCTTCTTTACATCTTGGTTTAGTAGTCAATGTATTATTGCAGCTTATATTGCGGACAACATAAACTCTTCCACTACAATATACATACTGGGAACACATGCCTCTCAGTGTTGTAATCATCCCAGTCTAATATTGACAGTCAAGACAGATGTTCAACCACTCTTCTCTGTTGTATTATACTTTTTCAATACACTTGTTTCTCTAAACTCCGAGTCGTGTTTTCTTTTCCCGACCCTTTACAGAACCACAACACAATGAAAAAGGAGGCTTTGGGTTGCCCTCGCCTACAGCCGATCCATTGCTATTTTATCATCATATATCCCACAAAGGTTTGAATATCAGTTTCATGAATTTTCATTATGGGTGGTTAAGTGCTTACTGTAGAATCAAATTGACAATTACCGGCATAAAGGGCTCCAATAATCCATATGCAAATATTGCTTAATTCAAGCAAAAAACTTTCTATAATTTATCCACTCATGGACTAGCAGCCAATCATAACTCAGGGAATGGACTTGCCCATCTGAAAATAATAAAACATTCCAGCTTTTTTATGAACCGGCTTTTTGTTGTTCTTTGTAGTGTATTTGTTTGTAGTTCAACTTGTCAGGAAATTGAGTACTGATTACTAAATTAAATTCTTACCAGAGTTGCAACATCTGTACAATGAGATGTTATCTGATCTTTGTGTGGGTCTGTATTAAAATTGAAAAAAGATTGTCATTAGTTCAAAAGCATGTGTATGCCCCAATTTTTGCCGTTTAAGTTTGGGAGGATTTGTCCTGGTGGTTCGGATAGAATTAAGCAAAAGTTTAAAGGTCATGGATGAAAATGTGAGCTGCCGTGAATGAGAATGATAAATTATGAAGGCACTTCAATGGTCTAATAAGTGGTTATGCATTGAAAACGGACATTTGTTTTTCATTATTTTTGTTGGTGACTAAACTTCAGAATCAATTAAGTGTTTCTGCAGATCCAAAAAACGATGGCAATCCAAGATTTCTTTTCACTTTCATATTGCGAGATACTTTTTTCATAATTTTTGTTGAATAATCATGGTATAATACATAGATTTTATTGAAAAAGAAGAATAAAACAAGTATAGTGTATTTAATAGTGCTCAGCAAGTTAAGCTAGAACTGAATAGATATTAGAAGGCAAAGAAAGGGTATATAAGCAGGCTGAGATGTTTAATTGTGCTTAGATGGGAACATCTATTCTCTCGGTTCTGATGAGTAGGTATTCTAGTATATAAATATTGCTTCATTCAAGTAGATTTTCTATCCCTTAGACAGCAGTTGGAGCACTTACACTGGTAAGTGTCATTTTGATTAAAATTTATTCTAAATATTGAAAGGTCATCTGTCAGATAAGGTTAGTAGAAATGTAGGATATTTTAGAGAAAGCAGAAAATTGTATCCCAGTGTATTGAGGAATGAACAGCTGATTTTCGTATGAGTAACTTAAGGACAGAACATGTTAAGTCACACATATAGATGTGCCCTGTACATAAAATAAGGAATAGGGACATGCATGAGAATGTGCCAAAAAAAATGCAAGAGGTACGAGATCAGTGTGATTCATCAATCCGCCTGTACCAGCCTGTGATGTTAACACCTTTCTTGCTATCTTAACTTGACCCTGAAAAAAAACATACTTTGTATAGACACAAATAGAATGAATAAAACTTATTTTTATTAAGTTGTTTGTTTCTACGTTATGAAAAAAACTGGATATGTTTAGAAAATCGATGGCATAACTCAGGGAGTATGTTCTATGTGTGTAAATAATGACAAAGTTCCCCAGAAGCGTCTGGAAATGCTTGGTTTACGAGTTATATGCTATTGAAGCAAATACTTATCAACATTTTTATTGTAAAAAATTAACACGTACAATGTGTGATAGTGCACTGTTATTTATACATATGGGATAGATAAACACTATCACTGTGATAAAACAACAGGTAAAATAAGCCTGGGCCTGGTGTTTTGCCGTTTTTCCTTTAGGTCTTTACTTTTATTCACTCCAAACAAAACATATTACCACTGAGACATAAGGGGCTACTGTGAATTAGTGGCCAGATTTATAGGAGCATCCTAAGCTGGGAGTTGTACAAGTTGATATTTGTTCACATTACTTTTACATTTCTGCATGTTGGTACACTCGAGGAAACGGGGAGCAGGTAGGAAATTTACAAGTACAAGCGTTTGAAGAAATAAACTCTTGAGTAGAAAGTTTTCCGGGATCTGGGGACCTCTACAATGAAAGGGTGTGATTTGGTTGTTTGTCGGTTTGGTCGGGATATTTACGTTGAAAAGACACAAGTGCAGCAAGTTTATGGGAACGCATTCTGTTGAAGTACAAATCCTTGAAAAAAAATGACACCAAATAAATATAAAGGCCGTTGGGTTGAGAAAAAAAAATATCTGAGCATTGATTGGCAAGGCCCCTTTTGATAGCTAACATGAGGGTGCCCGTCTGCAAATGTTAGCCCTCATTTCAGGTAACAGAATACAACAGAACAAATACAGGTAAATAAACATAAGTACAAAACAAAAACCATAAAGAGGAAGAAATGGACAAAAGAAATAAGCGGGGAGAGGGAGGGGAAGGCGTGAAACATGTGGAGAAAAGGATGTCTACAGATGAGATGGAAGAGAGTAATTCACATGTGTTGATATATAAATAAGTGGGAAATTATTATTTTGTTGTATTTAATTAAAAGTAGCAAATACATTCTGAGAGTAACTTTGTGAGATAGATCAAGAAATGCAGATATCAGAAAGAAGCTAAATATTAACAGATCCATCAACAACGTTGTTCGAAAAATGAAATGTTTCCCGACTACCAAACTCCAGCTATGCAAAGAAATCATATCAAGAAGATTTCGTGAGGTCGACCATCAAAGAAATAGACCCACTATGTTAGGGTTGATACTGGTATTCTATACCTGACAGCTGAAATACTGACCAGAGACCGTAATAAGCAGGTGGCGAAGCTCTGGGGTATGCACATAAGTAAATCAATAACGATATATTATGTTTTTACTTACCTAGGCGTGTATAACCTATACACTTGTCGAGAATCAAAGTTTTTGGTCGCCTGTAGATAAAATCACTCGGAGGTTGATGTGTTATAAGAAGCTTTATTAATGCAAATAACTTGGCGAATTAATAAACTCAGAGTGAGGGATATATAAAGAATTAAACATGTGGACTGTCGCATCAGAGAAAGAGGTTGACAGACAGATTGATTGACACAGGCAGCTTGTTTCGTTACACCTAACTACATTGTGCGTGGCCGCCCCGTCCTCCATCGGAGACGGCGCCTTTTATACGTCCGCTTTGCTTGAAGTGTCACCAGGAAGAGACCGAATCCCCCCACCTCAAAAATCATATAATTACGTCGACTTCCGTTAAGTAAAGGTTAAATTCTTACCTTTCATGCGTCAATCACTCCTCCATTCAACTAACAGTTTTCATTGTGTAATAATATACAGGGTGTCTCAAAATAATGTATATAGATGATACACCTCCCCACTTTTAGAGTCTTTTTGGATGAAAGCATGCAAAAGAGATGGATTGGAAGAAGGGTGAGAGTTTCTTTTTGTGGGAATTTCTTAGACAATGTTTACAGCAGGAAACCTGAAAAATTGCCGAAATGAGAGTAGCAATTGACGAAGAATGTGCTCAAGTACCGTGAAAACTATTGCCGGGCGTTTGTAGATTCATTTCTTTATGATATGGAAAGTGTATTGAGCAGAACGGATTAAGGTTAATTTTATAAACATTTCGAAATTACCCCAAGTAGTCTATACCGTTATTAAGAGTTAAATTTCTATAGCTTTGTTAATTTTACTCTTAGAATCTTTAAATGTATATTCTTACTCTTCATCAATTTTATTTACAAGTCAAAACCAATAAACTGAATAAGTTATAACTATTCAAATAGTGTATACATTATTTTTGGACACTCTACAGTAAGTTGTATAGCAGTTGTCACGGACATGTTATATGGAGGCGAATGATGGACCCTCATCCAGTCCTCTCTCCTCTGTGTATATAATTGCTGACATTTTTTTTCAGTTAACCATGGAATTTCCACACGGCTTTCCAGTAAATAATTAAAATCTGTAAGTTCTGCTCACTTAAAACCAAAGAAAATCCTGCCTCGTCAACCATTTTTTATTATTTAATTTATATTAAGTGCTTTCAAAAGGCATAGTGAAAAATCAAATATTAATTCGGCTTTCATTGAAAGTCGTCTGGAATCGGTAAGTGGTCTGCTGAAATCACAAGGAAAATAAAATAAATGAAGATTTAACTGGAGAAAATTGCTGCAAATGTGAATTAAATGGTTTTTTTCTTCTCTTTAGTAATTCAAGTGCCGTAAGCAAGAGTAATGGATACAAAGAAGTTTGATATGTTTTTTATGCAGGGTGGATAAATTATTTATAAGAGTAAACAACCCGACGACAGCATATGTATATCAAAGTTGTGTGCTATAGTGTGTTTGACTCATCTACATACAAGTGAATAGACTTGTATCTATATAATAATACACTAAAGCTATTTTATGTTCGCACATACGTTATCACCCTCCATCCCCCTTTTTTAAAAAGAAATCATTTGACATCGTTGTCGTGCTGAACGTGAAACTCGAATTAAAATATAATTTCTTGCCTTCAGGCTAGGATCAAAGTGTAATATATGTTGTGCCTAAAGATGATACAATAATATCGTGGGGTCTTCATTCGTGCTAGACATTAATAAAATGCAAAAATGTCACAAACTCTTACAAGAGTTTTCGAGATACAGCCCCATAATCAGATATATTGTGAAACTACATTAACCAGAGTACTTGGATAAGTATGTTTCAGTTAGAACAAAGGTGGTACAATAATATTGGGAAGGGGGTCTAAATTCGTGTCAGACGTCTATAGAATGAAAATATTTTAAAGTATGACAGCAATATCAAATAGATGAAGGATAGTACTTACCTCAAACACGTCCTTGACTAGGTCACTATATTGATAGGCTACTGTTTTTACACCTTTTGTTTTTTTCTAAACGTTTTCATTTAAGATTCAAATTTATTAGTGTACACCTTCCTTAAAAAATGATGGAAAAGAAATTATCCTTTGCAAATGTCTACATTCGCTATTTATCTAGATATATTACTAAAATATTCATAGTATTACGTCAATAATTAAATGTTTTATATATAAATGATATTTTCTGATGACCTAGGGGGGGGGAACTATCGCTGACATTTTATTATAGAGTGGAGGATTTCTTCTCGATTCCATTTCGGGAGACAGGGTAAGTCTGAGGTGGTTGTCTTAATTGCTATTTGCTTTCTCACTTCAGTTCGCCCTTTGAAATAGTTTCGTCGAAGGGCTAGAAAAAGGCATGTGTTTTTCTTGCTAACTTCTGCGTTATGATATGGAAGTACATATATATATATATATATTTATTTATATACAAATAAATGCACATTGATCTTTATTATAGAGTGGAGCATATATAGTATCGGTGAAACACGACATTCTAACTTTGAAAAAAAACAAACAAAAGTGGAATTTAGTCAATCCATCTAAATGAAAATATGCAAAAGTTGGGCCCATTTATGACAAACGGTGAAATCAAAACCCTCTACTTCAAGTTGATTCAACTTTACACAATAGCAATATCCTATCTTGTTATATACTGCTTATGTCTATGCAATTTAAGTCGTAAGGTTAACTAATTTGCATATTGCTTTACAAAATAGCAGTGTATTAATTAACTATGTTATTATTTCTTAAATTCAGTAATAGTCTTGATTTTAATACAACAAATATTTTATTTTGTGGACAAATATTTACCAATTGTGTTCAAATGTTCTTTTCCGGCCTTTTCCTGAGGGAGACTAACCCAAATTTAAGCAAGTTACGTTCTATTTCTAAACTTAAAGTTACCTGATTCTACACACAAACACGCACCATCATTTAGGTAAATTAACCTTTCCTTTCCCTTTTTTACAGTCATATTTAAAAAAATGAATTCAATTTGTATCGGAATTCCCGAAATAGAAATGTTTATTTGTCTGAATAAATGTGAAAGCTTTTATTTTGTGCTTACAACAAGGTTATGAATGAAATGTTTATTATTTAAAATTTTTGTTTTAAGTGTTCTAAGTAGTTAACTTTACATAATGGTAGCGAGCCGTCAAAGTAAGCTAATATTAATATAAAAACAATATGTACATATGTAAAGCATATAGTAGAGAAAGCATAGAGTAGAGAAAGCTTCTTACTGTTTTAAGAGATGAATACCTTCTGAAAAGTGCGTACACAATGTGGAGTTTATAATGAAGCAAGGGTTGCACAATCCCATCGGAGACTTCTTCCGATGTAAAATATCATGGATAAATCTAAAATGTCAAAAAAATGTTGGGTTTAGTGGAGGACTGGTGTTTAAGTGTTCCTTCTAGACTAATTACTCTACCAAGGATTAAGAGTCTTGTCTATTCTAATATTTTATACATAGGTTGGTGAGTAAATTCATAGTTTTTTTCGAAGAGAAAGTGACAATAGATACCTGCTGAGAGTGTCTGGGCAACACAAATATTAAAGTGAAGTAAGTGTTGCACAGTCAGTAACTGCACTTTATCCTTACGTTGCTTGTATCCAGTGGCAAGAAGTCCAAGATGACTGGAAACAATGTTGCGATAATCATGGAAGGACTGTTTTTTTTGTGGGGATCAGTTTTCTTTCTAGACTGATTTCTTCTCTAAGACTTAAGATTCCAGTCTACCAAGCTCCATCCTCTGTCCAATCGGTAGAATGTTGCATTCCTGGGCTTGTTTCACAAGTACTTCCAGAGAACATACTCCAACGAACTTACTGCATTTGTATCCTCTCAACAAAAATACCCCGGACCAGCCTGACTAGCAGCCAAGTCTAACTTTTCACTGTAGAGGTCCCCAGATGCCGGAAGGTTTTCTACTGTAATAGCTTTTCTCAAACCACTTGCCTTTGGAATTCCCACGTTGCTCCTTGTTTCTTTGATTGTACAAACGTGCAGAAATTTAAATGCAATGTGAACAAGCATTTTGCTGCACAACTATCTACTTCAGATGCTCCCTACAAATCTGGCCGTTAATCACAGTAGCCTCTTATGTCTCGGGGGGGGGGGGACAATATATCTTGTTTGGATGAATAAAAGTAAAAAAAAAGGTTGGTCAGTGAATTCATACTTTTTCTAAGAATGGCAGCATGTAAAACGGACGTTAAACCAAATACTGATGATGATTCAGAAGGGAAAATGACAGCATGTGAACCCGGCATACCAAGTTCAAATCAGTAAAATAAAATCCTACTGGAAAGCTGAAAATACAGCTCCCCTCCATTTCCTGTAGTTCATGACTTCATTATTCATTCTATGATTTGTCAATTAGGCACATCTTTTTGTCTTTATAAAAAGGTTTATATTTAAAAGAAGAAGAAAAAAAGAAAAACAACCAAGAAATACCTTTCTTTTAATCACACATTTCTAGCATTTCTAAAAATAAGTTCGAGTTTCACGTTCGACATAACAGTTTCATCAGATGAAATTTAAACAATTACTTTTTGTTTTGCATTACATCTTTAGCGATCGGACGATCTCATTTTAGAAAGTGTGGAGGGTGATAACGTATATACGAACATGAAATTGCCTTAGCGTATTTTTATATAGATGAGAAAGCGTAACTTTTTCCCAAACAGGAGTACAGAATTTTGACACAATTTTGATTCTGTAATTTCAGTCAAGGCGGCGTTTATATTTTGCTTTTAACGTGCCAAGAAAACAACACCTTCATTGTAATCAGGCATCTTGAGGTTTCTTCACTACCTAAATGATTAGGATGTATTTTGAGTCTGCTATTCTGCAGGATCTAAATAGGATGGGAAAGCGTAATAATTCACGAGTTGAAGCACAGATCTTTCAGAGGTCTTCGTGCAGGGCATATCAAATTTCGCCGTTAGCTGCTGTCCAATTAAGAATAAGAGAAAATACTTTGCTGAACAGCATAAAAGCTCTAAATGAACAGGATCGAAATTCTGTATCGAAATCTCTTTATGGCATATCAACAAGCAGATCAACAAAAAGAAAATGGCAAAATTATTAGACAGAAATCCATGCCTTGACCTTTGCTTTAAATGCTCTTTGACATTTTTCATCCATTTAAAAAATCGGCTTCATTAGCAGCAAAGACTATCATCGTCAATAAGAGGTAATATTCACTAATAAGTAGGGCTTGTTAGTATTTCCTGCTCGTGCAAGTCAAGCTTGTAGGTCAGGTGAATATTCTGCCAGATCCTAATTAGCTAACGAGATCAAAATAGTCGGCATTCAATGCAAAGGGGAGGATTAACGAACGTTGGTTACACTGATCTTTGGAATTAGGTTTCAAATCATAGATTGTTCACATTAACAATATTATAAAAAAAACTTGTTTGAAACGAAAAACTATGGTGATAATAATGTGTGAGAATGATCAGCATTACCCTTTCTCTTTAAAATAAAACCTTCGTATGAACTTTGTGCCAAGTTTCTCAAATATATTTGCGATCATGAAACTCGTGGGTTACAATTAGTTTGTGAAGCTTTGAAGTGAAACAAATTAGTTTACAATTAGATTTGAGACTCAAAATAGACACATGCACAGAGTTTTATGAATATATAGCCGCCACAATAGCAATTAGGTTTTTGCAAACTATTATATTGCAAGAATGTTATATGTATACTAGATTACCTGTGACCCGTTGGGTCAGAACCATTACCACTATTTATTCTACTTTGATTTCATTCGAAAATTCATAAACTGTGACATACCTTTTAAAATATTCGGTGCTTCTCTAGATTAGGACCCGAGCTTACTTTGACTCCGTCGTTAGGGTCAGAGTTAAGGTCAGGTTTTGAGTCAAAGTTAGTTTGGGTCCTAATCTGAAGAAGTACAAAATATTCTTCTTGCAAAATAGGTATTTTTACTTCTATATTATCGTCATCATCACCATTATTATTATTTGTTATTTATTTATTCACTAGTACTTTTCACAGAAGTCATTATCAGTGATTATTCACTGACAACAACTAGTAGTGTTCCCTGGAGTCTGAGTAATAAGTCTCCTCAAATGTCTAGCACTTTCTGCCTCGTGTCGATAACTGTTACAAGTCATTTTGCATTATTGTAACAGCCATTTACCATTGGTTTCTTGCTAGCGCCGACAATTAGTCGTCTCTGGAATTTGATTTGCAATAAGCCTCGTCAAGATTCCAGTGCACTCCGTACTCTTCCAGTAGAGGTCTGTTTGATGTTGTCCTTCCTTGATCTTCCAATCCTCCTTGACCCTGCAAAGTCATTTTGTATGGTACCAGCCGAGGCTAGTGCCATCACGTGTGCGTTTACTTGAAGGGGGTAGTTTCAGTTCTCTTGGGCTCGTGTGATATTCTCTTAATGTTTTTGTTTTATTTCTATCTCGACTTATCTGTGGCTGGTTAGCATTCATTAGTGTTGTGGGTTAGTTTCCACATTCGATGACCTTTAATATTTCGGCATATCATTGCAGTGCATTGTATGATGTCAATCTTCCCTTTGATTTCAATTTCTCTTAATCTTTTTCCCAGGTTTTTCAGAACTGTTCTTAGTGCTTCGACAATTATTGGTATTTATAGTGATTTTCTTAATGTGTCATATTTCTTTTAGTTTTCTGGTAAGTTCCGTGCCTTTGATTCGTTTTTGTTCTTCCTTGATCTTCACCCTGTAATCTGCTGGAACGACGAAATCTTTGATTTGGCAGGTATTTTTCTTGTTGACTATTACTACATCCGAATTCATTGGGTAAGTTTATCTGTTTGTAACTCCATACACCAGATGATTTTGTGCTTTTCGTTTTCCTATGCTGTCTTCAGTTAGTGTCTGCATGTTCAAAGTGCAGACGTTTGCATAGTGCCCAGTGGCTGCCTTTCTCAGTAGACTAGTTTGCTGCATTTACTTATGTGGTTTCCCCATTTCGTCTCTTTGTCCAGTCTACATTTACTGGTTTCCAGGGTTCTATTTTGGCTTTGATATAATTTGTTCTGATCGCATTGTTTTGTGCAGCTGTCAGTAGTGACTTGTTTCTCTGTTCAAGTGTTCTTTTCGTAGATATGTCCAGGTTTTCTTGTTCGTCTCTTTTCTAATCAATCTGATAAATCTTCAACATAGCTGCTTCTCTTCCCATTTTCCTTTCCCATCTTTCTCTTCCCGTTTTTTTTGTTTTCAGATTCGCTGTTCTCTCTATTGCAGTGATGAGCTTTTCAGTATTTTCGGTTGCACATTTTTCAAGTTCTTGTTTTGTGTAATCCACACAGTCTTCCATACTTTCTAGTTCTCTACCACTTTCTCCCATTTTTACACAGTCGGTTAGTATCATCCTTCTCATGTAGTGCATTGTGCATGATCATTAGTTGATCAAGTAACATTTAGTATAATAAGAATAATAATAATTATGTATGTAGACGCTCTTATTTCTTTGAATGAGTGCCCAGCATAAACTAGACAATTTCATATTCATTTTATTCTAGTGTTTTGTGGAGAAAAACAACGATTCTATTCAACAGATAAATGATTATTATACAGCTCCACAGCATACATGTCAGACTTAGCTGGTACCAGATGTTAAGAGTTTTCATTTGGACTATTCGTTTTAATAAGGATTCAAAGTTTAGTCTACCTTACTATTTCACCGATAGCTGGGGAGGGGATGGAGGGGTAATAAAGATAACTATTCCTACAATTTTCAGAGATTTTCATTGAATCACTTACAATACATTTTGCATGTAATTTTTCTTATTTATCCGGACTATATTTATGTAAAAAACACATCAGGCTTATTTAATTCAATGATGCAAAATATTTTAAAATCTCTCTTTATATATAAAGTTAGGTATGTGTGTGTGTATATATTTTATTACAGGATAATCTCTTAAACTAATAAATGGATAATTATGAATTTTGGAATATATATTCTAGGCAATACGGTTAGTAACATGGGCACATCATTTTTTTGTAACTTTTAACATTTAGGGGGTGATGGACATAAAGTTAAGTGTGTGTGTGTATATATATATATTTATTTCATCGTACATAATAAACTCCCACACTAATGAATGTATTATGAATTTTGGAACATAGCTGCGAGGCGTAATGTCACAGTCATGCTGTTTTATTCGTTACCAAATGTTCTTATAACCGTTTTCCACTACCTTTATAGGCAGTATGCCTTTTCGCATTTTACTTTATGACATTATAGGCAGTTTTGTTTATTTTACTTTGATATTTTCGTGGATGTGAGTTTCATAATGCGTGAGGGCGTTCAATCGTTCATTATTTTAATGTACGTAATTGTCTCTTTTCTTTTTAACGTGAATAAAAGTTCATTTTAATACAAGAGAAAATTACCTTTGATTTTCTTTCCCTAGATTTCTGCTTCGTTTTCATCTTTCGTTGTGCCGTGGATTTTTCACGTTCTTAGTTGAGTTGGTATCTTCATTCTCTCCTGGTCCGCGATCATAATAGTCATGTATCTGTAGATAAACTTTGTATACGATAAAAGAATTTGGAAGACAGATTTCTTAAGACAGGTTCAGGAGTTTTATTCATCTTTGTGGCAATGCCTGGGAGAGAAATTGCCGTTTTTTTAGATTAATTGGTCTATTCCTCTAAGTTTCTGACTTAGCTAATTCCTCACAAATCCTGACTTCGGCGAAGGGGAAAGGGTGTGACTCGGTCTCATCTCATTGGAGACTTTTCTTAGTTTCAAAGTATCAGAACATACTTGGACACGTTCATCCTGCCTTTAATCTATAGATAGGCTGACGGAGACTCTCGTCTCGATAACAACCAGTGATGTAACATATACTCGTTCTGTCGGCCATTTCCTTTGTTTGTGACAAACACGTCATCGCACTATCAACCCATCAGCTGTGTCTTTGACCCTTACTGACCCCAATTTCTGTTCTCCTGATCCTAAGTTCAACTTGTTTATTCTGACTCGTGGGAAAACATTCATTTATCCAAACCTTGTCAGCTTGACTTTGCACTTAATTCTAAATTTCACCTAATTCCCAATTCTCACAAGCTGAGGTACACCTTTTCAGAAATAGAGCCCTCATAATAATAGTAGTAAGAGTGGGTAATATGGGCTATACTTAGTTTAATTTAGTTTTATGAAAAGGGGGGAAAATGGGTGGAAGCACTTCATGAAAATTTAAATACTACTAATTTGTGGGAAATTTTAACAATAGGTATTAGTCATCAATTAATAAATATTCCCTAAATTTCAGTTTCTTTGGAGTATTTTAAAGGCTTCTTAGGGGCCGTAATATGGGCACAACTTCCGATTTGAAAATTCATTTTTTTCATATTTGCATTAAATTTGACTGATATTTATTAGACACCAATTAAGCAAGATTCCTTGAATTTCAATTTCTTAAGACCACTTAAGCTTAAAACTTATATTTTAAATATTTTCTAGAATCAAAATCATATAATGTATTTTGATCGAAATTGGAAGAAGAATTTTTGGACATAAGGTTTAATATCATTATATATTGGTTTTTATCTTCCTAAGGGATATAAAACTGGTGGAAAACTGTTCTGCTTGAGGAATTAATTTTACTTCTAGTTCTATGTATATTGATCAGAAAACATCCAGACACAGCTATGGCTATGCTTCATTTGCATACTTATTTCATAAAAAGTAGATATAAATTAATATTCTGTATGATTCATTTGTAATTTTATTCTCTTATCTATCTATATATATAAAATAGTAACTCTGTGTGTGTGTCCGCCTGATCTTTGTGTCTTATGTTCACCCAAACCGCTGGACAGAATTGCTTGAAAATTGGCATGTGGACTACTGACCTCTCAGCGAGAGTCATAGGCTATATAAGAAATATATCACTTCATAACTGAAAATAGTTTTCCCTTAGATTTAAATGAAATTTACACCATATGTAAATAACCAAAAATGATGTATATTTCCAAAATGTTAGCAAATGTTGATATTAAGATGGTCAACGGGGGCACAACCCCTCTACTGAAAACTGTTTTCCCTTTGATTCAAATGAAATATATATATATATATATATATATATATATATATATATATATATGCACATATATATCAAGGAGAACACCTCTGTCTGTGCATGTCTTCCCCTAAAACGAAGACATACTAGGAAGTGTACTTTCTATATAATTGTATTCACATGCACAATTTGCATGTGAACACAGTGGAAGTATTTTCGCGTCTCTGGCTACCCCTTAAGCTAATGACAATTTTCAAACATGTTACACAATGAAATTAATCTATTTATTAGCGTTAGTTTAAGAGTATTAACATATATATGAATAGCTCGGTGAGTAAGATATCTAGCTGACAGCATCAAGGTTGCTGTTAAAGTAGACTCTTCCTACCATGATGTAGCATATGATGCTATCCCACATTCTAACCTGGGAAACACCGGGTAACTCTTCTAGTTTTCTTTATATATATATATATATATATATATATATACACAATAGTTTTGTTGATATTTATATTATTATTAATAGTAGTGATATTAATTCAAGCGATTAAATGAAAAAACTATAACATTCCAAATTAAAACTTCCGGTTACATTATTTTGAAATTCAAATTAAAACTTCCGGTTACATTATTTTGAAATTCAAATTAAAACTTCCGGATACATTATTTTGAAATTCAAATAAAAACTTCCGGTTAAGTTTACATACGAACACGTACGGGTACATTTGCACAAACCAATGACTTAGATTACTTTGAAACAATTTATTAAAAAAATACACTCTGCATTAAACGCAATGACTAACAAAGTTTTTCTCGTAAAAATTAAATAAATACGTGTATTTTTAAATCTAAATTTTTATAAAATCAGTATTGTTTTATTATGTAATGATGATTATGATGATCATACTAATACTTCAATAAGTATTGATTTGCCAAAGTACAAAAAATATTCATATTTTTGAAAGATATATTTTTTTTCTGTATGTAATGATAAAGGCGAAAAACACAAAGTAACCATTTCAAATTACTTAAGAATATATGATTGTTTCATTTAACCAATCGACGTTTCGCTTTTTCGTTTATTCATCTAATTATAGCACCAGGTTTTAATGGGATTTATTTTCATTTTTATTCTTATATAAAATAAAATCACTCAACTTTGGATATCAAAAAGACGATATAAACCAAAACTTTTTATGCTACATATTGGTTTATGTTGTTTAAAATATTTTACCGTTGATCGCTTTCTTCGATATTAATATTTAGTCCTAATCAAATTTACTTTTTGTTTGTAGATACAGAGATAGTTGAACTTATTCGCTATCTCTCAAATCCTCCCATTGCACTCAGTCATCGAGAAACGAAGTTAATAATACACATAATTTGGTATACATCGGTTTGTCTTCGTTTTACTATTATTATTCTGCTACTTATAGAATAAAAATATCTGACATAATAATTCAGCTACAAAAAAAAACATTACAGTCGATATTGATAATATAGAACTACACTTTTTATGGTTTATACAGATCTGATTCTTACATCGCTATTTTCTTACACAGCTCACTTTTCAATACTTATCTTTATAGCACCGTGGGTCTACCATACTAAAAACAGAAATAATAATACTCCATTTATTTACGATTTCCTAGCTGTGTAACCACATATTTGCAATATCTGTCATTAATGTCCGTACTTATTTTAAACCAGAGTTTATTTTTTAAGACCTGTCCACACATCTCTATAAGAGGTTGTGTTGATTTGTTAGTCTGTCACACCTAAGTTTGAAATAGCATTTTTGTTAGTCTGTTACACCTAAGTTTGAAATAGCATTTTTGTTAGTCTGTTACACCTAAGTTTGAAATAGCATTTTTGTTAGTCTGTTACACCTAAGTTTGAAATATGATTATTGTTAGTCTGTTACACCTAAGTTTGAAATATGATTATTGTTAGTCTGTTACACCTAAGTTTGAAATATGATTATTGTTAGTCTGTTACACCTAAGTTTGAAATATGATTATTGTTAGTCTGTTACACCTAAGTTTGAAATATGATTATTGTTAGTCTGTTACACCTAAGTTTGAAATATGATTATTGTTAGTCTGTTACATTTAAGTTTGAAATATGATTATTGTTAGTCTGTTACACCTAAGTTTGAAATATGATTATTGTTAGTCTGTTACACCTAAGTTTGAAATGTCTACGTTTTGATGCATCCAAGCATCTCTATATGAGGTTCTGTCCATCAGTCATTCTGTCATGCTCAAAGTTAAAATAGCATTCTCCTTTGTCTGCCACATGTTGAAATATAATTTTAGATGTATTTACGCATTTCTGTGAAAAGTCGTTGAAGGGAAGAATTGTGTGAGCAAAGATGTTAGCTTCACCTGATGTCACTGAAGACGAAAACCTTAGTGGTATTTCTACAGAAAAACACATATGTTGGTTTATGACATGGAAACTATCAGAGAGCAGCATACACCGGTTCATGGACAGCAGTGAAAAACAGATTTTACTTACATAAGCAGAAAATTAACTTTATTTAAAAAACTGAAGGAGGTCTATAATATTTTGACTCCCATATTATTTAGGTCCTGGGTATGACCTTAAAAGACATCCAGTGGTGAGACCTCCATTTGGGAGCTGTGGGGAATCTGGAGTTGCCCCTTAGTTGCAATTGCTCCCAGGTCCACTCTGGCCCGGAATGGTAGTACCTGTAAGGCCCCATCTATGGGTAAAATAGAACCTACTGGCGCTACCAAATCAGGTTGTCTGAAGTTATTTACTTCCTAACTCAAAATGCACCAAACATTGATGTTTTATTGTTTTTTTTTCCTTTGCAAAATCCAAAACCAAAAACAATTTCCCTCCCTCCCTCCCCTCTACCCCCTCTTTCACTCAACTAAGCACCATGAATGGATGCTTGAACATATAAAGAACTTGAAGCGTGGAAACCTTGCCAAAATGACCGGATTCGGCATTGAATGATCTGAAAGGGGTCGATATGCCGTGAAACAAAAATAATCAAACCAAAAACCATGATTAAACATTTGAACATATAAAGAACTTGAAGCATAAAAACCTTCACTAAAATGGCAATAGTTCAAAATACCAAAGCTTTTAACTAATGACTATAAATGACCCACTGACTTAAGACACAAATGAAGGATATTACCTTCTACATTCATGGCATGAAATGACCCTTAGCGTTGATGTGCCATTAAGCAATATCTTACCTTACCTCATCTACATTATTCAACTTTTTATGGAGAGAGAGAGAGAAAGAAAGTAATTAAGTAAGTAGAGTGATAGAGAAGTAGATTCGGGGGAGTATTTTAACAACCTTTGCATTTTGGCTAAAAAAATGTATCTATTCTGATACTACACTTCATCTTTTCTGTCCTCAGTCAGTGAAGGAGAAATCCTAGACTGAGAATTTTAATTTTTGACCCAATCCAGAGTGCTCCTTTTAGTGAGCTTCATTTTCTCCACATTAAACACCAACCTTGTATCTAACTCTGCCACCGTGGGAGGTGGGCAAGTAAATAGAAACATGTAGTTTGACTATATCCCTAGTTATGACACAGCAGATATTTTCATTCTGAAGCAGTTACAGGTTAAATATCTCAGAAAAAAAAATGATTTGCTTTTGTCGAGCTGGAAAAAGCATTCGACCATGTTCCTCAAGCTGTTTTTTGGTGAGCAATGAGAAGACTTGGTGCTTATGAGTGGATTGTGCGACTTGTCCAGTCCATGTACAGCAATGCTAGGAGCAGGGTTCGTTTCAATGCTTTTTAGGGATAAGTTTGAGGTAGTTTTATGACAATCAGGGTTCGGTATTGAGTCTTTTGCTATTCACCATTATACTTGAAACATTATCCATGGAATTCTGCACAGGATGCTCTAGGAACTGTTGTATGCCGGTGATCTGGTAAGTATTGCTTACTCAGGAAAACTGCATGCAAAATCCAATGTGTGGCAAACCAAGATGGGGCTGAAGAGCATTCGGGTCAATATCTGGAAAACGAAAGTTATGATCAGTGGCCCTCACCTGCATACTCTGAAAGATTTTGGCAAGTTTCCTTATGGTGTTTGCATATCTGGTGTCAACAGCAACTCGGTATTTTGGACAGGCTGCTGTCATTGGGTTCACAAGACATGAAGTGGGCTGCAAGGAAGATTAATCCCTATTGAAAACTATATTTATCGAAGATGTGTTGGTACTGCTTGCCCAATTAAAAGCAAGCCCTGTATTGAGTTCTTTATGGGCGGTCTGCAGAAGTTGGAAGTTGGGGACTCATTTATTTTGCTATGTTACTGATATGATCGTTGCTGGTGAGGAATGCAAATTTAGTTCAATTGCGCATGTATGGACTGCATGGGGAAACATTTGCAAGCGTCTTCCCATTTTGACCTGTTATTCACTTTCAATTGTTACTCGGAGTCGAGTTTACAAGAGCTTTGTCCTTACATTCGAGTGAATGCTGGACTCCCACTAACTCTGTCTTTCTATATGACAGGGTTAGGGTTCGGCTAATTTGTCTTTACGACAATTCTGATTCTCTGCTATTGAGGCTGACTAGATTCAGCTTTGTTGCCATCGCTTACAAAGCTTTGATTGGATAAATAGATGTACACACTGATTAATTGAGTGTAACGGAGGGAAAACCTGCTGAAGGAAAACTTGGAATGACTCTGTCAAAGATCAGACTCAGACTCTCAAACTCAGAATCTCCCACATCCTGCGACGCATGAGGCAGTCAATGTAAACCATCATTTTTGGTCTGAAGCCAGATTCACAGCTTATTCCCTTTTGCGATCAAATCTCTCTCAATTGATTGCTTCCAGTTAATTTTTGATCATCCACTTCTTCTATCAGGGGTCCCCTAAAGCACTTGGTTCGCAAATCTCTCTGGGGCCAATCTTAGGGCATGTTCGAGCCAGCTTAGACGTTGTTTGCAGATTATTGACTATGCCACCTGTTAGTTAGTGCTTTCTCTGACATATTGGTTGGAAATTCGATCGCTCCATTTGATCCCTAGAATCTTTCTTAGACATTTAGAATCAAATGCGTCTAATTTCCTCTCTTGCCTGATTTTAAGATAGCAAGTTTCAATTCCATACAGCAGTGTGGGCAAAAAGTTGCTGTTATAAAATCTTGATTCAGATCTGAGGCTGAAGTTTTTATTTTTCCAGATCTTGCAGAGCTTATTAAATGCCGCTGAGGCTTTCTGATCATGCACTTCAACTCGTGGTCCATATTGCTTGTCTTGTTTAATGAGCTTCACAAGAAGGTGAAGTTATCAAATATAGATATTTATTTTTGGTCGATAAAGACGTTTATAGAAAGCTGGTGTTCACTAGAGAGCCTGTTTTGAGTTTTCTTAGCACTGATATAGAGACCAATGCTCCTTGTTGACAATGCCTTGTAGGTCAGTGGTATTCATTGCTAATGCAGCAATATCGTCAGAGATGACCTCAAGCCATGGAACATTGAAGACGTAAATGATAGAATTTCATAGAGAAAGTCACTTTGTGCCGCCATAGCCAACATGCAACCCACACATCCCTCAACATCTCCTTCTCAGTCTCCCTCCACATCTCCTTCTCAGTCTCCCTCCACATCTCCTTCTCAGTCTCCCTCCACATCTCCTTCTCAGTCTCCCTCCACATCTCCTTCTATCTGTCAGTCATCTTCTCTCTCTCAGTCTCCTTCTATCTCTCAGTCTCCTTCTATCTCTCAGTCTCCTTCTATCTCTCAGTCTCCTTCTATCTCTCAGTCACCTTCTATCTCTCAGTCACCTTCTCTCTCTCAGTCACCTTCTATCTCTCAGTCACCTTCTCTCTCTCAGTCACCTTCTATCTCTCAGTCACCTTCTCTCTCTCAGTCACCTTCTCTCTCTCAGTCACCTTCTCTCTCTCAGTCACCTTCTCTCTCTCAGTCACCTTCTCTCTCTCAGTCACCTTCTCTCTCTCAGTCACCTTCTCTCTCTCAGTCACCTTCTCTCTCTCAGTCACCTTCTCTCTCTCAGTCACCTTCTCTCTCTCAGTCACCTTCTCTCTCTCAGTCACCTTCTCTCTCTCAGTCACCTTCTCTCTCTCAGTCACCTTCTCTCTCTCAGTCACCTTCTCTCTCTCAGTCACCTTCTCTCTCTCAGTCACCTTCTCTCTCTCAGTCACCTTCTCTCTCTCAGTCACCTTCTCTCTCTCAGTCACCTTCTCTCTCTCAGTCACCTTCTCTCTCTCAGTCACCTTCTCTCTCTCAGTCACCTTCTCTCTCTCAGTCACCTTCTCTCTCTCAGTCACCTTCTCTCTCTCAGTCACCTTCTCTCTCTCAGTCACCTTCTCTCTCTCAGTCACCTTCTCTCTCTCAGTCACCTTCTCTCTCTCAGTCACCTTCTCTCTCTCAGTCACCTTCTCTCTCTCAGTCACCTTCTCTCTCTCTGTCCTCTTTCTCTCTCTCTCTGTCCTCTTTCTCTCTCTCTCTGTCCTCTTTCTCTCTCTCTCTGTCCTCTTTCTCTCTCTCTCTGTCCTCTTTCTCTCTCTCTCTGTCCTCTTTCTCTCTCTCTCTGTCCTCTTTCTCTCTCTCTCTGTCCTCTTTCTCTCTCTCTCTGTCCTCTTTCTCTCTCTCTCTGTCCTCTTTCTCTCTCTCTCTGTCCTCTTTCTCTCTCTCTCTGTCCTCTTTCTCTCTCTCTCTGTCCTCTTTCTCTCTCTCTCTGTCCTCTTTCTCTCTCTCTCTGTCCTCTTTCTCTCTCTCTCTGTCCTCTTTCTCTCTCTCTCTGTCCTCTTTCTCTCTCTCTCTGTCCTCTTTCTCTCTCTCTCTGTCCTCTTTCTCTCTCTCTCTGTCCTCTTTCTCTCTCTCTCTGTCCTCTTTCTCTCTCTCTCTGTCCTCTTTCTCTCTCTCTCTGTCCTCTTTCTCTCTCTCTCTGCCCTCTTTCTCTCTCTCTGTCTCCTTCTCTCTCTCTGTCTCCTTCTCTCTCTCTGTCTCCTTCTCTCTCTCAGTCTCCTTCTCTCTCTCAGTCTCCTTCTCTCTCTCAGTCTCCTTCTCTCTCTCAGTCTGCTTCTCTGTCCCAGTCTGCTTCCCTGTCCCAGTCTCCTTCTTTGTCTCAGCCTCGTTTTCTCTCTCTACCTCTCCGCAAGCCTCGATTTCTCTCTCTACCACTCTGCCAACCTCGTTTTCTCTCTCTCTCTCTCCCCGCCAGTCTTGTTTTCTCTCTCTCTCTCTCTCCGCCAGTCTTGTTTTCTCTCTCTTTCTCTCTCTCTGCCAGTCTTGTTTTCTCTCTCTCTCCGCCAGTCTTGTTTTCTCTCTCTCTCCGCCAGTCTTGTTTTCTCTCTCTCTCCGCCAGTCTTGTTTTCTCTCTCTCTCCGCCAGTCTTGTTTTCTCTCTCTCTCCGCCAGTCTTGTTTTCTCTCTCTCTCCGCCAGTCTTGTTTTCTCTCTCTCTCCGCCAGTCTTGTTTTCTCTCTCTCCCCGCCAGTCTTGTTTTCTCTCTCTCCCCGCCAGTCTTGTTTTCTCTCTCTCTCCGCCAGTCTTGTTTTCTCTCTCTCTCCGCCAGTTTTGTTTTCTCTCTCTCTCCGCCAGTCTTGTTTTCTCTCTCTCTCCGCCAGTCTTGTTTTCTCTCTCTCTCCGCCAGTCTTGTTTTCTCTCTCTCTCCGCCAGTCTTGTTTTCTCTCTCTCTCCGCCAGTCTTGTTTTCTCTCTCTCTCCGCCAGTCTTGTTTTCTCTCTCTCTCCGCCAGTCTTGTTTTCTCTCTCTCTCCGCCAGTCTTGTTTTCTCTCTCTCTCCGCCAGTCTTGTTTTCTCTCTCTCTCCGCCAGTCTTGTTTTCTCTCTCTCTCCGCCAGTCTTGTTTTCTCTCTCTCTCCGCCAGTCTTGTTTTCTCTCTCTCTCCGCCAGTCTTGTTTTCTCTCTCTCTCCGCCAGTCTTGTTTTCTCTCTCTCTCAGCCAGTCTTGTTTTCTCTCTCTCTCCGCCAGTCTTGTTTTCTCTCTCTTTCTCTCTCTCCGCCAGTCTTGTTTTCTCTCTCTTTCTCCGCCAGTCTCGTTTTCTCTCTCTCTCTCTCCGCCAGTCTCGTTTTCTCTCTCTCTCTCCGCCAGTCTCGTTTTCTCTCTCTCTCTCCGCCAGTCTCGTTTTCTCTCTCTCTCTCCGCCAGTCTCGTTTTCTCTCTCTCTCTCCGCCAGTCTCGTTTTCTCTCTCTCTCTCCGCCAGTCTCGTTTTCTCTCTCTCTCTCCGCCAGTCTCGTTTTCTCTCTCTCTCTCCGCCAGTCTCGTTTTCTCTCTCTCTCTCCGCCAGTCTCGTTTTCTCTCTCTCTCTCTCCGCCAGTAACGTTCTCTATCTCTCTCTCTTTCTCTCTCTCTCTCTCCGCCAGTCTCGTTCTCTACCTCTCTCTCGTTCTCTCTCTCTCCGCCAGTCTCGTTCTCTCTCTCTCCGCCAGTCAAGTTCTCTCTCTCTCTCTCTCTCTCTCTCTCTCTCCGCCAGTCACGTTCTCTCTCTCTCTCTCTCTCTGCCAGTTACGTTCTCTCTCTCTCTCTCCGCCAGTTTCGTTCTCTCTCTCTCTCTCTCTCTTTCTCTCTCTCTCTCTCCGCCAGTCTCGTTTTCTCTCTCTCTCTCTCTCCGCTAGTCTCGTTTTCTCTTTCTCTCTCTCCGCCAGTCTCGTTTTCTCTTTCTCTCTCTCCGCCAGTCTCGTTTTCTCTTTCTCTCTCTCCGCCAGTCTCGTTTTCTCTTTCTCTCTCTCTCTCTCTCTCCGCCAGTCACGTTTTCTCTCTCTCTCTCTCTCTCTCTGCCAGTTTCGTTTTCTCTCTCTCTCTCTCCGCCAGTCTCGTTTTTTCTCTCTCTCTCTCTCTCCGCCAGTCTCGTTTTCTCTCTCTCTCTCCGCCAGTAACGTTCTCCCTCTCTCTCTCTCTCTCTCTCTCTCTCTCTCCGCCAGTCACGTTCTCTCTCTCGCTCTCTCTGTCTCCGCCAGTCTCGTTTTTTCTCTCTCTCTCTGTCTCCGCCAGTCTCGTTTTCTCTCTCTCTCTGTCTCCGCCAGTCTCGTTTTCTCTCTCTCTCTGTCTCCGCCAGTCTCGTTTTCTCTCTCTCTCTCTCTCTCTGTCCCCGCCAGTCTCGTTTTCTCTCTCTCTCTCTCTCTCTCTCCGCCAGTCTCGTTTTCTCTCTCTCTCTCTCTCCGCCAGTCTCGTTTTCTCTCTCTCTCTCTCTCCGCCAGTCTCGTTTTCTCTCTCTCTCTCTCTCCGCCAGTCTCGTTTTCTCTCTCTCTCTCTCCGCCAGTCTCGTTTTCTCTCTCTCTCTCTCCGCCAGTCTCGTTTTCTCTCTCTCTCTCTCCCCCAGTCTCGTTCTCTCTCTCTCTCTCCCCCAGTCTCGTTCTCTCTCTCTCTCTCTCTCTGCCAGTCACGTTCTCTCTCTCTCTCTCTGCCAGTCACGTTCTCTCTCTCTCTCTGCCAGTCACGTTCTCTCTCTCTCTCTCTGCCAGTCACGTTCTCTCTCTCTCTCTCTGCCAGTCACGTTCTCTCTCTCTCTCTCTCTCTCCGCCAGTCACGTTCTCTCTCTCTCTCTCCGCAAGTCACGTTCTCTCTCTCTCTCTCTCTCCGCCAGTCTCGTTTTCTCTCTCTCTCTCTCTCTCTCCGCCAGTCTCGTTTTCTCTCTCTCTCTCTCTCTCTCTCTCCGCCAGTCTCGTTTTCTCTCTCTCTCTCTCTCCGCCAGTCTCGTTTTCTCTCTCTCTCTCTCTCCGCCAGTCTCGTTTTCTCTCTCTCTCTCCGCCAGTCTCGTTTTCTCTCTCTCTCTCCGCCAGTCTCGTTTTCTCTCTCTCTCTCTCCGCCAGTCTCGTTTTCTCTCTCTCTCTCCGCCAGTCTCGTTTTCTCTCTCTCTCTCTCACTCCGCCAGTCTCGTTTTCTCTCTCTCTCTCTCACTCCGCCAGTCTCGTTTTCTCTCTCTCTCTCCGCCAGTCTCGTTTTCTCTCTCTCTCTCCGCCAGTCTCGTTTTCTCTCTCTCTCTCCGCCAGTCTCGTTTTCTCTCTCTCTCTCCGCCAGTCTCGTTTTCTCTCTCATTCTCCGCCAGTCTCGTTTTCTCTCTCTCTCTCCGCCAGTCTCGTTTTCTCTCTCTCTCTCTCTCCGCCAGTTTCGTTTTCTCTCTCTCTCTCTCTCTCTCTCCGCCAGTCTCGTTTTCTCTCTCTCTCTCTCCGCCAGTCTCGTTTTCTCTCTCTCTCTCTCCGCCAGTCTCGTTTTCTCTCTCTCTCTCTCCGCCAGTCTCGTTTTCTCTCTCTCTCTCTCCGCCAGTCTCGTTTTCTCTCTCTCTCTCTCCGCCAGTCTCGTTTTCTCTCTCTCTCTCTCCGCCAGTCTCGTTTTCTCTCTCTCTCTCTCCGCCAGTCTCGTTTTCTCTCTCTCTCTCTCCGCCAGTCTCGTTTTCTCTCTCTCTCTCTCCGCCAGTCTCGTTTTCTCTCTCTCTCTCTCCGCCAGTCTCGTTTTCTCTCTGTCTCTCTCCGCCAGTCTCGTTTTCTCTCTCTCACTCTCAGCCAGTCTCGTTTTCTCTCTCTGTCTCTCTCCGCCAGTCTCGTTTTCTCTCTCTGTCTCTCTCCGCCAGTCTCGTTTTCTCTCTCTGTCTCTCTCCGCCAGTCTCGTTTTCTCTCTCTGTCTCTCTCCGCCAGTCTCGTTTTCTCTCTCTGTCTCTCTCCGCCAGTCTCGTTTTCTCTCTCTGTCTCTCTCCGCCAGTCTCGTTTTCTCTCTCTGTCTCTCTCCGCCAGTCTCGTTTTCTCTCTCTGTCTCTCTCCGCCAGTCTCGTTTTCTCTCTCTGTCTCTCTCCGCCAGTCTCGTTTTCTCTCTCTCTCTCTCTCCGCCAGTCTCGTTTTCACTCTCTCTCTCTCTCTCTCCGCCAGTCTCGTTTTCTCTCTCTCTCTCTCCGCCAATCTCGTTTTCTCTCTCTCTCTCTCTCCGCCAGTCTCGTTTTCTCTCTCTCTCTCCGCCAGTCTCGTTTTCTCTCTCTCTCTCTCCGCCAGTCTCGTTTTCTCTCTCTCTCTCTCCGCCAGTCTCGTTTTCTCTCTCTCTCTCCGCCAGTCTCGTTTTCTCTCTCTCTCTCCGCCAGTCTCGTTTTCTCTCTCTCTCTCTCCGCCAGTCTCGTTTTCTCTCTCTCTCTCCGCCAGTCTCGTTTTCTCTCTCTCTCTCCGCCAGTCTCGTTTTCTCTCTCTCTCTCCGCCAGTCTCGTTTTCTCTCTCTCTCTCCGCCAGTCTCGTTTTCTCTCTCTCTCTCCGCCAGTCTCGTTTTCTCTCTCTCTCTCCGCCAGTCTCGTTTTCTCTCTCTCTCTCTCCGTCAGTCTCGTTTTCTCTCTCTCTCTCTCCGCCAGTCTCGTTTTCTCTCTCTCTCTCTCCGCCAGTCTCGTTTTCTCTCTCTCTCTCTCCGCCAGTCTCGTTTTCTCTCTCTCTCTCTCCGCCAGTCTCGTTTTCTCTCTCTCTCTCTCCGCCAGTCTCGTTTTCTCTCTCTCTCTCTCCGCCAGTCTCGTTTTCTCTCTCCGCCAGTCTCGTTTTCTCTCTCTCTCTCCGCCAGTCTCGTTTTCTCTCTCTCTCTCCGCCAGTCTCGTTTTCTCTCTCTCTCTCCGCCAGTCTCGTTTTCTCTCTCTCTCTCCGCCAGTCTCGATTTCTCTCTCTCTCTCCGCCAGTCTTGTTTTCTCTCTCTCTCTCCGCCAGTCTCGTTTTCTCTCTCTCTCTCCGCCAGTCTCGTATTCTCTCTCTCTCTCTCCGCCAGTCTCGTTTTCTCTCTCTCTCTCCGCCGATCTCGTTTTCTCTCTCTCTCCCCGCCGGTCTCGTTTTCTCTCTCTTTCTCCGCCGGTCTCGTTTTCTCTCTCTCCCTCCGCCAGTCTCCTTTTCTCTCTCTCCCTCCGCCAGTCTACTTTTCTCTCTCTCCCTCCGCCAGTCTCCTTTTCTCTCTCTCTCTCCGCCAGTCTTCTTTTTCTCTCTCTCTCTCCGCCAGTCTCCTTTTCTCTCTCTCTCCGCCAGTCTCTTTTTCTCTCTCTCTCTCCGCCAGTCTCCTTTTCTCTCTCTCTCTCCGCCAGTCTCCTTTTCTCTCTCTCTCTCTGCCAGTCTCCTTTTCTCTCTCTCTCTCCGCCAGTCTCCTTTTCTCTCTCTCTCTCCGCCAGTCTCCTTTTCTCTCTCTCTCTCCGCCAGTCTCCTTTTCTCTCTCTCTCTCCGCCAGTCTCCTTTTCTCTCTCTCTCTCCGCCAGTCTCCTTTTCTCTCTCTCTCTCCGCCAGTCTCCTTTTCTCTCTCTCTCTCTGCCAGTCTCCTTTTCTCTCTCTCTCTTCGCTAGTCTCCTTTTCTCTCTCTCTCTCCGCCAGCTTCCTTTTCTCTGTATCTCTCTCTCTCCGCCAGTCTCCTTTTCTCTTATTCCCCCGTTCTCTTATTCCCCCCGTTCTCTTATTTCCCTCTTTCTCTTATTCCCCCCTTTCTCTTATTCCCCCCTTTCTCTTATTCCCCCCTTTTCTCTTATTCCCCCCTTTCTCTTATTCCCCCTTTCTCTTATTCCCCCCTTTCTCTTATTCTCAGCTTTCTCTTATTCCCAGCTTTCCCTTATTCTCCGCTTGCCCTTATTCTCCGCTTGCCCTTATTCTCCGCTTGCCCTTATTCTCCGCTTGCCCTTATTCTCCGCTTTCTCTTATTCCCCGCTTTCTCTTATTCCCCGCTTTCTCTTATTCCCTGCTTTCTCTTATTCCCTGCTTTCTCTTATTCCCCTCCCTTTTCTCTTATTCCCCTCCCTTTCTCTTATTCCCCTCCCTTTCTCTTATTCCCCTCCCTTTCTCTTATTCCCCTCCCTTTCTCTTATTCCCCTCCCTTTCTCTTATCCTCCTCCCTTTCTCTTATCCTCCTCCCTTTCTCTTATCCTCCTCCCTTTCTCTTATCCTCCTCCCTTTCTCTTATCCTCCTCCCTTTCTCTTATCCTCCTCCCTTTCTCTTATCCTCCTCCCTTTCTCTTATCCTCCTCCCTTTCTCTTATCCTCCTCCCTTTCTCTTATCCTCCCCGTTCCCTTGTGACCCCCGTTCCCTTGTGACCCCCCGTTCCCTTGTGACCCCCCGTTCCCTTGTTTCCCTCGTTCCCTTGTTTCCCCCGTTCCCTTGTTTCCCCCGTTCCCTTGTTTCCCCCTCTTCCGCCTTCACCTCTTCCGCCTTCACCTCTTCCGCCTTCACCTCTTCCGCCTTCACCTCTTCCGCCTTCACCTCTTCCGCCTTCACCTCTTCTGCCTTCACCTCTTAGCTTTTATCTTCTTACCTTTTCTCTTCTTACCCCTTCTCTTCTTACCCCTTCTCTTCATCCCTCTACTCTCCTTCTCTATACTTCACATTCTCTTCTCTTCCCTTTCTCCACCTCTCCATTGTTCTCCATTCTCTCTTTATTTCAGTCATCTCCATTCTCTCTTTATTTCAGTCATCTCCATTCTCCCTTTATTTCAGTCATCTCCATTCTCTCTTTATTTCAGTCATCTCCATTCTCTCTTTATTTCAGTCATCTCCATTCTCTCTTTTCAGTCATCTCCATTCTCTCTTTTCAGTCATCTCCATTCTCTCTTTTCAGTCATCTCCATTCTCTCTTTTCAGTCATCTCCATTCTCTCTTTTCAGTCATCTCCATTCTCTCTTTTCAGTCATCTCCATTCTCTCTTTTCAGTCATCTCCATTCTCTCTTTTCAGTCATCTCCATTCTCTCTTTTCAGTCATCTCCATTCTCTCTTTTCAGTCATCTCCATTCTCTCTTTTATTCAGTCATCTCCATTCTCTCTTTTATTCAGTCATCTCCATTCTCTCTTTTATTCAGTCATCTCCATTCTCTTTTATTCAGTCATCTCCATTCTCTTTTATTCAGTCATCTCCATTCTCTTTTATTCAGTCATCTCCATTCTCTTTTATTCAGTCATGTCCATTCTCTTTTATTCAGTCATGTCCATTCTCTTTTATTCAGTCATGTCCATTCTCTTTTATTCAGTCATGTCCATTCTCTTTTATTCAGTCATGTCCATTCTCTTTTATTCAGTCATGTCCATTCTCTTTTATTCAGTCATGTCCATTCTCTTTTATTCAGTCATGTCCATTCTCTTTTATTCAGTCATGTCCATTCTCTTTTATTCAGTCATGTCCATTCTCTTTTATTCAGTCATGTCCATTCTCTTTTATTCAGTCATCTCCATTCTCTTTTATTCAGTCATCTCCATTCTCTTTTATTCAGTCATCTCCATTCTCTTTTATTCAGTCATCTCCATTCTCTTTTATTCAGTCATCTCCATTCTCTTTTTTTCAGTCATCTCCATTCTCTTTTTTTCAGTTTTCTCCATTTTCTCTATTTCACTGCTCTTTTCTCTCTTTTCCACTGCTCCCTTCACTCGTCTCCCTTCTCTCGCCTCCCTTCTCTATATTTTCTCTTTTCCCTTTTCTTTTCTCCTCTTCATCTTTCTTCCTTTTCTCTCTTCTAGTCTCTTCGTTTTCTCTCTTCTCCATTTCTCTTCGGCTTCTCTCTTCTCCTTCTCTCTTCTCCTTCTCTATTTCATTTTCCCTTCCTTCTTGTCTCTTCTCCTTTCTCTATTTTCTTCTCCTTTTTTCTTTTTTCTCCCTTCTGTTATTTTCCCCCTTCTCTTTTTTTCTTCTTCCACCTTCTCTTTTTTTCTTCTTCCACCTTCTCTTTTTTTCTTCTTCCACCTTCTCCCTTTTCTTCCACCTTCTCCCTTTTCTTCCCCTTCTCCCTTTTCTTCCCCTTCTCCCTTTTCTTCCCATTCTCTCTTTTCTTCTACATTCTCCGTAACCATATTTTTCCTTTCTTTCTAACCCTCTTTTTCCTTTCTTTCTAACCCTCTTTTTCCTTTCTTTCTAACCCTCTTTTTCCTTTCTTTCTAACCCTCTTTCCTTTATTTCTAACCCTCTTTCCTTTCTTTCTAACCCTCTTTTTCCTTTCTTTCTAACCCTCTCTTTCCTTTCTTTCCAATTCCCTCTTTCCTTTCTTTCCAATTCCCTCTTTCCTTTCTTTCCAACCCTCTCTTTCCTTTTTTCCAACCCTCTCTTTCCTTTCTTTCTAACCCTCTTCTTCCTTTCTTTCTAACCCTCTTCTTCCTTTCTTTCTAACACTCTTTTTCCTTTCTTTCTAACCCTCTTTTTCCTTTCTTTCTAACCCTCTTTTTCCTTTCTTTCTAACCCTCTTTTTCCTTTCTTTCTAACCCTCTTTTTCCTTTCTTTCTAACCCTCTTTTTCCTTTCTTTCTAACCCTCTTTTTCCTTTCTTTCTAACCCTCTTTTTCCTTTCTTTCTAACCCTCTTTTTCCTTTCTTTCTAACCCTCTTTTTCCTTTCTTTCTAACCCTCTTTCCTTTATTTCTAACCCTCTTTCCTTTCTTTCTAACCCTCTTTTTCCTTTCTTTCTAACCCTCTCTTTCCTTTCTTTCCAATTCCCTCTTTCCTTTCTTTCCAATTCCCTCTTTCCTTTCTTTCCAACCCTCTCTTTCCTTTTTTCCAACCCTCTCTTTCCTTTCTTTCTAACCCTCTTTTTCCTTTCTTTCTAACCCTCTTCTTCCTTTCTTTCTAACACTCTTTTTCCTTTCTTTCTAACCCTCTTTTTCCTTTCTTTCTAACCCTCTTTTTCCTTTCTTTCTAACCCTCTTTTTCCTTTCTTTCTAACCCTCTTTTTCCTTTCTTTCTAACCCTCTTTTTCCTTTCTTTCTAACCCTCTTTTTCCTTTCTTTCTAACCCTCTTTTTCCTTTCTTTCTAACCCTCTTTTTCCTTTCTTTCTAACCCTCTTCTTCCTTTCTTTCTAACACTCTTCTTCCTTTCTTTCTAACACTCTTTTTCCTTTCTTTCTAACCCTCTTTTTCCTTTCTTTCTAACCCTATTTTTCCTTTCTTTCTAACCCTCTTTTTCCTTTCTTTCTAACCCTCTTTTTCCTTCCTTTCTAACCCTCTTTTTCCTTCCTTTCTAACCCTCTTTTTCCTTCTTTTCTAACCCTCTTTTTCCTTCCTTTCTAACCCTCTTTTTCCCTCCTTTCTAACCCGATTCCCTGTCCTCTCTTTCCCTATCTTCTCTTTCCCTATCTTCTCTTTCCCTATCTTCTCTTTCCCTATCTTCTCTTTCCCTATCTTCTCTTTCCCTATCTTCTCTTTCTCTATCTTCTCTTTCCCTATCTTCTCTTTCCCTATCTTCTCTTTCCCTATCTTCTCTTTCCCTATCTTCTCTTTCCCTATCTTCTCTTTCCCTATCTTCTCTTTCCCTATCTTCTCTTTCCCTATCTTCTCTTTCCCTATCTTCTCTTTCCCTATCTTCTCTTTCCCTATCTTCTCTTTCCCTATCTTCTCTTTCCCTATCTTCTCTTTCCCTATCTTCTCTTTCCCTATCTTCTCTTTCCCTATCTTCTCTTTCCCTATCTTCTCTTTCCCTATCTTCTCTTTCCCTATCTTCTCTTTCCCTATCTTCTCTTTCCCTGTCTTCTCTTTCCCTGTGCTCTCTTTCCCTGTGCTCTCTTTCCCTGTCTTCTCTTTCCCTGTCTTCTCTTTCCCTGTCTTCTCTTTCCCTGTCTTCTCTTTCCCTGTCTTCTCTTTCCCTGTCTTCTCTTTCCCTGTCTTCTCTTTCCCTGTCTTCTCTTTCCCTGTCTTCTCTTTCCCTGTCTTCTCTTTCCCTTCTTCAGGCTTTCCCTTCTTCAGGCTTTCCCTTCTTCAGGCTTTCCCTTCTTCAGGCTTTCCCTTCTTCAGGCTTTCCCTTCTTCACGCTTTCCCTTCTTCACGCTTTCCCTTCTTCACGCTTTCCCTTCTTCACGCTTTCCCTTCTTCACGCTTTCCCTTCTTCACGCTTTCCCTTCTTCACGCTTTCCCTTCTTCACGCTTTCCCTTCTTCACGCTTTCCCTTCTTCACGCTTTCCCTTCTTCACGCTTTCCCTTCTTCACGCTTTCCCTTCTTCACGCTTTCCCTTCTTTCTCTCTTTCCAGCCTGTCTCTCTCTCTCTTTCCAGCCTGTCTCTCTCTCTCTTTCCAGCCTGTCTCTCTCTCTCTTTCCAGCCTGTCTCTCTCTCTCTTTCCAGCCTGTCTCTCTCTCTCTTTCCAGCCTGTCTCTCTCTCTCTTTCCAGCCTGTCTCTCTCTCTCTTTCCAGCCTGTCTCTCTCTCTCTTTCCAGCCTGTCTCTCTCTCTCTTTCCAGCCTGTCTCTCTCTCTCTTTCCAGCCTGTCTCTCTCTCTCTTTCCAGCCTGCCTCTCTCTCTCTTTCCAGCCTGTCTCTCTCTCTCTTTCCAGCCTGTCTCTCTCTCTCTTTCCAGCCTGTCTCTCTCTCTCTTTCCAGCCTGTCTCTCTCTCTCTTTCCAGCCTGTCTCTCTCTCTCTTTCCAGCCTGTCTCTCTCTCTCTTTCCAGCCTGTCTCTCTCTCTCTTTCCAGCCTGTCTCTCTCTCTCTCTTTCCAGCCTGTCTCTCTCTCTCTCTTTCCAGCCTGTCTCTCTCTCTCTCTTTCCAGCCTGTCTCTCTCTCTCTCTTTCCAGCCTGTCTCTCTCTCTCTCTTTCCAGCCTGTCTCTCTCTCTCTCTTTCCAGCCTGTCTCTCTCTCTCTCTTTCCAGCCTGTCTCTCTCTCTCTCTTTCCAGCCTGTCTCTCTCTCTCTCTTTCCAGCCTGTCTCTCTCTCTTTCCAGCCTGTCTCTCTCTCTTTCCAGCCTGTCTCTCTCTCTCTTTCCAGCCTGTCTCTCTCTCTCTCTTTCCAGCCTGTCTCTCTCTCTCTCTTTCCAGCCTGTCTCTCTCTCTCTCTTTCCAGCCTGTCTCTCTCTCTCTCTTTCCAGCCTGTCTCTCTCTCTCTCTTTCCAGCCTGTCTCTCTCTCTCTCTTTCCAGCCTGTCTCTCCTTATATTCTACACCCTATTTTTCTCATTCACTTTTTAATTATTCTTATCTCTCTCACTCTCCTTCTGCTTGCATGTTGTGTGTCTCCATCTTTGTTCTTTTTTTTCTTTTTTTTAGCAACCATACACATAAGCCATTAAGTTGTTCGTCTTGTCAAACGCTGTTTTAGGGCAGGGAATGAAGTGCTCAGCTGTGGCTTACATACATTATCTTCCCTTTATATTATTTCGTTGTCTAATTATGTCAGAAGATTCTTTTTTTATTGAAAATAATGTCAGGCAAACCAATTTGTTGCCCTGTTTGACATCACATGCACAAGGAAGGCGGGATAAATGGCAAAAGGTATCAAATCAAAAGTACACTGGTAGAAATAAAAAGGGAGAAATGAAAAGAGGAAATATGGGTCACATTCAGGCCTGTGCTGCGATATGTGAATAATTCTAATCTCTGAGCCATGTAGATAGAATCAGTCCATAGTTACTGACCCTCGACTTTTTGTTCTTTTTATTATGCTGGCTTTTGTCTTTTTTATTCGTTTTTATTCGTTTCATTTGTTCCCCTTGCAAGATAAAGGACATAATGAAAGAAAGATTTTCAGGAAACGCAGAGAAGTTGTTGGCTTCTAACACAAAGTTTTCTCCTGCCTTGAGCACGGCGTACTATAGAAAATACAATCAGATTTGCTTGAATCGTTTAAAGCAGCACTAAAAGTCAGTTCTGGACAAGACTTTGAACAATTATTGCTGACCTCCAGAATGCCGGACAGACTGGACTTGATCTCATTTTTTTTTTGCTGTTGTATGTAGAACAAAACAGCTAGGAATTGGTTTGTTGAACAAAGCTGGTCGGACTGCGGATGACTTAACAAGGAGAAACTATAAAGCCATGCTTCAGTGCATAATTGAATTAAAAGCGAAATTGTCTCACTTTGTAGTTCATTCGTTGGTCATTCGCTTGTGATTAAATACAGAGCATGTTATACAAATTCAAACATGACAAAGGTTGTCTCCCCTTGTTGTTTCTTAATCAAATCATGAAGGTAAAATCAATTGCAGATACATTCGTACATAAACGAATCTATTCTCTTGAAGGCATCCACAAAGTCTGGTATTTTATAACTAGAAGGCCAGTCTTGAAGGTAATGGAACTTACCTTCTAATTTAGTATATCTATTACTAATGGAGATTTAGTATCTGTTTGTGCAAAGCCGAACCTATACAATTACTTCTGTTAATAGTACTATTGTACATCTGTAGTATATGTTCTGTTCTCATGAGACCATTGTCTCAGACATTACCTTCTCCTTGAGGAGTAGTGTAGCATATGGCCGTTTTTCAGATAACATAAGACATTACTCCTCTTTTTCGAGAATAGATAGTGAAGTATCTGTTCTTTTGTCATGAGATCGTCCTCCCAGGAAATACCTCCTCCTTAGGGGGCGGTAGTGTTCGCTTTATGGTTCGGGTCGCTACACTATGGAACAGGCTGCCAGAAGCCGTGTTCAGCCTGCAGAAAATAAAGCAATTCAAGGTGGAACTGGATGCATTTTGGCCGCTGATCTTGGGAGAGGGTTAAGGGCGCATTTCTGGCATAACACATCATCAACCAGAATATAAATATGCTTTTGGAGAAGTTTTTCACCACAGCGCCAAGTCAGTGTCCACAGGACCAAGTAAAAGATGTACCATAGGGACTTTCGTCTCATTAGAAGAAAAAGCAGCATTCTTTGTCCGTAAGTCTGCTTTGTGGAACAGCCTATGAGAGATAGTGACGATGTGTACCAAATCTAGGATTAAAATCGCCTTGAACAAAACATTACTACGGTATATAGATGTACACATCTTCTAACTCTCCTTTTATATGGCTTGTTGCACTTTGCTATATTTTGCAAATATATTTGATTTGATATGTTCGTTCCTTCCAGGCCTTACCCTTTCCTTTGGTTTTGGTTTTTTGTTGGACGGGTGATAGTGTAATATTTGTTCTGTGGTTATACCATTTTTTCCAGGCATTACCTCTTAACATAACATACGCAACAGCAAAGTGTCACAATAGACTGTTTATTAGCAAACTTAGCACTTATATATACTAACAGAATATGCTAGCAGAGAGCGAATAGTACTAATAAGTATATCTCTGTATGTTTGTCTTTCTCTAATTATATATAACAAGCAGCAAGTATATGTTCAGTGTCTGTCCGTAATGACGTCATGGAAGGCGTAAGTGAAAATTCTTTCCTAAATGAAACCTTCTTTTGTCAACAAGCGAGAAAATATAAAAACTATTAACCAAGTTTCATTAACGAAATATAAAAATGTTTAATGAATGAATAAGTGATGAATTTCTCTTGAACGTATGTCAATATGGTGACTATTATTAAAAGAACAAATAGCAATGCATAATAATTGTAATGCTACATAAATTTTTTTAATTATAATCAATTACTTATTGATATTATATAACCTATGAGTTAATTTACTGTTAAACAAACAAATCAAACAAATGGCTGTATAGCATCGACTTTTCTGACTAAAAATACAAAACAAAACTAGATTCAAATCTTATCGTTTTCTTGACATAAAGAATAAATACATCGTTTAAATTTTAAAGGCAAGTATCTATTATCATGCTGAAGCTGAGTTAATCGACGTTTGTTCCTTTAAATCTTTTGCAGTTTTATCAGACAAAATATTTTTGAAATTGAGCTATGTTCGACAAAAAAACTTCCATTTTAATTTTTCTAATTAGCCACAATTTGTAATTAAATCACTAACTGACCCATCTGTCATTCCCACCCTCTCTCACTGTATATTTATGCCCCTCTGCTCTTATTTCATTCAGTATTTATCACTTTAGTTTTCGTAACTATCTCTCTCTCCTTATTAGCAGTCAGAGGTAATGAAAAGAAGGATAAAATGATCTGAATAAGTCTATTATAAACAAAAGAGAATATCCTCCGATGTATAGAATTTAATACTTAGGGCTCAACTGTACGACCAGTTGAGCAGAAGATAAGTAAAGACTCGAGTAAATAAAAAGCTAGTTCATATGGACGCTGGACTGCTCTACTATACCAAGTTCTGCAAGTCCATTATATGAATTCTGATTGGCTGCCAGTCTGATAGTGAATAATTCTATATATAAATACTGCTTCATTCAAGCAATATTTGCCAATGGAGCCGGTAAATGTTAATTTGATTTTATATCTCTCCCTCCCCCCAGTATGCAAATGCAATGGTCTTTGGGGAAGAATGAGTTTCTTCTGGCCTTGGTGATTGCGAGGGAGTAACCTGGACAATGCCGGGCAGATTTCACTGGCATTGGTTTAGCAGTGCGGGATGATGTTTGGTGTCTCGACGATGTCATCACATCTCCTGTTATGCAGCAATGGTGTATCAGGTGTATGGGAATCACAAGGCGTTGGATTGGGAGATTCAGTCGAAGCACTGGGAATAGGGACTGGAATTACAGGTGTTGCAAGTTTTCTGAGGAATCTGCGGTTTCGCAAAGTGATTCTGCCTGACCCATCAATCCTGATCCGATACTGACGGTTAGGGAGAGTTTCGACAACACGACCTGTTGTGTCCCATCGACGATTGTTTGCACGTTGTATTGATACTCTTTTTCTTTCTTGGAGTGGGCATAAAGTATGCACTGTGCGATTGTACCGCTCGGTGAGGTGAGCATTGCACTGAGATAAGCTTATCTCACGGTTCCTAGCTGCAGCTATCCATTTTGCATGTGGTTTATATAGTGCGGGTTGGGATGGTATGAAGTCACGAAGTCGGCAGTGGAGCAAGAGTTGTGCTAGGGATAGACCAATGCCTTGGATAGGGGTGTTGCGATATTGCAGGATGGCTCTGGCAACACTGTCATTATTCAATGATCCCTGGGGACCTGTATTTCCATGAATTATCCTCTTAGCTGCTTTTACAGCAAGCTCTGCTCGACTATTAGATTGAGGATATGCCACTGAGGACTGTCTGTGCTTCATTTACCATGTCTTCAGGAACTGCTGAAACATGTTGGAATTAAAAGGTGGGCCACCATCGCTACTTAGTTCGTTTGGAGTGCCATATGTGTGGAATAGTTACCGACAAATAGATATTAGTTTTGAGGTGATAGCATGACCTGGTTTAAGATGATAAAAAATAATCAAGCCAGTGAGTCTGTCTGCACAGACAAGGTATGCAATGTGTCCGACGTAAAAAAGGTCCATCACTATCTGCTGGAAGGGCCAATCTGGAGCTCGGGTTAATACGAGTGGTTCAGGTGGCTGACTTGGGGCAATGTTTGTACATATGAGGCAATTGGTTCTAAACTTGCGTATTGATGCATTCATACCGGACCAATACACCGATTAATTGGCACAGGCTTTCATGCCAACCACGCTCTGGTGGGCTGAGTGTAGATAACGTAGTACTTTTCCTCTGATAGATTTGGGTACTACGATTCTCCCATCCATCAGTGCTAACCCCCTGTCGGTACTTAGTCGATAGTGTACATCCCAGAAGTTACGGATTTTCGGTTCAGTAAGTGAACGTTTGGATAAAAGGCCTAGTTGTATTGCGTTGATAAAAGTCGTGTAACACGGATCATTTCGGCCTGATGCACATACGTTATCAGCTGACAGGACTGTATCGTTGTCTTCAAAATCATTCATTGCTTGCTGGGTTGCTACTTTCACCATGGCATCTATTCTATCTGAGAGATGGATATCTTCAGAGGAAGGGTGTGTGGAAGACAGGGATATAAAGGAACTAGTTTGCAAGAGACGGCATCAGACCCTGATGCAACTTTCCTGGATAGTGTTGGATTGTAAGAAAATACCTGAGTGATTTCTTTTTAAGCTTAAATAAGCGTGGGTTAAGTATCTTGCTCAGATCCCTGTCGCCAAATACTCCTAGTAAGGGCTGGTGGTCTGTTACTACTATTACGTTAGGGTAGCCCATAATGAATATACGGCATTTGTCTAATGCCCAGGCGATTGCTGCTGCTTCGCCTTCAATAGGTGCATATCGGCACTCCGCATCTGTGAAAAATCTGCTGCCTGTAAATACGATATGCCAGCTTTCAGGACAACATACCGGTGCTTTCTCAGTGGAACATATACAGTGTTTTTGTAATAGCAGGAAACCCATGCCTTCTTTACTCCAGTCTGGAGCAAAGCAGGTTGCTCTGTTTATATCAAAGGTCGTTACACCCTTTTTTATCAAATTCACAATGATTTGCCTGGATGTGAAAAATACATTCTCGAGATCCTGATTCCAAATGAAGCATGAATTTTGTTTGACAAGGTCTCGAAAGGGAGACATTATGGGGCTATGGGAATGTGCCCATGCTACTTGGTTAACTAATCCAAACCAAGACCGTGCATCAGTTATATTCTTTGGGATAGGAAAGTTGGCAATTGCATTAAGTAAATTCTCAGAAGGGGCTACTTCTGATGTTATTTGAAGGCCTCCAAACAGAACCACATCTTGGCAAAATTGGAATTTATTTTTGTTAAGGACAATTCCGTTTTTTGCACAAAGTCATAGGTAGTCAAATGTATGATAGAAGGCATCTTCTATACTGTTGTCAAAAAGTAGCGTATCATCAACGACTTTTACTTTGCATGATCTCATCATATCTACGTGTATATGCATCACTGGAGACTAAGTATCCCTGAGGCATCCGGAGATACATGAAACGACCCCACTCCATGAGAGCCTCGTCAATCCCAATACAGGGTTTCTTTGCTCGGCACACTCTTAAAAAGTAGTGAGTTTTCCTACAAGTGCTGCATGTTTGACTCCATGCTGGACATTTTAACTGCCGGGAGCTTGTTCCTGGGATACAATGATAATGGCTACCACAACCCATGCTAGCTTGAAAATTATTATCGTGTTTGGCGGAGGTGCTGATACGAACATGACCTTAATAAGCTTGAGCAATGTTTTTTTCTTGTGGTATATAGATATCCATGCAATAACTATGTCGGAGGTGTCAGTCATTGAAGTTTAGTCTCTCAATGCCGATTCAAATGCCTCAGAATGGCGACATTTTGTTCAAGAGTTTTAAGTGTTCCAGCTTTGGCCATCAGGTCTGCTTCAAGAGTATCGTTCGCTATTTCCTTGATGAGCTGGACCTGGATATACATATCAGACAGGTCATGCTCACTAAAGGGACACAACAGTTACGGTCCATGGCTGGTTCCCGGAGGCGGACGAGATAGTTCTGTATTGTCTCAGTCTCACCCTGTGACATCGAGGCAAAAGTAAGGCGATGAACGATGGGATTCGACCTTTGAGTGACCAATGCCTCTATCATTCCTAGTAGCTTGTCTGGGTCTACGGTGAAGAATTTAGGGTGAGTGTTGATTATGGCATCCTAGATGAACTCATCAGCGGAATTATATCGCTGTATGTTGGCCTGAGATGTCGGCATACCTGTCATTTTGGTGAATACTTCATGATGAATTCTGAATTTTCTAGGAGTCATTTAAAGATGGAGCTAGGGCAGTTTAGCTGCTAGTGCCTTACGGCAGCAGAGAGTTCCTTAGCTTCAAGGATTGAGAGGGCTTCTCCCATTGTCACGATCCCCAGCTCTTTCAACATGACCGGATCCATCATTTGCAGTTTCTTCTTTGTCAGCTTTTCACTTGCAAATGTGGCAGCATGAGTCCGATCTGAGCTAGCAGAGGTCCCTGCTTAGAGAAGGTACTGCTTCCAATCTTCACTATCCATACATCCTGTTGTATCACCATATAGAATTAGATACTTAGGGCTCAACTGTACGACCAGTTGAGCAGCAAGATAAGTAAAGACTCAAGTAACCAAAAAGACAGTTTATATGGAATCTGGCTGCTCCACTATGCCAAGTTGTGCAAGTTCATTATATGAATTCTGATAGGCTGCCAGTCTGAGAGTGAATAATTATATATATATATATATATATATATATATATATATATATATATATACTGCTTCATTCAAGCAATATTTGCCTATAGAATATAAGACATTGGAGTCGGTTATAGTTAATTTGATTCTATAAGAGGTCGAAATATTATTTAACTTGTCGCTCTAGAGAGGGGGAAAGAGAGATAGCGAGCAGAAAAAGGTTTATTTTTATATTTTGTCTTTTTTGTTCATATTTTACTGACTTTACAATCTCACCTTTTTTTATTCAACATATTAAACCTGAGCTCAATGGGTGATCCAACGGGTCACATATTTCCTGGTACCTATTACATATGAACACAATGATATATAGAACAAATCCTACAGTTAAATCCAAAGGCAGGAACCCTGGCTAGACAAATATATATATATATATATATAGTAATTCCCATTGTTTGTCTCTTTGTTGGGCTACTGGTTGAAGATAGGACATTATAAAAAGTAGGAATAAAAACGTATTAATTTTTATTGACAATTTCTTAACAAAATGCTAAATAAAGCGTTGACAATAAATGAGTTAAAAGAGTCCAAGAACGTTCTAGGTGAAAGAAGGTACTTAGTGTGTAAGAAGGAATTGTGTACACATTTTGATTTCAGCTGTCGCCTTGTGTGTTCATGTATGTTTAAATGGGATAGGCATGAAGATGTGTGTATGTAGATAAGCCTGCCCGTTTTGTCAGAAAGTGTGTATATGAACTGAGTGTATGTGCGTTCAGTGAGCGGCTCCGTAGTGGTTCATGAATGTCTCATGTGTCTGCTGCTTTTCGCTTCAAAGGGCTAGGCCAGGGTTGTGATGTTGTAGAAAAAATAAAATTGTGTGTTTGACATTTTATAGTACAAGCAAATTTGGCTGATAGAAACGGCTGATTAGAGATTTTGTTCAATGAAGAGTCGATACGTAAAAACAGAATTTGCTGACACTTCTGCTTTGATCATACTCAATATGATTGCACAAAATTTTGAATGATACATCAATGAGACGCCTGGTGGAGATAAAATATTAATACTACAACTACTGTTATTAATACTAGTAACCACTTTAGAAAAGGAAATATTCATCTTCGTTTAGGACAAGTTTTATATGCTTTAAAATATTGGCAAAGCTGAATCCTTAGAAAATAACCTCGCGTCTGTAGTAGAATCGGGTCAAAAATGGACGATTATATTCAAGGCTAACAAGACAGAGCTCCTTCCCTTTAACGATATTAAGAAACCTTTCCAACCACCGATTGCCATGATTGATAGCACCCTTTCCGAGAGTTAAACGTTCAAACTCACTCACATGAATTAGAATAACTACATAGACGATACTGCTAAGCCTGCCGCAGAGAATGTAAGCTCCCTCTACCGGGCTAGAAAACTTCTCACACCTGCTGGTATTCTCTATCTCTACAAAGCCATTATTTGCCTATGCATGGAGTATTATTGCCATATCTGAGCTGCTGCATCAGCCACTTAAACATGGAGCAAAAACAAGTCTGTAACCTAAATCCTGCACCATCTACCAAAAAAATAGTTTTACTGAGAGCCGAGGAGATTTCTTGACAGATTTCGATTTTCAAAGTATTCAACACCTATTTTTCTTAATCTCCTCAATTCCAGCCATACAAAGATTTGAGCACTGATCAACATGGCGTGTTGTGCTCATTCACTTTAGTTGCATTTATTTCTTTAAACCTTGACATTTGCTTTTCGATTCAAATTATTTAAATTCTTAACAGGTCCCATATGATCTCTCTGAAGCCAAGATGAACATCACCCCATAATCTTTTTTATTTTTATTTTTCAGTATTTATTAGATTACTTCCTTTGGTCAATTTATAATATATATATATATATTGTAGAATATAAATAACAAAAATAAGTTACAGATCATTGTAACTCATCGTTTTGTTCATTATATCCCTCCGGTTTGATATGAGTTTTTTGGGGTTTTTTTTAGAAATATAGTATATATGTACATTAAGTGACTTGTTTTAGTTATTTATTTCCTACAATAACTTCTTTCAATAGAAGTATTCGTGGACAGGCATTATTAAAATGTATTTTCAGATCTACATGGACAAAAACATTGCGAGATTGGACATTTTCCGTAAATCCTGTCGCCTTGTTTTAACTTAATATTAAATTATGAAATCAGTTGAGAAATATTAATTCTTAAAAACTACTGTAATATATACATATATATATATATATATAAATGAATAAATGCAAAATATTTTTTATTTATTTATCACTACTATATTACTGTCCAAACAGCTTACTCTAATTTAAATAGTTAATACACTATATTATTTTGAAATACGCTATTTATAGTCAAGCAAAGTTGCAAATACAATTTTTTGTTTACCTAATTAGCATAATTATATATTTAAACAGTTCAAAAAAAATAATTGTTTGCTGTTATTCGATTATAATCTGATTGTCCTATTTGCTTATATATAGAGAATAGTTTTGTCGGTATTACCAGTAATTAATGAAAGTGATAATATAAAAAAATGACAAAAAATCGAAACCATGTTAATTATTTTTCAGAGGACGTGCCCCCCTCCTCCTGGAAGGGGAATAATTTATTTTGCTCCGCAACAATCGACAAGCAAAACAAGTTTTATTTTTAACTTCGCTAATTATTTTTATACACCTAATTTTTAAAGCGTAGTTTTTTTTCTAAAATAGCAACATTACAACTAAACGCTTTAAAAAAAATTTGTGTTTTATCATTCCATCATTTAATTTTCGTAATTTTAAATTTTCCGTGAAAAATAAATAACAAACTTATTGTTTAATGCTTTGTTTACAAACCGCAGTTTCACTATTATAGAGTCAATGCTTAGGGCTCAACTGTACGACCAGTTGAGCAGCAAGATAAGTCAAACTGTTGAGCAGCAAGATAAGTCAAACTGTTGAGCACATCAAAATGCCTGTTTATAACAAGGCTAGAATGTTCCATTATGCTCAGAAGGGAAAGTCCATTCTCTGTGTTCTGATTGGCTGAGATTCATATGTGGCCATTTTAGTCTATAAATGTTCATTCATTATAACAAGCACTCCTTCATGAGATGGATACTAATAAGGCCCTTATGCTGGTAAGTGTTAGTTTAATTCTATAACTATTCTGTCCAAATTACGAAATAAAAAGATTCATCGTATAAGTGTAGATTAACATCCCCTGTTAAATCACCCCACCTTCAACAAAACAAAAAATAGATTTTTCTTGTTTAGGCGATTACGTATGAACACCCTTAAAAACTTGGCAGAAATATGAAAAACGTTTATTTTAGAATTTAGAGTGGGGATCAGTTTCGTATATCCATTTAATTTTAAATTACTTCGTCCGTTAGGTATGTGATATTATCTGTTGTGATGTATGGGAGGAGTCTGTTAACTTTTTATGGTTCTGATACTATTTTTCCATTTTTTGTTCCTTAATGATTGGAATTTGTGTTCTCCTCGTTCATAGATCTTTTGATGTTTTCAACTTTTGATGCTTCTTCCTCGGTGAGTTCTGTGATTTCGTAGTTATCGGTCTCCTCAGTTTCACATTTTATGTTTTGCAAGTCTTCTATTTGTCGCTTTTCACTACATCATTTCCATTAGTTTCAGCCATGAGAACCATGTGGTCAAATGAAAAAAATGTCAATGTGGTGGAAGTAGTGGAAAAGTGTGAGTGTGAATATTTGGAGTAGTTAGGTTTCTAATGTGTGTTGGAATAGCTGGGTGGAATTTTAGTGCCCATAGCGATACCTTTTATCTGAAGGTTACTTAGGTTGTGTAATTGGGAATTGTTGTATGTGAAGATTGAAGTGTATTAGGTTGTATACGTCTTGTATTTGGTTGTTGTCGGAATTATGGTGACAAGGGAATGTTCTTCAATCATGTATACCCTCATCATGTAGGGATGTTAGTGTAGATCGATGATACGCCCATAACGACTAGAATAGTTTATTTGGTAAGATTCTCGATTTGCCTAATAGTGCTTAAGAAGTGTGGGGGTCCTTTATGCAGCCAGCGTTTTAGGACAGTAACTAAATTCTTTTCTTTTGCTATGAGAGCTAATTCCGTTGCGGTTATTTTTTAGGGGGAATGGGTCTATTTTTATTAATTTCCCTAAAAAGTTAAAATGGCCCAGAGATGGGGCATCATTTTACGTTAAATATATATTAAACTGATCGCCCACTCTAAATTCTAAATAATTGTTTATTTTTCGTCTTTCCGTTTTCCACAGTGTTCACTCTTCATACGTAATCGCTTAAAATGCTAAATTTCATTTTGGAGAGGGAGATTTAGCGGCGGCTGTTTATCTACAAATTTACCCATATTTTATTTCTTTAATCTATAAGATTTTTAAACTACATACATTTTTAATTTTAATTATAAGCAATTGATTTGTGTAGTTGTGTTTACGTTTCCTGTTAAAATTAAATAAATAACCTCTTTCAAATTGGCTAATTAAATATCTTATATTGAAGACGTAAATAAAAATGTTAAAAGTGTGGGTATTGTTGATTGACATCCTCAACCTCCTCCCCCCAATGAAATTTGACTTTTTTGGCAATTAAAAAAAACTTGATGTTGTTTAATATTTGTCATTAAAAAGAAAAAAAGACCTAATCTTTCTAAATTACAATAAATATTCATTTTTTACTATTCATAAAGTTTTTATTTCTGTCTGTTATAATAAAAGGCGAAAAGCACAAAGTAACCATTTCGAAATACTCAGTAATAAGAAATTGTTTTGTTTGACCAATCGACGTTCCAGTCTTTCATTTATTCCTTTCATTATACAACCGGTTTTTAATGAGAAATTCATTTTTATTTTTATGCTGAAACAAAATAAAATTCCTCGACTTTGAACATCTTAAAGACCATATCAATTAACCATTTTTTCTAATAAATAAAATTTGACTGTGGTCATGCACAGTAAATTTCCCAACATTAGAATATATCAAATAACACTACGATAATCATATTTTTATTGTTTTCCTCCAAATTACCTAAATGTAAAATGCAAATTATTTTTATTTTTTTTCTGTGAAGAAAACTATTATATCAGTAATTGCTGCCCGGAGGGCGGGTTCTTTTTGCTAGTATATATATATATATATATATATATATATATATATATAATTTCTAGAGATGGCTTAAGGATTTGAAGCTCCTTACTCTAAACTGTTGATGTTCTTATAAATATTGTATCGTTACAATTTTGTATTCCCATCTTTCATTTCTAGAATTGATTGCTCTATTAAATATATTGAGCTTTATATTATCACGATAGATTATTATTAAACGATAATTCCATTATCTTTAATTTAATTCAACATTTAAATATTATATGTATGTATATATATATATATATATATTACAGTACAGTTTTTACAGAATGGCATTTCTCAACTCATTTTCATATATATATATATATATATCCTCCACTCTATAGTAAAGAGTAATGTGTATTTATTTGTATATATATATATATATATATATATATATATATATATATATATATATGTCCAGTTACACAAACGTCTGCTCGACAAATAAGAAATGAAAGAACACAAATGTATTTACATAATGAAACGTTTTTCCACCTTTCTGCTTTCTATACCGATTTATACGTTTGTTTTTTTAATTTCCAGTTTACATTTCCTTTCTACTGACGTCTTTGATAGTAAAAAATCCAACATTTTTTTTTATGTTTGCACCTTCTCAAAATTCAAAAGACAGAAAATTAAAGGAAGAAAATAATATTCGAAGTCTACAGTTGTTGTTTTTTTCTTTAGGTCATCAGAAATAACTCTTTTATTTTTTAGTTAAGTCCGTAATTATCCTATTGAAATAAAAAAAAAACAGCATTAAGACTTACATTAGAAATAAAATAAAAAGCAGACAACCCCCGCCGTCTGAAATGAATTTGGAAAAAAAAACTCTCCTCACAATAAAAAAGCCAATGATAGGTGTTTTTATTAGGTCATCGGAAATGATAATTTATATTTGAAAAATTAAATTACTTACGTAATTTTATGATTTTGAACATTTTTTGTTATTTTTGATGAATTGTGTATGCTAGTATATAGAAAAGAGTAAGGCTTAGCGGTTGTATGCGAAATCGGGGGAGGTTTTCTCAGAACACAGAAAGGAATAGCACAGAAGCAACGATGCTAATTTCACTCCATTGATTTATTGTTCTGTGCCTGACATGTCTTTGCATGCTACATGAAGAGACCATGAGAGGACGACGATTCCTGATGCCGACTCCTCCTGGATTTTCACCAGGACATTGTTAGGTGAGTAGCTCTGACCCTACCACGTTGCCAACGCCCTATACAATGGTAAGGAAGGGTTGGACTTTAGGTGAAGTGTATGTTTTGCATGGTGGACAATATTTGAAATTCATGCAATTGTATGAATTTGACACCTAGGCAACACCGGATATTTTCAGATAGTACTATAGTAAAAATGCCATCAATCTATGTACATCCCTTTTAATACAAGCCATTTCAAATTGTAAGTAAGTAAAAATGCTGTTAAAAATATTAACTACTTTCTAGTGAACAAATTCAGTCAAATGTTTCGTTACAAAGTAAAAATAATAAGTAGGAAGACCCGACGTTGCTCGGGATTTAATGAGAAAAACTGTCTTTTTTCACTATGCTTGTAACACCATATCGCTTTGTCTTTTTTTTATTTTTACTACCTTCTGTTTCGTCCACTAATATAGTCGGAAGAAAGTGAAATTTTGGAATACTCTCTGAATTAGTGTCTTTACATATTGTTCAAATGTCATTAAAACTGGATATACGTATTTAGGGTTTTAAGGGAATTCTCCTCCATAGTCCCTTTAGAAGAGGCATATAGAGATTCGGCACATTAAGGAGCACGTAGGGATTCGGGACAACTTCCATTGTCTTCCCCAGAGAATGTTATACATCGTAGTAGGATATATTGAAGTTTTAAGGAAGGTGCTGGGGTTCGACACATAGCGACGTTTGTTTACATTTGAAAAAGACGCCATCTTGTAAATCCGTAGCAGCAGCAGGAGTTGCTATTCTTTTCGCCATGACTTTTGAGAAAATCAGCAGCAGCTTTAATCGCCATTGTTTACAATGACTCAGCAAAAAATCGGCCAGCGAATATTTTCCGTATATTTCCTGTAAGGAATACAAATGCGTTTCGCTGACTATACCGATAACCTCACTAATACATATATGGCACCTGTCAACCATGTTGTATGGTGAGAGATCTCTTCGGAATTTATTTTTCGAAAATTAACCCTTCTCACAGGACCAGCGAAGGTTGCTGGGCACAAACCACATGAAATCTCTAGCTTCTCACTCAAAAAGGCAATTCAGCCGGGGGGGTCAGGAGGCCCCCCCCCCCCCACGTCCGACTGGATGTACCAGTCGTCGAGCCAGGAGGCGGTCAGCAGAAGTAGCAAAGATACAAACAGCCCTTCTCAGGGCTACTAATGCGATTTACTCTCTTTGCTACCTGCCCGAAGTCAACACTTGCCTCAGCCTGCATCTCCTGTTCCTTCTCCTCTCCTGCACAAGCACCCTGCAGTCCGAACTCCTGCATCAGCAGTCCTGAGTTCCTGCACCCTGCAGTTTTGAGCTCCTGCACCAACACTCTCTTACACCAGCATCCTGCAGTCCTGAGCTCCTGCACCAGCACTCTCCTGCATTAGCACCCTGTAGTCCTGACTCCTGCACCAGCGGCTCCAACTCCTTCCCCTTTTTTTTCAACAGCCCTAATCAAGGCTACTACTGACTCAAATTACTGCAATATATTTTTGGTCAGCCAGACAGACAGCAAGGGTACCTTGTCGACATCCGTCAACAGCTACCCAGCCCTTTGTCTCCAACGACACCACTCCTGTCGTTCCAGTTTGCTGCTACCAGAGACGCCACTCCCGTCTTTCCAGTCTCTCCTGTTCCACTGACGTCATTCATATTTCCAGCTGGTTTCTCTCCAACGACACCACGCCTGTCGTTCCAGTTTGCTGTCACCGGAGACGCCACCCTCGTCTTTCCAGTCTCTCCAATTTCCAGTGACGTCATCACAAATCCCATCACTTATTGTTATTACCATTTCTTATGGTAAATAAACATACCCTTTTCTTGAACTGATCACTAGTGTTTGTCCTCTCTTCTTTGTCATTGCCGTAACTTGCTTGTGTCTACTTTCTTAGTTGTGAGGCCGATCAACACCCCCCCCCCCCCCCCGGTCGGTCCCGCAACAGCTCCTTTAGGCAGCACTTAGGGATTCGAGACCGCTTCTATTGTCTTTCCTGGTAAAACTTTACACACAAATACAGTCTTACTTTTTATGTGGATTCTATAACTTTTCTTTCTATACGGAACACAGACGAAGACATTGCGTTTCATATAAAAACTATAAAGATATACATCCCAGGACAGAAAATTAATTTCCCGAACATAAAGCTTTGCACGACTTTTATGTCTCCTTACAAATATTAAAATAAAAAAGTGATACTAAATCTCATGTCTAGAATCCTCTTTACAATTTATATCAAATTCCAGTACATGATTTTGATTCTAGAAATGTCTTGAATTTAAGGCTTAAGTTTAAGGGGTCTTAAGAAGTAATTGAAATTGATGGAATCGTGCTTATTGACTATGGGTCATATTTAATGCAAATCTGAAATATTTGAATTTTCAAGTAAGAGGTTGTACCCATATTATGCCGCCAAAAATCCCTTTAAAATACTCCAAAGAAACTGAAATTCCATGAATATTTATTAACTCATAGCTAATACTTATTGTGGAAATTTCACTAAGCAGAGGTATCTGAATTTCAGGAAGGGTTTCCACCGCTTCTTTTACCCTTTTGCATGAAACCAAATTAATCTAAGTATAGCGCATATTACCCGCCCTTACGCCTAGCAGTTGTGTTCCAAAATTCATAATGATCAGCTCATTAGTTTAGGAGTGAATCCATATACACATACCTAACGTTGTACACAAGCACGTACTAAATGTTAAAGTTGACAAAAAAATAATGCACCCATGTTACTCACCAGATTGCATAGAATATATATTCAAAAATTGATAAGGATCTGTTCATTTACGAGATTATTCTGTACATGGAAATATAAATATATATATATATATAAGATAAAAACATAATTGTAAATCATGATATATTTGAGAACATTGGTCCAAAGGGAGATAATTCATAACTGGTGATGGAATACGGTAACAATAAACCACTCAGCAAATTCTTAAATATAAGATTAAAAAACAAAAGAAGATAATGACAAGAAATTTCAGATGCAATTTATCATTGTTGGTATTCCTGACCCTCCCTACCCTCTCTCTCTATATGCTTTTTCTCTCTGTGGGTATCTTGTGTTTTTATCTTACAATGCTGAACTTCTGATATCGGACGGGGGTAACTAAATAGATCTGACTATAGAACGAATAAAGCTATAGGTCATCAAAGAAAAAAAATGCTCTTTTTTAATTAACGCTGAAAAAGAATAAGGGTACCACCCTCTAAAAAAGCAACTCAATATACAAAGACTAAATTTAATCAAGGAGTTTGGTTTCCAAATTGTCCTCATGAGCCGAATATCTGAGAACTCAAATCGGTTCTGTCCATAAATCATTGTCATGAGAGTTTTCGATCAAAAAATATATCTTTTGAATAAATGTCGGCCATTTTAAGTGGAAAATATCCGCGGTTCCATCCAAGGCAATTTCTAATGTAATCATCTTTGACTATCTCTCACACTCTCAAGTTTAGTTTAGTTTGTCTATGGTATATCAATCTTTTTAGGTTATTTAATACAAAAATATAATTAAAACCTTCGCAACTACCGATTGCCATGGCTGATAGCACCTTTCCAGACAATCCAACATTCAAACTCCTCGACCTCACTTTCACGGGTAACATGAATCAGAATAAATGCATAAAAGTTTGCTGAAGATAAGGGTGGCTCCATCTACCGGGCTAGAACATTTCTCACATCTGCTAGTATTCTTTATCTCTATAAAGACAACATTGTTGCCGCATCTGGGCTGGTGCACCAATCACTAGTCTCTCCCTCTTGAACAGGGTGCAAAAATAGTCTCTAACTCGATAGGTCCAACACTGTCTACCAAGCTCCACCCCCTGTTCTATTGCTGTAATGCTGCATCATGGTCTTACAAGTACTGCAACGGAATGTGCTCTTAGCAACTTGCTGCAAAACTTTCAAATCTAATAGCTTCCTTCCTCGTTTTAGAATTCTGTCTCTGCTTCTTGTTTCCCTGACTCTACATACACAAAGAAATTTAAACAACTCTTAATTTAGGATTCCCCCTATAAATTTGGCACCTCATTCACAGTAGCCCGTTACATCTTAGTGGCAATATTCCTTGCTTGGGGTGAATAACAGTTTTTTTTTTAAAGTGTCTCGTCTGTTCTATATCATATCAACACTTTTGAGTTATTGTATGCTGAGATGCAACACATATAATAAACGATTCATTGAATACAATTAATATAACAAAAGTTTCTATCTTACCCGTGGCAAGGTTGGCATGTTTCTTATAGCGATGTTGGTATGTTACCCATAGCTAGGGGAAATTGCATGTTCATACGTCTCTCAACAGTACCAGTGTATAAATAAACATAATAAATCTGAGCACATTTGAACACGGCCTGTCCAATTTGATAGTCCATAGACGCAATGAAAGGAGCCAGTATCGACAGACCTGAGTATGCATACAGTTACCAGAATGTTCTTTCTAAGGTAAATTCTTGGAAAGGCACGTATTCGCAAACCTCTTTCTGTACATACCCTTTTAAGATGTATTTCATTCTTTATTATTTGCCAAAGTAAAATTGTTAGAATATATACAGGGTTGTTGTTCCTTGTCTTTAAAAGCTGTTGCTCCCATTTCAAAGTTCAGTGCTTATTTATGAGGAATATGTCTACATTCTCACGTGTAAGAATTAAACTTTCTTTAGGAGATCAAATTCCTCACATTATAGAACCAATTGTCCAGTTATAAATTATTTTTGAGTTCGTTTTATTAATTTCAAATTAACGGTTGAGTTCCATTTAACCAGAAAAAGGCTTGTTCAATGATTTTTAAATTTCACCCTTCGTCACATGTTAACCTCACGTTTCCCAAACTAAAAGTTAGACAATCAAGTGACGACTAGAACTATCAACATGAAACTTATAACGATATACCTTCGATTGGTTTTGAATACACTCACAATATAGCATAGCATAGCAGGCCTCCATCTTTCAGGGTCGACCATGGGTGATGCATCCTTAGTCTAGTTGTCCTGGCTGTCTAGCGTGTCCTCTCCAGTTTGTAGAATGTAGGTTTACTTTGTTGAATGATGTTGGATGCTAGCCTGGGCGGTGTTATATGGAGGACAAGCTGTTGTCCATGTAGCACATCCCCCCCTTTCCACACCGCTGATGAATCTAAAAGAACAGTAAGGCTGTCACAGTTTGGCACCAACCCAATTGCAGGAACTACCAGAATGAAGTTGTAGGCAACGTCGAACTTCCTTAGGGGCTCCACACCAAGTTTATTCCTGAAACGTTTCCCAAGGGTGGGTAGCCACAAGACAGCAAAAGTTTGAAATCGGGAGTTTACATTCCCCTCGATGGATTGCATCTTTCTAAGACTGAAAAACTCCACCTACCCAATATAGCACTAAAACAATAAACACTTATATAGGCTTCAAATCGATTGGGCGTAATTGCACTAAATTGTGCATGGGTCAGATGGGGATTAAAATCCTCCTCCCACCATTATTATTATTATTACTACTACTACTAATAATAACTAACCCACATTACCTGGTGACACCAACCAACCATATGTAAGTAGAAATAGAGTAAAAATAGAAAAAACATTGCGTGAATTCAAAGATATTGAAACTACGAGAAATCCAATAATCTGACATCAAGACCGCCCCCCCCCCCAAAAAAAAAATAAAACAGCACATACGCATATATGGTGATACTAGCTGCAGCCATTACCATACAAAATTTTAATGAAGAGTTCAAGGAGAATGGAAAGACCTAGGAGGGAGAGCACCAACCAAACTTCCACTGGAAGTGTGCAGAGAGTACTGGAACTTTGAGGAGACTTATTACCCCTCAAACTGCAACTCGGTTGTTGTCAGCGAGAGATCAAGAGTAAACGTCTGTTGCAATAATGGAAAATGATTTGCATTATTGAAAAAGGCGGAGCGTGCTGAAAACTTTGGGAGACTTGTTGTCCCTCAGACTCTAAGGAACACCACTTGTTATTGTCAGTCAGAAATTACTGGTAATGATCCATATGAGATCTCCTAGTGAGTATATAATAATAAATACTTAAAAACTCTAAAAATATTGGTGGGAATTGTACAAAATTTAGCCTGAAGAGTCCTAACTGATGTTTGTTCTTGAGATTAATCTGCAATTATGTTAAATCTTGCTCAGCTATTTTTATTCAAAAACTGCAAGGAAGTTAGAGTTCTTTTTTTTTTCACGGATATTTGTACTAAAGTAAATAAAAAACGAAATAAATGGGACTTTTAGTTGACTTGCATGTTCCACCGTTCCGCTATATGAAACATCTCTAGACTAACGTGACGATAGCCACTCACATTAAGTGTAAATATAATAAAGTCATCTGACTAATTTAATTTCTTTGGGCAGGAAAAATGTCAAAAAGGAATTCTTGCCAGATAAGGCTAACACACTTAGAAGGTTTTATCTACTCATGTTGAATGATTGTGTAGTGCTGGCAATTTAGTGAGATTCAGGAGCGGGTCAGTGAAACCTCTGACACAATACTGAATTTTGCATATCGTCTAGGTTTCCCATTCCATATTAAAAAAATAATGTCTAAAAGTAATAAGAATGTGTATTAAGATGCACATATTCAATAATGCATGTTTAGTTATAGAAAATACTATTTCAAACTTAGGCTTGACAGACCAAGGAAAATGCTATTTCAAACTTAGGCTTGACAGACCAAGGAAAATGCTATTTCAAACTTAGGCTTGACAGACCAAGGAAAATGCTATTTCAAACTTAGGCTTGACAGACCAAGGAAAATGCTATTTCAAACTTAGGCTTGACAGACCAAGGAAAATGCTATTTCCAACATAGGCTTGACAGCCCGACGAAAACACTAATTCAAACATAGGCTTGATAGACTAAGGAAAATCTATTTCAAACATAGGCTTGATAGACTAAGGAAAACGCTATTTCAAACATAGGCTTAACAAACTAAGGAAAACGCTATTTCAAACATAGGCTTAACAGACTAAGGAAAATGCTATTTCAAACTTGATCTTGACACGAATGAAAATCGCATCTTTTATATAATAAAATCAGAAGAAATAGCATCTATATGTGTTTTAAAGTTTCTAAGTGACTATTTAAAATTAAAACTTATTTGAAACAAGTATATGCAATTAATTTAATGACCAAACAATACTTTAATAGAAATTAATTAAATTTTCAAAAATAATATCAAGTTTTATGCAAAAGGGGTAAAAGTGGTTGAAGCCCTTTATGAAAATTCAGATACCTCCGATTTTTGTGAAATCTTAACAATAGCTATTAGACATCAATTAATAAATATTGTCGAAATTTTAGGGTTTTTCTGATTATGTTACAGGATTTTCAGGGGACATAATATGGATATAACCTCCCATTTTAAAATGCAAATATTTCAGACTTACATTGAATGTGATCCAGAGTCATTAGACACCAATTTAGCAAGATTCTCTGAATTTAAATTTTTTAAGTCTCTTTAAGCTCAAGCCTTACATTTTAGACATCTTCTAGAATCAAAATCATGCAATGATTTTGATCAAAATTAGAATAAGCGTTGTAGACATAATGTTTAGTATAGTTATATCTTGATTTTAAATCTTCATATGTTGTAGTAGGAGGATGAGTTCTTGCTGTGAATGTTTCTCAAAGAAGAACCAAAGATTTGAACTAAGTCGAGCAGCTTCCATGAACGCTAAGCAGCGAAGAGTGCACTGAGCAGAATTTCTCCAGATATGGCAGCAGTACTCAATCTTAGAATGTTCAAATTCATAATGAGATTTTTTTTCTCCTCTTCGCATTCATACAAAGATTAATATTTCCCCTTCCGCCAAGCACACCTTGGTACAACTTTGAAATTACTAGAAACGCGTAATCTATATTCACTTATTTGATAATCTTTATGGACATTTTTTAAAAGTTGTACAATTAGTTTAGCTTGACCCTATGCAAGCACAACAAAACTTAGCAACTTTCATTGGTGATACTATGTTTTCTGAGCTTTGAGCCACCGGCGAGAAATAGGGGATGGAAGTGAACTCGAGCAAATGCAAAATCATTTCCTCCTCTAGAGATATATCAATAGACATAGACACAACTGTTGAAAAAAAAAACGAAGATTTTGTATTTCTTGACTCAGTTGTTCCAGGATCCTGATATTAGAAGAACAGGAATAACAATTTCTGCATTTGGACATCTCAAAGAAAAGATATGGAGCAGGAAGGACATATCACCACCTCTGAAGTTAATACTTTACAATACATTGAAAGTTTCTATTGTTGTATACTGGCAGAGCATGAGAGAAAGGTCTATGTATATGTAATGAAGTCTTTAAGAACTATCCTTGGAATAACTTTGCAAGATAGACGAAGAAATGATGATATCAGAATAATGCTTAATATTAAGTTTCATCAACAACGTTATCCGAAAAAAATGTGATGGGCAGATAAGGGTTGAGACTTGTATACTGGTATGCCGCTTATGACAGTAAAAAACTGGCCCTAAATCGTGATATTGTTCTCAAGTATGTGGCGAAGCACTTTGGAGTGTACACATAATCTTGGCTTACATATTGACTTAGATAATGACATTCAAATCACTTTTATATACCGTGATGTCAAAGAGTCGTACAAGAGTTGATATGACATAAAATATTCAATTTTTTTTACAGTGTGTTTGAATTAACTAACCCTATAGACAAAATAGAAAAAAACAAAACCTTTGTGTTTTGGTATTAAATAAACCCGAAAGATTTGATATACAATACAAAAGATAAGACAACCCTTTTATCTATTACAAATGGTATCTGTCTAACTCCGAAACTATACTATTACTATCTTTTAAGACTCAATTCAGTTTACTATTTCAGACAAATGTACTGTCTTTCGGTGCTTATTCAAGAGGGTAGTATCCGTTTTGTGATCATGATATCATTCTTTCCAGAGATTACCTTCTCCCTTTTATGGGGATAGTGTAGTGTCTCTTCTGTAGTCATGATCATCCCAGGCAGCGTCATATATACTTTGCTAGTTATTCTAAATAATCCTAGTTTAATAATCTTTGATAAAAAATATTTTCTGGAACTCGTCTAATCAGAAAGGTGAAGTATAAAAATGGTAATGCTTCCCATACTCGTTTTGGGTTTTTACCTCCCGGCCCCTTTCACACCACAAATAAGTGGTCTTCCCCACCACTTTACGATCGCTAAAACCACCAATGTTGAGAAACCTTATTAGATTTGGCAGTGGACACATTGCCTCAACTCTATATTAACAGCCCCAGTTCGTGCTTCTAATATAGTTAGCTCTAGTTTTAACCACTCCCAAAACTTACTGGGTTGACCAGGATTGCTTATAGCTTTTGGCAACAGAACATGATACTCTATATCTGCATGAGCTAAAAACACCTTTAAATAGATGAGTCACATTGAAAATGATGTTTCCTTCTTTCTTCTTTCAATCTCTCTATTTACACCAGTTGTCTACTGAGATCAATATTTAGTTATTTATGACTATATAACCCAGTCTGTTTATAGGATTGTTCTTGTAAAATAAGATTAACACTTATCAGCTAAAAGTTGATAGGAAAATTCTTGTTTGAACAAAGCAATATTTATCTAATAGATTAACCACTCATGGTCTAGCAGCCAACCAGCACTAAGAGAATGAACTTGCCCATCTGAGCATAATGGAACATCTCAGCCTTCTTATAAACCAACATCCTTGGCTTCTGTTTCAGTTTATTTAGTTGTGTTAAACTGGTCAGACATCTGATCATTGACTACTAAGTTCGATAGTTATCAGTATTGTTCCTGAAAGTAAGCTCTCCTCTGTTTAAATATCCCAAACAATAAGAATATTGCAGAGCCACTGATACTAAATCCAGCTTCTGTTTTTCTAATGGCAGAAATCTTCAGAAAATGAAGGGCTGAAATGCAAGTTACTGGCGCCTTAGAACTAGTTTCCTTCAAGCTGACAGTGATCGTTTGTATTTGATGACTGTCTAGAAGAAGGATAACTTTAATTTCAAAAGCAGGATAGAGTTCCTCAACCAGGTTTATGGCAACCCATCTAAGAAGAAAAGTCTGTAAAATCCATGGCCAAACTGATTACCGGTCGTCTTGCCTCAGCATGTTTCGGGTTATAATCATGGAGCTTCAAAAAGTCTTACTCATGTTGTACAAGCCTTTGTCACTATCATCCAATGATGTACAGATGTCTCTCTGCAATCTCATTTCGAACTCAATATTTAAGAGTATATTTGTCTACCATCTGTGCTACAGGCAATGCAAATGTGCAACGAGTCTAAAAAGCTACCTATGACGTCCTCGATGAGGAAGAGATAACAGTGGAGAAACATCATCATCTGTGAAGATGCAACGAATCATCATATATTCCAAATTATATGTAATTTTGGCTATTTACATCAATGATCACTGATATCTTTTCCAGCCTGTTAATACTAGTCTACCTATTCAATATTTTGTATAGCTATTGACTATTCATATCAGTAATTACTTAATGACACATCGCTCAATAAGTCTCGTGTCTAATTAATAAAACAACTTTTAGGCAAAATTCGACCTTATTCATCAACATAGTCTTCTTCTAGAGTGATACGCTGATTCTAACAGTTCTCTAACAGTTCTCTAACAATTCGATGACTTTTCGTAGAACGATTTTTTAAGCCTCAAAATATGCTTTTGTTTCCGATATGACTTCTTCATTGGAGCCAAATTTCTTTAACTGGAACATTCTTTTGAGGTCTACAAACAACCAGTAGTCACTGGCGACTAGATCTCGAGAGCAATTCGAAGTGTTATTCATGGAGTTTCGTCATTGATGTTATCGACTTGTAACACTGTGCATTACTTGGTGAAAGAGCACTTTCTTTTCATTTGTTGTCTTTTTTCTGGTGATTTTTGTTCCTTCAAACGCACCATTAATAGCCAATTTTTCTTTTTTATTCGACCATATCTTTTCAATAAAATATGTATTTGACGTCAATTTGCTTCACATGAGAATTATTCCGGTTCATTAATTTAATTAACATGGAGCCATTTTTCGTTAATCACCTTCAGATTCAACTGTTTATGTTCCCAATAAAAAATGTTTTCTACATTTTTCTATCTGCGACATAACATGAACAGATTACATATGTTTACAAGGCGTATCAAACGATTTATTTGTTCAAAGTGTATAGAAATAAAACTTCATTATATTTTCTTATAAACCACAGTATAAGCGGCCTTTGGTCTCATTCATGAACATATTATTCCTGGTCACGGTTATTCTATTATCTTATTAACTACTTTTAGCCATAAATAGTTTTAACGTGTTTTCATTTAAACCACAGGCATAACGTACTAATCTTTTCAAAATTAATAAACTTTCTCTAAAAAACAAGGAAAATCTTACTAAATTTATCAAAAATTCTTTTAACGCACTAACACATTACAATGATAAATGAAAGAGTTACAACTAGTGATACACAATTGTTTTGTGTGCGTACATTTGTCAGTGTGTAAGTGTTAATTTGCTGGGTTGATTGCGTAGCAGTTGGGCAGCTTAAGAGGTTGTTGTATAAACTGGTTGTATGTAAGCATGCAGACGATACTTTTTGCTAAAATGATTTTCTTAGCACATAGAAACTGCATATTGTTCTTAAAAGTGATTATTCTATTGATTCCTTGCCTTTCTGGCTGGGATGAAAGCGTAGTATCTGTTCAGCCCACGGTCAGAGGGGGGTAATTTTTTATGTATTACGGTTTCTTACAAAAAGATAAACAATTTTAATGATTTGTTTCGTGAAATAAAAATCATATTTAAAATATATTTAATTACAAAAATTACTTTGCTTATTAAATTAAAATTAATTTCAATAGAATGCATTTTAGTTTCTTAGAAAAATCAGTCTTTGTAATGAATTATTCCGTATAATAAATTTCCAATTTAGAACAAAATATTTCTTTACAAAAATAACGTTAATGATTAGATGTCACTCACTAAAATATATTTCGGTTTTTAGAAAAAAGTGAGACATTTTTTTGAATTACTTCGTTAAAATAAATTCTATTTATAACAAATAATAAAGTTATAGTCAATGGATTTTTTATCAAAGTGATTCTTTCCTGTTGATTCCTGGCCTTTTAGCCTGACATCAAAAGTATTATCTTTTCTGCCCTTGATAAACTTTATGCATTGCAGTTTCTTAGAAAACAATCTGGCCATTTTAATGAATTATTTTGCGAAATACAACTCCTATTTAAATGAATAATCTATTTAAACAACTGATTTTACTGATTACAATGATTCCAGTAGAATGCATTTCGGTGTCTTCAAAAACAAGTAAGAAATTTGAATTAATTATTCTGTGAAATAAAATTCTAATTAAAAAAAAATTACATTTAATACACTGGAATACATTTCTGTTTCTTAGAAAACAAGTCTGTCATTTTAGTGAATTACTTGTAAATATGATTTTTATTTCAGTAAATAAGTTATATACAAACTTACAAGTCAACCATTTTACTTAATTACTTCGTGAAATTCTGTTTTTTTTTAACTTTAAATTACTTTGCTATTTCTCATGCATTATTAAAATATTTACTTAACTGCCCGGGTAACACCGGGTAGGAATAGTTAGTTTCTACTAAAATGACCAAATCATTGACATGTTTTCCTGTTTCGAATTTACACACTAAAAGGGACTTACCATCCTTTTGTAAATATTGCGTTCTTATCCTAAAAGATCCATTGATATATTGTTTCGTGCGTCAATGTAAATCTGACTATATTGGATGTACGTCTCTACAAATAGTCGAATAAATCAAGCAGCATCTCCAATCGCATGAGCATAATAATTGCAATGATTTTAATTCAGAATCGAAAATTTTGGATTCAAAGATTTGTCAACAGATACTCCATAGTTTTGTTTTAGCTGATCGTTACAAGAATGACCCTATTTTAAATCTAGAGTTTGGTCAAATTTCATTAAAGATTTCGAAACTATTTGCATTTTGTGTCGACAATCTTTAATATAAACTAAAGGATTTTTTTCTATTAATCGCTTACGAACTTTGTAAGAATTTCATTAAATGTATACTTTTGCAATTGTCAAATTCCATTTGAATTCTAAACTTACGCTACTGATAAAATGATAGTTGAAGAAAATCGAGGACAATTTTCGTTTCCATAAATTGTTTTAATACTGTGTACCCATTAGCATTTATTAAAATGAACATAAGAAAAAAACTGTTAGAAAATAAGAATATAATATTAGAATAAGAAGATCTGAATAAGAAATTAAAATGAGAATATTGAAATATAAACTTAGAATAATACAAAATTCGAGAAGAAGGTTAATCAGGGTCTAAAGATTCAGAAATGGAATAGATCAGAGTCTAAAGATTCTGGAATGAGATGGACGACGGTCGAAAGATTCAGTAATCGAGATGCATGATGCACGAAAGATTCGGTAATCGAGATGCATGATGGACGAAAGATTCGGTAATGAGGTAAATGAGGGTCGAAAGATTCGGTAATGAGGTGAATGAGGGTCGAAAGATTCGGTAATGGAGGTGGATGAGGGTTGAAAGATTTGGTAGTGGAGGTGCATGAGGGTCGAAAGATTCGGTAATGGAGGTGGATGAGGGTCGGAAGATTCGGTAAGGAGGTGGATGAGGGTCAAAAGATTCGGTAATGGAGGTGCATGATGGTCGACAAATTCGGTAAGGAGGTAGACGAGGGTCGAAAGATTCGGTAATGGAGGTGGACGAGGGTCGAAAGATTCGGTAAGAAGGTGGATGATGGTCGAAAGATTCGGTAAGGAGGTGGATGAGGGTCGAAAGATTCGGTAATCGAGGTGGATGAAAGTCGAAAGATTCGGTAATCGAGGTGGATGAGGGTCGAAAGATTCGGTAATCGAGGTGGATGAGGGTCGAAAGATTCGGTAAGGAGGTGGATGAGGGTCGAAAGATTCGGTAATGGAGGTGGATGATGGGCAAAAAATTCGGGTATGAGGTGGATGAGGATACAAAGATTCGTAGAATCAAAAACTAAGTATTCTCCTAACATTTTATATCAACTTTCTTGGCCATCTTCGTTAAACATATAATAATAGTTTGTTCATGAGTCTGGATGAGGAAAAATGTTTGTAGAGTTCATAATACAAGAATGTTCTTACAAGTCTTACTAATAGAGAGGTAGTTTGAAAGGCTGGCAGAGTTCATATTGTTATTCTTTGGAAGTAGGCTTGTGTTTAAAAATGCTATTGGGAGTAGGTCCATGTGCTGACAGTTCGCCATCTTTGATATGGACGGCTTTTTTGTCGACGTTGATAGCCCGTGGCTAAAGACGGTTTTGTTTGTGCACCACCAAAGGAGTTTTGTGGTTGACTTTAGTGACGGACGTTAGTTACACAGCTGTGCCTTCTCGAGGCTACAGAGAGCGAACCATGCCAGTGTATTCCCTTAACTTAATTTTTGGGGACTACTGCTCAACTCGCATAAGATATTGTTTCTGATCAGTTAAATCAGAACCGAAATTACATATATTCTCAAATTAGGGCTAAGCTTACAAGTCAAGCAAATATTTTAAACATCGTTAATGGCGGCTGCTGCTGCTTCTGTAGTAATTACAACTGCTGCTACAGATTCAGGAATGAGGTGGATAAGGATATTCAGCAATGAGACAAGCTCGTTTTTGTAAAATATATAGAAAATTCCAGCTGTAAATGGACATATCCATTCAAATCGAACAAGTTGTATATAATCAGAGAAAAGAAAGAACAGCATTGAAAGAAGAGCGATAATTGGAGCGAAGATAAAAGAATAAATGTTTCGAAATCAATTCTAGAAGTCAGCTGAAAAACTTGAGTGATGGCATAAGTAATAAATAGGTAATTAAGTGAATACGATTGAGTTTTTCTGGCCGGTTTATAAAAACTAAATCCATGGAATTAACAAGTAAAAAGGAAAAGTTTTTTTGGCGCTCATCCAAGTCTTGAACACTATCCGAATATTTCCAATAACAATTAAAAATAGTTAATTTAGTGCCGGAACAACACCTAATTCGATTGAGAAACAAAGGTCATTCCAGCTCCCACAATGTTGAAAAGTAATCCTCTGTAGAGCCCTAAATGGTACTACGAAAGATTACTTATGTGTGTGTATATATGTGTACGTGTATATCTGTGTATCTGTATGTGTGTATATATCTATGTATCTGTATGTATGCGTATATATCTATGTATCTGTATGTATGCATATATATCTATGTATCTGTATGTATGCGTATATATCTATGTATCTGTATGTATGCGTATATATCTATGTATATGTATGTATGTGTGTATATATCTATGTATCTGTATGTATGTGTATATATCTATGTATCTGTATGTATGCATATATATCTATGTATCTGTATGTATGCATATATATCTATGTATATGTATGTATGCATATATATCTATGTATATGTATGTATGCATATATATCTATGTATATGTATGTATGCATATATATCTATGTATATGTATGTATGCATATATATCTATGTATATGTATGTATGCATATATATCTATGTATATGTATGTATGCATATATATCTATGTATATGTATGTATGCATATATATCTATGTATCTGTATGTATGCATATATATCTATGTATCTGTATGTATGCGTATTTATCTATGTATCTGTATGTATGCGTATTTATCTATGTATCTGTATGTATGCGTATATATCTATGTATCTGTATGTATGCGTATATATCTATGTATCTGTATGTATGCGTATATATCTATGTATCTGTATGTATGCGTATATATCTATGTATCTGTATGTATGCGTATATATCTATGTATCTGTATGCGTATATATCTATGTATATATCTGTGTGTATACTGACAATTGCCGCCCCGGGCCGCATACTATATACATACCTATCACCGCCCTAGTGCGCATACTATATACGTATCTATTGCCGCTGTAGTGCGCATACTATATACGTACCTATTGCCACTGTAGTGCGCATATTATATACGTACCTATCGCCACAATGGTGTGTATACTTTATAAGTACCTATATCCGCCCCAGGGCGCATGCTATATACGTACCTATATCCGCCCCGGTGTGCATGCTATATACGTACCTATATCCGTCCCGGTGCGCATGCTAAATACGTACCTATCGCCACCCCAGTGCACATGCTAAATATGTACCTATCGCCGCCCCGGTGCGCATGCTATATACGTACCTATCGCCCCCCCCACTGCATATACAATATACATATCTATCGCTGCCCAGGTGCACATGCTATATACGTACCTATTGCCACTCCGGTGCGCATGCTATATACATACCTACTGCCGCCCCGGTGCGCAGGCTATATACGTACCTACTGCTGCCCCGGTTTGCATACTATATATATCTATCACCGCGCTAGTGTGCATACTATATACATACCTATCGCCGCCCTAGTGAGCATACTATATATATACCTATTGTCGCTGTAGTGCGCATACTATATAAGTACTTATCGTCGCCCCGGTGGAGATACTATATAAGTACTTATCGCCGCCCCGGTGCAGATACTATATAAGTACTTATCGCCCCCCCCCCCAGTGCAGATACTATATAAGTACCTATCATCACCCCGGTGCGCATGCTAAATATGTACCTACATCTGCTCTGGTGCGCATGCTAAATACATACCTATCACCGCCCGGTATGCATGCTATATACGTACCTATCGCCGCCCTGGTGTTCATGCTATATACATAGCTATCGTTGCCCTGCGGCATATACAATATACATATCTATCGCTTCCAAGGTGCATATGCTATATACGTACCTATTGCCGCCCCGGTGTGCATGCTAAATACTACCTGTCGCCGCCCCGGTGCGCATGCTATATATGTACCTACTGCTGCCCCGGTTCGCATGCTATATATGTACCTATCGACGCCCCGGTGCGCATACTATGTACATACCTATTGACGCCCCCAGTGTGCATACTATGTACGTATCTATCGACGCCCCCAGTGCGCATACTATGTACGTATCTATCGACGCCCCCAGTGCGCATACTATGTACGTACCTATTAATGCCCCCAGTGCGCATACTATATACGTTCCTATTGCTGACCCTGTGCGAATACTATATACATACCTTTTGCTTGCCCGGTGCGCATGCTATATATGTACCTATCGCATATCTATCGTGGCTCCGGTGCACATACTAAATAAGTACCTATCGCTGCTACGGTGCGCATGCTATATACATACTTATCACCATTGCACGGGGATCACTCTTCTCCAGTCGCCCTCCTTCACCCCATTGGACACTACACCCATTGCCCTCGGCCAAAGCTTTCTCGTCTGCATTGTCCTTGTCAAGTTCACCTCCTTCTACAGTTGCCAGGAGCAAAAGATGTCACGTACCTAGTTGCCAATTCACCCTGGCTACACTATCTCCGGCCTCCCCTAAACTCTGCACCACCTCTTCATTCTCTGGAGCAAAAATGTAACATTACTATTAAAAAGTACCATATTTGTCTTCATTATTAATGTTAATAAGGGTGTTTATTTACTTCATGTCTGTGTATGTTAGATAAAATAGCCTAGGTCGATCAGGACCCTCTGACAGCAGTCTTCATTGTTAATGATAATAATGGTGTTTATTTACTTCTTTCATGTTTGTGTATGTTAGATGAAATATCGTAGGTCGATCACCGATTAAATATTTTATATGAATATAATAAATATTAATGCTATCAATGGGGAAGAATAATTTTTTCTTTAAATTCACCAATCGAGACGTTATTTTATATGAATATAAATATTAGTGCTTACAATGGGGACCCTTCCCATCCCATTCTACTCACTCCGTAATATACCATCAGCGTTGAACTCCAGGCCCTGAATCCTTCCCAGAACCTCCAGCTCTGACGCCTACCCGAACCATTAGGACCTGACAGCTTCCTGAAGAGTCGGCTCCGACTTTTTCTTGAACCTCAGACTGACTCTTTCACGTACTGCAAGCTCTGACTCCTTCCCCAACATTTTGCCTAATTTGTGTTATGAGTAAATGTGGTATTGTGGTGACTGCCATTCTAGTTAATAGTAAAATAGACATTTTTATTACTTTAGAACACTTTTGAAGGCCTTGTGTCTAATTTGTTTTGAATGTAATTTTTCATATTCTCTGCAAGTAAATAATTCAAAATTTAGTATTTGTTCCGATGGATGCTACCGACTTTATTTACCAATTAAGTGTTTGGTTAACGTCCATGAAAACTGAAAAAGATGAAAGTTTACAACCTGTTCAATAAAGCAAACACAAATATATGGTTATGAGTAAATGTGGTATTGTGGTGACTGTGATCATTCTAGTTAATAGTAAGATAAACATTTGTATTACTTTAGACCAAGGATGACCAATGACACCCATTTACTCACACTTTTGAAGGGCTTGTGTCTAATTTGTTTTGAATGTAATTTCTTTCATATTTTCTGCAAGTAAATAATTCAAAGTTTTGTATTTGTTCTGATGGATGCTACAACATTTAGACTGGTACTGACTTTAGTTACCAATTAAGTGTTCGGTTAACGTCTGTAAAACTAAAAAGAATGAAAGTTTACAACCTGTTCAAAAAAGCAAATATAAGGTTATGAGTAAATGTGGTATTGTGGTGACTGATCATTCTAGTTAAAAGTAGGATAGGCCGAATTTACACAAAGCTGCTGTATTTAGGGTAATGAACACCGACAGATTAAGCAGGTACAACTTACCAAGTATTACACTGTTCTATCTAACATATTGAACAGTTGCTGATTAAGTATATATCCATTTGTAAATTACACACATGCTCTCTCTAGGATATGGTGCACTGTTAGATTCACCATAAAACATACTATGAGTCACACTATATTATAACACATACTTGCTCTATCTAGAGTATCAAGTACATCCAGATTAAGCATTTACTATGTTTTGAGTGTCCTACTGCATTATTGCACACATCTGTTGCATCTAGGGAATTGAGCAGTGTTTTCTACAACATGTATAACATTTAGAAAGTGTCCTAGTGCAGTAATAAATTATTGCTCCTGAGTTTGTTTCAGATTATAAACCTAGGTATGAACAACAAAACAATAGTCAAAAAGTGTGCTTAACATATTTCTGTGAAAAATTATCACTTTATTGCTCAATATATTGGAACACATTTATTCTAAGCTTGTTCACCACTTTCAAGCAATAATATAATGAACAAAACAAAAACAATTTTATATTTAAGTGGGTGATTTTTATTTTAATGTGTCTTTTGAGAATGTGTAATTGTGTAAAAAGATAAAAATACAAATTTAAAAAAGGAACTGCAGCACTTAATGATATCAATGACAGAAACACATTGTTCAAAAGTGATGTTTTAGTAAAAAAATGTTTTTTAACCGTCCTCATTTTGATTATTTGTAATAACATTTTTGCTATAGTCTTCATTTTATATAAAAAAATATAAAAATAAATTTCAAGCTACATTGTCATCATCCAAATATGCAGTTTTATTGTGTGGTTGATGAAACTAAGTAGGTAAATTCACTGAAATGAAAGATGTTATTGGGAAAAACCACCAAATTGTCTGAAATGGAAGATGAAATTAGAAAATATATTATTCAATTGAATGAGTAACAGTAATCAAAATGAAGTAGCAAAAAAATGTACATCACTAATAATCACTTTTTAAAACTCAAAATATGAAAGTACTTAAATGTTTGTGTTAAATTCTTATTAGTGACTTGTTATAAAGAATCCACCCCAAAGAGTGTTCTTTCTTTTGTGATTTTGAGGAATAGGTAATTAAAACATGGCAGCTATGACGTAGTTAGGATGCAAGCACTTCCGACTATGAACAGAGAAAGGTGAATCAATTTTCAATGCTTCTACACAAAACTAATTGAGCCAAACTGAATTTGCAACAAAAAACTTAGTTCATTATTAGGTTAGGGTCAGTTTAGGTTAGGGTAAAAAGCAAAATAAAAAGTTTGGTAAAAGTTTGTGTACACTGTTCGGTAAAGTTTGTTAATGTTAGCCTGTCGTGGAAGTGTTCGGTGAAAATTGGAATTAATGATAAAAGTACTGAAATTTTCTTGGATACCTATTCCTAAAAAATGGTTTTTCTTTTGTTTTGAAAAAACACTCCACGGATCCCCTGCACCACCCTCCATGAAACTGTAAAATAATGTTATTCTTCAGAGACTTGGTACACAATGTTATTGCAGCAAGTGAGTCCTTCGTTTGTGATGATCAGTGATTTTTTTTTATTAATCATACATCAAAACTAAAAAGTCATGTATAAAAAAAATGTTGATAACGATTACACACACACACACAAAAAGTAATTGAAGCAGTGAGTCCTGTGTTCATAAGAATAAATGGTGTCTATTAATCCATGCATAAGGTAATCGGTAGTCTGAATTTCTCTTAATTCAAATTGTGGTAAAGACGGACTCTGATAATCAAATCTGAAATAGAAAACTACATTTGAAGTTTATAAAGAAAGCAATCAAATATATAGAACATAAAGGAATCTAATTAAAAGGTGTTCTGAATTGCGAATAGAAAAGAAGAACATGCAGTTTGTTTAAGAATACATATTGTTTTGTAGTAAAAGATATAAAATTACAAAAAGCCGCTTGAATTATGATTTTCTGGTACTGGGGGTCTCAGTCTGTTAAGCAATTCCAAACTGAAACATAACTAGGATATTGTTTAGTAGTAAAATAGATCAGAAAGTTACCATGAGCAACTACAATGTCCACTTCAAATTGCCAAACTCAGGTGTAAATTTGTGTTGAAGTTTTCTTTTGTGTAACTTTCTAATAGATGTATTTACTATTGCCTGTTAGGTGAGGTGCCTTACTACATTCACGAGGGAGTCTCAATGGGACTATACAGTCATTTCACTTCTCACCAAAGTGCCATTTGTGTCATTAAGTTTTAGTGGTAATAGTTTTCAAACATTTAGTTAGAAAGTGAAAATAATTATAAAAAAGGGATGTGCACCAAAAGAGTAAACAAAAATATTTTCTCTGATACTGACTGTTTTCCCCTATTTGTCCGGCTGTCTCTCTTGCTTTATCTGTGTGCATGGTTTGGTTTATCTCCTGTAGCAGTATTTATATGGTGTTGCATAGTTAATAGAATAATAAGTATGCTCTTTATTGAATGTAACACCGACAAAATAATAGAATGAATAGCAAGCAAATAAAAATACTTGTTCGAAACAAGATAATTTAAGAATACATTACCAGGGTTATACAGAGTGAAATAGGCTATAAGAACTGGTGTAAAGTTACATCCCAAACCTAAGCATTTACACTGTTTTACCTTGTTACCACCTCCCAGGACGGGGATCAGAGGTTGGATTTTGGGAGGCAGGTTTGGATGTTAAGCAAATAAAACCATGTTCTTTTAGTCAATTCTCAACTATGTCATTCATTTGTAAGTTATTCTCAACTCTGGAGGGGGTGTCATTCAATTTTTATTATTCTCAACTCTGGAGGAGTTGTCATTTTGAAATTGTTTATTTGTTGAGTCAAAATGAAGTTAAAATGAATTTAGAATTCTGAAAACTCCTGGGGAGTTTGAAATTGCTAATTTACTGAAACAGAAAATGGTGGCAATGAATATTGGAATTTTTATTGTTTTCTACACTCTTCAGGAGTTGTAAATGTTGTCTTGTTTATTGGTTTATTTTAGATTCTTAAGGATTTAGACTTTACGTCAGTTTGGGAGTTAAAATGAATTTAGAATTCTGAAAACTCTTGGGGAGTTTGAAATTGGTCATTTTCTGAAACAGAACATTTTGGCTATGAGTACTGGAATTTTTATTGTTTTCTACACTCTTCAGGAGTTGTAATTTTTTTTTAACATAGAACCCCTAAAAAAGTAAACATGTTTGTTTTTCATGAAAACACTTTATTTCGTAATAAACAAATAATTAACAAAATACCGCATCTATTTACAAAATTTTATATCTTTTGGAAAATTATTTGTTTTGTGAAAAAAAATCATATTTAAAATATATTTAACTACAAAAATTACTTTGCTGATTAAATTAATTTCAATAGAATGCATTTTAGTTTCTTAGAAAAATCAGTCTTTGTGATGAATTATTCCGTAAAATGAATTTCCAATTAAAGAAAAAAATATTTATTTACAAAAATAACGTTAAAGATTAGATACACTCACTAAAATATATTTCGATTTTTAGAAAAAAGTAAGACATTTTTTTTGAATTACTTCGTTAAAATAAATTCTATTTATGACAAATAATACAATTATAGTCACTGGATTTTTTTATCAAAATGATTCTTTTCCTGTTGATTCCTGGCCTTTCAGCCTGGCATAAAAAGTATTATCTTTTCTGCCCTTGATAAACTTCATGCATTGCAGTTTTTTTAGAAAGCAATCCGACCATTTTAATGAATTATTTCGCGAAATACAACTCCTATTCAAATGAATAATCTATTTACACAACTGATTTTACTGAATACAATGATTCCAGTAGAATGCATTTCGGTGTCTTCAAAAACAAGTCAGAAATTAGAATTAATTACTCTGTGAAATAAAATTATAATTTAAAAAAAATTACATTTAATCCACTAGAATACATTTCTGTTTCTTAGAAAAAAAGTCTGTGATTTTAGTGAATTACTTGTAAATATGATTATTATATCAATAAATAAGTTATATACAAACTTACAAGTCAGCCATTTTACTCAATTACTTCGTGAAATTTGTTTGCCTTTAAATTACTTTGCTATTTCTCATGTATTATTAAAATATTTACTTAACTGCCCGGGCAACACTGGGTAAGAATAGTTAGTTTATACTAAAATGACTAAATCATTGACATGTTTTCCTGTTTCGAATTTACACACTAAAAAGGACTTACTATCCTTTTATAAATATTGCGTTCTCGTCCTTAAAGGTCCATTGATGTATTGTTTCATGTGTCAATGTAAATCTGACTATATTGGATGTACGTCTCTACAAATAGTCGAATAAATCAAGCAGCATCTCCAATCGCATGAGCATAATAATTGCAATGATTTTAATTCAGAATCGAAGATTTTGGCTTCAAAGATTTGTCAACAATACCCCATAGTTTTGTTTTAGCTGATCGTTACAAGAATGACCCCATTTTAAATCTAGAGTTTGGTCAAATTTCATTAAAGATTTCGAAACTATTTGCATTTTGTGTCGACAATCTTTAATATAAACTAAAGGATTTTTTCTTTTAATCGTTTACAAACTTTGTAAGAATTTCATTAAATGTATACTTTTGCAATTGTCAAATTCCATTTGAATTCTAAACTTACGCTACTGATAAAATGATAGTTGAAGAAAATCGAGGACAATTTTCGTTTCCATAAATTGTTTTAATACTGTGTACCCATTAGCATTTATTAAAATGAACATAAGAAAAAAACTGTTAGAAAATAAGAATATAATATTAGAATAAGAAGATCTCAATAAGAAATTAAAATGAGAATATTGGAATATAAACTTAGAATAATACATAATTCGAGAAGGTTAATCAGGGTCTAAAAATTCAGAAATGGAATAGATCCGAGTCTATAGATTCGGGAATGAGGTGGATGAGGGTCGAAAGATTCGGTAATGGAGGTGGATGAGGGTCGAAAGATTCGGTAATGGAGGTGGATGAGGGTCGAAAGATTCGGTAAGGAGGTGGATGAAGGTGGAAAGATTCGGTAATGGAGGTAAACGAGGGTGAAAAGATTCGGTAATGGAGGTAAACGAGGGTCGAAAGATTCGGTAAGGACGTGGATGAGAGTCGAGAGATACGGTAATGGAGGTGGATGATGGGCAAAAAATGCGGGTATGAGGTGGATGATGGGCGAAAAATTCGGGTATGGGGTGGATGATGGGCGAAAAATTCGGGTATGAGGTGGATGATGGGCGAAAAATTCGGGTATGAGGTGGATGATGGGCGACAAATTCGGGTATGAGGTGGATGATGGGCGACAAATTCGGGTATGAGGTGGATGATGGGCAAAAATTCGGGTATAAGGTGGATGATGGGCAAAAATTCGGGTATAAGGTGGATGATGGGTGAAGAATTCGGGTATGAGGTGGATGATGGGCAAAACATTCGGTATGAGGTGGATGATAGGCAAAACATTCGGTATGAGGTGGATGATAGGCAAAACATTCGGTATGAGGTGGATGATGGGCAAAACATTCGGTATGAGGTGGATGATGGGCAAAACATTCGGTATGAGGTGGATGATGGGCAAAAAATTCGGTATGAGGTGGATGATGGGCAAAATTTCGGGTATGAGGTGGATGATGGGCAAAATTTCGGGTATGAGGTGGATGATGGGCAAAATTTCGGGTATGAGGTGGATGATGGGCAAAATTTCGGGTATGAGGTGGATGATGGGCAAAATTTCGGGTATGAGGTGGATGATGGGCAAAATTTCGGGTATGAGGTGGATGATGGGCAAAATTTCGGGTATGAGGTGGATGATGGGCAAAATTTCGGGTATGAGGTGGATGATGGGCAAAAAATTCGGGTATGAGGTGGATGATGGGCAAAAAATTCGGGTATGAGGTGGATGATGGGCAAAAAATTCGGGTATGAGGTGGATGATGGGCAAAAAATTCGGGTATGAGGTGGATGATGGGCAAAAAATTCGGGTATGAGGTGGATGATGGGCAAAAAATTCGGGTATGAGGTGGATGATGGGCAAAAAATTCGGGTATAAGGTGGATGAGGATACAAAGATTCGTAGAATCAAAAACTAAGTATTCTCCTAACAGTTTATATGAACTTTAGTGGCCATCTTCGTTAAACATATAATAGGCAATGTGTTTGTCCATGAGTCTTGATGAGGAAAACGTTTTGTAGAGTTCATAATAAAAGGATGTTCTTACAAGTCTGTGCGTACATAGGTACTAATAAGGAGGTTGTTTGAAAGGCTGGCAGAGTTCATATTGTTAATCTTTGGAAGTAAGCTTGTGTTTCAAAATGCTATTGGGAGTAGGTCCATGTGCTGACAGTTCACCATCTTTGATGTGGACGCCTTTTTATCGACGTTGATAGCCCGTGACTAAAGACGGTTTGCTTTGTCCACCAACAAAAGAGTTTAGTGTTTTACTTGAATGACGGACGTTAGTTACACAGCTGTGCCTTCTCGGGGCTAAAGAGGGTGAACCATGCCAGTGCATTCCCTTAACTAAACTTTTGGGGACTACTGCTCTACTTGCATAAGATATTGTTTCTGATCAGTTAAATCAGAATCGAAATTACATGTATTCTCAAATCAGGGCTAAGCGTACAAGTCAAGCAAATATGTTAAACATCGTTAATGGCGGCTGCTGCTGCTGATGATGTTGCTGTAGTAATTACAACTGCTGCAACAGATTCAGGAATGAGGTGGATAAGGATATTCAGCAATGAGACAAGCTCGTTTTTGTAAAATATATAGAAAATTATAGCTGTAAATGGACATATCTATTCAAATAGACAAGTTGTATATAATCAGAGAAAAGAACAGCATTGGAAGACAAGCGATAATTGTAGGGAAGATAAAAGAATGTTTTGAGTGATGGCATGAAATAATACGTAATTAAGTTAATACGATTGAGTATTTCTGGTCGGTTTATAAAAACTACATCCATGGAATTAACAAGTATAAAGGAAAAGTTTTTTTGGCGCTCATCCAAGTCTTGTACACGGATTCAAATATTGCCAATGACAATTCAAATTAGTAAATTTAGTGCCGGAACAACACCTAATTCGATTGAGAAACAAAGGTCATTCCAGCTCCAATAATGTTAAAAAGTAATCTCCTGTAGAACCATAAATCTTGTGGAATCATAAGTGTAGCGATAGTCGTACAAAAAAAAGTCACCTTTAACTCCAATTTCGAACGCTCTAACCAATGAGGCTAATTTAAACGGCTTGATGGGAAATAAATCGTTATGCCAAGTATATATATAACCCTTGTGCCTATTACTACGTTTAACCGAGTTGTGTGTGTGTTTATTGCATATCAATACTTTCGGTGTTATTTAATACTGTAGCACAATACCTATTATAAACGATAAATTGTATACCATTAACTGAACACAGGTACTGTAATGTTCATCCATAACTGGAGCAAAATCGTGAATTTATAAGTATCCTTACAGTATCGGTGAATAAATGACTACAATTGATCAGATAGCATACAAAATCTGTGTAGCTGATTCCATAGTCAGTTTCTCCAATCGCATCCTTCTTCACCTTATTTTCAAGATAGAAATCATAATCCGATGCAGATGAAGTTTATTCACAAGAAGGATGACTCTAGAGCTTTCACGCACACCTTCAGTTTCTTTCCTTTCCGATAGACATCCATAGACCATTTGCCATCAAAATAGAATTCTGATATAATCCATGGCAACTCAACCAAAGAATTGGAACCTCTTTTATCCTGCTCACCAATACCAAGAATTAATCTTGTGTTGTTTGCTCTCTGACTCATTGTGTTCTGTACAATGTCTGTTTCTTTGTTGAGATAAAGATTCAAGTCTCATCACATATGTTACTACTGAAGAAGACATATGACTGCAAACCATAAGAATAGCTTATGGCTCCTATAAATAAACACTGGGCCTATCGGCCATCTTGCCTGATGCAGTCACATTATTCTGGTGAATTTAAAGTAACATCTGTTAAAGTACTTTTCAACTTGATCAGTTTCTGGCTGGGTTTTTGTCAATGCCTCTGAAGAATATATATCTCTAGATTTATATACAGTTTGGTATGTGCATATATTTATATATTTCTATGTACAGGATTCACTTATAAGCTAATTAACCGATCATTATGAATTTTCGAAAACAGCTACTAGACGTAAAGATTCCGAATTGTAGGCTATATTTAGTTTTATGCAAAAAGAGTAAAAAAAGTTGAAACTTTGCGTTAAAATTCAGATAACTCTGATGTTTGTGAAAATTTAACAATAGGTATTAGACATTAATAAATATTCCCAAAATTTCAGTTTCGTTGGATTATGTTAACGAGTTTTTAGGGGTGATAATATAGGCACAGCCTCCCGTTTGAAAATTCAAATATTTCAGATTTGCATTAAATTTAATCCATATACATTAGACACCAATTAAAGATGATTCCCTGAATTTCAATTTTTCTTAAGACCTCTTAAGCATTGAATTTTAAACATTTTCTAGAATGAAAATCATGTAATGATTTTGATATAAATTGGAATAAAGATTTTAGACATAAGGTTTAGTATCGTTATATCTTGATTTTAATCTTCGTAAGGGAAAATAAAACTGGTGCAAAACTGTTCTATTCTGGGAATTAGATTTACCCGTTCTGGGACGGGTATTATCCTAGTATGTATATATATATATATATATATATATATATATAGGTTCTTACAACAAATATATATTTAAGTATATATTTTTATAATGTCTGAACGTGTTCTAAACTTCACTCTATGAAGTTATATTACAAGCTTCAGAGCATATATATATAATAGTGCAGTCCAATGACCAAAGGAACAATCAATCCGTAACTATGCCTTTCATTTATTTCAATTTCTTTATCTTCATATATCGGCTAAAGACGACAATCAAACTTTTCTTCTGTTCTTTCAATAGAGGATAGAAAAAGTTCAAAATGAGCCTTTGACAAAGGTAACGGTAAGTCAAAATACATGAAAAAAAGAATTCACATAAGAAATGGTGAACAAAATCCAGAACACTACTCAAAGGAGAAACTATTATTTAAAGCTTTAAACAATACGTCTAACCGTCTCTTACAGTCGAATTCGACTAAGCTAGCATCAACCCATCCTATATCTATATCTCTCTCTCTCTCTCTCTCTCTATATATATATATATATATATATATATGTAATAAAGTGTTACAACAACATCCGGACCAAGGTTGTAACACTTTATTTAATATATAAATATCATGCTCTTATTAATTATCTAGTTAAGTTTACTTTTGCATTAATAATTGAGCACTCTGCTGGGAAACTCTCTCAATTAACAAATACGGTATATATATATATATATATATATATATATATATATTTGTCCTGGAAAGATAGATAAACACCTCACTGCTAGAATAAACTAGTTTGAAAGGACAAAAAATAGTATGTTTGTGTAAACAAAATTACAAACAAGAAAAAGAAGTTAAAACAAAAAACAAGGACTTAAAAAGTTGTGTTACAAATTTTCAGCCAAAAGTTGAAAAACCAGCATAGGTCACTCAAGTAACTCTAAATTTTTTCTCGGCATTCTGTTATTAACTAAATTTGGAGAATTTAAGTATAGACAAAAAGTCACATTTGCAGCATATTTTCGAAGGTACGAGAAAATCTATAAAATACGATTGTTCTACAATGTCAGATGAGAAAAAAATGTTCGACTATTCCTTGGAAAAATCTGGAACCAGTTATTACATACCATAAAAAATCTAGAAGATTTTTCGTTTCTGGAAAGCATTTTTCTGTTAACAAAAATTTTTAGCAAAGGGAGTTCATTTTTCAACACACATTTAATAATATGACACTAACAAGGAACCGCTTAGGTTAGAAACACATAAATAGTAACCTTAATTTGAAACCACGTAATAAAAATATAATAAACTAGAAAGGATTATTTTAATACACGATGGACAGAAACTGGAAATCGCGATATTCTTTGGATCTATCGTCAATAAAGCGAACACTCTGACAATTAGAATCTGGGGGAAATAGGCCGAAATAGGCAATTATAAACGAAAAGACAAGGGATCTGACATAATATGACATAAGACGAGTATTATATAAACTTGGGAAAAACAACAAAAGTAGAGTTTAGGTCCCAGCGATTAGACAAGAAGCATAAGTGAAAGTTTACACATCAGACCGGGAGCCATTTAGTGAACATGCAGAAAGTTTTTTGACTAACAGATACTGACGATACATTCAAACCATTAAGTCCGGAGCAGACTGTCCAGGCGAAATAAAACAAAAAATAATAGTTTTGTGCATAAATTTACGAAGCCCTGTGTGCCTGTTATAGTTTCACAGCCTTCTTAAGGATCTGATGAAAAGGAAGCAACTCTATAGCAAGCGAAACGAGAAAACGAATCGGGTTATCTCCATTACATTCTAATTGATTTTATAATTCAGAACTATTAAAATCACACCACATCAGGTAACACCAAATGGAATATACTAAATTTGCAAGAATAGTGATAAATTTAAGCTCTGCAAACTCACTCTAGATATGTTCAAATGTATCATGTGTGTACAGCTCCAATAGATACTGAAATAAGAGCATGTCTACTATCAAAACTGGAACATGTAGCTGAGATTACAAAATATCATTGAAGAATGTAAACGAATAATAAATTCACTCCATGATACAACATTTGAGAAGAATATATACATTTACACATGCACTCGGTTGTAAAAAAGGAACATAGTAAAAAAAAGTGTTTATTTCAGAATTAATCCTTGTTATGGCTATACACAAATACACTTATAAAAAATCAAATGAATGCCATAATCGGGGCATTAGTAGACAAGTACTCACATCGCAGAAAAGAAGCCAGAAAGAAAAAGAATACGAAATGAAAAATTACAGTTAAATCTACAAAAGCAAGAAAACGAATTTTCTACGGTGAAAAGAAAATTTATAAATGTGCAAATGGAAGACACAAATATTAAATTTCAATAGGATACAGGGTCTGACGACGGTAATATATTAACGTGGATAAAAAATCGGTAGACAAATTCTAATTACTTTTTTTAAATTTCTTAGATGCTATCCTAATGTTTCATTTTAGAACTAGAAATCTAAACTGAAATATTCGTTATGGATAGATCTCAAAATATATTCGTGTCGGGCTGGATGGACTGATTTGTTTTGTATAACCTGCAAGTGCCTACAATTTTAAAATGAACTTAAATAAAAATTTTCCTGACATTTTCTTAAGGTTTAGGAATGTGCTGAAAGGCAAAAGCAACATTCGCATTGAAACAAAATAATGCACAACCGATTTTTAGGCAAAAAAGACAATTACCCTTTGCAGCTCGAGAAATAATTGAAAAAGAACTGGAACACTTCGAAAAAATTGACGTTTGAAATAAAACCGATTAGTGTTTGGGTGAGTCCCACAGTTTACGTAGAATAAAAAAGTTTTTTTTCCTCAATAAGTATATGTGTGTACGCACATAGGTAAGAATGCATGAGAGAGAGGGAAGATAAGATAAATGTGTGTATGCATATCAATATATGCAAAATATATATTCCGTAGATAGGATGTTCCTATAAATATATCTGTAAGTATATATAATAATTTTTTTACATACATATAAAAGGAATCAATGCACATGTGTTTCTGACTATCAGCCGTCATCAGCATAGCTAATCTGGGTAAGGATCGAACCTACGATATTACTGTTTGCAGTCTGGCGTTTTCCAAGTCCACAAACAAATATGCACGATGTTTTTACTGACGATAGAAACATAACTATTACTTAGTATTTTCCACTTCCTAAGCGGTAAAGAACATTGTGTTGAGTCGCCCGTTTAAATAGGACGTGTAATTATATTTTTATTTTATATATATATTCATTAATTAACTTTTACTTGCCTATGAAAGGAATCCATGAACACGTTTTTCTGGTAAGAATGGCTAACTTGAGCAAGGATCAAACCTACGATATTACTGTTTGTAGTCTGGCGTTTTACCACAAGACCACAAACACCTTTATGAAATATGTACGATTTTTATTACCAAAATAGGCGATTGTATTAAGTTCTTTACCGCTTAGGAAGTGAAAAAAAGCTATGTTTATATCTCCACAAAATAAACAATAACAAAGACTATGTAATATTATTGTGATAAAAAATCGTACATATTTCGACAAGGTATTTGCAGTCACTTGGTAAAATTCCAGGTTCGATCCTGGCCCAGGTTAGCCATGCTGATGATGGCTGATAGCCAGAAACACATGTCCATGGATTCCTTTTATATGTATGTAAACATTAATTAATAAATATATCAAATAAAAAGAATCGCACGTCTTATTTAAAAGGGCGACTTAATGCAATGTTCTTTACAGCTTATGAAGTGGAAAAACACAAACAGCTATGTTTTTATCGCCAATAAAAACGATAACAAAGACTATGTAAATATATATGCATTTATATATGCATAGGTCGGATAAATTTATAAAAACTTTGTGTGTACAAATACTTATACTAATATACATACATATATATACCCCATGTTTGATTATTGTGCATCCCTCTACAAAATATCTCTAGCTCTTTCTGTATGTCTCTTTCTCACACTCTCCTTTTCTCTTTCTCTCTTTCTAATGTTTCTATTTCTATTTCTCTTCTGCTCCTTCTCTCTCTCTCTCTCTCTCTCTCTCTCTTTCTCTTGCCATTTGATGAAAAAACAAATTGTGTTCGATAAGAGTAAATCTGTTCATATGGTATTCTGCTATTCCAGGTTAACAAATGTACAAATAATAACAGAAAGACCGCATCACGGATTAGAATAAAGTAATATGCTTCTTTTAAATGTATAAGTGAAATCCAATGGTGTTCACATTTGGGAAAGACCAAATGTGTTTAGAATGACCAGAGGCAAATAGTGTTCAAGAAATATAAAAAGGACCCACGAGTATTTATTAGCATATAAATGGATATATTACTTCCATCCTGTCATGCAAATTTAACGAGTGAAACACGTGCCTTTTTCTAGCCTCCGAAACCATTTAAAGTGGTAGGTAAAAGTAAGAAAGCAAATAGCAAGTCAGACAACCATTTTAGATTAACCCTGCCACCTGAAATGAATTAGGAAAAAAATCCCCCACTCTATGATATAATGTCAACGGTAGGTGTTTCTTTTCTTTGGGTTATCAGAAATGATAATAATGATTTATATATGGAAAATTAAATTACTAGCATAATTCTCTGATTATATATGCATATTTTAGTAATATATCTAGATAAATAGTGAGTGCGAATACTGGCGAAGCATACATTTTTGACGGAGGGTTTATACGAGTATATATATATATATATATATATATATATATATATATATATATATATACATACATACACAAACTTTCTGACGATGTTGTTAGTCTGGTAGCATTTTCACAAATTTGTTGACTCACCATTTATAAAGATCTAGTTAAAAGCTAAGCTTCTAAAAGATAAAGAGAAAAATAACCAGAAAAACCGTTCAAACCCAAAAGATTGATGTCTTGTATTTTGTTCATTTTTATGTCCCATGTTTTCTTGTCTGTCTTCTTTTCATCTAAAATTTGAAAGAATCCTTTCATTCTGCCTTGAACTAAAACAACAATGCCCAATGACTATCTTAAGATTTTTTCTTTTATTCTACCAATCTTGTTGATGTTTATTTTATTGCATGGTTACCAGACGGCCATTGAGTTTAGCTATCAATTTAAATGACATCGATGGAAAAATCTGCCATTGTCTAATTGATTTAACTCAATGGAGCAATTGCTCTATTTATTTTCCTTTGCAAGCACGATATATATATATATATATATATATAATACTTAAAGAAGTAGCTAATTTAAAAACTACTAGCAATAACGTGTTTCCAACTTTTCTTATTTAGAACTACTTCCTCCTACAGCATCAAATTTGGGCCCCATTTTTGTTTCTATAAAAAGCTTTATAATAGTTAAAGCAGGAAGTTTGCTTTAAAATATAAACAATATCAGCGTGGCTATCCGGTGTTTCCCGGGCGTATAGAAGAGTTCAAAATATGTGTATCATTCTTTTAAAACTTCCCTCTCCCCCTACCTCTGTCTATTGCCCCTCTATCCCTCTACCTCTGTCTATTGCCCCTCTATCCCTCTACCTCTGTCTATTGCCCCTCTATCATTCTATCTCTGTCTATTGCCCCTCTATCCTTCTACCTCTGTCTATTGCCCCTCTATCCTTCTACCTCTGTCTATTGCCCCTCTATCCCTCTACCTCTGTCTATTAGCCCTCTATCCTTCTACCTCTGTCTATTAGCCCTCTATCCTTCTACCTCTGTCTATTGGCCCTCTATCCTTCTACCTCTGTCTATTGGCCCTCTATCCCTCTATCTCTGTCTATTGGCCCTCTATCCCTCTATCTCTGTCTATTGCCCCTCTATCCCTCTATCTCTGTCTATTGGCCCTCTACCTCTGTCTATTGCCACCTCTCTTTTTTCCTCTCCTTCCACCTCGCTCTCTTTTTTCCTCTCCTTCCACCTCGCTCTCTTTTTTCCTCTCCTTCCACCTTGCTCTCTTTTTTTCTTTCCTTCAACCTCGCTCTCTTTTTTCCTCTCCTTCCACCTCGCTCTCTTTTTTTTCTCCTTCCACCTCGCTCTCTTTTTTCCTCTCCTTCCACCTCGCTCTCTTTTTTCCTCTCCTTCCACCTCGCTCTCTTTTTTCCTCTCCTTCCACCTTGCTCTCTTTTTTCTTCTCCTTCCACCTTGCTCTCTTTTTTCCTCTCCTTGTACCTCGCTCTCTTTTTTCCTCTCCTTGTACCTCGCTCTCTTTTTTCCTCTCCTTGTACCTCGCTCTCTTTTTTCCTCTCCTTGTACCTCGCTCTCTTTTTTCCTCTCCTTGTACCTCGCTCTCTTTTTTCCTCTCCTTGTACCTCGCTCTCTTTTTTCCTCTCCTTGTACCTCGCTCTCTTTTTTCCTCTCCTTCCACCTCGCTCTCTTTTTTCCTCTCCTTCCACCTCGCTCTCTTTTTTCCTCTCCTTCCACCTCGCTCTCTTTTTTTTCTCCTTCCACCTCGCTCTCTTTTTTCCTCTCCTTCCACCTCGCTCTCTTTTTTCCTCTCCTTCCACCTCGCTCTCTTTTTTTTCTCCTTCCACCTCGCTCTCTTTTTTCCTCTCCTTCCACCTCGCTCTCTTTTTTCCTCTCCTTCCACCTCGCTCTCTTTTTTCCTCTCCTTCCACCTTGCTCTCTTTTTTCCTCTCCTTCCACCTCGCTCTCTTTTTTCCTCTCCTTGTACCTCGCTCTCTTTTTTCCTCTCCTTGTACCTCGCTCTCTTTTTTCCTCTCCTTGTACCTCGCTCTCTTTTTTCCTCTCCTTGTACCCTGCTCTCTTTTTTCCTCTCCTTGTACCTCGCTCTCTTTTTTCCTCTCCTTGTACCTCGCTCTCTTTTTTCCTCTCCTTCCACCTCGCTCTCTTTTTTCCTCTCCTTGTACCTCGCTCTCTTTTTTCCTCTCCTTGTACCTCGCTCTCTTTTTTCCTCTCCTTCCACCTCGCTCTCTTTTTTCCTCTCCTTGTACCTCGCTCTCTTTTTTCCTCTCCTTTCACCTCGCTCTTTTTTTTTTCTCCTTCCACCTCACGCTCTATTTCTATCACCACCTGGCTGCATAGAAATGAAAAAAATAACTCTGAATATCGAATTTCCAAGGGATTATAGCCTTTATCTTTGTTAGGTTGACACTTAGAGATTCGGGACAACTTCAATTATTTTCTCCTGTGCAATTTTACATATGAATATATTTCTAGTATTCAAGTAGAGAACACACACAGAAATTGGGTTTTATATAATAGTTTACAAAAACGAAACACATATACATACTTCTATTGTAACAAAATGTGCCTGACAGAAAATGCAAAATTATTAAAGGCTTTTATGCTTGAACAATATATGCAACAACATGGAAGAAAAATACTGAAATGGAGTAATCCATAATACACAGAAATAGTATTTTCAGTTCATTTTCCACTTCCTTTTCAGTCTGATTGTTTAAGTATGTTCAATTCCTAGTTCGATTGGATCAATAGATCACGTGGACACAAGAGGAGAGGAACTACTCGCTTGACTTATTTTCTCCACTGGCAACTGAGTCCTCATATCATTTTGACTTTCCAAAACACAAATTAGTTTTTCTTTGGGACCTGAATCTATAGATCTCTAAGTAATAGGGTTCACTGTTTTTACCTGGTGTTGTTCTTCTCCCATTGGTGCTATGTCTGTAAAAGTTGTTTCTAGTCCATTGGCTTCTAAAGGAGAGTAGAAAGTGGACATTGTATTTACTTTCGGCAGCCTCTTAACTCTTGCTTCCCTTATTTTGTTTAGTCCTCACATTTCATGAGCAATGTTTCTGACAAAGGTGAATAATTTCTGTTTTCTGGGTCGGAATCTATCCATCTAACACTTATCGTTGGCAAGTTTTTCACCGTGAAGTAGTATTTATATTTTTAGCTCATTACATCAAGTGGCATCATCCCTTGTCTTGAGTGATTTCCATTAAAATAAATACATGTTGAGGGTTATTTGTAATACCATATTTTTGTAATCTATTAATATACCATGTTAACTAACCCGGACATAGAAGCACAACAAGACCTGACTGAGGATGATTAGCACTGTAAGCAATTAATGTCTAACTGGGGCTTGTCTCTCATGAGAAGTGGCATTGCTGCCCATCCGTAGCAGAAATCTAATGCAATATAAAATTACAGGTAATATCGTTTCTCACTGTGAGGTTGTAATTTCACAGATTTCTAGAAGCACGCTCCAGCATAATAGACTTCCATAGTATTTTGTTGTCCATTTGCTTGTGTATTATTGGGAGTTGTCTTTCTTATTGTAATGTGCGGATTAAAGATTCCCTATGCTTTGTTTATTGTAATGAGTGTCCATGGTCTTAATAGATGTAAGTAGAAGTAAGACATACTCTAAAGATATTGTTAAGACACTTCATAACGAATATAGAAATCCACACAAATTTTTTTTAACATAATTCACTCCAAACTAGGGAGGTCGTCATCTAGACGTAAGGGACTACTGAGAATTAGGGTGTAAGTTTTGGGGTAAACCTAAGTTGGGAGCTGTGCAGAATTTCATGTTTATTTTGAGATAGTGGGTTGGGCAAAGTGGGTGCTTGTTTGGTGCCAGTAAGCTCACACAACTAGTCCATTAGTCATGACTTGGTCCATGGGGGTTGTGGCCTCGGGAAAGCCCACCGGGGATAACTGTAGCGTCCCTTTCCATACGTAACATGGCACACGCAGTTACCCACGATATTAGCTGTCTAACTTGTACCCTCAACCTGTCGGAACAAGAGCGACCCAGACTAGTTATGTCAGATATAGTGACGAAAAAGCTGTTCCCAAGTTGCCCAGATAGATAGAAAGACAGACGGCGTTCATTGTCCTAGTCAGGAAACGAGGCAAAGCACTGGGTGTCTTTGAGGCGTCCCAGCGCTATTACCTCTGCACCTGGCTAATAGACAGAAGAAGTGCGAAGGCCGTTCGATAGGCAGAGCATATCTACTCCTTAATGCAAAAAGAAAGAAGTATACATCTATAATAGTCAGTAGATAGTTAATGAATCTTGAAGATACAGAGCAGATGTCCTTTGAAGTATATGCGGAGTCGTTCCATAGGTTGAGTAGCTGTAATATAAACTGATTATTTTTCAAGAAAAAACTGCAGGCCAAGTTTTACATATATGATAGGGTAACCTATACATTCTTGAATGTAAATGTGGAACGTTCTGTTTGATTTTCATGCCGACACTGTTTCTTTTGTACAAAAATTCAAAATGAATTTCACTTAGATCAATTGAAGATACTTGATAGTTCCATATTTACCTCCAAATCTTGATTCTTCTACATACCCAATCTTATATTCACTTTAAATTACTTATGTAACATCAAGAAAGGGCATCTCTGGATTGCCAAGCTTCTGATTGTTTCAGTTAGGTCACGTGTTAAGAGAAAGGGCTTGTTTGAGGTACTTAGATGGTTTCTCGTCTTTACAGATTCCTTTTCTCTATCCTCATTAGCAATCTAGAAGATTGATGAAAATAACTAATGGTATTGATAAAAATTGATGACTGATGAGGATGGTTTATGATAAGTGCTCATTGACAATTGATTTAAAGATGATTGTTTTAGCCATCAGGGAAGCAATCTTGTGTCAACGTGTTCCAAAATATCATTCATTTTCTTTGGCCAGGGCTGTCTTATTTTATTCCAGCATATTTTATATAATGATATAATCCAAACATTTGAGTTGTTGCCTCAGCTGGCCACGGTAAACTTTAACTAGTTTTAACTTTTCAAGTCTAGATTTGCATTATAATGGATCGATGGTGTAAAGTGTGTCTTAGCTGTTCACGTTATATATACAATATAATTAACCGATCATTATAGATTTGAGAAAACAGCTACTAGGCGTAATATGGGGTGTATTTAGTTTTATTTAGTCTTTGGCATAGCGGGTGTTAGCCCTTCGTGTAAATTCAGATATCTCCGATTTTTTTGAAATTTTAACAATAGTTATTAGGCATAGTCAGCCAAATTTCAGTTTCTTCAGAGTATTTAAGAGATATTTTATGGAGCATATAATGAGCACAATCTCCTACTTGAAAATTTAAATATATCAGATTTGCATTGAATTTGATTCATAGTTAATGAGACACCAATTAAGAAAGATTCTGTGGATTTCAATTTCTGAAGACCGTTTAAGGTTAAGTCTCTAATTTTAGATATTTTCTATAATCAAAATAATGTTGTTTGATCAAAACTGACATAAGGATTCGAGACATAATTGCTTTTTAACTTTAGGCGAACATTTCCCTCCCCTATATATATATATATATATATGTGTGTGTGTGTATATGGTTCGACAGCAAGTTATTTTTCATGCAAGCGTCATTAAAGACCACTGAGTTCTCTCTCTTCACAATCTTTGTCAATTTCTCAATGTGGCGAGCGATTCTTCGGTTTTCGGGTGTTAACCGGTGGAGTATGGCACCTAGCGTTGTGCCGTGTGCCATTCCTCTAGCGCTTTCGGTCTCTCAACCGTCTTCAGAAGGCTGTGTCTTATTGTTACTAAGAGCCGTATTTATAGTTTTATTATTAGTTATATATCTATTAATTTAAATGTGTATATATATATATATATATATATATATATCTTTATTTATTTTTTTTATTATTATGTATTAATTGTTAAAGACTGATAGGGCGTTAGTACCAGTGGTGAATGCTATTTTAATTGTGGGTTGTAATATTTTTATGTGTAGGGCTTCGAAGATTTTTAGTCTGTTGGTGCAGTTGTTTTTATGTATGATCTTAGTATTAGTTGTTTATATTTGTCTTAGTTCGGTTGATTTTATGCTTTTTGTGTGTGGTAATGTGTCGCTGGATGGCACTAGTATCATTTAAGTGATGCGTAAGGTGTCGGGAGACGGTTGTAGTTGTATGGCCAATATAAGTACTGTGTTTGTCTGTTTGGGCCCTGGGGAAACATTCCTCAAATGGGCATTGGAAAAATACAGTACGTCTGTTTGGTTTAGGGGGGAGTTAGTAGTGTTATTATTTTTTATTATTAAGTTAGAGGTTTTGAATTTTGTGTAGTAAATTATTAGTTTTATTTTTTGTTGTTGGTCGGTTGGTTTAGTGTGTCGGTTTGTTATGTTAGTTATAGCTTTTTCGTCGAGTTTGTAGTTAGAATGCATTTTGGTTTTTATAGTACAATGAAAGAGTGTCATTTTTATTGTGCCTTTTTGTCTGATTCTTTTGGTGTAAGGAGGTTAGATATAGTTTTGTTGGTCAACAATTCTATAGAGGAAATCGTTATTTACTAGGGTTTGTTTGATGTTGCTTAGTTCTTTGTAAAATATATATTTTTATGACGATATCGTGTGTGCGTGGTAGATGAGTTTTTTTTTATTAAGGCAGTTTTATATTTTGGGGGCATTCGCTATGGTAGTTGAGCAAATTAGTGTTATTATTCGTGGCGTTTGCATACGTGGATGTTGTGTATTGGGCGGTGTTGTTAGTCGATAATTACGTCGAGGAAGGGGATTTTAAAATAAAACTATATCTAACCTCCGTACACCAAAAGAATCAGACAAAAAAGCACAATAAAAATGACACTCATTCCTTGTACGATAAAAACCAAATGCAATACACTTTGCCATTAACTAAAAGGCTTAGGTTCTCTTGTCATCTTCATCACTAACTGAATGTTCACAGCAGACACCTGGAATTTGGTCCTCATAAGTGGGGATTTCATAACATTGTTTTGATGTAATTTCTAAGTGCTCGTCCTTAATTTCATTTGCCGAGGTGAAGATACATATTTAAAAAATAAATGAAGACATCAATTAATAATCCAAGCCCGAAGACACATATAGTATATTTTAGTTCGAATTACACATTCCCACAGCAGCGATATCAGATTTTAAAAAGTACATTTTTTGCATTGCATCTTCGGCGATCGAGCGATCCCATCTTTTAAAAAGGAGGTGGCAGGTGATAACGTACATATTAATATGAAAATGCCTTATGTATTATATAAATTATAAAAAATTTTTTTATTCAAACTACATTTTTAATTTTCATTTTGACACTTTTATCTTCAAACCAATATTTCTGCAACGCTATTCAGTTGAAATTATTTAAATCGTTATCAACCTCAAACAGGCATTGTTAACAAAGCTGATTGTTTTTGTTTCTGTGTTTTCGCTTTCTTTCTGGGGTGTTATCTTTCAGTGTTTCTCATAGTTTGCCTCCTCAAACATTTTAAGCAAAAAAAGAAAGAAAAAATAATAACTACCCACAGCAATTTCCATGAGTGGGCATTACATCTTAAGTATCCAAAAATATATTGCAAAATAGAATCAATTTGGATTTCCAATAAATGGATACATAAAATCTAAACCAAATATAAAAAAGCTAATATGATATCTTCGCTGTTGAAATAAGCTCTTAGATTATTTATTCAAAATTATCCATTAAGCATAGAGAATACTTGCAAGTCGTAAGGATTCCTTAAATAGAATCTAACTAAAATGTTAGTTCTCTCTTTTATTAAATGTCTTTTTCTTCCTCCTTTGATCTATTGGATATTTTATTTTTCACAGCAATCGAAAAGCAACATGCTCCATTTCGACTTAAAGATCCATTAATAATATTTGACCGATACTTTTTAAAACACAGTTATCTCCTCCTGTGGCGTTGGTTGTCATTATTAGTTTAATCAGCTCCATTTTAGTGTGCATTCATTCAACCACGGTCTATTTATCTAGCTCAACGCCTCCAGAAATCAAATCTTAAAATGTGAGAACAACTGTCTATTAATGAACTTGAGAAAAATTATTATCAAATACTGTCTTTAAAAATTTCATTTTATTTTTTGGATTAGTTTCTTAAATTTATTTTTTATAAAATAATTAAATCCATTAATTTAGAGACTTGCCTGAATCATTTTTCCTTAAGACATAGTTTCACTTTTTAATTTTAACTCAGTTTGGTATATTTGTCTAATTATACTCAAACAAACAATGTCCGAAAATTTGTAATTCCCTTGGGAAAAAACTGTGACAATATTTATCATTTTTGTTGTGCAAAATATTTTATTAAAAACAATCTTCTGTTATAATATACAGGGCCCGCTATAAGTAAATATATATTTTCTTTTGTCTGTAACTCTGTTGATATTTAAGCATTTCTTCTATTTCATGTCATTCGAAAGCGGAAATTGTATTGCTGAACTTATAGAAGAAATCCGAGTAGTCATTGCTCAAGTGCCGTTGGAGCTGTCTACCAAAGTATGCCATTCGATCCCTGACAGATAGGCAAAGTGTTTTATGTTGCAAAAAGCTCAAGTGTACACTTGGTTAGTTGCTATATTGTAGCTGCATATTTCTTTCATCTAACAGTTATGTTGAAATAAAATTACATAGTTACTTATGGCGGATCCTATGTATTTTAATACATCATCTCAATCTGAAAATTTATTTTCAAGGCAGATTTCAATGAATAACCAATTGATTATTTTTGCTAATCTCTGAATTAATAAAATTATCAGATAAGATCTTGTATGTCTATATTTCTTGCCGACATGTAACTTTGATAAATTCACATTGAATTATTTTTATTTACTATTAATCGAATATTTATTGAAATTAAAAATAAGATAAAACCAAAACGAATTTAAGAAATCTTATTTAAAAAAAAAATAGTAAACATGACTATATTTTGAATTATTTTTCTCTGAGCCTTCTATCAGGAAATATCTTAACCTGACCAACGCCAGGTAAATAGAACTAGTATAGTATTATTTCTAAACAATCTGCCAAATAAGATGAAGAACAGTAATAGCATCATCATATTCGGTTTAACGTTCATTTTACATGTTGGCATGCTTTGGACGGCTTTTAGAAATTGACTTCTAACCTACCCTATACATGGCCAGTTCTTTATTTATCCCTCTTTCTCTAAAATCCATCGTTATCATTTTCTCACATGCTTTCCTTAGCCTTACCCTGTGAGCTGAACATGCTATCTGAACTGTTCTACATCTACTAAATAACTCTCATCCATTCATTTAACGTGGTCATACCATCAATTCCTCCCGGTCTGAACCCCCCTCCCTGCACTGTCTAAATTTAATCTTCCTCTGAGATCATCAGATCTAAACCTGTCTTTAAGACTCACATTACACATCCATAGTATCATTCCTATATTATTTCTCTCAATGCAACGCATGTTCTCAACGCTATATGGCCAGGTTTCACATCCATACATCATAATACTTCATACACGTGTTTGATAAACTCTTCTTTTGGTCGACAATAATAATGTTCTGCTGGTTAGTAATGGCAGAAGTTTCCTGAACTTACTCCATCCACTCCTGACTCTTGCAACCACAGTAGAACCTACTCTATCCTTTGCGTCAATGGTATCACCAAGGTAAAACACTTATGGGCAACCCTAATAGCTTTGCTATTCAGATATATTTTCTCCACATCTAAGTTTTCATCAATCTTGATTGTCTAACACTTCCTGAATACAAACTGGTTATTGTGTGCCCAATGCTCACAAAAAATTGAATTGCACCTGATTCTGTTTCCAGAAACTATCCTCTTTTAGGAAACTTTCCAACACTACTCCGACTGATCATCACTTATAGAATATAGCATAGAACATAAGTAGATGAATTTATATGAATTAAGAAATAATGATTAAAAGAAAAGAATTCAGTGGGCACTTTACGAAACTATCGGATGAAATATTTAATATCATTTTATTTGTATATTACTATTCTATCAAGTAATAATGTTCTAGGCAATGAGTCTTTTTCTTTAAGGGTTGAGTTGAGAAGATACCCAAAGAAGCATAACAAATATGGGTACTTATAATGCATGAGTATCCAGAAGATTTAACTGCTTTCACAAAATATCCTGTGTCAATCCCAGAAATGGCCGAATTTTTTTACGATTTGAAAGCCGTGAAAAATGTAAACAGGCAGACGACACTAAGCATGCGAAGGGTTAGGTTAGGGATCAACATATTTTTAACCCATCAAAAAAAATACAGGTGAAAAAACTTTCTATAAAAGAAAAGGTGGTTTTCATATCGTAAACTGCTTCGGCTATTTCCAGGACTGACTTGTGATCTTCCACCAAAGTACTGAAATCGCCTGGATACCCCTTTATTACAAGCACCCAAATATGTTCATCTGAAATATACTTTAGGCATCTTTGTTTGCTATATTTAGGTTCAGCTGTTCGGCATAATTAGTGCCAGAATAATTTGTACATCTCTTGGGCAAAGAACTTGGACAATATTTACATTGCCTCCCCAAATAACTCATGTCTAAATGGCAATTCATAAAGACATCAGCGACTACAAAGCGCTGAACAATTCTTGAAGGTAAAGATATGGAAATATTCTATGTTGTAATAAGAGGCAAGTTGAAAAGTTAAGTTTGTTTGATACGAGTAAGACTGAGGAAAGGTTAACTGCAATGATATTAAACTGATGTAAAGTAACATATAATTCAATGTGCATTTATCGAAGTTACATGTAGGCGAGAAACACAAACACACTAGATCAACCTAAGCTGATATAAGAGATTCTTTCCTAGAGGGAATTGAATCCTCTACTGAAACAGATTAGCGTAATAAAATGTGGTAAATTTTCTATAAGATATCAACTAGCAAGTCGGGTGAGACAGTTATGTTAGATTTTCAGTCAGTGGTGATTGAAGTTCCAGGGTTCGAGCCTAGAGGTTGGTGCGTTGTTTGAATGACGACGAAACACATGTCTGTGGATGTTAATACATATCTATGTATATTATAATAGAATACCCTACACCCCCTATTACCTATGTGGGATTGCTAATACAGAAAACTATATATAGTGAGCACTACATGCACTACTATCTTGCGTTGGAGATGAGTAATGTCTTATTCATTGTACTCTATATTGCAATGAGCTTTTTTTCCTCAATGTACTATCGTGTTGGTTGTTCCTTCCACTCAAGGAACACTCTTGTAATTTTCAAGGATACGACAGTGGCGATGAGGACTTGAAGGACTCACATTGAAAATACTTATAAGTAGCTATATCGTATTCAAAAAAACTTATGCGAAAGTATTTGGTTAAACTATAACAAAACCGGGATCTATTTTGAAAAGGACACGAAAATGTCAAGTCTGTTAAAAGTTAAATTTGTGGTTTCTGTCTCTTTGGCTTTATGAACTAAAATTTAAAAAAACTTTCTCTTGCTCTGTTTTTTCAGTAAACGATAGTGAAGTACGTTTTATTTCGTATTCGAATTTAACTCTGGATAAAACATTTTGATATTTCTACAAAATAGAACAATTCGCAGAATTGACTAAGGCCTGATATGCTAGCATTCAACAGCTGCCACAACTACAACAAAAGATTTTTATTTGACAAAAGACTTTTCAGGGTTAATTGATGCAATTACACAAACAGCAAACTAAGGACAGAAAATTGTTATGTGAAGCTGTGTTGTCTAAAAGTATCATTTAAAAAAGAGGTTCCATATTATTTTTAGTCGAATATATATCATATTCTTTATCAGAATGTAAATATGACCCATAGAATTACGTCACTTTTCGGGCTTACTTTCGTAGATACAAAATTACTTTTCGAAAAGATGTGCTCAATGGTCTTATGAAGAGAAAATCACTTTGTTTTTACAAAAAGTGGGCACAGAACAAAATACGAAATATACGAATCTTATACTACCGAGAAAAAGAATGAAATCTCTTTTGAAGAGAGGATAAAGATTTTATCAGGAATCTGTGATGAACGAGACAGTTCGTTACATACAAGATATAAATACTTGAACTAACTAAAAAAGGATGAATATTTTGTCACACACGCTGGAGAAAAGTGATTTGTCCGTCGATATGTTCAATTTGATATTTCTGCAAAGACTGACACTGATTAAGCACGAATATATCCGATCCAGACTATTGAGCAGAAATAACACTGCAGAAAGTAACTGAGGAATGTCAAAGATTGATAAACAAAAAACGAGACAACACGAGGATTGATGGAAATAATATTTCTCGTGTTCAGGCCATTAAACCGGAGAAATGTGCAAAAATTAAGGCAAAACCATTTTCGTGTGATCGTTGTGGAGGGTCATATTGAAAAAGACTGCATTTTTGAAATACAGCTTGTTTTGTGTGGCTATATCGTGTTTGGACGTTTTATCCGGTCAAATAAGGGACACAATGTTGGGTAAACAACGCTGTAAAGGTAAACAAGGCTTACAATAGAAGTGATGTGACAAGAAGAATAACAAACAGCGATGTAGTTATATCGAGATTTTATACAACATAAAAAGAAAGAAAGGATGAGAAGAAAAGCTTGTTGCAAAAAAATGGTATTTTTGCGGACTTAGCTTTTAATATCGTCCTGTGAACATCTCTCTTTCTCCATGTGGTTTTGGTGTGCCAGCCGTGTAGCTTCGAAAGACTTCGAATAAGGAGCTTCCCATGTGTAAAACATCTTGTTTCTGCGTCTGTTCTGTTGAGTGAGGAGGGAAAATAGAGGAAGAGAGTTTGAAATCCTCGTTGACGTGGGATGTTGTCTCTCATTGTGATTATGCACATGAAAAATCACTCCGTAATAATAATATTCAATAATCGGGCACAAAAGCGCTCACTGTAAAAGTCAACAAAAAAATAAAACGTCGACATTTTAAACTAAAATGATTGTCCTGTTTGAAAAAAAAAACGAAACCTAAGATGGTGAGAAACAAAGGTATGTGAATACAAAGATAAACGGCCAAACCGTGAAACTACTTTTGGACAAGAGAGAGGTAGCATTCCATTGAAAAATACTGGAAAACTGACGCGAGGTGTATTGAGAAAAACACTAAACTTCACATGCGATTTTAGCTGCAATATATCATTTATTGAAAATACATTTAAATCAGAAATTAATGTACTACTCGGTACAACAAATCTGTTTGGTATAGACTGGATTGTGCTATTCGATTGATGGGAACTACTCGTGAATGCGTTTTGTAATGCCCATATAAGACAACAGGCTACAGTGGTGAGGAATAATCTTTATTAAATTATAATTTCAAAATGAAATGTCTACCCTCAACAAAAGTTGGACTCGCCAACGGTCAAAGCTTTAAGATGATATGGTAACAGCTGCTTTAAGGGAAGAAAACTAACTTTCAATGTTTCTATGTAATACTATCAATGACTTGTTACTGGCTTTAAAAGATATAAAGAGAGAAGCAGAAAAAATTCATTCATTAGGAAAATCAAAAAGCAGGTATGACTGAATGAATATCACATTTTTCGATATACGATCAAATACTTTTACACGTTGGCAGTTAGACACAATTCGGTTTTGTTTTTAATGTAAGGAACCCCAGCTCCCTAAACCGAACCATTTTGGATTGAGACAAAAATAATTGCCTCGGTCTAGAAGGATCTCTCTCCTACTGAATGAGGACAGAAAATATGTAGTACACTTAATATTTTTCGAACAGAAACTACATTCTGTTCCTAACCAAAAGACATATGGTCATCCAGGTATTTCAAGGATTAAAAACTTAGTATGTAGCTATAAATATTGGTGTAGGATAGACCAGGATATCGAAAAAACAATTGTGAATGTGTGTAGAGGTTGCCAACTCGTGGCAAATGCATTATCGGTAAAATTCAGTCATTGTTCAAAACAGACGTTCTGTGGGTGAGATTGCACATTGATTATAGACGGCCACTATTACTAAATATTTGTGGGCATCTAATGGCGTACAGAGGTCTGATGTTACTCAGGTGATGCCGCGAGCCAACTCCTTGATAATATGCGCCGTATGCACAGTGGGCCAAAACAGGTTTTTGGAGGACATTTGGGCATAACTTTAGTTTTACTTGTCCATATAAGCTGTTTGAGGGCTCGTTAGAAGCGAAATTTCAAGAGCTTTTCGGAAAAATCAAAAAAAATTCATAAAATCCATTTTTCGGGGGTCTGGGGTCGAATTTCCATATTTGGGCATAACAGCCCAAAATCACATTTTTGGCCATATCTTGGCACAAAAGTGATCATAGAAGCTCAGTGAGGGCTCGTTAGAAGTGAAATCTGAGGGCCTTTCTAAAAAAAATCAAAAAAAAATCTGGTAACATGTGACATGAAGTAGTATTTGACACACTTCTTTTCTTTCATTTGCACACCTTTTTACACACTTTAATTTCCTGTCAAAGCATTTTACAGGAAATCACTACAGAATTTTCAAATCTTTGTTTTGTTTATTTAGATAGAGTTACTATCAAAAATGGAAGCGGTCAGCGATAACGCACTTTTCCAAGTGTTTACTGTAGAAGATGCAAAAACTAGAGACCATCTATCCATCACCGCATGTGTTCAATTGCTGGAGCAAAAGTATCTCATCCAGTTAACAGAGGAGCAGAAAGACGAGGTCAAGAAGTCGCTCAAAAGATACCATTCGCTGAAGAAACGACGATATACAGATAAACGGATTGCTGTTAACTGGGATGAGCTGAGCTCACTAGGTGAAGTTGAAAATGTTGTGTTCCGCTATTACAAGAACCCTTCGACGCAAACTGCATCCAGGAAAATGCCCCCTGAAGAGTTGGGCAGCCGCTAACAGTTGTTGAGAAGAACCAATGATATCTGGGCAAAAATTCAGGCAGTGGCTGCAGAGGAGAAAGTGACTTCTTCCCAATTGATGGGGTTACTCCTTACTCGTTGCCCTGATCAGGAGTCGAGAGATTTTGGTAATGCTCTTTGGAGCAAGTCCACACGTGACACAAGCGAGAAACTTCCGGCTTGTTTTTTGAAAAATCCGGGATAGGGCACATAGATCTGCTTGGTTTTGCATAATCTATACCTCCATAGCTTTCAGAAACATATATGGTTTAGTATGTGCCCTATCCCGGTTTACAAGTTATTTTCTGATGAATATAGAATTTTATCGCTAATTTGAGCCAAAAAAGAGGGAAATTTAGCTCAAATTTTCCCAATTTCTTTCATAAAAAGAGCTAAAAATCGACAAAGTGGGTCCCAAAGTGGTCTATTTTTGCATTTTCACAAATGGTTATCAATAAACCAAAAAAATATGCAATAATAAGTAATTCCACACTGATTTTTGGAATTTAATCATGGAAATCTGAAAATTATAATTTTTGGGGGAAAAATCGTGGATGTTTCGCATGAGCTGGAGAAAAATGCGAAATATCACAAATTCAATATTGCATATTTTTTCAACCGTTTAACGATTTGACTTACTTTTTTTTTGTTGAATCAGGAATATAGAGTAGTTTATAAAAACACCAAACATCAGCAATTCCTCCGACATTCTTTTTTGCCTAATGTCCACCCCCCAGCCCACTGTGGTATGATTGAAGGAGAAGTTCGAGTACTAAGAAATATTATGAGAAAGAAAGATGCTTTGAATATGAATATTGTCCCAATTTGGATACCGGAACTACCGCCCCATTGTCCACCCCTCCTCAACTACACCAAGTGGCCGGAAATCTTGAAATGCAAACACCAGACATCCACAACTAATATAAATGCGCTGAGCGAACTTTTTTTAGTTGCTTTGGTGTGCCTTAAATAATTGTAAGTGACAATGATGCAAAGTTTGCCGGAAGTTTCTGTTTATTTCTTTTGTCTATATTATGTTTTATTTTTAAGTCCCAGATAATTCGTGTTTCGAGTTTGCCGTTGAAGATAACTCAGACTTAAAAAGAAAAGTATTAATAATTGTATTGACAGTGACTTTGTTCTTGTAGTATCACGGAGCTAGAAAACAAAAATGAAATAAATTTTCTTTAAAATTGTAACATAAAAAACAACTTAGTTTTTCTTCTGTAAATTGTTATCTATAAGAAAAATATCTAGATTAAAACCTCTTTCAATGGAAAACTAAAAGCAATCAAATTTTCTTAGAGGTAGTTAAATAAACAAAAATTCAGCAAATACTTTCTCTTTCACTCATTTTCTATGTTAACCTAGGACTTGCCTCTACCAAATCCTCAATTCATCCAGGCGTCTGTAAAGTCTGGACACATAGGTAAAGCTACAAGATTTTATTTAAATTAGTAATTTGCAAGTATTTAAACTGTCGAATAGAAAGTCAGGCCTGACTTAAAAATTCCTAGCAAATCCTCTTGTGTTAAAGATGACAAGTTTATAAGCTATGCACATCTGACGGGATTCCACATCAACGCTTGCACAGCGCCAGGTCTCTCGCATATATATTTTTGCGTTCACAATACAAGCATGTATTAATAAAAGCCAAGTAACAAGTCGATGAAAATATAATTCAATAAAACATTTATTGTATGCGGATCAGACTATCAAATACTGTTAATTAAAAGTATGTGTAGGTGGAATGATGTATGTATGTGTGTGTCAGGAAAACATGTCTATTAGGAATGTCTATAGTAGAGAGTCTGAGGATTGTACTTAATGCGTGTGAGTGGAGAAAGTTATTACATACCAGGATCGTGTCATTGTGTGTGTGTGTGAACACATGGTGATAGCCGCCATCACCATGAATAAGGCGAGAGAGACGGTCTGGCTGATGTTATCTGTAGCAGTTTGTGCGAGAGAGAGAGAGAGTCTTGTTACCCCTTTTTATAATGCAGATCACGACACCCCCTGCCGTCACGACAAAGGGAGATAAATCAGGTTTGGCGACACACCTAGGTGTATGTGTGTATAATTTTATAAATGGAGATTAAAACAAAATTACCTCAACAAAAATACTTAGTTTTATAACAATTTAGTTCAGTTAATAATTTAATGAAAAAACGATGTCGTAATGATTTAAATTTAACTGTCAAAATCTTATTAAAATTTTATTGTTAAAAAAAACTGCATAACTTAAAAAAAGAAAATAAAGCAAAATAAAAATGAAAGTAAAGAGTTCCGGGCAACGCCGGGTAGGTAGAGATAGTAATGAATAAAGTACATTCTAAGCAGAATCTTAATGCCATGCAGTATTTTTGGCTTTTTTATTTGGAATGAATCGACTACTTTAAAATATAGAGTGTCATGGTAGACAAAGACTCACAAGCGAACAAATTACCAGCGTTTTTTTAATTTGCCAAAACTTATAGGATCATACGTTTTTAATGAAATGTTCACTACTTATACGTTAAGTAGCTGACAGATTTATATATTGCTGCTAAGTTGGATTTATATATTGTCGAAAAGTCTTTCGACTGTTAGAAAGGGCAAGAAGCAAATAAGGGAAAAGTTGTGATAGTTAGTTCTTGAAAGTGGTTGTCTTGCGAAATACTGTAAGTTCGCAACTCTCCACCGAAACAGGGAATCAATTAACAGAGGTGTTAGTGAAAATAAAGGAGAATAGGACTATAGTGGTTTCCATGTAGACGAATTAGTGAAAGTAGCTGTGTGCTTGGTAGTGGAATAAAGTCACAATAGCAGGAACAGGCTAACAGTGATTTTCATGTGAACTGTCAATCCTTATGGGGGTAAACATGAACTTTCAAGGGAAATAAAGTCATAATAGTAGGAACAGGTTAAGTGGTTTTCAAGTGTACGAATAATCTTTAGGGGATATCCGGGTGCTTCGCAGGGGGATAAGGTCACAATAGCATGGAGGTAGCCGTGTGCTTGGAAGTCAGAATTGCAGATACAATTTTACAGTGGTTTCAAAGTGAACGTATCATCCTTATGGGGAAAGCTGAGTTCTTGGCAGACGAACAAAGTCACAATAACAGGAACAGGTTAACAGTAATTTTCAAGGGACCGGATAATCCTTAGGGTTGTTTCCGAGTGACTGGGGATAAAATCACAATAGCAGGAACAGGTTAACTGTGATTTTCCAGTGAATGAATAATCCTAGAGCATGGGAGCAGAAGTGTCCCTTATATGGTAATAAAGTAACAATGGAAGGAACAGGGTAACAGTGGAATTCCTTCAGAGTGTCTCTACCTAAACCCATGTCCTCTGCTCGCTCTGATGTTCACAATTAAATGATAATTCTTAGGGGGATTGTCGTTTGTTTGGCAGGGAAATAAAGTCACAATAGCAGGAACAGGTTTACAAATATTTTCAAATAAACGAATAATCCTGTAGGGGCAGCCGTGTGCTTGGCAAGAGAATAAGGTAACGATAGAAGGAACATGGTAACACTGGCATTCTTTCCGAATTTTTCTTCGAAAACCAATGTCGTCTGCTATTCCTGATGACTTTTTAGAAACTATCGCACTAGACTAATTGCTTTCGGCACTTCCGGTCCTCCTCTTCTGTCAGTGTCAGTATTGCCACCTCTTTAAAAAAAAAAAAACTCTTTAAGCTTAAGCTTTATATTTTAGACATTTTCTAGTATCAAAATCATGTATTATATTTTGATCAAAATTGAGTAGATTGTTCTCGTTCGATCAGTCATGACCGGGTAAAAGTCTTAAGTAATTTTTATTTTATTTTTAGTATCGTCTGTAGTTAGGATTGAACTGTCAACCTCGAGAAAACTGTCACTCAGAACTGAATTTTACTTAATACCTTTGTTTTTTGCACCACATGTCCACCTGAAAAAGATTACATTGGCCGAATCGTTGTGAGAATAATATCCTAGATAAGAACAATAGTTGAACAATCAAAATACAAATACGAGTTGCTTTAAAGTAAAATGAATTTCCAACAAAAATGAATTGGGTGTACATGGAATTGGGTGATGAGCAAGAAAACAAACTATTTAGAAATATTAGCACAAAAACATAATTAAAATGTTAATTCATTCCTCTATTTTGAGCCAAATGATAGGTCCTAATCATGGAATTAATTTTTATCAACTTGCAGTCTGTTTTATACAGAGAATGGGCGAGGCATTAAAAGTGGGGGAATTAGTTAGAAAACCGGGTGTGGAAGCAGTGATAAGTAGTTACTATTTTTACTTTTTTTCCCACCAGGACAGAATAAGACACAAGGTCAGGTTTTAATGCAGGGGAAAATCTAGCTCCCCAAAACGGACGCCCTGGATTGGGGCAAAATACAAATTGCCTCAGTCTAGAAAAACTCCTTCACTGATTGACGACAGAAAAGATAAAATGTAGTATCAGAGCAGATACTACACTTGGCTCCTTGCCAAATTAGTTAAGTAAAGAAAAAGTGTTCTGGTATTATTTGATCACTGTGGGATATTTCAGTACCAGCCGTTCACAACGTTATCACAAAATTGTAACAGCGTTGGGGGTGAGTGGGCAGTTGAGTTAAGGGAAATAGTTAATTTCAAGGTTACAGTAATGTTTCTTGAACTAAAAGAACATTCTGTGAATTGGGATAATATTTATGTTTTGCTGCTGACTATTTAAAAAATAAACACTGTTCAACAATATAAGTAACTAAATTTAGAACCAGAACGATTTATTGTTGACTTCATTTAAAACTTGCATTTTTAATATTGGACTTTATAAGACACTCATAGATTGGTCAGTGTGCTTGTGATCCTTTGTCTTTTCAAGAATCGCATGAATTGGCCAAAAAGTAACCCAATCACTGCTACTTTAGGGGTCATGTGAGCCAGCCTATATAAACTCAAACACTTATGTCCGCCATCTCTTTTTCCATTTTTACTATTACGGTCGACTGCATTTATGGCACAAGCCTTTAAGGTGTCACAAATAAAGCCTTCCTCCTATGAAAGAGCCGTGAACTTTCGGTTTACTTTTGGCAGCCTCATAACTTTCGCTTCCCTTATGTTGTCCTTTAATCCTCACACTCCATGAGCGATGCTTCTGACAAAGAGGAAAGAATTGCTGTTTACTGGGTCGGAATCTATCCATCTAACACTCATCGTTAGCTAGTTTTTGACCATGAAGTAGTATTTTATTTAGCTCCTTACATCAAGTGGCTTCATGCATTGTCTTGAGCGATTTCCATTAAAAAAAAACTGTTGGGACCTATTGAATTTGGTAGTAAGTGATCAACTGTCTAACGAGTTAAGCTACAAACAAATAAACTCAACAGAATACTAAACTCAGAAAGTTGCTTTATAAAGTGTTTCATTATGCTCAGATAAGTAAGTCTATTCCCCGAGTCCATGATAATCTGTTATGTAAATATTGTTTAATTCAAGCAAGAATTTTCATATAAACTATTGAGCCTTTTATGCTGTTAAGTGTCAAATTGATTCTACATGACCAAAGCGTGCCCACGTCTTAACATATAATTTCTGTGGATGTCTAACCATGCACAAGGTGACATGTTTAATGGGGCAGAAAGATCTATGCTATAGACTGTAGGCCTGCGCATGAGGAATATTTTACTAAATGAAGAAGGACCACCCAATAATTGGGAAATATATGTATGGCTTGGGTTTGACTATTCAGGATTTGATTTCTTCACTTGAAAAAGTTAGTGCCTCTTTAAATGGGGATTCATGCCGAGAGATGCAACTTCTTAAAAATGCACCAAACATTGATGTTATTGTTTTTTTTTCTTTTCATTTTGAACAACTCAATAATGTTTGCAAAGCTAAAAACATAAACAACATTTTCCTGTACAAAACCAAACCAAGCCAAACACCATGAATACATATTTGAAGATATAAAGAACTTGAAGCAGAAAGACGTTTACCAAAATCACCTGATTTCGGCATTAAATAACCTGAAAAGGGTTGATATGCCGTAAGGCAAAACAACCAAACCAAAACTGGTCAGACCTTTTCAAATGGCTGGCTGTATGTGTCTACCACAAAGACACCAATATCTCTCTCTTTTTCTCTCTCTCTCTCTCTCTTTCTCTCTCTCTCTCTCTCTCTATATATATATATATATATATATATATATATATATATATTCCAGCAGAGGGACAGAGGAGGTCGATTGGCTTTCAGTGGTTCTCAGAGACAAATGGTCTGATTGTTTGGTTGGGCTAAGAATTCTGATTGCAAGTCCGTTTTTCAGTGGAAGCAAAGACGTATCATTTAAATACCCCAAAATAAAACTTTGTTACTTGTTTTAAACTGGAGTTGTAATTTTCTTTGGAAGGAGAATTCTTCTGTTGCAACACTGACTGAGACCACACAATTGACACTGTAATAATTGAGCACCAACTTCAGATGGCGATAACACTTGGACAAACACGTACACAGATGCACATGTTTGTAAACCCTCGTTCTATATAGTTACCTTGTACTGTTTGTACATCATTCTTTATTACTTGTTGAAGTAAAATTGTTCAATTAATATAATCAGTGGTTCCTTTTCTTCAGAAGCTGCACTCAAGCTTCAACTTTCTGCACTTGTGAAAGAGCTAGTACTTTCTTTCGGGGGAAAAAAGACCTGACAAACCAGGTTTGTCTAGGGTGGGAGATTTTAGAAAAATATCTTTTTATGATATTTGTACCCTATACTGATAATTCAAAGAAAGAAAAAAAACAAAAAATAAGAATAAAAAGAAGACATTTTTGTTATCAATTTTCCTGAGACACACAGTTCACACGATTTTGACACTGAGTACAAGCAAATGTTCCGAGGGAAGAAGTACCCATCCCGGCTCACCTTCTCTTGGCGACCAGCTTGTCTAAAGACGAGAAACTGAAAAAACAAAATGGTGATAGAATTGCTTTCAGCTGAGTTCCGTCTGAAACGGAAAGCTATATTCTAAAGAACGAGATTTTCTGGGAACGGATTTTATGAAAATGAAAGAAATACTTATTGAAATTTATTGGACAAAAAAATAGATAAGCTCGAGGAAATGGTTTTCAACATAGAAGAATATGTTATGTATTGCTTTCTGCAAACCTTACTAAAAAAACATAACAAAAACACTAGTGATGTTTTATTAGAAAAACGAAAGAATATTGAATTGTTTAATATTTTCGTTTCGTTTTTTCTATCTTTTGTGGTAGTTTGATACATGCTTTACGAAAATTATTACTTATTACTTTTTTATACTGCCTATCAAAAAATCTTGATTGGAAATTATTTATTAAATAAGAATTTTATGTGTGTCCATGCATCTGTGAGAAGCTTTGTCCATCGTTCGTTCAGTTTTCTTTAATTATTATATGGTCACCACTTATCAAGACCAAAAAAAAAACACTCGATGACAAGGGTTAATGAGACAGAATTATTATCAGCCGACAGATGATACTATGGGAGTACTAACATTAATCAATGTTATGAACTACTTTAATTACCAGGTGTTTTATGGCAACAGTTTGTTGGCATTAGATTTGAAGATGACCAAGTTGTAAGTAACAGAGACGCAGTCCCACTGTAATGTGTTCTACAGGTTGGAAGCCTTTGCAAAGAAGCTTTGACGCTAGGGAGAAATGAAAGTTACTTTTCCGTTGTGATAGTGAGACGAATTCTTGCTGTGAATGTCTTATAAGTAGAACAAAAGATTAGAGCTTAATCTAGCACTTTCCATGGAAATAATGATAGAGTAGAAAGAGACTAGCAACGCCTCTTTTACAAGAAATAGTTTGTAAGGAAGAGAAGAGATTACGCCACCCCCGGTTTCAGAGTCAATTTTCTACTCAGTTAAGGCAGGAAAGAGTGCCCTGTATGGCACCTTCCCAGATGTGGCAGCAGTATTCCATCTTAGGACGTATCTGAATCTTATATAGGAAGAGGATTGTATCTGGAGTCAGGTACTTTCTGGAGCAGTAAAATGATCCAACAATGTTTACGGCGACCTTGCAAAAGACTGGATATTACATTCTCCATTTAAGATCGAGAGTGAAAGCCAGTTCCAAGAGCTTATCAAAACAAGGGTCTTTTTCGGTCGGCCTATGACACTTAAGTTTTAAATAGTATTTTTATCATTAAAGGTGCAGATTGAATCGACGCATCTTATTATCGATGCGTTCAAGCATCTCTATAGAAAGCTTCATCTGTTCGTCTTTAAGGCTATAAAACAGTCATTTTTTCCATATAGAGAAAAGGTGGCAGCCATTTTGTCACTCTAAGAAATGCAAATGTAATTATGTTTCAGAATTTTTTAGATAAGGATTGATAATTTGGATCATTCAGACTATTCTCATACTGGATGTTATTCTCATAGCGTTTCGGCTGATGTAATTATTAATACTAATAATATAATTATACAAATGAGATAATTAAGAATTACTTAAGCCTTACAGTGATGGCTGATGGAACGAGGGCAATAAAAGGTCTGGTTCGAAATTTCATACAGATTCCCGAGTTTGACAGGATGCACGTGAAGAAGGTAAGAGGTTACATCAGCCGAAACGTTGAGAATACAATTCAAGATGAGAAGTGTCGTTCGAATAATGCAAAGTGTAATATTTAAAGATTTGTGGATAGAGACTGAAGAGAAAATAATCTTCTTCTGAAGGAATTAGAAACGATCATCATCATCATCATCATCATATTCGTTATAACGTCCGTTTTACATGTTGGATGGTTTTCAGAAATTGACTTCCAAACTTATCTCTGATCAGGTTCCTTTGGAAGTTATTTCCTTAACTGAGGTAATTATTTTTATAAGACAGATGCCCTTCCTGACGCCAAGTCAGTGAGGTGATGAAGACTAGTGTTTTAATCAAGGGAACAATAAAACATGTTCTCTAATAATAAAATAAGATGTATTTATGAATGAATGCAAAATAACGGGAAGCAGGGAAACGTCCAGGACGATCTTTACTTTTGATGAGAAGTCTCATTTAACTTAAAGAAAAAATGTTTGACATTGCCTGTTTAAATTGAACTTGATTTTTATTCATGGCTCAGTTTTTACTTTCTTTTCTTTTCTTTAAATATCAATCAATCAACGCACGTTTTGCTTGAAGACGAACGTAAAGCAAAGGTTGGTATGAGAACATCAGTATTATGAGATATGTATTCTAACAGCCATTCAGTAGATACAACTTTTCGAAATATTTTTTATACTTCACACAGCAGCGGTTTCTCGTTCATCTTGCACATGCGTTCCTTCCATTTTTCTCATCTGCTATTGACACAATTCGATGTATTGATATGGTCACCTGAAGTCGAGGATCCTATGGGTTAATGCAATTGCGTGTAGGCAAATTCATCACCCCAACATCCTAGCACCTCAAATCTTCGTCAATGAAAATCAATTATTTAGCAAAATCACTATCAGCCATTGATTCTAGGCTCGGAATCCAATCATGCTGGAGACCAAGGTTTTATCTCAGTACCTCCTTCGCTACAATGTTATACATGAGTTTAAAAGGATTAATATTGAGAGTTCATTACATGTGTTGGTATTGAGTTAATTGTTCAGGAGTGTGCGTAAAAGAATTGATATGTAGAAGAAGTGTCGAGTAAAGAGGTAAATATTCAACTCTCTAAAATATTTGGGTGCTACATCTTGAAATGAATTTCTTTATGGAAGTCGTTCCAGGCAATGTACAAAGCACCTTGATGTAAGGGAGCTAATCATGATAATAAAAAGGGAGAGAAAAGTAGAATCACTTCAAGACAAATTAAGCATGAAAGAAACCAAACAATTCGCGTTCAATCCCCACTAGCTAAAATTGAAGCCCTTAAAGGACCCAATAGTGAAAGTATGGGTTATAAGGCTTGCTTGCTGACAGAAAAGTTTACCCCTAAAACCAAAATATGTTGAAAAGGAATTAGAATTTATAAAGAGAAAGGGACTCATGTAACTGGAGTTAATGTGTAAATTTTTAAGTATTCAGGACGTGTTAAAATATACTTAATCGTTCCTGGGATCCAGGTAGGTAACTAAGGAGTGGTGACGACAAGGTTTCTTTGAAGTGTAGATTCAGCTCCAAGTACTGGACGAACATTGACTGATTTGGATTTCTGTAGCTTATTTATAGTCTTCAAATAGGCCTTCTACAGCATAACTCCACCAAAAATATCAATAGCAGCAAAAAATATTTTCACACTTTTTATGTGGTCGTCACAGGGTAGATATTTCGTTCTCTGTACGACACCTAAGTCATATAGTCTGAAGAATTCAACGCAAGCAAGTAACCATGTGTAGTATATATATATATATATTCATATATATATTTCAAGGAGAATTTATAATAAGCAGTCACACTAAGCATAAAGCAATGTTCCAACCTCTGTTGTAGAACACTATGACTAAGCTTTCTGTATTTGTTCATTGGTTCGACATTATAGAGTTTATATTCTCTTCATTCCCATAGTAATTAAGTGTGGCCTTGGGATTAATATTAGGCTGTAGAATAAAAGGTGACTTTGCATCTGGGTTCGAATCCTCTGACCAGCAGTAATTATCATCTCTTACACTGAAGATTGCATAGGCATGAAACACTAATATCTGTAAGTAATAATAATAATTTATTTAAAAAAATATTTGTTATATATATATATATATATATATATATATATATATATAATGTGTGTGTGTAAAAAAATCAAATGGACTAGGGATAAAGGTAGACAAAAATTACAGCAAACAGGCTATGTACAAAGAATCAATATTATTATAGATTACTGGAGGAAAAGAGATAAAATTATACATAAAATACACTTGGATAGAAGGTGGAGAAGGCAAGATCATCTCATATGGAATGTAGGTAAGTCAAAAAGCATGTGGTCAGTTCCTCTGAGAAAAAGATAAGAATTACAAGAAAGAGGATGGAAGAAATGTTGGTCATTATTACTTGCCAACAAGAAAATGGGCTGAGTAAGGATAAAGAGGGTAAAACGGGGATAAAAGAAAGAAAAGCAATTTGTAAGATAAAAGTGAAGTGAATGTTGGTAAAACATTTTTGTGAGAATAGAAACGAAAACTTACCAGCTAAAAAGCGAATGAGATGTTCTGCATGTCATGCGTTCACATCAACCAAAATTATCGTTATATTTTTATAGTTGGGACTGATTTGCACACGTGATTAACTAATTTGCCTATCTGAAGACCAACTGACTTATGTAAAAAGAATAGATTGAAAGCAGGCAGCGGGCTTTTTGCGAGAGCATAGAGAAAGTATTTGTGGTAGAAATTTATCAAGTCATTTCAGCGTTTGAGGAACAGGAATTCTGTTTAAAGTTTGGATTGACATTGTGACTTTTGTTTTTCTTACAATCAGTTATTACAATATAATTTTCACAGACAATTTTTTATGTAAGATTAGAAATAATTTAAAATAAACCAAGTCTGTTTCCTTGTGTTGTTGGAATGAATAATGCAAGCTGCTTCGATGCAAAAATATGTATAATTTGTACTGCAAGTTATTCCTATTTCCAGTTAGCACAGCTGTAGATAAATTAATTTTAGTCATAAGCAAACATATGATAAAAAATGTATTTTTGTCGTCACGAAGTTAGTATATCTTTTGTGCTAATATATTCTCTTGTCAAGGGAGCGTTGTTTCCTCGCAATAACAGTTGTTGCACGCACTCCATGGTATAGTGTGAATATTTGCATGTTTTGAAGGGGTGGTGTCGATGTTTTTTGTGTGTGTTGACGGGGCGGTTAGAGAAGTGGTTTGTCTGATCCTGAAACAGCATGTGTTGAAGATATGTTCATTGTGTGTTTTGTAGGTAGAGTAGGTCTGAGAGTATAAGGAGTGTTATTTTATTTTGTGTAACGTGTAGAGGGTTTTTTGGCATTAAAAATGGAGTATATTGGATATTTAAGAATTTAATTTAGATTATTTGGACTACTATTCTCATATTGCAAAATGTAGCCAGTTCAGTATTACGGCAAGTTACCATACTTATATGGACTTCCTTAGATTCATAAAGATGATATTCTATCAAGGCCCATTGTGAACGGCTTAGGTTTAGCATGCAATCTATTGAGCCCCTTCTTGGTTGATATAATCACCCCACTCATATGTAAGTCCCCATCGTATGTCAAGAACATCGCACACTTTGTGAAAAAAGAAAAAAAATGCTTCCATTTATTCTAACCAGATGGTGAGTCTAGACATAGTCTGTTCATGAAGGTACCCACTGATGAGACTGCGACTGTGGTACAGGATAAGTTAGCTTCAGACCCCTCATTGGAAAAAAGGCACCTGTATCCCAATGATGGAGATACTGACTTTTTGTATAGAAACAACCTATGTCGGGATGGAATCTGACATATGTCGGCAGGAAGAAGGTCTGGCTGTGGTCAAACCATTGTTCTCAGTACTAGCCAATGTATACATAGAATACTTCGTAAAACATGACATTAAGATCACTAAAGCTATCAATGTTGCTGCAATATGTGGATCTTTTTTTAATAATTAATTTCTATAATTTCTGCTATGGATTTTTCTATTAATGCAGTTTCCTTACAAACGAGATTTTTTTTCTAAATAAGTGTCAGTTTTAAAATATTTCATATTTAATTACGACCAGCACGAAAATCTTTGTATAAATAAGAGTTTAAACTTTCAATTTTTTATAATTCTCATTTATATTTAATTTAAAGAAAGAAAAAAAGAAAATATAAGTTTACGAAACAATTCACAAATTATTTTAATTGTAGTAATAGAACTTAATTATAACGGCTTGATTCGTATATAATCATTTTTTTTCTTGTATATAACCTTGTTTTTCCTACCTTTATTGCCTTTTCTTAAATCCTCTTCATATATATATATATATATATATAATGATATTTGTAAATATTCAAGTGTTTTCTACCAACAGATGACGTCGTTTCTGGTTTTCTACACTCATCAGCGCAGGAGTGGTGGTTGCAAGCGGTCGCAAGTTATTACAAGTTGAATTTATTAAAATTATATATATATATAATTTTAATAAATTCAACTTGTAATAATAAACTAAAAGTGTGTGAGTTCCCTCTGTAGCTAAGTTGTTACAGCACTGGTTTGATCTTCGACAGGAATTTTTTGTAATATTGGAAAACTTTCCACATTTCAAACTGATGTTGAAGACTTTGATTTCGTGAACAGTAACTCATAGAACCGTAATATTTTGTGACATAGATGGGTTGTTATATTTTCGGCCCTGAGAGCTAGGTAGTTAAGATACTTTCTTGAAGCAGTAGACAACGAAATTAAGTCACTTAATTTAAAGTTTAAAGACGGAGATCAAGTATTACTGTTTATTTGTGTTCCCAAACCGAGATTTGATTACGAACGTATAGCGTAATAATTACACGTAAGTTTTTAAATCGTATTTGAATAAAAATAAGTTTTAGTTCAAAAACTAAAAACAAAACAAGAAAACAATGGAAGTGAAAATACTGCCGTGCAATGCCGGGTAGAAACAATTAGTTATTAATTAAAATATGATTTACATCAAGTCAGCTATTTTTAAACCATTAATTTTAGATTAAAATGGCTGAGATATTTGAAAGTAATTTCTAACTTGAATTAAAGTTCTAATGAAAATGTCAAGTATTATGGGATTTATGGGCTCATTAATCAAGGAAATGCATTACCTTTTCTCACATGATCATAAAGGAATCATTCAGGCTTAATATAAATTTCTATAATATTTTCCAATATGACAATTATAAATCTGTGACTAATGTAGATGCTCGCCTCCAAGATGTGCATAGATGATTTGAAAACCAGTTTCATAAATATGTCGTGCAGTACTCTTCGAAGTCACAAAACTGATGTAATCTTGAATGGGTGAAGAATATATTTTCGTTAAAGCCAGAGTATTAAAACCCATAGAACCCTAATATTTTGTTGCATAGATGGGTTATATTTTCGGTCCCAAGGGCTTGGTGGTAAAGATGCTTTCTTGAAGCAGTAGACAACATTAAACTAGATTTTATTTACTTAAGGAATTAAAACTCCAGGTACTTAAGTATTAATTGCCTTTAGAATGTCTTCACAGGGAAAACAAAGAATCGCTTTTGATTTCTCGGAAACTTAAATCACGTGTAGCTTAATCAAGTTTTTGGCAGCAATTTAATTCAGATGGCTATATTGAGTTGCTGTATATTGTTAAACATTGGCTGTGAGAATGCCATACTCATCTTTGTGTCACATCTCTGAGAAAACCCAGAAGTGGCTGTCAGAACTTCTACAATTTCACCAATGCCAACATTCCCCCCCCCCCTCCACCCCAGGCATCTTGCCTGATTTCAACCCTGTGGAGTATTATTGGCGGGACGCAGTTGAGAAAGACACCAACCGTACAATCTGCTACACCAAAGACTAGCTGGTTACCAGGATCAAACTGGTGTTCAGGCGTCTCTCAAACGGCACTGTGAAGGTCACGTGCTCATGGTTCGAGTTCTGCCTAGAAGCTGTGGTTGAGGTTTAGGGTGGCTTCTTCGAGTGAGCTGTATTAAAAAAAATCTTGAATTTTCAGAATACATCTATTATTATTCAAAATAAGATGTTTTTTTTCCTTTGCAAAAAAGTGTCAAATTTATCCCGAACGACTTGTAAGTTTCTAAATATTTCAGTTCAAGCATGATTCGGTCAGTAAGTTAGAAACTGTCTTCATTTTACAAGGGCGAAGGTCATTTTTGGTTTCCCTACCCGCTAAGCTATGCTTTAATCATTTGTTTCTTGATTCATTACACAATTAATGTCAGTAATAAAAAGAAATGATTATCACTATTGTCAAGCTTAATATAAATTCTCATAATAACCTTTCCAATATGAAAACTGTAAATCTGGGACTAATAATATTTATGCATATTTATGTGGGTTATATTGAAGTTTTCGGCTTTAAAATGGCTGCGATTGAAACAGCATTATCTAAAGTAAATTAGTTATAGTTTTAAAACAATTTGGTTCAATTAATAATTTAATGACTAAACAATACCGTAATATTATAACCTTATTACGGCATTGTTTAGGCATTAAATTATTAATTGACCAAAATGTTTTAAAAGTATAGCTAATTTACTTAAGATAATGGTGTTTCAATGGCAGCCATCTTAAAGCTGAAAACTTCAATATAAACATTTATTTGAGTCATCTTACCTTCATTGTAGGCAGGTAGATACCAATTTCTGGTATTGGAACAAAATAAAAAATGTCCTCAGTCTAGAAATGTTTCCTTCACTGACCGAGGACAGAAAAGATGAAATGTAGTATAAGAACAGATACTTCACTTATGTCATTACAATCTAAATGAACGCATTTTCAAAAAATTAAATCTTTTACCGTTAAGGCAAGGTATTATTTCTAAAAAAAAACAAACTTTTTCCTCCTTTATGAACCTAAAGACCCTAAAAAACAAATACTTCATATTGTTGAGGTCATCTAAGTACAGAATAATTAAATTCATCCAAATTTAAAAAAGTCTTGTCTGCTGATAAAAAGGTGATTTTTCTTTCTTTGTTGAAGTCTTCATTTACTGATAAGAAAAGAGAAAACCTATTTATATTCAGGAAAGCATCGATTTAATGTCCTTTGATCCAAGGAATAAAGAGTTAAAGAAACTACTCCTGAATCTCCTGGGCGTTAGCAGACTGGCTTTTTAGTTCTACTAAACGAACTTTGATAAATTCTTCTTCTCTTCATTTAATGCCACTTTTCCCTCGTTCAGGGGTCAGATGTTTACTGATATTTTGCAAGCTCACGGTTCACCTGGTCAACTGTCTTCAAATTCTACTCTGTAGGTTCTTGTCTAATCACTTGCTTCCAAGTTTTCCTTCGCCGGTCAACCTTCCTGCGATTCAAGGCATCCATGCTTCTGCAACGTTTTATCCAGGAGGATGAATGCTCCATATTAAGACTAACCAATTTTTCTTTCAGATTATTTCTATGCTAGGAAAATGTAGTGCTTTCAACAAATCCTCCGACCTAATGTGTTGGGTTTTGTCAGATTTCACATTGCAGATCCATCCAATCATGAATCTATCATTGTGCAGCAGTCGAGCGAGAGAGAACTGGGTGAGGGCCAGTATTCACGGCCATATAACACATAAATATAAATAAATGCCATATAAATTGCTACAAGAAATTATTCACTGAGTCAATGTTAAGTATCTAGTTACTTGTCTGGTTTGATTTGATTTTAGAAAAATAATAAAAGCAATATTTATTAAAAAGAAACAACCTAATATTAACAAAACAGCTTTTAATACTGGTACTGCCATGTTAAACTTATTCCATAATTAAAAATAATAAAGTAGTAAAACATAAATAAATAAAGTATAAAAACTAAAATAATATAACTACACAAAAATAATAAATACACAAATAAAAAAATAAATAAATAAATAATAGACTCAACCAGACCATTTTATTTTCTTAAACTCTTACCAAAAACCTTCAAGAAAATTATAAAAAGCCACAATAACTCAAGTCTTCTTAAAGATAAAAACCTACCCTTGGTGACGACCATGAAGGTTGAAAGCGCTCGAGTGATCACCGAATCAAGAACACTCGGAGCCATATTATACCGGCTAAAACCAGAGACCAAAAAGTTTGCTCAACGTATCGAGAATATCACCCAAAAAATTACCAAACACGAAACTTTTTTGTCATTTAACAACGCTTGCATATATATATATATATATATATGCTATTTCCATTTGATTTTTGAGAAAGTCATATCGAAAATGTGATTACCATCTCAGTCAATGCAAGATTAGTAGAAAAAAAGGATTGTAGCATTGAGGGCATATTCACAACATAAGTACGCAGCATTATTTTTATTTATTTTTATTACTCTTATTTTTTTCTCCGTATTTAAAGACTAAATTTTAGAAGGACATATTAGTTTCAATTGAATATTTAAAATTCCTAATTTTCATGATGACATCATAACGAAGTTGCTGTGTAAATCACTGTCGCTTTTCTTAACCCCTTCCATCTCTACCCAAATCTATCTTTGTGGCCATTCATGCTTATTTTACTTACCTCTCCAGGAAGGTTAGACACAAGGTTAGGTATTAAGTTGAACAGCCAATGCACTGGAATTTGCGCACTCTGGACCTCAAAAATGCCTGAGCAGCTCGTCAGCATTTCCTGTAAGGGGCGCCTCTGCTGATTAGCGAAAAACTAACTCCTTCTCAAAGAGAAGTTAAAGCCTGGGAGGCTAGACCTACTGAGACTGAAAACGACCACACTTCAGCTCGACAGCAACAAAGTAACTGTCAGGTTGATTTTTTGCGGACGTATCACTGACATGTCTGAAATAAGTATTCACACTTATAGATTAGTTGAAAAATACTAAGATTTTATTTTTAAACGTTGCACGCTTTTTAAGTAAAAAGAAATACAATTATAAACTAATGTTTCTTATTCAACAATATGGAATTTTTTTACTTTTTACAATATACAATCGATGATTTAAAACAAAGTTTTATCAACTGTTTTGTATCCAATTCAACTGAGGAACCAGTTTAAAGCTACACCTTTGCGATTCACTGCAATTCAATTCATGGTTAAACTTAACCTTTCAAGAGACACTTTCTGCATTTTCCTTCTATATCCTGCGATACTGATTTTACTCAATTAGAAAAGCAAAATGTTGTCCTTCTGCTTTTGAATTTTACAAAAAGGAAAATTATATTTTAATAATTTATTCCTGAAACATATTGGAGCTCAGAGAAGAATAAATGGTAGTGTAATTGCAAGAGTAAGGAGTGGATGAAGTAAAGAATGTAGACTCATTCGTCGCTTTCAAGTCTTCAAGCGTCGTCACTTTCAAGGCCTGTTTCGAAGAGAGCCGGTGCAAACAACTTACTTTTTAATTACAGCTAGCGTAGCTGTTGTACACGGCACATGTGATCTTATGTCGCTTATGTCAATGATGATAGTCTCTATCCGTTACCATGGGTTAATTTAGCATTGTATGATTAGTGATGGCTACGGTAAATTTTATTTTTTTTCTTTGGTGTTCACCTGAGGATGGCTACAGAATTTGTGCAGCCGAAACATTGTTTGAAATATTAATTAGAAAGATTTTAAACAATTACAGAAATAATCAATATATGCCTTCTCAAACTTATCAAAACATTTTTACTTTGTTTGGATTCCAATAATCCAAATAACATTGACAAAGAATTTCAGTTGATGATAAAAATATATCTAATATTTTGTCATATTCCTGTGGGATACAAAAATATTTTCTTTTTATTGCTTGTTTTTAAATACAGATTTAATGGGTAGTTGCATCTTGAGTGGGCTGTGCGAATCAATCATTGGCATCTCAATCTCAAGAGACTGAGCGCTATGTGCTGCTGGCTAAGTCACATTTCTCAAAGTCTGTTATTTATTATGACTGTTTTTATAATATAGTACGAATAATGATGAAAACAAAGAGAAGACTAGACATAATAGTCAACAAAGAAAAGAAACTCTGCCCATTAGATTTCGCCATCCAAGCTGATCATAGAGTGAAGTTGAAAGAGGGAGAAAAACCCATTAAATACATGGAACTTGCCATTAATACTGAAGAGACTGTAACATGAAAACTGCCATAACACCAATAGTTCTAGGAACACTATGAATAGTATCGAAAAAAACAAGAAAAAAAAGTAGAATAATTGGAATCAACGGAAGGGGTTGACACCCTACAAATTAAAACAGCTTTCATCATCATCATCAGCATCATCATCATATTCGGTGTAATGCCCGTTTTACATACTAACATGTCTTGGACGGCTTCTAGAAAATTGACTATAAAACTAATCTCTCTGGCCAGGTCTTTATTCGTGACTCTATCTCTCAAGTCCATCTTATCACTTACTTCATGTTTTTCTTTGTCCTACTCCTGCAATTGATCATGCAACATCGACTATTCTACATCTATTAACCCAACAACTCTCATCCAATCTTTCAACATGACCATACCAGCGAAGTTTCCTGTTCTGTACACATCTCTCTAAATTTAATCTTTTTCTGAGATCTAAACCTTTCTTTAAGACTTACATTACACGTCCATCATATATCTCTCCGTGCAATGCATGTCCTAAACCCTCACTGGTCAGGTTTCACTTCCAGACATCATTATATTGCATAAACATTTCTGGTAGACTCTTCCTTTGGTCGAAAATGATAACTCTTTGCTAGTTAGTAATGGCCGGAGTTCTCCGAACTTACTCCACCCTTTCATTACTCTTGCAATTACACTAGCACTTATTCTTATCTGTTCTCCAATGGTATCACCAAGGTAACAAAACTGCTGAACAAACTCAATAGCTTCGCCATCAAGAAAGTATATTTAGTTTCAACTTCTTAGGTGCTGAAATTAACCCACATAGCCAGATGAAGTGGCAATGGAACATGAAAATTACTGTAATATCAAATGTAGAAGCACTCGCAGCAGTTCCGAATAAAAAAACTGGAAAAGAAAAAGACTAGAAAAATTGGAATTAAATGGGTTTTGCCACAATATAAATTAAGGCACTGATGAAAACAACTAGAATATTAAAACAAATCCTTGAGTGCGGAAATCAACCATCCAACTTAGCCAGGTGAGACTGACTAATCACAACTAAGTTGAAATGAAATGACGCTGAAGCTAAACACAACTTGGATACATGAAGTCGTGGTGATGGTGCAAGAGAGACAAAGGGATAAGCGGCCACAAATAGCATGCACCTGCTGCAAGGAAACAGTGGCTGCGCCGGAAGCGAACCTGGAACTGTCTGATTTCGAAGCGATGGTCGTTATTATGCAAAATAGGCGCTTTTGGTAGTCCTAAAGAGCTGAATAAAAGGAGTGACGTTTTTGCTCGATGGACAGATCTTTTTGTATGCCACACAGCTAACGTTATTCACATGTGTTTGGACTATCGTTGGCAACATTGCTTCGTTTTAGGCCGCTCCTTAGTAGAATTATGGCAAGTACTGCTGCTACTAAAACTAACGTCTTATTTTTTGTTGGTTAAAAAAAGAAAGAAGAAAATAATCCGGCACCAGAAAATAAGGCAAATATACTGAGAGCTGGCATTCTGTGTGTTCTTTCATGAGTATATGCAGATGAATCTAAGAACGAAAACTGCTGTTTAGTAATTGCAAAAGTTCCTTGAACTTACTCCATCTACTCCTAACTCTTGCAATCACACTAACCCTCGTTCCTACCTGTGCACCAATGGCATAACAAATATAAAAAAACTTCTGAACAACCTCAATAGCTTCACCATTCAAATATACTTTCTGGATGGCAACGCTATTGAGGTTGTTCAGAATGTTCAGCTTCTTTTGTAAGCCAACCCACATCACCATTCTGGTAAACGAAAAGCAAGTTGAAATAGAATGAGACTGTGATCAACTACTGCTGTGAGAACTCATAATGAATAATAATAAACATCTTTAAGTCAAAATCAATATATATATGAGAAAGATATAGTAGAAAAATGTGACACGTTTTGTCACCCATTAGGCTCGGGTTAAGTTGTTTGAATCAGGAAAAGTAAGTTTGTGAAGCCAGCTAATATTAAAAAAATATACAGACACAATTCAAAATTAGCCTCTTTCTGTTTACTATATATACATATATTTCTTTCACTTTCTTTATTGTACTCTCAAACTGCAGTTTAAATAGTATTGCGGTCTGTAGTGATATTTCCTTCTGCTTGTAATGGACTATTCTAATCATTTTATTCTTTCTATTCTTTATTACCTTTAACGGTTAATAAATGTATAGCAAGAAAGAGAAGACGTATAGAAAAAGAGCTGGGTGAGGTCAAACAACATACATTGAGAGAGGGTGAAAGTGATAGGTAGAAATTTAGTAAGAGATGGGCCCCTATTTACTTGCCTCGCTATGAGGACAGAGGTCTAACTCTGTCCTCATGGCTCGGTTACTAATGTGGGGAAAATCCAGCTCCCTAAAAAGGGGCAATCTGGATTGGGATAAAAATTAAAAATTCTAAAAGTATTTATGCTTCACTGACTGAGGACAGCACAGATGAAGTAGAGTATCTGAATAAATACTACACTTTGATCTTATGGGTGCCTTGATGAGTTATTTGCAAATTACAGCTAATTAGAACAATTAAAATTTAATTTTTTTTAGCATAACTCAATCCCAAAATCCGAGTAATATTTTAGCATGTATTTTGTGTGATTAAAATATTTAGGACAAAACCCTTATGGAAAAGAGCATGATTAAATTAGTTTTAGTATAATAGGTAGGTCTGATTGTTCAAGGGTGGTTTGCTAATGTTGCTTCTCAAAGTGCACCTCACTGAGGTTTGGAGGACTGTTTAAGAAGCTGAAGAGCAAAAAATTCTGGGAAAGACGAAATGCAAGTGTAGTTGGTGATTTGCACTGAAAATTACAGGTTGGTTTGCATTAAATTGTAGTAAGCAAAAAAGCTGCTCTGGAAAGGGCAGGTTTATCCTGGTGTAAGATCATTTGCATCCCTCTCGATGACGGCCAACCCCAATACTGTGTGTACCATGGTTTTCTTCTCCTTTATCGTCGTTCTCTTTCTTGTCATGTTGTCTATTCCACTGACGAATCGTCGAGGGCACAAGCACTAGTTTACAAGATGAGAAAAAACGAAATAACGCAGACTCACAAGAAAAAAACACAAACTCATATATATTATGAATAAGTCCTAGAGCCCTGGGTAAGTGTGTGATACCATCACGGAAAAAGACCCTCATACACTAACGTCCACATTACGTTAAGTTTTAGTTGGTTAGCTAAGACCTAATTGAGAAAATTCTTCCGTTAAGACAAAATCGTCGCTCGGTTGGAGTCAGCTCATCTCGGGTCTGCACCAATCTGCTCTTGACTGCGTTTGACTCTAATCTGATTATCTTCTCTCCAGGTCGCAAAACTGCCACACTCTAATGTACAACTGCCATAAACTGTCAACTGCTGCAAAACTTGTCAAAAAAAACCTTTCATTCCTAAATATATTTAGTCATACCGGAAATCCTATATCCACTCTTTCGTCTCTTCGGCCTCTCCCTAGCTGACTTTGTGCAACTTATTGAATAATTTACTCTGCTCTGGAGGAAGGGGAGGAACAGTTCATAGTATCCCGGATGGGCGGATAGAATGCTGGAAAAAGGGAATGTATGTACCCCTGGGAACAGATAGATGTTTACTTGCTTCACACTTAAAGAAGATGCGGTACAAAACTGGACGGTTAGTAAAGCAAGTGTCTCTAAGGAGACATTCTAGCAGGTAAAAAAAACTACCCATGAACAGTCCTGTCTGCATTCCATAGCAGGGGTGCTTCAGGCGATCATCAATAAACTAATGAACCCCTCAAAAGGTGGCACTGCCTTGAGGATGCACCTGCAATGTACCTAATCCTGACAAAAGAGGGCCTAATGATGTGGCCATGGTCTGTAAGATTGATTGCAATGTTGAACCTTGATTAGGATGAAAAAGCCACGGGGAAACTGATTTTTTCTTGACAATGGTTACTGATATGTGAAATCAGGCCGACGAGTTAAGTTGGCCCTGTCGAAGATAACACATTCGAGTAAGTCATTCTTATTCTATAATAAACTGACATGCTTAATATGCTGTGGTGTTGTATTATTTTTTGGTTTGTCTAATCTTTTCACTGCATGTTGATTTGATGTCAGAATGATATGTTCAAATAGAAATTGGTCAGAAATAAGTGTAAGTTCATTCGACAACATTCGGTTTTGTTTTTAAACTAGTCTCGAATTGTGAAAGAAGGCCCCAGCATGTGCATATCTACTTGTCTGTATATGAATGTGTGTAGTTTGATCATTCGAGAGAGAACAATAAGAAAGTGTTTGTTCTAATTCTATATTAAGGTCATTAGATGTAAACTTGTTTTTTGTTTACAGTGAAGCATGGCCGTTTTTATGTAGTTAGTAGAAAAAGACACTGAAGTTTGGGTGAAACAGGAAGGATAAAGTGCTTTTGTGGTTCTTCAATGAATAAGCAGCAGATACGACACACGCCTTGCTACTTCTTCTATCTCTCCATTCTATTCTTGGAAGTCAATTTCGTATTTTCTATACTGTTTCTCCCAAATATCCGCTCCTACATTTAGTTAATTTCTGATTGGTCGTAAAATGTTTTGTTTCTTACTTCGTCATGTATGTGTTCAGTGTTCTAGATCTTTATTTTTTGTTTTCTACAAAATAACTTTGTGAAAATGTACTGTTTAATGGCGTTTGTTTTTAATGTAAACTCTGAGTATGTGTGTGATTAGGTAATACATATTTTAGATGTTTTTCTGCTAAGCGATTTTGAAGATTGAAAAATAGAATAATCCTATAAGCATCATTTGTTTTTATAATTTTCATGTCTTCTTATACTACCTCTTTAATTTCAGGAGCAGTCACAACTGTTTTTATCTCTCAAAAATTAAAGAATGAACAAAAATATGTATATATTGAGAGATTTTGCTAAAAATATCACATAAAACTGGAAAAACTGATTAAAATTATTTGTAAACGCTTTTACTTTTCTATAGAGAATAAATTAACAAATATTCTCTTTGAATTATTCGGATTACTATTCTCCTCTTAATTATTTCAAAAACGTTTCGGCTGATGTAGCCTCGTACCTGCTTTAGATTCATCTTTTCGAACTTGGGTATCTTTGTTGTACTAAGGAAATATATCAAGCTTTTCCAACTGAACCCTTTATATAATCCACCGGGATAACTTGTCGTTCCATTAGCTGATAATAACTAAGAATAACATAAGAATTAACGTTCTACCCGATTATGACTGACGAAACGAGAACAATCTAACCCTGTTGATTAAATATAGTTACGTTCAAAATTCCATGTAAGTTCCCGAGTTTGCAAAGGTGCAACTGAAAAACGCGGGAGTTTACATCAACTAAAACTTTGTGGAAATAAAAATCCACATTATCAAACCTCATCTCAAAATTCCCTAAGCAAACTTCATCTTTTATAGATATATATTGAGTATTTAGACAGCATTTTTTAATTTAAGCAAACATTGTTAAAAATAACAGAATTTATCTGCTTAATTATACCTTTCTTTCTAATGATCTTTCTTGTTCTAAAATCATACTCTATCCCACCACCTCACAATGCATCTTATAAACTCTAGCTCAATTCACCAGCATCTACAAAAAACATAATTACCCCCTTTTATTTACGACAAATTTTAGTTAATTACACTAAAAAATACATTCTGAAATCAATTTAAAAAAATTAAAAATACTCGAAGCCATATTAATTAAAACCCAACAATTTACAATTAATAACATTACATATGAAAGAAGTATCAGCATTTTAAAATGCTTGACGTGATACAATTTTATCCTATGACGTTAATTCTGGCGTTGTGGAATTTAAATTGGTAACGTCTTTCCTGAAACACTGTGAGAACGTTCTCTTGGCTTCTATCTTACTTCACTTGGCTATCTTTTGAAATTCTCTTCTTTCTGCAGCTTTTTTGTTCATTTGCTTTTTTCACCTGATGATGAATCGACGAAGAATCGAAAACGTTCGTGGTACATATGGAACATGCATTAATTTTTCTTTTAATTTTTCTTTTGATTTTGACACAAAAAAGATCATTAGAAAAATTGTAAAAATAAAATTGTAAAAATAAAATGGTATAATTAAGAAGAAAGTTCTGTTATTTTTAACAATGTTTGCTTAAAAATGTATATATAATTTAATAATGTGGACAATTGCGATTAGTGCTAATTAATTATTCTTTTGTGTTCACTTTGACATATAATTTTTACCGATAGAATATGAACATTTTGAACGGTAAAAGAAAAATATATTATGAACTTTTAAATACAAAAAACAGTTAAGTAAAGTTTCCCTTTGATTTGAGTGAAAAAAGAAAGATAAAAGAATATAGAAATTAAGTATGCATAAATTAAATGAATATTGAATGCATTTTGAATTTTTAGTCTGACTGTGGCAAATTATACATCGATGAAGCCTCTTCGTTAATATTTGTGATATTTTGAACATCATGAAAATATATCTTTACGAAATGGGTAGAAACAATTGTCTGTTAATAAAGTGATTTTGGATGAAATATGGAATGGTTTTCTGAATAACTATGATTATATGATGTTATATATGTGTGCGTGTGCACATAGGTGACTATCGAAATTCATAGCCAGACTGGGGAAAATGATATTAGCCAAGACGTTTTCTGAATTAATAATCTTCTTCACTGACTGTTTTAAATTCAATGAAGCATGATGGAAAATGTTCACCAACTGGTTTTATGTTCATTCTTATTAAATATTTATGGAAAACTGCTGACTCTTGAATTTTGATTTATTGTTCAAATTTATTTCTTGTTCTGCAGCTTATTAAATGACCTTTAACTGACCTTTCTATGTTGGCAAGCAGACAGCGTGTAAAGTTCCAGCAAAATGAATGAAAGCTCTAATCCAATCATTCTATAGGGTCACAAAATTCAAGCAATTCAGTCTGTTGCTTAAGAATTATATCATCTTTTCATAACACCATAGCAAAAATTTAATAACCTGAAAACCGTTACCTCCCTTGCAATCTCAAAGTTATGACTTAAAGGTAATTTTATGTCATGGAATTTTTTAGATGAGGATTCATTTGTTTTATTTTGATTGTTCGGACTACTGTTCTCGTCTAGAATGTTATTTTCACAAAGTTTTTTTCCTTGGACAAACGAATAAAGTGCTAATTAATAATCAATTCTAAGTGATGGTCTTTTAGAGATTGAAGTTCAATTCTCAATACAAGCGATACTAATCAAGGGAGGCGCGAGAGCGCTCTATCCCTTAATAGACTTCAAGAATGGCCTATGCTGGAAATCTCATTTCTTCGATCAATCATAACTCAAAAACCAATTAACCAAATTAGTTAAAATTTTGTGCAAAATTTTTATTTGATAGGTTCTATAAGTGTGTAAAATTTCAGCATCATTAGTCAAGGCAACCCAGAGATCCAGAAAGTTCAATCATGAAATCATATTATCCGTGTGTACATACGTACGTATGTATGTATGTGCCACCCTGTATCTCATCAACTATTTGATGGATTCAGCTGATTTTTGGCAGAGATAGAGGTTCTAGGGTCTAGTTGATGGCATTTTAATTTCAGTTTATCATATACCTTAGTTTTCCAGAAAATTCCAAATAACCTTAAAAATCACCATTGTATTGAGGCATAGCCTTTACAAAAGTAGCGACATTCCATGAAAAATGCCAGTATACTGAAATCATATGCCCTTAATAGGGTTAAGATGAAAATTCATATGCACTAAATGTACAAAAGAAAGGAAATTCCCAAATTTTTACACTTTTATTGTCATTAAGGGTATGCGAGCACAACAGGGCTATGTATTTTACTGGTAGGAAGTCTTACAATAAAGACGAAACGTTGATGAACATATAAAAAATATCTCTTGGTTTTTTTTCTTTTTAATTTCCAATATATATATATATATATACACACACACACACAATGCTTCAAGTAAACTACATCAACCTTATCTAGTAATATATATATATATATATATATATATCAAGGGAGGTGCGAAAGCACTCTATCCCTTAATAGACTTCAAAAACGGCCTATGCTGGAAATCTCATTTCTTTGATCAATCATAACTCAAAAACTAATAAACCAAATTAGTTAAAACTTTGCACAAAATTTTTTTTTGATAGGTTCTATAAGTGTGTAGAATTTGAGCATCATTAGTCAAGGCAACCCAGAGATCCAGAAAGGTCAGGCATGATTTTGGTGTTATCCGTGTGTACATACGTACGTATGTGCCACCCTGTATCTCATTAACTATTTGATGGATTCGGCTGATTTTTGGCAGAGATAGAGGTTCTAGGGTCTATTTGATGGCATTTCAATTTCAGTTTACCATATACCTTAGTTTTCCAGAAAATTCCAAAAAGCCTTAAAAATCACCATTGTATTGAGGCATAGCCTTTACAAAAGTAGTGACATTCCATGATAAATGCCAGTATACTGAAATCATATGCCCTTAATAGGGTTAAGATGAAAATTCATATACACTAAATGTACAAAAGCAAGAAAATTCCCAAATGTTTACACTTTTATTGTCATTAAAGGTATGCGAGCACAACAGGGCTATGTATTTTACTGGTAGGAATTTTTCTTCAGCGCACCTCACACACTTCATCCACTCATGCATAGAGATTTATACTGTGGTGATCTGATAATGAAATGGTTTGTTTGATATGTAGTCATACCCTTAATTAATGACAATAAATTGTAAAAATTTGGGAATTTCCTTGCTTTTGTACATTTAGTGTATATGAATTTTCATCTTAACCCTATTAAGGGCATATGATTTCAGTATACTGGCATTTATCATGGAATAATATGACGGTACAAGAGTATTCCCGTGGATTAAATAAAGGGTTCAGTTAGAAGTTATTTACACTCTCGAGTTCAAAATTAAATTTTCAGAGTTTGAGAAGATTCACCTGAAGAAAGTTGGCTGTTATATCAACCGAAACGTTGTGAGAATAACATCCAAGATAAGAACAGTAGTCTGAATAATCTAAAGTAACATTTAGTCTGATTTTATTTAGATTTTTCTTTAGTTATTACACTCAATATGACACGAGTGAGACCTCTAGCAAATTAAACTGTTGCTTTCTCCATTGAAATTAAATTTTCAGTTCATAAACCTAAACTAAACTTACATTTTTAATTTTATTATTGCTTTTTTAGCTTATTATTTTATTCCTTTTTATTTAATTATATTGTATGATTCACTTCAATCTCCTACAATTTTTGTAAATAATTTTGTCAACTAAAACATTTGACTTGGTAAAAATCAGTTGTTGTCTGCTCTTTTTAATATATGTTAAAAGAAGGCTGTATTAATATTACTACAACGTCGAGTTGGGATGAATTACATCCCTTTGATTTAATGTGCAGAATTACTTACCTTTCCAAACATTCGCACATGCATACATACATCAGAAGGTGCTCAGATCTTATCTTCTTTTTTGGCTGGTATTGTAAAAGTCGAAACACAAAGATTTTCTCTTTTTTTCCTTCCTTGATTTACATAATGAACGCACAAAATCCAAAGGTATGTGAGACACAAATATATGTGAAGCGACGCTGCCCAAGCATTCAAAAAATCCCAAAAGTATGCATATTTGCAGTGTTATGCTCATGTTAACATTCTAAGGGATGAACTGGAAAAAGTATGACATAGATGATATGTTATATGATATAATATTTACCCTGAAGCAATTATTTATGACATTTAAAAGTTATGGAATGCCCCAATAATCTTTTACAGTTCTAAATCTCTTCTAACACTAGCCCAGTCTAATAATATTAAACCAGTAGTAGCAACCCCTCAGAAGCCCTACCTTTCCTCACTATGGTAAGGGTGGTGAAACGCGCTAGTGTCTGAGCTACCCTTCTAACACAGCTCTGGTAATGATTCAGAAGGAGTTGGTATCAGGATATTTCGTTTATGCCTGTACATGTTGCAAGCTAAGATGTGTGAGGTGCGGAACCACCAATTAATGGAGTGAAAGTGGCAATGTTTCTTCTGTGCCATTCCTTTGTGTTTTCTTCCTCAAATTATCATTCAACAGCTGAACGTTGTTGCTCTTGGTGTCGGGAGTAAACACTTGCAATAATGCAGGTAAACCAATAGCTGCAACCAACTGGAAGGACTTGATGCAGATCAGATAATCCGAAGGCGCAATCTTCATGAGCTCTAGGCTAAAGTCTGACTCGTATAACAAACAAACAAGCAGTAGCAATGGTATATACACATACCTTCCATATCTTAAGTTATTCTTTTTTAACAGTTTCCTTTTCGGACTGTTTTTGTCTTCATTGTTTTTTAATCTGCTGGCTTCCTTTTGGCACTTATTATATTCCTTTTATGCTTTTTACGATCTCATGCTTTTATAAGCATCTGTCTTTCATTAATTAACTTCTATAGTTTCTATTCAATACATATCGACACTCACTTTTATTCAGTACATATGGACACTCACTACTATTCGATATCTATCGACACTGACTTCTATTCTATACATATCTACACTCACTTTTATTCAGTACATATGGACACTCACTACTATTCTATATGCATATCGACACTCACGTCTCTTCTATATGCATATCGACACTCACGTCTCTTCTATATGCATATCGACACTCACGTCTCTTCTATATGCATATCGACACTCACGTCTCTTCTATATGCATATCGACACTCACGTCTCTTCTATATGCATATCGACACTCACGTCTCTTCTATATGCATATCGACACTCACGTCTCTTCTATATGCATATCGACACTCACGTCTCTTCTATATGCATATCGACACTCACGTCTCTTCTATATGCATATCAACACTCACGTCTCTTCTATATGCATATCGACACTCACTAATTTCAATCTACAGTTTCTATTCTATACACATCTCTGCTGATTAAGTATTATTTAATTGCAATTGTTTAGGTGTGATTAAAAAAACGTGTAGTTTGGTTGGGCCATTAATAAGTTTAAAAGTCTAATTATCATGAATAAATGCTTGTCAAGATATTTCTTAAGTGAATGACTAGCATGACTACCCGGCGTTGCCGGTAAAATGGTCAACAAAATAGAAATGTTAAAAAGTGTGTGTAACTAGTTTTTTTTAAAACTTCTCTCTCCTTACTTCTCCTCTCTATCGCTCCCTCGTCTTTCTATTAGGTGGACACACCCAGACAACTTCCCTTTATATGTATAGCCAACGAGTGGTAAGAAAATGTAGTCATCCAGCCAGGTTTTTCACTTTCTCACGGCTCTTTAGTGTTGCTAGACGTGCGAGTGCTTCACACTAAGATTCGAACCCCAGTAAATAAAGAATAATCGGACTATACAATGTTTCACATAAAAAGTTCTATATGTCAAATAGACCAAAACTACATTAGCTTTGGTCCATATAGTAATCGTTTCCAGCTCTTGGCCTCAAGCATAATATATTAGACGAGTTTAGTTTTAGTGTTACAAATAAACTGAAGTGAATTTCAGTTATTTCTGGACAAAGTTCTGTCCCTTTAATTAAACAGAAAACAATGTTTGAATGCAATTAACAAAAACATCAACGAAATAAGAGATAAGTAACCAAAGTTTAATTTCCCAAATATCTTTGTTCTTTGCTTAGGTGTATGTTTACCTATTAAAAATTTACATTGTTTACATTCAAGGGTTGTTTTATATTGTTACCGTGCGTAAAAGAAGCACGACAAACATTTACATATAGAATATAATGGTATATTTTCCTTGTAGGTTTGCAAGAATGAGTAGTCAGTGAAAATCGTCGAGTGCACGAGAGTTGATCTCTCACATATGTTAGTCAGCCAGTTTCTGTCGATCAAAAAATAGAGCCAGTTAATATAACATTTTTGGACACATATACATCTCCACATTAAATGATATTGTTGTTTTGGGTCATTATTGAAAGACGCCTCCATTTTACTAATCTTCCTAGTTAGATAAACTATTTCTGAAACTAATTAAATTATATTGTATTACTTTGAAGAATATGGTGGCATGATCCACAAGATGAACTTTAGAAAAAAGTCGAGAAATACACCGATATTACTTCATTATATCGATTTAGCTTTTCAATAGAATGTTATACTTATTCAACAGTATTAATAATTTTAGGCCAAAACTATGGATTTTAAAGTATTCATTTGTTTAGAAATGAACAAAAAATGAAAAATATTGTTTGAATGCAATGAACAAAAACAATGAGAAATAGTTACCAAAGTTTACAAAGTTTAATTTCCCAAATATCTTTATTGTTCCTAACGTGTACCCATCTATGATATAACTTACGGTTTATGTCGGCGTTTTTATGTTTCCCTACTGTGATGCCCAGATATTTTTTTTAAATATGCAAAAACATAATTATGCGAATGTTTTTTTAAGTAATGCATATCTGAAGCAAATTTTAAGAAACTCCAAATTGTCATGCAAAAACGAGTTAATGCGAGCAAACATCTTGCTGTCCAACCCTCCATCCAATTTACCCCCTATAAATCTGACCCTTATCACAGTAGCTCTTTAGGCTTGTCGCACATATAGAATCAAACTAACACTTACCTGCATAAAGGCCTCAACTGGCATCCATCTCATAGAAGAATACTTATTCGAATGAATGAACATTTATACACTAGAATGACCACTTATGAATCTCAGCCAATCAGAACACAGAGAATGGACTTTCCCTTCTGAGCACGATGGAACATTCTAGCCTTATTATAAACCGGCATTTTGATGTACTTGGCAGTCTGACTTATCTTGCTGCTAAGTGTTAAATTGCAGTTTCATTACTGAATAATAATTATTCTTTTTGTGCCTTGGAAGCACGTGATTATACGACAGTTTCCCACTTCTTTATGCATTATTATTGAAGTCTACAAGATCTTTTAAGCTGCACTGATTAGAGTAGTAGAGGGCAGAGAAGGCGGTGCTACATTACATGGTCCTCTTTTCCACATTCGCAGATGGTTGAGTCACAGCAGCTTTGATTGCTCTCGTTAGGTGAAACAGATTTTCATCTAGAAAATAAATATGAAGAACATTTTTTATTTAAAGGGGAAATAACCCTTTGCCTAAGAGTAATCTCTCTTGCCTCAAAGATATTGCGAGAGTGAGTTATGTCCCTTTCATTATTCCAGGGAGCAGACATTTTTGTTTAGGACATGTCGCACAGTTCTCTTAAAGTAAGACACCAAACTAAATAGTTCTTTTGTCAGTTGTAAATGGAGAATAAATGTTAATTATTGATCCATACAGAAGAGTTTTTATTTAATTCATTCTTTATATTCGCCTCGTATTTCACAATAACCACTATTTCACTTTAGCCCTGATTCCTCTTCTCAGGTGGCAGTTGAGTGTCCTTCACTCTGTCAACTATGTTTCTAAGCTAGGAGGGAGGCCTTTAGAATGAAGGATTTCAATGTCAATAGGAGTGGGGGTCATTCTATAGCTATCTAATCCATAGCTGTAGTCTGGTCTCTTCCTGAGATGTTGTTCGGCTTGACACAGCTGAGGAAGCTTCTCCTTGATTTCATCTGTTGGGCTGGGGATTGACGCCCATGAAGGAGATGGCGTTCGTCACTTCTAGACTTTGAAATCTCCACTCAGTTGGCAACTCCCATCTTATATCTGCAGGAGTAATGTAAATGAGGAGATGCAGGTTGTTCAGATTGGTATGCTTAAGCAACGAGTTATAAAGTCGAAAGTGTTGTTCAATGCTAGGTCTATTATATTAAACAGAGCACAGATACTCTGCAGAGGAATAGCATAGGACCAATGCAGTACATCTTAGTGTGTGTGTGCTGTGACTAACGATTTGGAGTTGGTAAGTTTGGTTTAAGATAGAACATTATGAAATGAAAGAATGATAAATTCTATCCATACAAAAGTTATTAATTTTTATTAGTAACTTAAGACAATAAAACATGAAGAGTTGATAAAGATTGAGAGCTCAGTGTTCCAGGCACGTTCTAAGTGAATGGTGTTTTGTATGTAAGGAGAATTTGGGTAGACTTTCAGCTGGCACTGTGCATGATTGCTTGTAAGAGTGTGTAAATAGGATAGGCATTGTAAATGTGCATGTGTATTAGCGTGTCTGTTTTTTCAGTGAGCATGTACAAAATGGTGTGTATATACACGGTCGCTGCGTTTAGCTGTTCCTGTTGCGTCTGTCGAGGCCTTCGACCTCAAAGAGCCTTGGTTGAATTGTGATTGTCCTGGAAGCAAAAAAGGAAGATTAACGCTGTGTTTGGGGCTATATATTATGCACAAATTTTCGGAAGTGACTATTTCTTGCACTACGATTGGTTAAAACAAACTGCTAATTCGAGGTGTTGTCCAATCGAGAGTCGATATGTAAAAACAACATTCACTGACTGTTGCTTCTTATAACAGTTTCCATAGAATGGTTTTCAATTTGCTGTTTATCATTGAATAGGAGTGTGCGGTCCAGAGTTACACCTAGATAGACAGGGTTGATGCGTTTCTCAAGTAATATTCCATTTGATGTTAAGATATCAGTGGGCTTGCCGGTTCCTAAAGGATGATAGTAATATAATAATAAAACGTCGATATTTAATATAAAAATAAATAAAAAGGGGGGGGGGGTATATTTCTGCCCAACACCCTCAAATATTTAACAAAATACAAATTATTAAAATGAAACATGAAAAAAAACACGAAAGATAATTAAATATTCAGATAGAGTGGAAACAGATGAGCATAATTATGATATAGTATATTACAGGATATGGAATTCTAAAAAAGTTTTTTTGGAGTAAAAACAATTAAAAAGGCGTAGATCAGGTTTCGATCTCGGCTTGAAGCACTTGCTCATCTAGCCATTCCACAGGCCCCACGGTGGTTCTGAGCTAGGAGGAAGGGCTTCAGAATGAAGGGTCCAAATATCAATAAGAGTGAGATCATTTCCTAGCTATTTGATCTATAGCTGTAATCTGGTTTCTTCCATGGATGTTGTTAGGCTAAACATAGCCGGGAAACCTGAAAAACAAACTCTATATTTTACTAGTTGTTGTATCAGTGTAATTTTAGATACATTTGACCTATTTGAAAAAGCTTATAAAACAGAATATGCCACCATATATAAGACAACCTTAAATTCTTCCAGTTTTTGTTTTCCTAAGCCATTGGAAGCATAAGACATTATTAAACATGTATATTTGTCTACACTGATAATTGTTTTAAAATACTTATGTTCTTTATTTAAACTGAAAGTTTCAGTTAGTTAATTATTGAGTTTTACTGCATGTCAACGGTCGTTTGATTTGAAATCATACACTCGCTTTGCATACGATTTGTAAATTCATTTGCTTTGAAGGTGAGTAATCGTTCTCTATTATAATTAAAGTAATTGTCAGCTGCAATAGTTTGGTTTATCTGACTCCAAAAGTTAATCAACAGACGATATTGTTGTTTCAAATGAAAATACCTTTTATTAGTCCGTGTTGAAAAAGAAATTAAACAGGGTACATAGTCTCTCTTTATGAAATGTGCCATGCAACTAAGGTAGATTTACCATATTTTTGGCGATTTGAGGAAAACAACGAAATACTTCTGCTTTGGACAGTGTACTGGCTCAAACTCTGGCTAGGGGAAAAACATTGCAAGGGTACTGTAAAAAGGTGTCCGGCGATTTTTGTTCCTATGTTAGGGCTTCTGACTGGCTGGGACCTGTCCATTTACATCAAAGGAAATTAGAATATGTGCCTGCTACACAGGTGTATATTTTGCAAATAAATAGTTCGTAATATTTAAACTAAAGATAGAACGCTGACAGGTGCTTCCACTTTGGGTGAGAGTGAACCTGGGAGTAATAGTAAATAAAGAAATGACTTTAAATTCCCTAAAACTCTAAACTTTGGGCCTCACTACTGGATGTAGTTTTGTGTCATACGAGGTGATCTTTAGTTGATAGGATTGTGAAATAAGTTAGTTAGAAAAAAATATTAATACCCTTCACTAAATCACCTTCTTCACAAAAATGAGATTCTATTATTTTGGTGAGTACGTATGAACACACTGAAAAACTGGAAGAAAAGAAAAAACAAAAACAACAATTCAGAATTTAAATCAGTTTCGGATATAAATTTAATGTAAAATGATCTGCCATTTGCAGGACATTTTAACGTTTTAGGGCAATTAATTAACTGGTGTTACAATCCTTTCTAAAGCAACGACTTACATTGTTTAACCCATTTAAACTTCATAACATTGTTTTTGTTTGTTTCTTTAAAGAAATGTGCGTTTTTTTTTGGGGGGAGTAGTCTATTTTTTAGGTGATTACATGTGATTTTAGAAGGTTTTCGCTTGCGGGGGGGGGGAGCTTTGCCACTCGGACATGGTTAGGGGTAGGATTAAAGGAGGGGTTTCTTTTGTAGGGGGCTTTGCCACATAGTTTTAGTTGTAAGGTTAAGGGATTGTTGTTTTTTTCACTGACTTTCAGCATGAAAAATTCCCCTGCTCCCCCCAATGTGTTCTCTGCCCTAAAAAGCTAGAATGGTCTATAAAATGTTATGCTAAATTTATATGCAAAACTGAGTCTAAATTATATTTTTCTTCTTTCTGCCAAGTTTCTCAGGGTTTTCATACTTAATCGCCTAAAAAAAATAGAATCGTATTTGTTTGGCGGTAGGAGGGTATGATTCAACGTAGGCTGTTAATCTACAAATTTACTGAACAAAAGGTAGAAAAGGCCACGAAAGATGGATTTCGGAGTTATGAGGTAAAGCTGAATATATGGCCAAAGGGTGTCCAAGGTAGTTTATTGTTGTGTTCTGGATGAATTCTATTTAACCGATAGATTAGGGCCTGACAGGATCTACCACTTCGGGTCGGAGTGGACCGAGAAGTAATGGCAACAAAGGAGTAAATTCATACTCCCCAAAGCTCCGAAATTGAGGTCTCACCTCCGAATGCACTAAGATCATATTCAGAACACTGAAACTTTGAGAATCTATCTTAATCAGTAAACGACAGCCATCTTTATGTAAACAAAAGGATTTTTTTTATTTGAGGCTGTTTACAGGTCGTTAACGTTCCATCATTATTTACATAATTCCATGTTTTACCTTTGCCCCGTTATGCTTTTCCCTTGTACAATAGTTTGTACGTTAATTTTAAATATTGTATTTGTACTTCCTCGTCGTTCTTCATGCTTATAACAATGTTTTCACTTTTCTATTGTTTCTTCAGATTTAACTACTTAATGGACAGATTCTCTTCTGATGGATCTATGAAGGACATTCTGAAAAGCTTATAAATATACAAAATCTTATTGTTTAATGTCACTTAAAAAACAAAAGTATTTTGTTATTCTCTGTATGAGTTGCACAACTTTATCGTTTCTGTCTTTTAAAACAAAAGTCCTCTGTTGGACGTTTGTCTCCATAAATTTTCTTAGGTTATTTACGACTTTGTTTCCAGACGTCTTTAAGTTAATATAGAAGAAAAAGAGTTGGAGTGATTTTAGCATCACATCTGAAACAAGCTGATTTATCATGATGACTGTCAACTCCGTGGTTACATGCATTTGTTTTACAATATATATATATATATATATGTATATATAGCCATCAACATACAGACCGTTTCGCTGTATCACAGCTCTTCAGTGTAGCTAGACCAGCCAGTGCCTCAAGCCTGGATTGAAACTCAACCGTCTAGCAGAAGTTAAAAGTAAATCGGTCAGATTCTCGAAGTTAGACAGCGATAGCATTGCATCTGAAAATCGATATTTGATTCTGACTAACCAGTCATTTACGGAATTTATTAGTGGGTTCGTGACAAAAAAAAAAAGAAATCTCAATTAATTCTATAGGACTCGATAATTCTTTAGTAACATATTTCCCGAGATTCAACGTTTATTTTCATTGGATAATTGATCCGTTTAACATTACTAAATGAAAATTATGTCCTAATTCATTGTGTGAGTCTTTAATCGAATCTTCTATTTTATTTACATCATGCTTTCGTTGTCATACTTCAATACATATATTTATTAGATATACGATTAATTTCGAGGTTTCACGTTGTCTTATTTCATTAATATAGACATAACTTAATTTCTTCAAATTAAAAAAGGGAAATGCTTGTATGTAACACGGAAACAGATTGTTATATTAAAATACTACTTTTCATATTTAGTAAGACGCACATAATTTTCCTAATAGGAGAAGGGGTCACTGAGCGAAACAGTAATGAACGTAATTCACACGTGATTGGTACAATTAGTATACTATAACGCGTCACTTTTCACTTGCAGATTTACTACATTTTGTTATGCATGAATATCATAATAAGTGAGGTCTCCATGAGTGTAACATAAACGAAAGTGTTTCTTATGTAGTTACACACATTCACGATCGTCTAATAATCAAAAATAAGTTCTCAGTTTGTTTATAAAAACTTACGGAAATTCAACCGGTGAATGCAGAAAATATGTACCTTCTAAAAATATTGTATTTGAGAAAAACACGTAATTAAAGTTGACTATAAGATAATAATGTTCTGATTATTTTTGTACTTTCAACTTCATTAAATTATTTCAAACAATAAAACAGAATAATCCTGAAGTGACAATGGTTTATTAAAAAAAATTACACTCTATGTGTACTACGAAGACATAGATTTTACAATAAAATAAAAATATTTCAACATTTAGGGGATGCCACCGAAACCATACCATACTCCATAAAGAAGGAAAATAGCATTAAACTTTAAAACTAATGCCATATTTATTGCATATACCCATATTGGGACGGTTACTTTACTAGTATATATATATAAAAAATTGCCTATTTCATGAAATAAGCATTATTTAGAGTTTTCTCCCTTACACTAGAGAAATTTGTCCCTTTAATATCTATATATCTGTCTGTTTTATCATGATGTTTATCTCCCCTGAAATTCAAACTCTCTAATCTCTATAATGCAAACTTTATAACCCGGCTATGGTTGATTAATCCGGTATTCGTCAACTCTTTATTGGTATTTATTATTGTTGTAATAATTACTATATTTTTTTAAAATTATGCTATTGTTTAATAACCCTTTAAATGTGCTTGGCAATAACTCCAAATGAGACACTGACCGTTTAACATTAATTTTTGAAGAAGAAAATCCTGATGTATTTTTTAGCTAATTTACTCAATTATGAACACCATTAAACTACCAGAAACGTACATACAATTCTGTTTTGACATATATAATTAAGCTCTATTTATGATATAAAAAATATTGAGTATCTAAGCAGTAATTTAGATCTGATCCGTATGGTTGATTCTAATGCGAAGTTTTATCATCATGCCAGTGAAAATACTGTGTTCGAAAAATGTTACTGAACGGTCTAAGAAATGCCATTCGAATTTGCATGGCATCTTCGAAAGTTCATCCGATATTTCTGTGTTTTGATCTATTATGTATAGAAACATTTACAGGTCATCTACTTCAAGTAATGTCGTATGTGATCAACCACGTATTTTACATATCCGGTACTGTTTCTATCCATAATTACTACATCTAGTCTCGACGTGCAAAGCACTTCAGCATTCTCGGCATAAATTCCCGAAAAGAACATCATACATTGATCTAACTCCCAACCCTTTTCATCGGAACAAACGCCAACTCAGAACTGAAAAAAGGTGAAAGATTATTTCCAACACACACCGGTACGCACCAGCTCGCGAAGACAGGTCCACGTCTTACTCTCATTCTATTCAGAGTTGCATTAATACGGTACCTTCCTTTATTCTGCTCCATGTAAGAAATCCATTTGCATCCAGACGTATACACCGAAGCAACTCCACATCTCATCTAATGTCCAACCCAGTTGATGCGGGAAACTGTATTCTCAGACCGGCAGGAGCTCCAGCTAGTTTAACTGTACCCTTCCCCATGACCTATCTACGTGGTGGGGGTGGGAAATCGTCATCATCACACAGGCCTGTCAGCATCCAAAACCCGAAGATGGGACCACACATCACAACCTAATTCTACAATCATTCATTTTGGATCCGTTACGTAACTGCGATACTTTCTTAGCTCCCACTGATCCACAAAATAACAATGACGCTTTTGTTATCACCCATCCCGTCCGCTATTCCGTATGTGGGGGAAATTTCCATGGCATCACTCAAGTCGATATCCGCAACCAATCACTACACAAAACTCATACTGACTGAACATAAACTATCTCATTAGCTTTTTAAAGCCGCTCCATACTATAGAACATGACAAGAATCCTCCTCGTCAGGGTTTCTGCAAATCTACCTTTGACCCTACAAAAACAATTCTCTCAATTCCGAGAAAAAAAGTACCACCAGCATATATAGGATCGTCACCCACTAGCTTTTCCTCTCCGATTTTAATAACTTGACCGACCACTAAATTAATTTTCAATTACTGATTTTTATTTTCTTGAATAATTATTCCGATACATGGACAAGAAAAATTTTATGACCAAGAGAAAACTAAAACAACTTAATAAAATGAGTCTCTCTCCCTCATATGAATACCACAACTACAAACATCAATGTAACATTTGACAATCTTGAATCCACACAAAAAGACTTTTTTTCAAAAATTATTACATTTTACACGTCTAATAATCAAAACGTACACCTTTATTTCTTTTGATAAATTCAACAATGTATGTTAAATGTTTTCTTTCTTTTCTTTTCCCTTTTTCTCTCTTTTCCGTTTTATCTTTGTTTATTCTTAATCTCTCACTCTCTCCGCCACTGGAGAACGACAAAGACGCACACCCTGACATAACTTGATCGCTCATTACCAACAAAACAAAAAACAATTCCCTTTTCCTTTTTTTTTAAAAAAATGTCCACACGACCAAAAGGAAAATTATTCGTAAAAACTACAAAACAACAAGAAAATAACATCAAAAGACAAGCGTTTATTTTCTTCCTTCTTTTCCTTCTTTTCTTCCTTCTTTCAAATAAGTGCATCAATACGCCGTTCACAACAGCCAAACAATGATTTATCTTCTTTTTTCACTCTTGGTTCTTTGGTTCTTTTCTCTTTCCATTTCTTTCCTTTTTCGTTTTCTCCTAGTCTTTTCTTACTCTCTCCGCCACAGGAGAACGACAAAGACACACAGCCCGACATACCTGGATTGCTCATCACCAACAAAACAACAACAATTCCATTTCTTTTTTCTTTCCTTATCTTTTTATTTTCGCATAACGTATGCTATTTGGTGTTATTATTTTTCTTTGTTTTTCATGTACATTTACACAACAACAACAAAAAAAAACAATTGTAACATTTGCAACGTTTATCAAAACTGAAAACAAGGAACGTCAAAAAAAACAACTCTTCGGTTCCTTTCATTCCACAAAGTTTCTAAATAACACATTTTTTTAAAGGCTGAAATGTTCAATAATCTTTTTCTTTTTCTTCATAAAGTTTAAAAATTAAATTAGTAAATAATTTGCACTCTCACGCTGGCCTGTTAAATAACCTGATCACTCGCTCTCCCCAACCTGTTCTATCACCCCACGACAGAAAAAAAACACCTCTCGCGCTCTCCCTCTCAACAAAATCAGTATTTTCCAGTCCCCCCCGCTCTCTCTCTCTCAACACCGAACACAAGACAATGAATCGCAAAAATGGCAGTCAAACGCAAAACAATAAAACAAAACCATCATGAAAAGTGTACATGTGTGTGTGTGTAATTTTTCTTAACCAATTTACGTCACATCAACCGGGGTTCTCTTTAATCTTCAATGAAGTTCCAAACTGTCCATTTTGGTTCTTTCTTTTGTCTTCCTCATTTCCCTTAAAGCTTTTATTCTGTCTAAATTTAAAAACAATTCGTTTTGACTCTCGTCTGTTTCCCCTCTTTTCCTCTAGTTTTTGTTCGTAACAGTTAAAAATCTGTTCTTTATTTCTGTGTTTTCTTTCTTTTTACTTTCTTTTTAAAGAACTTCGCTCTATATTTCTCTCTTTTAAAAAAATCTTTTTACTTTTCTTTTTCATTTCCTTTGTCTGTCCGCACTTTTTTTTTTTATCTCTACAAGTCCGACAATAAAAAAGTTTTACTCACAAACGTAAATCATTTGATTCTCTCCCTTTTTTCGTCTAATTCTCCCCCCCTCTCTTCCTCGGGTGCATGCTCTGCTGCATTTCTGTTTTTGTCACTCTGTCGTCTCTTTTCTTTATGTGAATCTTTTTCTACGAACCCTTACGTTGTTTTCGCGAAAACTCCAATTCAACACCTCCCATGTGGGGAAGCTCAGATCACTTAGCACCAAATCGCAGTTGTTGGATACTGCTTACCTCAAACTGTAAGTACCCGGGTTTTCTCTCCGCCGGCTAGTATATCTATGTCGCTGAACGATAACACGTGGACGCTGGTTTGGTTTTAAACGTTTTATGTTTTTGAATTTTTTAGATGAGGATTGATAATTTGTATAATTTGGACTACTGTTAACATCACAATGTTTCGGCCGCTGTAACCTCTGACCTTCTTCAGGTGTATCTTTTCGAACTCGGGAATATTTCTACCGAATTCGGTTATCTGGATGGAATTTCGAAGACTTCTCCAAGTTATGGCTGATGGAAGGAGAGCATGCTACCCCCGTGGATTAAATAAAAGGTTCCGTTCGAAATTCCGTCCAGATTCCCGAGTTAGACAGAAATATTCTCGAGTTCGAAAAGATACATCGGTTACAGCGGCCGAAACGTTGTGATAGTCATTATCACTCAAGATGAAAACAGTAGTCGAAATAATCTTAATTATACAAATTTAACAGTTTTATTTAAACATTAAACAAGAGATAGAGACTACATGGTTTGTACGGGAGAGAGAGAGGAAAAAAAAAGGATTTTAATTCGAGAGTTAACTTTTCACTTTTAGCCATCTGTGTCCATCGTCCCCCCCCTCTCGAGACAGAATCAACCCGGAACGGAAGTGACGTCATTCCCGACTTCTGCTTTCAACCCCTCCTTCTGGGCGCCCGCTTAATATCTAACATATAGAGTGGAGATTATATATATATATGACTCATTTGTCTGCACAGTAGAAGTATCTTTCGTCTTGATGTTAGACAGATTTGTTACACAAGTCAAAAGATACTTCCACCATGCAGACAAGAGAATTACTGCGGGAAACTTGGTCTTGTAGACCTCGATCCCATCTTGAGGGAGAGAAGACACCGCTGGTATAACCACGTGTATAGATCTAGCAGTGCAATCACCTGTGCACTAAACCTACAGGTTTCTAGTAGGTGCCGAGTTATCCGGCCAAAATTTTTTTGTGGGAGCTAACAGAGATCGCAGAGACTGGAGGCTCTTAAATGCTGACTCTCGGGATCGACAAAAGTTGAGACCTGCGGTGGAGAATGACATGCGTGCAGCTAGTGAGCATTGTCCGCAGTCCCACACGATAATCAAAAAACCATAGAAGATATATATATATATATATATAATGAACACCTCAATGATATTTAAACCGCCCTTTTCTACCTCACAAAAAGAATAAAATTTTAAAACCAGAAAACATTCCAACCCAATTATCTAGAAAATCAATAACTTTTAATGAAAAAAGTTTTTAAGACACCATGATATAATTGTTCCAGCCGACAAAACTAAAAATGTCAAATTGAACTATGTTGCTTATAAGACTTAATATATGAAGAACTCAATAAATCATATAAAATTTCTTCCCAAAATACACTCAACAGCATAAACAAAGCTAAATCTCTAGTAACTTCTATGAACTACACTTTGAAAGACCATAAAATATGTTCAGGATAATCCATCTCTTAGATTAATTTTCCCTCTAAATCTGATTTAGGCATTATTGGTTAAAATAAATCCTAGATAGAATCATCCCTGGTATAAAAGCACAAATTTTTTTTTTTATATATCAATCGTCCGATGAGATGACTCATTGGTTCCTAAATCTTAAGGACAAATCAAATTTAAATTTAAATTCCATAATGTTCGATATAGATAACTATTAACTATGTATTTTCCTAATCTTCCTCAATAAAGCACTTATTATTGCCCCAAACAACTCTGATCTTACCTATATAGAAGTTAAATTAATAATTTTAGCAAATAGATCCCTTTTACAATTCGATAATAAACTTTGGACGAGAAAAGACACACATAATAACTATGACATTACTATGGGATCATCGGGTTCTACTCAGGTCATAGACTTGGTAGGTCTATAATTACTACAGTGACTTAAATTTGAGTTTAGGCATTTACAGAGATGACACAATTTTTGTTTATCGATTGAGACATAGACTCCACAATAAAACCATTAAGAAATTGCATACATTTTTTTTTAAATTTGGATTATCTATCACTATAGAATCTGAGAAAAGAACATTCAACTTCCTTGACTTAGCATTAAACGTTAATTCTGAATCATTTAACCTCTACCATAAACCCAACCTAACACTATTTTACGTTTATAAGCTCTACAACCAACCAAAATCTATCATTAAATCCATAGTCCCCTCAGTTTAGATATTCTGTTGGAGACTATCTGCCAAAATTCGAATTTCTATAATAACGCCTTACTTAACTCAGCTTACAATGATAAAATGACATAAAAACAACTCCATCACCCGGGGGAAAACCTTTTAGCATAATTGCGCACAGACTATTATTGCTTCTAACAATAAAGAAAATTAAATCTGCACAGACACTAGTAGCCCTTACTAATAATTGTAACTGCCAGAAATCTAGAGAATGTCCGCTAAACAATGATTGTATACATAGAGATGTTATATATGCATGACCTGTGAAGCAATTCCCTCACAATGCTAATCAACAAAGTAACACCAGTACACGTACACATCCTTACCTGTAACCCTATACATAATCAACCCTTACCGCATCACGGTACCTAAAATATAACTCTAAACATAAACCACCTTTCTTTACCAGTTGATAACAATTTGCTCAAACTTCTCTACCCCATATAGTTTCTCCCATCAAACAATTTTAACTAAACCTCTAATCAGAACTTAAGCATACAGACCCATAACGCATCTACTACTATAAATAACACACCTAATGCAATAACCACTCCACATAAGATACATAGTTACAAAGGAGACAGTGCTTTTCCAATCAAACAACAGCATATCCAACCACATTTCCTCTTTTAAAAGTAATTACGGCCAAATTGCAGGAGCTTCTCTAACTAATTTAATCAAAAATTGTAAACATAAAACATCCCTTACTCTCTGCATTGGTCGATCTTGAAAAAATCTAGGTCCTATACTCCAGGATCTTGGTTTTGCAAACTATGTACATTGGAAGCCTTTATGATAATCACTGCTGCTAAGAGTAAAAGCATTATAAATTATAAAAATGAATTTCTTTCGGCATGCAGGCAGAAAGGGAAATTTAAATACATCAACTTTATAGACCGCATCACCCAATAGACCAAGTCTTACTCAGGTAGCAGAATATCAGTGCTACAACAACTCACTTCAATTGCCTTACATTTACTATTTACCTAAAACAATTTCTCAACCTGGTCCTTTTCAAATCTCTATTTTACTATCTACTGAAGATCACACATATTTCTTGCATCACTAATTTTAGAACTTTTTAAAAATCTGTATGGAGGGTTTTTAACCCATTAAGCTTGATACTAGTCTTTCACTATAATTATCTTCCCCTCCCCTTTTTATCTTTCATTTTAATCTTGATATTTTCAACTTAAATCTTTGATCTTTTAACTTTAACCGATGACCTTTATTTACTTTCACTTTTAGTACCCTACACCTTAGACACCCCCACTTTTGAAATTCAAAAAATATGTACACTTTAAGTATGCCACTCTTAATAATCTTTTTTTACTACGTTCATACGTTTTCCCCATCCCCAATTTAAAAAAAAATGAATCCATCTACTTTAATCTTACTATTAACTGTTCCTCCTATCTTTTTTATCAGAGCATACTCTACTGATTTTTCAATTTTAGTATCTGTCACTAACTGTCAACGTTTAATTAGCTCTATTCTTCATAATTTTCTCCTCTCAATTGATTCCTCTTATTAAGTTAGACAATTTTTATTGCCAATCGATCCCTAACACAACCTTTTCACTTGTCTATCTCCACCACCAATCCCATCTACACAGTATTAACTTACTCTCTTACTGCTGCCTGTTATGTTTTAAACTCTATTTTGAAGTCGAACTCTTATGTTTATATTTGCCTTATCTTTTTATTTTACCCGTCCACCCCCTCCTACTACTATTACCTTGCTGCTTTATATTTCCATTCTCTGTTGCCTATTTATATTTTAACGGCTAAATCTTATTAGTTTTATCTCAATGATGGTTTTTCTTACGGCTAGTTTTCTGGATTTAAACTACCTTATATTATTTGATTTTGAATTGAATAATTCCATAAAAACTA
>OY744516.1:147499524-147564524 GCA_963556195.1 Sepiola atlantica
AAAACTACAACCCGAAATAGCTCCTATCCTTACAAAGCTGTTCAACTGTTTCATAAAGGAGTAATGTTTTCCATTACTTTAGAAGACTTCGCTAGTCTGTCCAGTTTTTAAAAATACTGGAAATAGGCTCCTTACACCTAAGTACAGACCAATCAGTCTCCTGTGCATCACGAGTAAGTTGCTCCAATTTGTAATAAATCAAATGTACAAACACCTACAACGAAATAATCTACTTAGTGACAAGCAATATGGATTTCGCCCTGCGAGATCTTCATCTGACGTGCTGATTCTGATATCTCACAGGATCAGTGAATCTACTGATGGGGCTTCGTTTCTAGGGTGATAGCTCTTGATACATCAAAAATTTTCTGTAGGGTTTGGCACAAATGTTTGCTTCAAAAACATGCTAGCTATGAAATACCTGGAAATATCCCCACAACCATCAAATTATTTATCTCCAACACGTTTATTAAATTAGTTTTTGATGGGCAAAAGTCCGAAGCTTATGATATCAATGTCAACATACCTCAATGATCCATTTTTGACTCTATTCTCTGCCTAATCTTCATAAATGATCTTCTGAATAATATCCTGAGATCATTCGTTGATATATATGCAGACGACACAACTATCTATGGCAACACTTCAAAGAGCACTGATGACGAAAATCTTCTGACGCTCTTTCTTTCGATTTGGAGCATGTGGTGCAATGGGTGTAAAAAGTGGCTTGTTACTTTTACCACCTCCAAAACACAGAAGAGATGTTGCTAGTTTCTCTTTACTGTATCGATATGTTCATGGTAAGTGTACGACTGAGCTCCAATCCCTCGTCACCCCTTCCCCTGCAAAACATTCACAGCAAAATCCCACCTAGTTACAATCACAGTGGAGAACTTTCCCTTCTCTATCTCTCTTTCTCTATAGTCAAGAACAAGCAGAACTTCCATGAACAAAGTTTATTTCCTAGAGCGTCCCATCTGTCGAACAAGATACCACAAAAATACTTCCCAGTCGACTACAATATGTTCGTACTCAAGTCTAATGTAAACAAATACTTTTTGAGCCGTTTTCTTGGCTAATCAATTCCTCTTAAGAAACATTCTGCCCATTCAACAGTTGTTTTCCATCCGAGCATGGTGGCGCTCATCGCCCAACCGATGATCTCTTTAACCCTTATCCTCAAGTGGTCCCCTAACCAACCTGAGCAAATTCCTCTAATTTATGGACAGATTGTACAAATCTTGCAAACAACTTAGCTGTTTCATTTGGTTAATCGATTGTCTCATTATTTTTCCATGCACTAACGTTTTTGTAATTTTTTGTTTTTGAGTTTATATATTTAAATAAGGATTTGCAATTGTGTTTAATATTTTTAACAATCTTATTCTCAATCTATAATTTTCTTCAAATTTCACTTTTTCATAATCTTTTGTTTAAAGCTATTTAAAAATTTTCCATATATTCTTTGATCTAAAAAAAAGAAAATCCATTTGTTTTCTGTATTAATCTATTCCAAGGTCATTTTTCTAATGGATCATCTAATGTATAAAAAACATACAAGATAATATAGCGATTATCGATGTAATTTTGAATATTTAATTTGTCCTTCATATTCACGTTAAAATTCATAGAACTATCAGACCAATCAATATTATCTCCCTTGTCTAGAATTAGCTCTTTAAGTAGACTATTTTCTCAGGTTCCTGTTTATATAATCAATATCCGGTTTTAATTTCCCATCTATTTCTAGACATCCACTGTCTGATTTACCTAACTGTAGTAATAAATTAACATCTATTATATGTTCATCATTTGATAAAACTTGACCTAATTTATCTCCAAATAATTTAAATCTAATTTTACTTTGTTCAAGAAACCAATGCAACCTTTGAGTCCTAAACAATTCTAAATAAGCGTTCTGTATTATAAAACGCTGATTGAGTTTGAAGGGCAGTTGATGATATTGTTTATGATAGAACATTATCAAATAGAAGAATAACAAAGTTAATGCATACAAAATAATTAATTTGTATTCACAACTTGTTAAAACAATGCAAAATAAAGTGTTGGTAATGAATGAGATTTCAAAGAGTCCAAGGAACATTTTAAGTGAAAGAAATGTTTCGTCTTTAAGAAGAAATTGAGTACACGTGTTCATTTCAGCTGGTCCCGCGTCCGTTTACGCTTGTAAATCGTTTAGGCGTGAAGATGTGTGTAAGTATATTACTGTGCCTGTTTTGCCAGTGAGAGTGTATGTACGAACTTTTGTCGATGTGCATTCGGTAAATGGCTTGAGTTTGGTGTCGCTATGTTTAGTAACTTCTGAAAGTCTCTCGTTACGTCTGCTGGGGGTCTGGCAGGATTATGTCGTGCGCGTATATGTTGTCTCTGGAAAAAATAGGAAAGACGGCGAAAAAACACTGTTTGGGGTTTTATACTACGTGCAAGATTTGGAAGTGAATATCCTCGCTTCTCTGGTTGGCTAAAAAAACTGCTGATTGGAGGAATTGTTCTAACTGAGAGTTGACGCGTAAAAACAATATTCATAACTACTTCTGCTTCTAACAATATCACTAACTAGATAGGTATCAATATGTCCATTGATGTATGTTAGGGACAACCATTGCAATCTGTTGTAATATGTTCATGTATAAATGAATGAATAATATATACCCTGTTTGTATTCCTTACGAAGTTAGCTTCTATCATCTTTAGGGATGATGAATAAAAAATGAAAAAACTACACCTGCATTACGTCCTCATTTTGGAGAAGTTATTGTACATAGCTATGATGGAAGCAATCTTCCTTGTGTTAAGTTTTATGTTTTTTCATTTGTTTGTAATTCCCATGATAGCAAGGAATTTACTTAACAATTATTCTCAAAGTTGCAAACAATTGCATTTTTCTCAGTACGGTATCACTCCAATTTAAGACTGACAAATTTAAAACATGTCAACTGAGTATAAAAAAAACTTGGTTTAGCTAGTAAATACATATACATTAATTTGAGTATTAAAAGAAATTACCATTCTGATGCTAACTAAAGAAAGTTTTTTTTCCTCCACTTAAAAAACTTCCTTCAAAAGGGGAGATAAATAGGTATCAATATGTCTATTGATGTATGTTAGGGACAACCATCGTAATCTGTTGTTATATATCCATGTATTAATAAATGCGTCTTATTTGTATTGTTTCTTTAGGAAGCCTGCTTCCATCATCTTTAGTAATAATGAATAAAATATGAAGCAACTACACGTGCATTACGGAGATGTTATCGTACATAGCTACTAACCCGATCTATCTTTGGCAAATTAAAGTTATCAACCATTTTTTAAAATTTTTTATCTGATACAAATGATACTCTATTTAGTTGCTCTAACATGTTAGTTTTCTTTACTCAGTTTTTAGAGATCTGGCATTTCATTAAGAAAACGATCGACTTTATTTTATATATTAGAGTAGAATATTGCTAGATGGATGAAATTGTTTATATTTTTTTTCTACTAAGCTTTCTAATGTTGACAATTAAATACTTTGTATATTTTAGTTCAGATATAAAATGCAATTCACACGTCTTTCAATAAAGACGTGTGTGGGGGTGTCTCATATGAGAGTATTTAATAATGATGATGGAAATTCATGCCGAAACAAACGTAATCAATTTTTTCTTACATAATGTACGTCACCAATGCAAAGCAAAAAACGTCCCTCTCCAAAGTTATGAAATACAGATCTCCCAAAGCTATTGATAAAATAGCAACTTTTGTTAAAATAATCGTATACAATGAACCGTGTTTTGCTATCAAATAACTCAAATTCTGGACAGTATAGATACATGTTTGCAGAACAGAAGACTTCCCTGGTTTGGTCACATTTCAAGAATGGATGAGTGCTTGGGTTAGTAGGTGTGGCAAGATAAAGGAGTAGGATCAGTTGACAGGTGAAGGCGAAGAAAAACATAGGAAGTGGTGAGGAAGGATTTGAGAGAAATATGGATGAATAAAGATCTAGCCAAACATGGTTTAGTTTGGAAATCAATTTCTAAAAGTCGTCCAACACATGCCAGCAAGTAAAACAAATGTTAAACTGATGATGATAACGGAATTAAAAAATGAACTTTCTTTGCTATAATTATTGGTAATATTTTATTTTCTGTACATTTGTGTTTTAGTTTTGCTCATCTAACAATTGCACTGTGCTATTATATTTATTGTAAACATAGCTGATCTTTTAACGTCAGCAATCCGAATGTGTGCGTTTGCTTTAACTGATCATAGTCTATCTATATACAAAATATAACAATTTTATATATAAAAAGTTTTAGTGTTTTTAGAGTTTGTTCGTATGCAAATAGAAACACGTGATTGGTTGTCAAAAAAGAACTGCAGTGCACACATTACTAAATCAGTAGATTTTACGATATCCATACCCGAGTTCGAATTTCTCTTAAAGGTTTAAAGGATATTTTAACTGGATGTGTTTTATAAATATAAAACATTAACATAACATAATAACCATTACATAAATATGTTTGTTTAAATTAAATGACCTATTTTTTATATGCAAAACAAAAGTAGACATGAAGGTTATTAGTTCAATACGAATTATTTTCGCTTTAAAACATTATTTCTACCGTTTTTTGGTCAATAAAAGCAATATGTAAATACATTTATTGTAGTTACTTACTCTCTAATGCAACTAAGTAGCGTAATATTTTTCATGAAATTTCAGAAATATTTTTCTTCATATTAGGTATGAAGCTGTAAAAGTTAGGTAAAGATGGAAATTGACATAACAAGGTACTGTATCAACACTACTCACAGACTGAGTATAAACTAGTAATTTAACTTTATAGTGATATCGTATTTATTGTAACCATGTCTGCTCTTATCGCTTTAAGATTTAATGCTGTATATGTGTTTCTTATGTATTGAAAGTAGAAGTAAAATATATTATTCAAGTATTATTTAAAACTAGAAAGTATAATGAAATAAAATAAAGATATGAAAGATGCTGAATCTTTTATTTGGTGTCACTTAGTGAAATGTTCAACGAAAGGTCAATTGTATGTGAAAAAAAGAATAGAAATTGTGAAATAATGCATGATGGGAAAAAGACAATATGGAATTAAAGAAATTAGCATTAAGACATAGAAAAGAAGGAAAAATACAATATAAGTAAAATTTCAGATAAATTTTTTAAAAAATAAGCAGATGGTGCATGATAAGTAGTGAAAACTGAATCAATAACACGATTTAGAACAAAAACATGCTCGGATTAGATTGGGTAAAAACACAATTTATGGAGGGGAAAAAAAAAGACTTTGAATTAGTATATACATATATATATATATATATATATATATTCTTATTCAAAGTCTTTTATCAGTATGTGTATATATATATATATATATATATATATATAAGCATACATAAAAGTATATATAAGCATACAGGCAAGTTAATATGTATACGTGCATACATACATACTTACAAATATATATATATATAAATATACATACAAATTCATATATATATATATATGTATGTATATTGGTAGATAATCGCACATATACACATAAAAAGGCATATACATAATCTCAGTTAATTTTGGATGCTTTTCATGGTTTTTTTTCAACTTCAAGTGTAAAAGTATTTAAGACAGATCAATTGATTAATGAGAAAATAAGGAAATCGACTTCTCTTCGAATCACAACTAGAATTTAAAAAATAAAAATTTTAAAAAAATCTCAAATGCAAAATTAAGAGATATTTGATGTGATTAAATGAAGCGAAAATAAAACAACAACAAAAAACAACTAAAAAAGCAATCGCATAAAAACATTAAAAATTACTGTGAAGGTGTAAATGTCTTCTTGGAAAAAAATCAGACATGGAAAGTTCTTTTCATCAGCCAAAAAACTAAAAAATCACAAGATAATAAAAGATTTGAATTTCTAAAACGTTTTAGTTAAAAATAAAATACAAAAAAAAATTATTTACATGTATTGAGCGTATATAAGTCTATATATATCTGCATAGATTTCATTGTATATTTATCAGAAAACAATCATATATATATACGTATACAGCACCGTATAAAAGTCTTTTGTAAATCTATGTATAATATAATTGAGCATTTTTCTGTCTGTCTATTTGTCACTTATAGGACCTAAAGCTACACGGCAGAATTCCACCAAATTTGGCATGGCACATCCTTGAGATACAGACTTGTCATAAGGTGGTAGAAATATTAATATTATTACTGCTGCTGCTACTTTACTACTAATGCTAATACTAAAAGAAATAAACATTTAACGTCACTTTTAGATTTAGTAACGGTTTGCCATCTCTGTATCATGTCATGTTACGCTGTGTGCTAAGTGGAAAAAGAGCGGATATCAGTGTTGATGCTGTTGATTCGGATTTTCAAATGTTACTCAGTTAAAAAGTAATGAAGAAGGCAAATACAATTTTGGATTTTGCAAATGACTCAATTGAAATGTTTGGAAGGAAGCAAACATTGTGCTGCACTGATCTCGGACATTATTACGTGCCTTTAAGCAAACCTCTAACAGCATGTAAAAGTGATGAAGGTATTCTATTTGACAAAAGTGTATCAAGCAAGTTGCAGAAAAATTGCATCGACACTTTAGTCATCTAAGTTAAGAAAAGATCTGTGACTTGATTAAGGAAGCAGGAGTAAAAGATGAGGAATTCTTAAATATTGTCATAGAAATTCTTTCTACAGTAGAGCTGGCAAGGCAACAGGTGCCAATAAATATTTAAATGTTGCTCAAGATGACAGAACTCCCTTTTGCCTTGACTTCCAAAATGCTGAGTTTCCTCAGAAGGGAAAAAACAATAAATTACTAATCATTGGTAAGTATTAATTTGAAAATTAGCAACAAATTTATTGGTGTATCTCTTCTGAGGTTAAAACTAATTATTTGAAAATCCACGTGTTGAAGGTCACTTTAATATATTCCTTGTTTAAACACCTGATAATAAACTTGTAAAGTATCTAACTTTACTTTTTCCATTATTCTCTTATTTCCTATATATATATATATATATATACATATATGCCGACACGAAAGAAGTAAATAGACACCATTACTATCAGTAATAATGGAGCTAGACACGATAATATTGATTAGTTACCCTCGTTGATGAATTTGACAATCTCTCAGTTAAGTGAGAAGTAAAATCGCAAGATTTAGGGTGGTTTGACGCTGATTAAGTCCACTTTTATATTAACCTATAATATTGTTCCTCTAAAACTATGAGAAGTATAATGCTTCTTTTGCCGTTGTTATATTTAAATGGTGATATATGATATTTATATCTGAAACACAAGCAAAAATGCCAATTAGTATAAAATAGCGATATTTCAAACTTTTCCTGCTGCTTTGTACGGCCTCCGGTTCTAGCCGTCCGCAAAAAAGCAAAAACTTTAAACATGTATTAATTATTTTTAGGGGTGTCTCATTACTTTTTTCATGTCTGTCAAAACACACACACACACATATATATAAGGGAGTTTGAATTACCTACTAGACACCATCCTCGAGTATCTTCTGTCTCTCTGTACAAAGGTTTGTCAGGACAACCTGACATGAGGATACTTCCCTCTATAAGTAAATCTTGACCAAATAGTCAAAATAACATAGTATTCGCAGTACAAATAAGATCCCCTCAGCACGGCTATACACTTGCTCATATGAGGAATAGTGCACCTTCTCCTAGTGATGTTACCTCAAGTAACACCACGTACCTCGATACTCCACTAGACAAGATGAATTTTTGTCCTGGAATCCGGTAAGACCAAGAGACTACAAGAAAGATACTATAACATAGTTAACTGGTCAATTGGAGTAAAGAAAATTAATGTTCTGAACTTCTTTATTGACTCAACGTTTGAGAAATAAAAGAGAATTTTAATAGAATATTCGAATATCTATGTATCTCATATAGAGATCAAGTGTTAGCCCCAGGAAGGGACCCCTTGATTTCTGAGGCCTTCAACTGAAGTAAAATAAAACAATATATATATATTGATTATATATATATATATATATATATTAGTAGTAAGTTTTTGAAAGGCTGTGGGCAATGCAATTCCGGGTAAGATGCAAGTTGAAAGGAAAGGAACAAAAACAATAACAATAAATCGAATATGATATAAGACTTACTATTTATTTTTCCTTTTTTTTTCCTTTTTTTTTTTTCTTACATAACAGCAAGAGTGTTTTAGCTGTTCGTGTGATGTCCGGGTGATTAAAAATCACTATTTGATATTTCGGGAAAAGACATCCCTTTTTCAAAAATAATTAGACCAGAAGAAGAATAACATTTTATTCTTCTCCGACTGTGTAGAGAATAATATTATTCTCTACACAGTCGGAGAAGAATAAAATAAAAAAGAAAAAAAAAGGAAAAATAAATAGTAAGTCTTATATCGTATTCGATTTATTGTTATTGTTTTTGTTCCTTTCCTTTCAACTTGCATCTTACCCGGAATTGCATTGCCCACAGCCTTTCAAAAACTTACTACTACTATACCCAGCAATGCTTCAAGCAAACTACCATTCTCTACTATATATATATATATATATACACGTGTCTGATTAAAGGCGACAGAATTTTCCCTTTTTGTTATTTTCTTAACCATTCTCTTGATGCAGCGAGCTAGTGTCCGTAAAGTATGGATCCGAGTGTTCATTCTTAAGCGCTTTCAATCTTCGCGATCGTCTTCAGTTGTTTTTTGTCCTATATTGTTGTTGTTATTTAATGTGTTTGATTATTTAGTTCTGTAGTTTGGGTGGGAGGACACAAATTGAATCTGTTATTTATATATTTGTATATTTATTGCTTTTATTAATTTGTTGTTTTAATAGGTTTTTTTTTATTCTGGACAGGATAAATACATATACTATATATATATATATATATATATATTCATAATGAATTTAAGAAATTAAAAAGCCAAGGTAGGCGAAGGTAAATAGGGCATCTGTCTACAGAAGCTGGTTTGCTTTTGTAAAAATGTAATATTTTTGTTTTAATCGTAGATTGTACATTGTACAATCTACGATTAAAACAAAAATATTACATTTTTACAAAAGCAAACCAGCTTCTGTAGACAGATGCCCTATTTACCTTCGCCTACCTTGGCTTGGTAATATTAGTGATAGATTCGCCAAACAAATCTCTTTGTCTGTACAACAATGTTATTTTGCTGCGAATACGCGTGTTGTTTTTTCCTCTCGTCCAATCTTAACTTCTATTCGAAAAGATGTCCTTCCCCCACATCATAATAATTCCATTATTTATTTATTTAAATGTAGTTGCTGTATGCACTACGTCGGGATGACGTCACAGAGATTGGACATCCGGGTCAAACAACACGTGCCCACAAAAATTCGCAATGGAAATTATTTACCAACTGATGATTTGAATAATACTTATGGCTCGTCGATAGGTCAACATCTCATAAATAATCGCACCTGTGCCTCGAAATTCAGTGTCGACTTATTCTCCATTCTTAGTAAGTCGCACTCCCCTTATCATCTCAAGATCTTAGAAACAATTTATATTAAGTCCTTGAGACCTTCTCTTTGCAAACAAAGAGAAAATCTCCTCGGGCTTAATGTTGTTTCTATTTGACTGAACTTTTTTTCTTTTTTTTTTTTTTTTTTTACCCCTTTCCCTCGCTATAATTCTCATAGCATCTTTTTATATTTTTTATACATTACCTCGATATTTGGCTCTGTTGAGCGAGGTACGAAACCGGTCAGCTGCCCTTTCATCTTTTTAATTTCTTAAATTCATTATGAATAATAAATATTGTCTCTTCAATGCTATTTTAAAGTTTTGTACGACAAAGAAAATATATATATATATATATATATATATATATATATATATATATATATATATATGACAAAACTGGGGATAAAATGATCCGACATAATTGAAAATAAAAGAAGAAAGCCAAAAACTATGTTATTTATGTATTCATCAATGTTTCGTCTTTATTGAAAGACTTATTCACGATGAAGAAAACAATGTAGAAAAATCATACAAAATATTAATTTTGATTTGTCAGAAAGTATCCAGACTTGGGCATGGCTGTAGAATGAGCAGACAATGAAACTCATGATTTTTGATATGGCGTTATCAACATCAGTCTGTCTCACTCAAAGAACGCGAACATGAATGGGATGACGGCTTAGACTTATTAGCTTCACATCTGTATTTTAGCTAGGAAGTTTGTCTGGGTCAAAATGTGTCATAGCTAAGCTTGGCTGATAGTGGATGTGGGGGCGGTGGGGGGGGGGGGGCGGAAGTCAGAATCTACCGTTGATTCTGACCTGGGAGGAGGAAGAAAAAGAAAGAGAGAAAAAATAATTATAAGAAAAGTAAAAGCGTGGAGATTTTTTACTATTTTTTGAAACGCAAATTATGATTAAAAATAGAAAGTTTTAGCATAAGGAGAGAGGGGGTATCATACCTATTAGTTTAATTATTCGAAGTAGGTGTATAAATCTATTCCTATTTATTTGATTATTTTATTTGTGTCTCATTAATTAATAAATTTCTTGCAATATGTATAAAAGTGGGTTGGAAATAATGACTCTTTAATTTATTTATGTATGTATGTATTTATTTATATTTATTTATTTAAAAGTATTTGTTCGGTTGAGTGGTTTGCACTTCCAGTCTATAGAAAACCGTCCAGAAATATCAGAAAAAAGATAAATATTCAAAACCGCAAATGCAAATAAGGAAACATGAAGAAGTGAGTTAAATTCATGTGCGTGTATTTTGAAAAACGCTGGCACGGTAAAAAATAAATGAAATAAACATTTGCTATAAGTCCCAACACAATTTAATGCACATAGTCATTATTCAAATGAGGAGTTGTGTGAAATACACAAAATGGTCTACTTACATTTGAAGCATTTTGGAGGTTCTGGAAGAGCCGGCAAGATCTTGACTTCGCTCTACGAAGTCCGCACAGAAAAAAGAGAAAGGCATCAGAGGGGTTCCTGAAATCACGTGACTTCCTAGATCGCGAATGAGACTTGATCTCTTTTCTCTGAATCTATCGAGACATCTTATTCAAGGAAAGCGACTCTGTATGTATATATATATATATATATATATATATATATATATATATATATATATATATATATATTTTAGAGTTGAGGATTTCTTTCTGCCTTCAATTCAGGTGGTGGAGATTGACTTGCTATTTGCTTTCTCACCTCCCCTTACCACTTTAAATGGTTTCATCCGAGGGCTGGAAAAAGGCACATGTTTTATTAGCTAATTTTTACAAGATGGGGTTGATTTATATTTATTTATATATGTAAATAAATACACATTTATCTTTATTATAGTGGGGGATACAAGAAAACAATGTGACCCGTTGGCTCACCTATTGATGACGAGTTATGTTGTTTGAATAAGGAACAAGTGAGATTACAAAGCCAGTTAGATATTTCTAGACACGTATTAAATAATATTATTACTTGTTTATAAAAATGTAAATTTCTGAATAAAATGTTTGGAATATAGCTTTTTGTTTCTATAACTTTTTAGATTGTCGTATTGGTAACCTTAAGTGGGAGGAGTTTAGAATCTATCCTTAAAAAAGGTTTCTTTTAAAAGATTTTCAATTGGTCTTAAATTTTTGATTAGGAATATATATATATATATATATATATATAATGAAACATTGTGACGGTAGATTAGTAGAGGTTGAAGTTGTGAAAACACTGTAATACCTACGAGGTTAGATATTCTCTTTTTTATTCCATCCAAGAGAAAAAGGCAATTGGCAGAAGCATCAGACCAAATATGACAGCAATACTGCGTGCATGGACGAATAGTAGATTTATAAAGATACAGAATGCGTTCACTGTTGAATATCAGCTCATCACGGAGTGTGAAAGAATCACCAGAATTCAGTATTACCAAAATAAACTGACATCTTATTAATACATCTTAAAGGTCATCTTCCTCATTGTCCGGTATAAAATAGAACAGACGGACAGTTTTTTTGGCTAGGAGCAAAGTGTTGTATTTGTTCTGATACTACACTTCATCTTTTTTGTCGTCGGTCAGTGAAGGAGAAATCCTTCTAGTCCAAACCAATATTTGCCCAAATCCATAGTAACAAGGTTTTCTTGAGCGGTGGGGGATCTTCCTCACATTGAAAAAGACGAGAGATAGTAAGCCACTAGTCTTATGTGGCAAATGAATAGGAAAGATCTTTCTTATTTTCACTCAGTCACCAGAAAGAACAGTTGGGTTTTGTGTCAAGTTGCTCCACCCCCCATAGTGAGGGAGTGGTATTTATATGTACACATGTACACTCTAAAGAAAGAATAAGCCCTAAAGAGATTCTTAATGCGCAAATGTATTTGTGACGTTTCTTTATTAATAATATTTATGAAAGCTGTTATTGAGGAAAAGAAGACGTTCACAACTATGGAGAGAAAGAGATGAAAATTTCGGCTGTCACATCACCACTGCGACTACAGATATTCGACCAGATAATTCTGTTGATAAAGTGGACGCACTGTGAATTGAAAGATTACCCCAGCCATGCTACAGAGGGATACAGTAAACTAATTCTTTCTCTTAATGTGTGAAATTTTAACTTTTTTACCATTTTTATCGTTTTTTGATTTGTAATAAATAACATCATAGAATAATGCCTATTTTTATTTTGTTTTAACTCAGAAATACTTTCCCTTTTCTCTTGTTAGTGTGTCATTGTTCTTAGATTGTTATGTAAACACTAGTCAAAGCTACAACTATTATGGGGACAACCATAAGTCACATTATATCGTTTCCGTTTTCTGAGAAAATCTGTCTTGTTAATAAATTACCTCCCTTGAGGTAGACAATTATCTTTTACCAATTAGCAGGAACTTAAATGCGGTCATACTAAACTGAGAGTATTGAATTTAGTAACTATCTGACCAGTTGAGCTACACACAAATAAACTAAAGAAAACACTAAAAAGCCGGTTTCTAAAAAGGCTGGAATGTTTACTTATGCCTAGATAGGCAAGTCCATTCTCTGAGTTCTGATTGGCTGGTAGTCCATGAGTGGATGATATAATAGTAAAATTCTTGCTTGATTTACATACAATTATTGGAGCATTGTATGCCGATAAGAGTCGATTTGATTCTGTAGACAGTATCATATAAATTGGTATTTTAATTAAGATCCGAACGTACTTTGTTTACAAAAATTTTTCTTTTATAATAAATTTCAATACATATATCTCTGCATTGTATATTCTTTTTCATTGCGCTTCTATTTCAGCTTATCTTTCCTGCATTCTGCAAACAGAGATCAGCCATTCAATTCAAACGTGACAAACCTTGCCAACACCGTTTTAAATATCCAGTGCAGTGACTAACTCCATACGATATATCCATGGCATATCCACAGTGCAATAAATATGTTGGCAGCAGATTTGTGTCCAGGGGACGTGTGTTTGTTAATAAATGTACATTTTTTAAACGTTATTTTAAAGCAGAATTGCATTTTTTGTCAACTCTTAGAGGATTGCAATCCTTTAGAAGGCCGTGGAGAAAACACTTCTTGCAGAATCCAGCCTGCAAATTCTTTTTTCTTTTCGTTTTTGTTAATTTCTTGGAATTTGCAGCTCAAAATAAGCGGCTTGTATTTTCAGCTCTGGTCCACAGCAAAAGTGTGAAAATAGCTTTTCTTATTGTGAGATATTAAAAAAAAAGATATTCATAACGAATAATATGAATAGTGGAGAATAGATTAATACTTAAAAGAAATTTATATTTAAAAAAAAAATGTTTCTTTTTATTCCTCTCCTAGGAATATTGCAGATACTACATACTAATGTATCAATGATATTTATAATGACGCTATATATTTTGTGATGCCAACTTTTTTCATGTTGTATAAGCAGGGCTACTCGGCCATGCCCGGAGGAGTAGTAAATAATTAATTTTTATTGATAACAATTGATTTTCTACCGTAGCCACACGTGAGGTAAATCTTATTATAAAAACCGAAAAAAATAATCAGATAAAACTTAGAAAATAAAGCATATACACATTTTAAAGAAAAAATATGCTAGTTTCACAAAAAACAAACTAAAATGAAACGAGATTAGTTGATTTTTTAAAATTTAACTTATCTACTCTCTCTCTCTCTCTCTCTCTCTCTTTCTCTCATGAATCTATAAATAAAGAATCTGTGCACCTGTAGATTTACTCTTATTTTCGTCACAAAAATATTAAGAAAAGGGGATATTTTTGTGTCTATTAAAAATGAAAGAAATTATTTCCTTTATTTTTTATTATCAGTTATTAAGATTAAGCCTTCTCTTCTTAGGCTTATTAAATTTGCATACATGATTATTCTTTCCTTTATTATTATTAGTTGTTATTAAAATTAATTTTAAGCCTCTTTTTCTTTATTCATAAAAATAAATTTGCATACGTGACTAAGAAAGATAAAAGATGTGTTGAGAAAAATTGAATGATGTAAACAAGAGTGAAAAAATAGGAATGCAAAATGAGAACGAGGAAGAGAGGGGGTCTATTATAACTTTTCAAATAGAAGAGAGCAACGTAGAGGAGTGTTAGAAGAGAAAGAAAGAAGATCTATTATAACATCACAATATATTGTTGTAACGTTGTGAAATACTTTGATTTTCTAATCCTTGTAAAAGGAAATTATCAATCAATATAACGACACTGGATATATTTAGTAATAATCAATGGATTAGGGGTGTGTTAATAAATGATTAGTAAAGTGAAACAGGATGGTCCGGACAAACGGTTAATCCGGCAAAGCTCTGGAATTAAGTGTGCCGGGAAATCAGTGTTGCACCTGAATATAATTTTCGTTCTCCTCCTCTCTTTATTATTATATATTTTTATTATTTCCCCTTTTTAATTCTATTTCGGTATAGAATTAATCTACTGATAAATTACATGTTTACGTTTTGATACGAGTTAGGTTCTGTTGTTTAGTATATTCTTAATATCAGAGTATTGCAACACGCCCAGTTTTTTTTCTATGCATAACCTACGTACTCCACTCTTTATTTTGTGAATTTGATCTCTCTTCACAATTTCTTTCAAGTTGTCTTTAATGTTCCAGACATATGTAACTAGTGTCAGAAGCTAAACTTGTGATTGTTGTAGTATGTTTTCTATTGCGTGCAAGCTGCACTGAAATACATTTTTCTGCTATTGGTGTTATCTTCTTTGACTTTAGCTAGTATTTACCTGCCTCTTACCGTGGGAAGATGTGGCACAAGGTCGGAAGCTGGGAATAGGAAAGCCAGTACCCAAGAGGTAGAGCACTCTAGCCTACAAATAATGCCTGAGAAGCCTTGTCGGTATTTCTTTTCTCAAAGGAAGAAAGTAAAGTCTGGGAGAATGGACCTCCTAGAACTGCAGAGAACCATACCTCAGATCAACAGAGAAAAGGTACGACTAGCCATAAGGCCCAGACTCTGATGGACTGATTGTCAATATGTATCCCCGACTTGGCACTGTTTTTAATGTATGCTTCATTTCTAGTAATGTTTGAATGTTGTATTATTTGGGCTGTATTAGTCGTGCAGCAGTAACTTACTTTAACATTATTTTGTAGTATCTGTTTTGATGCTACACTTAGTCTATTCTGTCATCGGTCAATGAAGAAGAAATCCTTCTAGACTAAGAAAATTTTAATTTTTGTTCCAATCCAGTGCCTCTTTTTGGAGAACTTGATTTTCCCATATTAAACACTGACCTAGTATCTAACTTTGCCTTCGTTGGGAGGCAAGTAAACAGGAAGTCTAAGGAGATATTAACATTTGTCTTTAAAGTTGCATTATATGGTGGCTAAACCAAATAGTTTTTCTGTTTCTGTATAGTCTCTCATGCTGTATAGTTTGATTGTATTTTATTTAGCTATTTATACTACTAATATTTAAGGGAATTTCGTAGGGATTTTTTTCTGCTGAAAATATCTTCGATGCTATAATTTTTAGCTAATCTATAAGCTACGTATTAGTGATAATTTTACAGTGGTTGGAATTTATACTTATATATGTTGCTTTGTTTTTCATTTTGTATAGTTGTTTAGAGCAAAATTATATTTTAAGTTCAAAAATACTAGAAAAAAATGTGACTTGTTTCGTCAATAGTTAAACTCAGGTCATTATTTGAACCAGGAAAAGCGAGTTGCACAGCCAATTCATTTTTTTTTAATAAAGAGACAAAATCCCAAATTAGTCCCTTTTATTTCTTAATCTCTATTTCTTTATTTATCTCTCTCTTTTCCCTCAGCTATGAGTTAAATAGTATAAATAATTTTAGTGATATTACCTATTGTTTATAATGGACTATTTCAATCTTCTGTTTTATAGTCAGTTCTGTTGATAAATAGAGAAAGATAGAGTGACGAGAGTGATATACACTGTATAAAATAAGAGTGGAAAGTCAAACAACATAGAGGGGGAGAGTAATATACAGTAACTTATTCAGAGATGGGTAACTAATTAGAAGAATTAAAATGGATTTTTCTCAAACATAACTCAATTGCAATATCAAGGAATATTTTCATACCTATTTTTGTGATTAAAATATACAGGAAAAAAATCCTTAGGTACACAAACAACTCAGCTTTAGTGTAATAATAGATCTACATCAGAACCTCCACAAATTATACAAGACTTTAATCACACATACTCTACAAAGCTTAAAAATAAATTGGAAATCCATCGAACGTATTGAATTCGCCTCGCTTCTCTTACCCAACATATTTTCGGTTGATGGATCTGATAATGGCCAATGAGAATGTCAAAACTTTTTCCCCCGGCTTTTCTACTGAGTTTCTTGGTTTTAATGATACTGTAGCAAAATGTTCAGATATGTCAATTTTATTAGTTATTGTTATTATTAATCTGTAAATATTAATGTATCCCTTTACAAAGTCTGATTCTGTTCGGCTGCGGAATTCATGTACGACCGATTTTGGTAATATGTTTATGTTGTATATATGAGAGAGGGCGAGAAAGAATGAGTTTTTCTCTTAACTGAACATTTCCCACTTACCTTTCACTTACTTATATCTAACATGGTTTTATCTACGCCAATTTTTTATTTTTATTCATTTTTTTGCATTTAATTCTTGTTTTTTTTTGTAATCTATATTCTTGTTTTTTCACTTGCTCTCTCTCTGCTGACGGGAATTTATTTTACCATTTGTTCATTTTATGCAGATTAACATTAATTCCACCCTCCCATTTACTATTTATTTTAATTTTTCTTTTTACCATGTTCCAATGTGTTCAGTTATTGTTTTGTGTGTCTGTGTGATCATTTTTTTCGTCTTCTTTCTTACCCTTGTTGTGTTTTTACAAAAGATTTCTTTTTAAAATTCTTCACCCTTTTCTTAAATCGGTTTCAGTTTTAAGGATTTTTGTTTCTAATTCTGTTCTTTTTTATCCTAGATTTATTTATTTATTGGTTGCTTTAATGTTAAGCACTGATCCGGTGAGTGAAAAATCCTGATAAGATCTTTGAACAAATTGCAGAAATATTACTAAGAATAAATCAGCTAGTAAAAGACATTAAAGAAAATGATGGGGGGGGGGGGGGGGACAAAAACAATAACTAGAATGAAGTAAATCCAATACATAAAACCCCCCAGATATTCTCAGGATGTGTCCATTCATTCTGTGCATTCAGTAATATAAATGACATTTTGAACTTAAACATAATAGACGGACCACTAGAGCCTCTATTTTGTGCAAACACATAAAAATTGTATTTCAATTTAAGCATAACCAACTGACAAATAGCACCTATTATAGAAACTAGAAAATATATGCTCCCTGTGGTCCCATGTTTGGTAACCTGAGAGGATTTTATCATGACGAACAAGCATATACTACACTACCCTCCCAAAGGAAAGGTAAAAGGTAATTCCTATGAGAATATTATCCTGACGAACAAATATATATTACACTACCTTCCCAATGGAAGAAGTAACGGCTGGGAGGATGGTCTCATGACAACGGAACATATACTACCCCCCTCTTAATTTAGTATTGAAAGATAGTAATGGTATAATTTGTATTATTTGGACTACGGTTCTTATCTTTGATGTTATCTTCACAATGTTTCAGCCAAATTAACCTCCAACTTCCTTATGTCAAACTCGAGAATTTGTACAGAATTTTGGATGAAACCTTTTATTTAATCCACGGGTGTAGTTTGATTTCGTTCCGTCAGCCAGGATTGGGTAGAAGTTTTAAGTAATTCTTAATTTCATTCTTCGTATCACCTGCACTTAGGATTGAACCTTCAACCTCCAGAAAGCTGTAACTTTGAACTGAGTATTACTTAGCATTTATATTCTTTGCACCATGGGTCCTTGTGTACAATGTGAGTGGAAATTTTCGAAGCCTTAAACCTATTCTTACTTTGGATGTGTAGTCTTACTACTTATCACAATGTATCATTATATCAATATATATCAGTAATAGTATAGCTTTAACGTCATACATACATACATGCATACATATACCAAATTTCCATTAGTAATATAGATGCACAGACACATATGAAAAAATCATTTTAAACTTAAGAACAGGTCTTAGAAAAATAGCATTTCAAATATAAGCATTACAGACTAATCGATACAGCCTCTTAAGAGACGTGTAGAAAAATCTAAAAATTGTATTAAAAATGTAAGCATAACAAACAGAGACGGATTAAAAGCACCTATGATTGAGACTAGGAGCGAAGTGTGGTATCTGTTCTGATACTACTCTTCACATATTCTGTCCTTGGTCGATGAAGGAGAGATCTGTCGAGACTGAGGCAATTTTTTATTTTTGATCCAATCCGAAGTGCCCCTTTTTTGGAGCTGGGTTTTCCCCACATTAAAAACCGACTTTTACGTCTAACACTGCCGTCGTGGGAAGCAAAGAAAATAGGGAGACATCTAAAAATATTTTTTTAAACTGATGCATAACAGCCCGATCAATGCAGCCTTGAGTAGTGATGTGTGAGCTAATCTAAAAATATTATTCCAAACTTAAACTTTACAGACCAATTGATAGCACATTTTATTGAGGTGCATGGATACATCTAAAAATGGTATTTCAAACTTAAGCACAACAGACTTATGTATAACACCTTTTAAGGAAACGCAGACCCATCTGAAATGGTATTTGAAATTGTCCTATGGAGATACTAGAAGAATACTCGTCCCGGGATGGGTAAAATTAATTCTCAGAATAGAACAGTTTTGCACCACTTTATATCCCGTTACGAAGATGAAAACCAAAATATGATACTAAACCTTATGTCAAGAATCCTTATTCAAAATCCACCATATGATTTTGATTCTAGGAAATGTCTAAAATTTAAGGCTTAATCTTAAGGGATCCTAAGAACAAATTGAAATTTAGAGAATTTTGCTAAATTGTTGTTTAATGACTATGGATCAAATTTAATGTAAATCTGATATATTTAATTTTTTTAAAGTAGGTTGTGCCCATATTATGACCCCCTGAAACAATTAAAAATACTATGAAGAAACTGAAATTTGTGAAATGTCTAATACCTATTGTTTACATTTCACAAAAATCAGAGGTATTTGAATTTTCAAAAAGGGCTTTCATCCCCTTTGCATAATACTAAATTACACAAGACAAAACCCACGTTACCTGTTGATCTGTGTCACTTCTTCTTTCTAACTGGAAACCCTTGACCGTTCATAAATGTCGCCATCTTGTCTTCCAACAACAACTAACTAAGGGAAGTCACTCTCAATGCTTTACCCTATATAAAGGAGACAACTCAAAGCGATATAACTCAGAGACAACTTAAACATTGCTGGTGTCCTCTTGTGAAGACTACAGTTCGATAACAAAAAAAAACAAACAAAAAATAGTAAAACAAGTATCATTGAATCAGATCTCTCAGAATTTCAGAAGAGGCTCCCATCTTTGTCAGACAATCCGCAACCTGTTCTCAGCCCATGATCCATTCAATTCGTATCTCTTCCTTCACCATCATTTCTTTCACTCTGGCTACATCAACTCTGCGACGGCGGTCACTCACAAGATTTGATGACTTTAAAGTCTCTACCAGAGACGCATTGCCTGTCTTACAAAGAACTTCCGGCAACCTAGATAGTCTGAATATCTCTCACAGCATTGCAGCTATAATATTCCAGCATCAGCTGCTTCGTTAAGCGCAAGAGTTACTGAAGCTAATGGGCTTTTTGTTACACGGTCAATTTTTTTTTGATGACCAGCATATAGGAGCCATTCTGTTCATCTTGCCACAAACAAAAATGATAAAACCACCTGTGAAGATCTATCCTCCAGGCTAGCATAGGTGGCATCTGAATAACAAACAATATTCAGATCTGAAGGTTTTCGAAGCTGAGGAAAAGATATGGATCCTGTCCTTGATGTTAACTTTATTAGCGATTTGTTTGCCTCAAAGCGTAACTTCACCTTTGGAGATTTTCCAATATTACTCATTCTACACACATCAAATGATACATCTGGTCGTGTCTGGGTGGATACCCACATCATTTAACCTGTCAATCATTTTAGCTCTATCTTCTCCCCTTGACTCAATTCATCATTTTTCCTTAATTACCTTCTTTTCCTTATGTCTATTGGGGATACGATTGAAACATAGATTTTGATCTAAAATAATCCCATTTTTTGTTTGCTTAACACTCAATCCCAAAAGTTTGAATGTTCCACTTTCATTGTTTTCCAATTTTAAATATATTTTCCAATTCTGCGATCACATTTTTCTTAAATAAATCATTTCCACAGAATATGAAATCATCAACAGGTATTGCCAGAATGCCAATCAATTCACCAGTGGCATCATGCCAAAGAAACAGTGCATTGTCATATGCACTCACCGTTTTAAGTGCGTTAACTGATGATTAACTCGCTTATACCATGAACGAGGGGCATCGTTTAATCCATAAATACATCTTTTCAGCTTCCACACCTGTGATTCTGGACACACATCAGATGCTGGTCTAAGAAATATCTTTCTTTCCAGCATATTACCTTGCAGAAATGCTGAGGAAAAATCAAGTCTCCACCTGCCACATCATAACCGAGGCCGTTAAGGATACAAGTCACATAGCCTCACGGCTGCATGTTGAAGAATCTGTTTTTAGGTTATGGGAATCTTCTTCATAACCACTTGAAACAAGACGAGCCTTCATTAGCTTTTTGTCCTTCACAAATTTTTCTGTTATCACCCATCTTGTTGATAATCAGTTTTTCCCCATATCAGGCACACATTCATATACTTCATGAATTTCCAATTCTCTTTTCTTTGCATAAATCACATCTTCTCTTTGTTCTCCTTCAGAAGAAAGCAAAACTGCATGTTCCTGATAACTTACTCCCTATATTGCTTGAGGAAATTGATCAACATGATCCCAATTGATACATAACAGATTTTCACTTTCAGCTTCAGGTTTTATATTTAGCTAATGGCTCTATTTTCCCGTTGACTTTGGTTGTGTGTTCATAACAATTCCTTTTTCCATTCATCACTTCCTTTCAATTTATACTTTACAACTTCGTTTCTACTTGGTTTTATACTGTTATTTTGCACTTCCCTTCTATCGCTATTTAAATTGTTATTTATTGCCCTTCATTTTCCTCATCCAAGACTTAATTCAGCTCATTTGAAGAATTTGTATGTTCTTCATTCCTTGGACTTAACAATTCCTTGTCTATCTTCATCAAGTGACATGGATGTATCCTGAAAAATTCTCCTCCATGTCTGATAAATACACATTGACCTTCTTTACCCAAAACCTTAGCAGGACTATGCAATCCTTTATAGTTTTGTCTTCTATAGTAGACACGGTCACCTGTCACAAAGCCTTAATCCGCATAAGTCCTTATGTTGGATCTCAAAGCTCTCCGAATTCTTTTGCTTGATTCAGCTTCCGTTGAGCTTTTCCTTGCTGCATGTAGGGCATTTAAATTTATTCTAACCATCTCACTGGTTCTTGCAGTTTCCAATGCAATTCAAAACTGAGGAGATGTTAATGTTTGACCCAAATACAAGCTCATTTGGACTATATCCAGAATGATTCTGAAGTGCATTTTTGGCACTGACAGCCTACTCTAGAGCTATTTTTCATCATCTAATGTTTTTTTTCAATGCTTCCGCAAATATTAGATTGTGACGTTCCACAGTACCATTGCTAAATAAACATTCTGCAGCTGCCGTGCATGTTTCAATATTCAGCTTTTCATTCATCTGTCGGTAGCTCTCATCATTAAACTCTCCTCCATTGTCACTTAAAAATCGCTTAAGAGCTCCAAAATAAGATATCCACATTAAAAATATGTTGCAAATAATTTCTTCATGTTTTTAGTTTAAATCAGTCTAGCAGCAGAGTACCTAGTCGATGTATCAATTAGGTGCAGAATCCAGCATTGGTTATGTTGATGTTCCTTTAAATCCAAACATACAGTGTAATTAAACCTGTTACCAAGAGCCAATCCTACAACTGGTTGAGGAGGGGGTCTTCTAAACCTCTGATAAACTGGACAAGAATCACAAACATCTTTGATCTGATTCAGAAATTCCTCATCATTCTTTTAATCAAAGCTATTAATTTCTCTTTAGATGCATGAGCAAACGGTCTGTGTAATTTTTCGGCCTTTCTCCTTTTTCCACTCAACAGCATCCACTTAAAGTCTCACAACGCAACACTATACCCGGTGCATTTTTAACCTCCAAAACACATTAGATAGCAGAAGGCTATAATGTCCAGAAGTCGTGATTTGCAATTTTCTATATCTGCCAAAAATTCGACAGCTGTCATTTGTAAAATGTAATAGTATTCCTGCAGTTTTCATATATTTATAACTTAATAACAGGGTTAAACCATTTTTTTACGATGTCAGTCTCAATATAACATCTGACACCTTTTATAGCCACTGTTGTTGCAGGAAATTCAACTGTTTTAATGGCTTTCACTTCCACTCCATCTCCAAAACAAAATGTTCTGTTAGACCTAACAGTTTCCACTTACGGCTTATCTCAGTCATTTAATGTATCAAAGAATATGTTAAACCAAAGTTCTCCAGCAACAGTTTGTGAACAAGCAGAGTCCAACACTACCATACCCAATGTCTCTTTCACAAGATTGGACATTTTTACATTAGAATAAGAATCATTTATCAATGTTCAATAACATGAATCAACATTAAACAAAGTAAACTTCACCTGGTCTGAATCCACAACAGTGTTGATATTGTTTCTAGAATCGAAGCTCGTACAATCCCGGGCAAAATGCTTAGTCGAATTACATTTAAAACAACGCATTATCTTACCTTGTCTGTCCGGTGGATTTGTATTATAATCCCGGTAATTTGTTTTCTTTTGATACTTATGTATCGATTGTAATTGACTGTTTCAATTTCTTCTTTGATAGCAGGGATGGTTTTACATTCCGTTGATGAAATATCAGAAAACACTTTCTTCAATGTATCTTTCATTGTTGCATATGTCAAGCTAGAACATGTGGTCCTTGCTACTTTTTCATTTTCCTCCAATACATTTGCTGCATTCAAAACAAAAATAGGCGTGAACTCCTTCTGGCAGAGTAATTCCAAATTTCCTTAATTTTTGGTATAAAAATTCATATCATACCAGAAATTCATTTATATTAACTCCTGCCGCCCCTTTGTATGAATAAAATTCCTTAAATGACATATATGCCATCGTGTTCTTATCCAGTAAGCAAATTTCGTCTAATTTGTCTATAATTATAGTCAGTCCATTTGTTCCACCGATATCCGTTGTTGCCAAATGTCGAACATATTCTCTTATATTTTGTGGCAGTGGCAAAAATACTGCTGGCCCTTGTTTCTTTTTAGACAAATTCGTAAACAAAGACCATATGCTGATATCTTGCTTCCATTCTGCATATGAATCGTTATTTATTAATTATTAATTTACTTATTTGGGTGGGTTTTTACTAAACGAAGTCATCTTTCTTTTAATTGTGTTTTAACGTTTGCTGAACAAGATAACTTATCACACAGATAAGACAGCTTCTGCTACCAATGTTGATCTGTGTCACTTCTTCATTCCAACTGGAACCCCTTGACCGTTCGTGAATGTCACCATATTGTCTTCCAACAACAGCTAAGGGAAGTCACTCTCAATGCTTTAATCTATATAAAGGAGATGTCTCAGAGACAACTTAAACAAAAGGCTTTCACCCTCTTTGCATAAAACTAAATTACACTAAACATAGCCCACGTTACCTACATCTATGCCTAGCAGTTCTGTTTCAAAATTCATAATATTTGATTAATTAGTTCAGGAGTTAATTCTTTACATAACAGATTTTCAAGCAGAATCTCGACAATTTATGTGCTCGTATAAAGAACAGAGACACAATGATGAAGGATCAAGTGCTCAGAAAATGTTTCAAATGTTGTACATTTCTGGTGTCTATCAAGCATTTATAAATACTTAACTAGTTCTGCAGATCTACTTATGTCTGATTGCAACCAATTGTTCAACAGAACGCTTATTTTCACAATTGAAAAGAATTAAAGATGTAAAACGATCGACAATGGGTCAACAGCGTCTTGGTGTACAGTCACTTTTCTGCATTGAACGTGATTTGCCCAAGAAGGTAAATTTGTCCAAGAAGGTAAATTAAAAAAAACTAATTGACAAAATTGCAGTTGTAAAAGCGTGCAAAGTTGTAATGTAATTTTTGCCTAATAAATATTTTATTTTACATTTTACTTTTTTCTTTTTGTCAATAAGTCCAAAATATCTGTATTTTCATTATTTCAGGCCATTTGTTAAAAATGTGCTTTAAGGTCAGTAATGCCTTAACTGCCACTGCCTAGGTCCATCAAGATCCTCCATTAATGATAATAACTGAGTGATTATCCAATTCATCAGAGAGGGAAAAGAGTTGCAATCATTTTCTTATTTTGTTAGCTAACTGATAAAAAACAATTTTTTATGATTCATTTATCACATTTTCAACAGTGAGAGATGACAGTGGCTGAGTGCTTAACGATATAGCCTTACGACCTGGGTGTGACAAGTTCGAATTCACTTTCATTTAGGATGTTGACAACCTTCACGCGGTTCCTCCTGTAAGTACCTGATTTCTTCCTAGAAAGAATCCTGATTATAAAGATATCAGGGAAACCAATTCCAACAATTATCGGATTCATACGATATGAATAAATTTTAAAACAGTGACAATGATGAAGGATTTCATACAGAAATAATAATATTTACCGATACGTATTTGTTTACCTTATTTTAATAGTAATGGCCATTCTTCTTCTTCAAATTCTTTTTTATTTTAACATAAAACAATTTTGGGTGTTTTCATCTTTTAATTGGAAAAAAATATTGAGGAATGTTAATGAAAATCAATACGTAACATCACGACTTTTATAATGTTTATAATATATCCTTACTAGGAAATTATCAAGCAAAGTTCAAACCCTTTAAGAAATTTCACATTATCATTGTAGAAAGCGGGACAGGGAGAAGCTTTAAAAAGATAAACCCCTTTTCATCTTTAAAATAATAAAAAAAATCTGATGAAATTTAACTTTCGTTAATCGATATTATTTTGGTATTTGTAATGAATAGGTATCTAGAGGATTTCATTAGTTTGACAGAGAATCCCGAGTTAATCCCAGAAATGGTTGAAGCAGTTTACTATTTAAAAGCCACATTCTTTTCTTTTGATTTTTAGGAAGTTTTTTCAACTTCATTTTTTTTAAGTTAAAAACTTTTAAAACTCTAATCCAACCCTAACCTAACTTTTTGCATTCTTAGTGTTATCTGCCTTTTTACATTATTTTTGCAGATTTTTAATCGAAAACTTCTTCGGCCATTTCTGGAACTGCCTCGGATTCTCAGTCAAAGTACTGAATTCCTCTGGATACCTTTTCATTGAAAGTCCCTTTTTTTACTCGCTACTTTTTATACATTAATTTTCTATTTCGTATGAAGAGTCATGTTTTCCATATAAATAGAAAATCAAACTGATCTCTGACTTTTTTTGGCATACAAGTTTTCATTCCTTTTTTCAATTAGTCTATTTGATTGCTGTTTGAAACTTACTTATATGTGTATACATATGATGTTCATTTCTGGTAGAAGTAAATGTACCAAGACTGAAAAAATGTTTCATCTTTTTTTTTAACTGAAATGAGTTACCACTTATCAAGACCATATGATAAGGGTTAATGAGATGGAATGATTGTCAGAACCTAGTCTGTATATTTGTGGGGAAAGTTCTAGTTGTATTCTGTGGGGAATCAGTCCCGTAGCAATGTGTTCCATATATGGGAAGTCCTTGCGAAGGAACTCTATCCGTGTAAATTTTACCTGATGCTAGGCAAGCATCTTCATTGTGGCAGGAAGACAAGTTCTTGCTGTGAATGTTTTACAAGGAGAAACCAGAGATTTGAGCTCAGTCTCTTCTGTGAGAAAAGGATTGTAAGGAGCGGAAGCGATTAATCCCCACTAGATTTCGAAGTCCATTCTGAATTCTGTCAATACAACAAAGAGTATCTACTTCTTTTCTTTGATAATATATCTGCATGGCCGCCAAGATGACTCTCAAACGTAATAAAACAAATATATTTTTACAACATACGATGCCATTTAAATAGAAAATTTATTTAATAAATATATATCTGACAAAATATAATTTGAAGTCAAAAGTTAATGAAAATCTTTTTCAACCACCGATTATTAACAAATTATATTCGGAAAATTAGGAAGTTTCATTGGATGTCGTGCTGGCTTAGCAGGCTGAGAGCAGGCTCAAAGAATTTCCTCAAATAGTGGCAAGGGAGAGGCGCTCGTAAGCTAAAGTCAACTCCTAATGATCTTCAGGGTGTCGCCTCATTATTAGACTCGTAGTTGCCCTTTTCTTCTTTAACATTTTTTTCAATTGAAAATATTCTATGCTAAAATGCGAAATAGATTTTGGGAATTTTTTATTTCCTATTCTAATAAATATCAATGATTAAATGTTTATATATATATATTAAGCCAGTCTTTCCTCTTAGTAATAGTACAAATGTTAATAAAATTTAATTTAGAAGGAATCTTACAACCTTGTTTCCTTTGATATGACTATTTGGAAGTAATAGCACTATACCGAACTTTTTTTATAATATAAAGTATGATGGGCGGGTCTGTTATGCTTAGGTTTGGAATATCATTTCATGTGGTGTCTGATAACGCCTAATATAGACATGTGTGTGCACCTAAAAAATTCTATTCCAAAATTAAGAATTACAGACCAATGGATAACACATTATTGAGTTGTGAGCATACATAAATATGAAATGAAATAGAAAAGAACGATAATCTATTAGTAATGGAGATTTGGTATCTGTCTGGCTGAAGCCGAAACTGTTAATTGTGTTATCTTTCAATTCTCAATTTAGGGGTGTAGTAGTATAGTATCTGTTCTGTTGTAATTCGACCATCCTATCAGGCATAACATCCTCTTTGGAGAGAGGGGGGCCAGTGTAGTATATCTCCGTTTGTCATGAGACCATACTAGCAAAGATATTTGTAGTGGGGGCATATATTTTCTCATAATATAATAAGCATAAGCCCGTGAAAATTGCACGTTGCTGTCTACATAAATATGTCTAATTTACTGTTAATAAGACTATTACTTTAGTGGCACTACTATTAAGAGATTACTCTTTCTTATTCCGTAAAAAATAACCGGCATTGTCAGCTTAATATTCTTTAAATGAAACGAATATGTCTATTCTTTATTTATTTAAAATTGTAGCAATTTAATTTTTTTAAAACAAATGTCTCTGTAAAAATAATTGTCAGCTAAATATTCTTCAAATCAATAAAACGAATGTCACTTTTTGAAATGTATTTATTTAAAATCGTACTGATTTAGTCGATATAATTTGATTTTAGAACAACTGATTTCAAAATCGGTAAATCAGAATTGTTTACCTTAGCGACATCAGATTAATCAGCAATCACCATCTTTGCTGATTAGACGATCCCACCCATTAAAAAAAAGGGGAGGGTGATAACATAAGCACGGACATTAATTGGCTTAGCATATTATTATAAAGATAAGTTACATTATTAGTAGTAGAGAAAAAAAGAGACCCATTGGGAGATGGGAAAATTTGTGGTGAACTGAAGAATAACTTAGGCAGAAAGCTGGAGTGGGTCGGTGCGGAGACTGTCAGCAATACTGAAACGATTCCAGCCAAAAAGAATTGCCATATTCATGTCATGAGTTAAAAGAAGAATTACATCAGACGAGGATGATTTGCTGCCTGACTTGTGAAGACTCACAGCAGACAATGAATTGCTTCAAAAACTTAGAGGACTCTGTTGTCAGGCGATTCTCAGTATGTAAATACTGAGAACTAGAAGAAAGAGATGGAAGACTTTGTAGTTTTAGCAGATATTGCGATAAACTGGAGTGTTAATGAATGAATGCTCTTTCTTAGTTAGATTTATCTGCCCGTGAATAAATGCACGTTTGGAAAAGTTGGCTAGTTAACCTAGATGGCATTATTTTGTTAATTTGCATAGCAATGTATTATAATGACGGTGTGTATGATGATATGTCTTTCTAGTGGCGAGAATAATGAATTAGCAAATTGTGAATCTGTTATGAGACATGCCAAATCTTGGTTTGTCATCTTCTGAGAGATGGAAACACAGATGGAGTTCAAGTTAATTGGTCGAGCTGTTGTCAGGTAACTCTTAGAATTTATGAATGAGAAAATAGTTTTCTCATGTGAAAAAAAAAGAGTTGAGATTTAGATGCCAGACTAAGAATGGCAAAATATTACTATTCTTATGGAGGTGTGAGTGAGGATGGGTAAGTTTTAGCTTCAACATAATGTGTGCACATCTGAAAATGGTGTTTCAAACATAATAACAGAGCGCCTCATACCACCATTTATAAACATCTCTGGTCTCATCTAAAAATAGCATAGCGGCCCGACTTTAAGCACCTCTTATATAGTTGTGGACAAATCTAAAAATGGTATCTTTCATTGGTTGAGCTGTTGTCACATGACCAATTTGAATCATATTTGGTATGAGAGCAATACAGTTCGAGAGCTGAAATTTTGAATGTTCTCCCACCTAGGCAGTGTGAATGAGGATGGTAGAGGTGGGTAGCTTTCAGGTCAGCTGTTCCTATTTACTTTCCTCTCCATGAGGGCAGAGTTAGACACAATGTTGTTTTTTGTGTAGTGCAAATCCAGCTTCTCAAGATCGGGCATTTTAGATTGGAACAAAAATTTTAAATTGCCTCAGTTTAGAAGGATTTCTCCTTCACTGACCGAGGACAGAAAAAAATAAATGTATCAAAACAGATACTACACTTTGCTCTTAGCCAAAAGGCCAAGAGAACGTAGCTGTTGAATTTGAAGATTCGTTGCGACGATTTGTAAACAAAAAACATTGTTTTGGTGGAAACATTTTTAATTATAAAATATATCACTAAAAACAAAGTGGGTTTAACACCTTTTTTTAATTTAAACAATAACTGTTTATGTTAAATGAGGCCATATCAGACACCGTGTGTCATAAAATGTTATGCTAATGATAAGTAATATAATGAAGGCCATGTGGATATAGCTTCAAATTGAGAGTATAAACGATTTATCGCTACGAAGTTGGACTTATATTGGATTGATATTATATTGAATTAGAAGAATACCTGTCCCAAGACAGGTAAAATTAATTCACCAAAAAAACAGTTTTGAAACACTTATCTTCTCTTACAAAGATTAAAACCAAACCAAGATACAATGATGTGAAAGCTTATGTCTAGAATCCTTATTCCAATTTTCATCAAAATCCACTACATGATTTTGATTCTAGAAAATGTCTCGAATTTAATGCTTAACTTAAAGGGTCTTAATAACAAATTGAAATTGAGTGAATCTTGCTTAATTAGTGTATAATGACTGTAGATCAAATTTAATGCAAATCTGATATATTTTAATTTTCGAATGCAAGAATGTGTCTATACAGGGTGTCTCAAAAAAATATACTCACTCTTAGAATGGCAAAATGTGCAGAAGATGTCGAGTTTGCACACAAAATTGTGTGGAGCGATGAAGCAAAGTTTTCTCGTCATTCTACGAATGAGTACATTTTTTTGAGACACCCTGTATTATGCCCACTAAACCCTTTTAAAATACTCAAAAGAAACTGAAATGAATCTGCCAAATCGATATTTGATTGCAGCTACCAAAAGATTTATCTATGTAATCTGTGTCATTTGGAAATAAATTTTGCAAATAAAATGTATTTCATAACTTATGTACTATAACCGGCATAAATATTTCTTTGGCAAGATAAAATTTCCGATTTACATTGTATTTTTCGTTGACTAAACATTTATGTTCATTAGCCAGTAGCAAGTAGATTAATTGCAGGATATGTGACATAACAAGTCAACAATGTGTTGCACTGTACCTTTTTTCTTTCTTCTTAGGGGTCGTGTTGATTATTCATTGATTCTTCAAATCTTCTCGTAGTCATTGTAATGGAGAGTTAATAAACTGAAATTAAATGTATTTGGTTCACTACTCAGAGTTAAAAGAATGCTCTACCACTGAGTTTAAACGGGACACCGTATGATTCTTTCTGTTCTTTTCACCAACAACAGACCAACACGCATGTGAACGACGTGGCGATCACAACAAAACTTCTAGTCAAAAATTGAATTCCTTTCTCTCTCTCTCTCTCTCTCTCTCTCTCTCTCTCTCTCTCTCAATACTCGACGTGGTCAAAACGTCAACCATCTCTTTGGCTCTCCGAAGGAAAGTGTCTACTTTTTTATGACAACGAGAATAAGCTCATGCAAAACAAGGCTCATTTGCATATGTGAACTCTGGTCGCATGACAAAAGTTACAAGTTTCCATTTTGTAACCTGACCACTCTGGGTTCAATTCCAGATGGACAATACATGGCACAACCCTCACTTGTTTTCCCTGTAGACCTGCATGATGGCTGCTACAGTCATCTTCTTCTTGTAATCGTGTCGTCTCTGGCTTGAACCTACGTTGCTTGTCACTGTGAATATAAGTTCTTCATTGCGTTATAGTCAGAAGAATTCAAGGAAGACATATTCTGTAAATGGAGGTTTATTGAGAGAGAAAAGTTAAATAATCACCAGTATCATTTACAACTAATTATGTGGGAGATATACAAAAATATTAACTATAGATAGACACGCAGGTAGGCAGGCAGGCAGTTAACGTTCATGACCGCATGCGACCCTCAACCGTTTTATCGTTATTAAGACATTTTGTTAACGACCGTCATAATTACTTTGATTGTTATTTTGTTTTCACTGCTGGTAAACGGTTTATGGAGATACTGTAAACCAGGGGCGGGCAATCTTTTAAGAGTGAGGTCCAGATGAGACTTTTGGAAGGAGATCGCGGACCGGAGTGAAAAACGAAATCTCAGAATTACTATATTTTGTTTACATGAATAAATTGTACAAAAATTGCATTGAACACTCTACAGATCAGATATTTTTTCTCAAGAGACTTCTGTATGTGATGTTATAAAAGGCGCTGACGAAGAGCCATTTTGGAATCATAAAAATAATGACTGGGGAAGTAGCAAGTTGATCCAGCATTCGTTTTGACACAACTTACATAGGTTCTATGTTTCATGCCCTTTCCTCGTCTCACGTTTCCTCTTTGCCTTTCTCTTTCTCTTTTTCTATTTTTATCTCTTAATAGTTAAAGAAAAATGAAATATACATGCATCATCGCTCGCTGATATTCATACATTTTTATCCCACTGTAAATCTTAATTGAAACGTACTTTTACGTCTGTCACAAAATGATATGAGTTTTACTGGGAGATCCGCAGGCCGGATTGCAATAATAAAGCATAGCAGGGTGGCGGGCTGGACGCTAAGCCTTCGCGGGCCGGATGTGGCCCACGGGCCGGAGGTTGCCCGCCCCTGCTGTAAACCATTCCAATAGAGATTAGGGAGGAACATTGTGTACTATTGTCTTCGGGATCTGACTTTGGCTGTTCTATGAGTGATTCAGAGATTTGAATCTGGACATGAGTTAGATTTTTGGCATGCTGTACAAGTAAATTTAGAAAGATAGGATTTTATTTGATAGTTTTTCGTTTTATATTTCCTTTTCATGCTATTCTATTTTTTTTTTTTTGAATGATGTCAATCACCACAAATGTTTCACTGACATTGGACATAGTTCTAAAATCTTCAAAAACAAAAATCTGACAAAACAGAATCCACCAAATAAAAAAGAAAATACTTTTCATTTTGTGTGTTAGTATGTTTGCTTGTTCTTACATGTTAAGATGTCATTGGAGTTTTCTCCCATTAATCGATGAGGGTAAAAAAGGTCGAATCTGGTCTTGGCCTTTTCATTCTTAATTCAAAAACCTCTGTTTTTAACGTCTTTTATTGAGTTGCTTTGGTTCTTTGTATATTCCAAGCCATTTCATCAATCTTTTGATCGTCTTACACATATCTTCTGACTGGCCACGTTTTTCCCCACATTTCGAAACTGCCTTTCAAAGATATCTTCTCTTTCTCTATGTTTCTTTTCATATCTCAATATCTGCATCCAATATTATTTCTCTGTGTACCCGTCAGTCATTCTTTCTATTTTGTTGCAACTTCATATTTTTCACTTCTGCATCTTGTGCACGAAGAGGGTAGTTGTTTAAATGAGAGACAGCGAATGCCGTTTCTCTTAACTTAATACATATTGTGGTGAACTACGAAATCTTCTACGCTGAGTTCAAATCCTATAAAGATGTATTGTTTGCTTTGGTGATTGTTTACTATTGGGTCATCACTTATCAATGCCAAGAGCCACTCGAAGGTCAAGGTTAATGAGGTGAAATAATTGTCACACTGAAAGATGAGGATCACTATTAGAGTACTAATATTAACCAATAGTATGAACTGTGTTTGATTATCAATAGGGCAGTTTAAGACAAGAATTTATTGACTTGGATTTGAAGACGACAAAATTGTAATGAGCAAGGAAATAGTTCCGTGGTAATTTGTTCCACAGGCACGAAGCCCTAGAAAAGCAGCTGTGTCCATGTAAATTTCGACTGATGCTAGACACATGGTAGGAGAAAAGAAAAACCTGTTTCCATTGAGGTAGCAATACGAGTTCTTGCTGTGAATGTAATACAAGAAAGAGACCAAAAATGTTATCTGCTTTACAAAACTTCTTTTGATTATTTAAGGCTAAAACAATATCTATCATCGATTAATTGTATGCAATTGTGTTCGCGGCATAGTAATACAATTATAGGATTTGAAATCTACATAGCTGATTTCATAGTCTGCAATAGTATCCATTACACTAATCATTCACATTCCCAGCAGCTACTAGGTATAAGGCTGAGTAATGTGGACTATATTTAGTTTAATTCAGTTTTATCTAAAGGGTTGGAAAAGAATGTGGAAGCCTTTCGTGAAAATTCAGATAACTTTGATTTTTGTGAACTTTTAATAGCAGGTATTAGACCTCAATTAATTGATATTCTCTAAATTTGAGTTTCTTTGGAGTAATATAAAGGGTTTTTAAGGGGACATATTATGGGCACAACCTCTCATTTGAAAGTTTAAATATTTCTTATTTGCATTAAATTTGATTCATTAGACATCAATTAATAAGAAATTAAAATTCAGAGAATCTTGCTGATGTAATGGATTTTGATCAATATCAGAATAAGGATCCTAGATATAAGGTTTAGTATCATTATATGTTTAGTTATCTTGTTAAGAGGAAAGAAAGTGGTGCAAAACTATTATGTCTGCGGAATTCCTTTTAGCCATACTGAGATGGGTATTTTCTCGTTATATATACACTCACAAACATTTGGAAAAGAGTTAATTTTGTAATGGATACTGATTTTATTTGCGAAATTGGCTAAGTTATGTTCTCACATCATCGTGTACCAATCTATCTATCTTTTTAACTATTTATTTATAACTCTTTATCTATCTCTATATATTATTTTATGTATATGTAAATATAATATAAGGTAATATAATATATTGCACATATACATATTTTCAGGATTTACTTAAACAGTATTCAATACGTGAGTAGAGCTTAGTGGTAGTATGAAAATATATTTATGGCAAGTAAGCTATAGAGAAATGTTTCATTCTCGAAAGAAATTACCAGGCTAAATTCTTGGTGGTGAAATTATTGTTCTCATTGCTACATCTATTACTTTTTCTATGCGTTTTATTTTTCACTACTCTTATTTATATATTTATAACGAACCTGTAAAAGATAGTGGGTATAATGATATCGAAAAATATGAGCAACAAGATACCAATAATAATAATGAAAATAAAAATAGAAGAAAGAGAAACATCCAACCCTAATCTTACCAAAAAAACATTTTGCCCATAACTAATCCCTTACATAAAATATTCAATGACATTAACGTAAAACTGTTCTCAGTTTCTGTAAAAACTTAGAAATGATAATCAAAGCCCGTGATAGCAAAATACTAAATAATAATAATAATAATAATAATAAGCACGTAGAAAACAACGACAATAATATAACAAGAAATAGTAACAACTTAAACAGTAATAGCAATTACACATATAGAAATTAGAAGCTTAATAATGGAGTGAAAAATGCAATTGTAGAATTCGTGTACATTGCCCAATACAAAGTAACTGCTTAATTAAAAGCATCATTTACCAAGCAACAATATTTGCACATGAAAACTCTAATAAAAAATAATAATACATAGGAGAAACCGCTTAGAATATAAAACTACGAATGATAATCACAACAGCACATTTAATAACAGAAAATACAAATTTAAAACATCATTATCGAACCATTTTTTGAAGCTAAATAAGGCGGACGTTTGCCTATAGTCGAGTGGAAAATATTACGATGGGTCAGGACATACAGATATTTAGACGGTCTGTGTAAGCCATGCTTGAACGAGAAACTAGAACTTTAAAATTTAAAAGATTTCCCAAAATTATTGCATTTTAGAAGCGAAATAGCAACTAAATGTAGATACAGAATACACTTTACTTTAAGATAACTGCATATATTGACAAGAAAAACTAAATAAGAAATAAAATATATAAAAACAACATAACTAAAAATAAATATAAAATGGCAATAAAATAGATAAAACATTCTTTTGTTTGAGACATATTTGTTTCATTAGACGACGGAAATTATAGCCCGAGGTAATAAACCAACGACTCCGATTGATTAGTAAGCTAGAAGAAACAGTAAGGTATAAAAATAATCACAACCCATACAATCACGCATTTAGCCTAATGATTTCCTTCAGAAATGAAACATGAAACTTTTTGTGTAGCTTACTTCTTGCCATGAATATATTTTCATACTACTACTAATATATATATATATATATATATATATATGTGTGTGTGTGTGTGTATACATAAGCAAGTGTTGTTGAACATCACGGAACTTTCACGTGTGTATATCTTCCTCGTAAGGTTCTCAAACCGTCGAGCCATATTTCTGGTTTCAGGTGGCAATCCGTATAGTACTTCTCCGATAGTTCTTAATTCGGCCATTTATTCGAGCGCTTTCGTAGTCGTCTACAGGATTAGGTTTTTTTTTAAATTTAAATAAGAAGACTGGAGTTAGTGTTTTATAGTTTTCGTTACGGGCGAATGAAAGAGAGAAGAGGGTGTGTGGTTGAGTTCATTTTATTCTATCGTTTCTGTGTTTGGTTTTATTGTTTATTTATTTATTTTATTAGTTCTTATTTTTGCTATTATTTATTTATGTATTATTTATTCCTATTACTATTTTTACCATTATTTATTTATTTATTTATTTGATTGATTTTTATTTTATTTTTTTTTATTACTTAATTTTCCTTTAATTATGGAATACTTTTAATGTTAGTACCTGTGTTGAAAGCTATTTTGTTAATATTAGGCTGTTTAGTTTTAATGAATATTGCTTCTAGTATTTTAAGTCTGTTTATGCAGTTATTTTTGTGTATTATTTTGGTGTTAGATGTTAATATTTTCCGTATATCGGCCGACTGTAGCCTTTTGTTATGTGTAGTAATGTGACGTTGGAGATATATATATATATATATATATATATATATATATCTAGAGAGAGAGAGAGAGAGAGAGAGAGAGATTATAGAAGTGTAATTGACGTACTTTATTTTATATCTGATAAATTATTGTCTGTATGTATTGTAAATAAATCGCTGATAGAAAAAAACGATCGAGATGGTTAACAGCTGAAGAAACTGAACTGGAAGATAATGCGCTTGTGTTAACGATTACAAAGAAGAAAAAATGGCGAACAATAAAATGATTGATACTCGCGGTTGTGTTGCCTGGCTTTTATCAATTGTTCAGCTTTAATCCAGAAAAATGATTGCATTTTTTAGCAAGGAAATGGGGGAGAAAAGTGAATATGGATTCTCATATTGCTTAAGTTATGCACAACCATGTAAGTATCGCAGATTTACCAAGTTAAAGTAATTAATACAACTAGTGTCAACTTGATCTCAAGACCAATAGCACTAGTGCTAAATCTATATAAAAATTGCAATACTGTATTGGTATGCTAATATATATATATATATATATATATATATATATATATATATATATATATTACTTTCTTTGTAGCAGGAAAAATCCCAGCAGAGGGCTCGATTAATTGAGGATTAAAGTTAAAAATTAAAAATTTAGAGCGTAATATTTATTTATTTTGGTACAGAAAAATTAGTACAACATTCGTACCGTCGGTTTATAGCACAAAAGGACTTAGCCATCCGGCTCTCTTCAGCTTCTGTTGTCATCTGTTTCGGAAATGCTTGAAACCGACGGTACGAATGGTGTACTATTTTTTCTGTACCAATATATATATATATATATGAGAGAGACAGTGAAAAACACTATGTAAACAATTTTTTAAAATACGGCAAAGCATAATATAAAAAGTGCTCAGTGTACTTGTACAGAGCTGGATACGAAGATTAATAAAAATTGGGGCATTCAAGTAGTTATAATATTAGACTATTTGATATTCCTTTATATACGTTTTTATAGCGACCACGTGTTGGAGGCTGTCCTCAAAGACTAGCGCTGCCATATTGAATATGTCTTTTCCTGAAGGAGGGTCGGGAGTAAACAGGGAAAATAACGATGATAAATAAACAGTAATAATAAAGAGACTGTTACATAGATGAAGTGTAGTATCAGAACAGAGGCTACACTTTGATCTTGACCCAAAGTATTGTGCATGTCATTATGTCTGAAAAGTAGGAATATTTTATAGTCTAGTTTTACGATTTTACGGAAACAGATGTGTTGGACTCTCTTCCCCAACATGAGCATTGCCATTTTGCACATTGTGTTTTTTTGAGTACACATGAGATCGGGATAAAAAGGATGTATTTTTGTAGAAATATTAGACTAATATCTTTTCTGCCGTATTTGTTGTTTACTAAAGTGGTCACCGTTTCGGTGTTCCATGAGAGTTCGTCCTTTTTCAAGTTTTATAATGAACAGTGGTAGGGGGGTAACTTTTAATCTCTTATTCTCCCAATCCCTGCAGTGTATGTAAAGATCTGCAAGGGGTGGACAGATCTTTAAGACCTGCCCTTTTATCTGAGAATAACCTGGACAAGGCCAGTGAGGTTTGATGCTGCGTGTGGCTTCATCCTTGGAGACTGAAGGATTAGATGTGTGAGTGGGTCATTGCAGGTGGGCTCCCTGGCTTTGATCATCGCACTACATATTGGAGTGGGACTGGATATGACCTACAAGTTTTTCTAGAAATGGCGATTCCCGAGTGTAATCCGGTCTGGTAATTCAACCCTGGTTTGGTGCTGATGATATTTATGAATTTTCGCAGAGTGTTCTACTGGTGATTGAGTTGGTCCTGGATAGCTATATCGAGGGTTAAGGAGACTGAAATTATTACCAACCGAAAGATGAAGAACACTATGGGAGTACTAACATTGGTTAATATTATGAACTGTATTTGATTACTTATGAGGGTAGTTTATGACTAGAATTTGTTGACATTGGATTTGAAGACGATCAAGTTGTAAACAGCCGGGAAGCAGACCTTCGGTAATGTGTTCCGCAGGTGGAAAGCTCTTGCAAAGGAGCTCTGTCCAGAGAAATTCTGCTCAACGCTAGGCACATGGAGGGAAAAAGAAAAGTGGTTTTACTGTGTTGTACTAAGACGAGTTCTTGCTGTGAATGTCTTACAAGAATGGGCCAGAGACTGGAGCTAAGTCAAGTGCCTTCCATGGACATACTGATAGAGTAGAGAGAAACTAGCAACGTCTCTTCTGTGAGAAAGGGGTTTTAGAGAAGTGAAGAGATCACACACACCCCGACACACACTAGATTTTGAAGTCGATTTTGTACTCTGCCACGACAGAAAAGAGTGCTTTGTGCGACTCCTCTCCAGATGTGGCAGCAATATTCATTTATTGGACGTATCTGACTCTTAGCTCTCTATCATTTAAGAATTGCATCTATGGAGGCTCTCCCCATGGTATTGTGTTGTAGCTATGTATACACAGTGTGTAGAGGATAGGTCGCGAATGAATGAACGCACAAACTAGCAATGCCAGTGATAAAACAACGTCTTGGATAGGAATGTCGCGATATTGTAGGATGACCTAAGTGAAACTGTCCTTATTCAATTAAGCCTGAGGATCTGTATTGGCATAAATTATCCTCATTTTGATTTCTTTTGAAGGACATATATGTATGGAATAATTTCCAACAAATGGATATTAGTTTGGAAGTTATGGTTTTAGATGTTACTCAAGTAATTCAGCCAGTGAGTCTATCTGCACGTCATATGTCCGATGTAGAAGACCTCCATAACTATTTGTTGGACAAATGGATATTAGTTTTGAAGTGATGTTTTTTTTTGGAAAGGCCAATTTACTGCAGGATTAACGTGAGTGATTCAAAGGTTAAACTTGAGGTGATATTTGTACTTCCGAGGCAATTTAGTCTGAAGTTGCATATGGATAAGTTCATACCATTAATTGGCATAGGCCTTCATGCTAATCACGCATAGATGGATAGATGCAAAAAGAATAGCTCTCGTCTGTTGAGAGATTTTGGCACTACGATTCTCCCATCCATTAGTATTAACTCCTTGTCAGTACTGAGTCTGTGTTGTACTTCCCAGAAGTCACATATTTTCGGTTTGATAAAGAAATGTTTGATAAACACAATCAAACAATTATTTTTTTCCAGAGTTGTATGACACTGATAATTTGGTCAGGTGACTAGATAGTCTCATTGTTCCCATTTGTTAAAGTTAGGTGGGTAGTTTATTCCTACTGTAAGGATTGGTTTTATTTCCCTTTACTAATCTGCAGGGAAACACATACCTACTAAACAACGCTACAAGGAACACGAAATAAGGGAAAATACAACCAAGTACAATATATGCATTTATTAACATATTGACGAAGTGTAAAATGCTTACAACATAACAGTACAAGTACAAGTACATAATACAATAGTTCGTTACTCACCACTTGTGGTGGGCTCACCAGAACTGGTATGGTGTGCATTGTTTCAACCATGTGGGATCCTGTCCAACACGGCAAACTTCAAACTGACTCTGACTCTCTCTGTAGCCAGGGTCCCTCTACCCAAGGGGACAGAACCCACCGGTGTCCCTAGCAACTGGTGTCATTAACCCTTGTTCCCCTAGACTACCATGACATCGACTTTATCTAAGACACATATCTCTCAGAAGATGAAATCTATAAAACATAGGGAAGTAAGGGCTTGAATTGTTGGAACTGATTTGAGGAAATGACATCAAAACCCTTAAGCCACTTTTGGGGAAAGTAGTAGATAGTAAAGCTATACCCGCTTAAAGAGCTTATATGTGTCTAAGTGAGAAGAAAAAGAAAAAAAAATTCTATGATTAGCTCATCTACGCTGAAAATTTAGAAACTTAAAATAAATATTTTATTGATTTTAAGAAGAAAAAACATAGTTTCTGAATTCATATATATATATATATATATATATATATATATATATATATATATATACATATTCCCTAAGGTGTATCCTTATATACTTTAATCACACAAAACACATGCTAAAATATGCATTAATTCTGGTATTTAGTAACATTTGAAAAATAAATGTATTTCTCTCGACACCTTTCACTCAATGTTGATTCAACCACTCTCTAATATTCCTTAGTCTTTTTGAAAATTAAGTGAAAAAGTCTCTTTTATAGTGCCATCCAATTTACATACGTGTGTCTGTAATACCACAAACACGTATGTAAATTAGATGACACAATAATAAGTCTCTTCTATGAAAGAATAATCAAGAATGATTGTACTTCTATATAATAATAATAATAATGAGAATAATATAGAAGTAAAAAGACATTATTTTTAGTTATGCAATAAGAAATGATTTACAAAATATTTCACAGTTTATAAATTTTCGAATGGAATCAAAGTAGAATAAATAGTGGCAGTGGTTGTGATCCAATGGGTCACGGCTACGTCTAGTATATATATATATACGTACGTATGTATGTGTGCGTGTGTTTAGGCAGCACGTTTTCATTCAGGCAAAAGTTATTAAATAACTTAGAATTTTTGTTTGATGAACATATGCAATCGCCCCAAAACAATATGCATCTCCAATGGCAAAAATGGTTAACTCCCATAAAACCCCAGAATGGCTCAAAAATGGAGGATCATTTTACGTTAAATTTATTTGCGAAACTAATCCCCCAGTCTAAATTCTGAAATATTTTTTGTTAAATGGTTTTCAATTTTCCGAATAGTCCATTTATTATTCCGGTCAAATCAGTGTAAATAAGTTCTGTGGGTTTCTTGTTCCATTTTTTTTGCTTTCTATTTTCGCGAATACTTTCGATTTTATTCTGAACAGTAAAAAACAAAGTTGTAAACACACCAAGACTAATTCTGCCTGATGATGATTTTCTGAATCAAATCGAAAGTAGTTGTGAAAAAAAGAAAGAAAACAGATCAAACAAGAAACCCACGGAACTTATATACACCAATTTAACCGAAATACTAAATGGACCATTCGGAAAATAGAAAAAAAATCAAAATCTCATCAAACAAAGAAAGTCTGTGTCATTTAATAACATATATTAATCCAAAATGGTACTTTAATTTATGAATATTTCGATAGATTATATACACGTATATACATGTATTATATATATATATATATATATATTCTAGCAAATCCTACCCGCTCTCCGGGTAGCAATTAATTGGGATGGGAGGCTGTTAATTCCAAAAAAAAAATTACTCAGAGAATTCCAAAATTTTAACAACAAACTTTGGTAAATGTGTAGATTAACACACACTCAGCTAAATTACACTCCCCATAAAAGTGAGATTTTTATTTACGGTCATTCTAAATTATTAGGGCAATTAACTAATATATTTTTTAACACTAATCCTTAGTTCGACTGGCAAGGTCGTAAAACCACATGCCATCACCCAATACAATAACGTACACAATGCATCTTCAATGGCAAAAAATGGTTAATGCCATAAAACCCCAGAATGGTTACAAAAATGGAGGATCATTTTACGTTAAATTTATGTGAAACTAATTTCTTAAATATTTTTTGTTTCTCTTTCCACCAGATTTTTAGCATATTCACACGTAATCGCCTAAAAAATAGAATCTCATTTTATCGGTAGATGGGTGTTCATCTACAATAATATCCAAACTTTTAATATTTTTATTTATACCATAAAAATAAGGTATTTAATTAGTTAGATAATTTTAAAATTTTTTATTTAATTTTCACGGGAAAAGTAAACACAGCTAAAATCAATTGTTTAAAATTAAAATTAAAAAGGGACGTGTAGTTAAAAAAAATTTTATAAGATTTAAAAAATATAAATTTGGGTAAATTCACAGATTAATACCCCTTGATATCCCCCTCCCCCGAAAAAATGACATTCTGCTTTTTTTAGGCGATTGCATGTTAACACTGTAGAAAACAGATAAAGAAAAACAAATATTTTAGAATTTAGTTGGGTATCAATGTATATATATATATATATACATATATATATATATATATATATATATATATATATATATATAAAATCAAACGTACTATGTTCTCAATTTCCGAGCCTTTCTATCATTTTAGGGAAATTACCAAAAGTTTTAACCGGGAATCCTAAGTCCGAGTGGCAAGGTCATAAACGATATGTAATCGTCTAAAAAAGTAGCAATCCCCCCAGGAAAAAACGCATCAGATTTAACTTCCATAGAAAAAAGAATTTACTTAACTGCACTAAAACTGGCGGCAAAAATGAGGATCATTTTACATAAAATTTATATACAAAAAATTTCCTCCACTTAAAATTCCAAAATAATACTATTTTTTTTCTTTTCACCTTTCTGTGAAGATTTCCAGGCTGTTCACACGTGATCGCCTAAAACAGGTAAAATACTTTTGGGGCGGATGGGGGTAATTTCGTGGAGGATGTTTATCTACAATCATACTTAAATACGAATCAATATTTTTTCGTAATTGGGACAGAAAACAGTGCTACTAAAATATTGTTTTAATGTATAAATTAGGATAGTGATAAGGTTTTTGTACAAATTAAACAATAAGTTTGTTGTTAAATGTTACAATAAAGGCATTACTTTAACTAATAAAAGGTTAGTTATTTATTTTACAGGAAAAATGTAAAAACTGAAAAAAGAGGGCGATGGAAAGGGATCAGAAGGAAAGCGAGCGAGACACCTACTTCTCTCTCTCCTCCCCTTTCTATTCTCGCTTTTAATTACTATAATAATTTTCCGATTCATTTATTAAATAACTTTATGTAATTACTGTTAACATGGACGAAATTATTGCATATAGATAACAAACATAAGCAAATGCAATTTCAAATTAATAATACCAAATAGTTATGCTAATTAGGCAGTCAAAAGGTTCTCTCTTAATCGTTTATCTCTACTATATATACAGAATATCAAATCGTTATGTTGTAGTATTGAATAAAATAACAGTAACCCGTTTTGATTATTAGATAGGAATGATAAAGGGAAAAAAACTTTCACATTCATTGATATTTTTATATATATATATATATATATATATATATATATATATATGCGTTACGTATGCGTTTTATATGTACATGCATATATATATATATATATATATATACGTATGTATATAATTATCATGTATACGCATACATTCATAGTAATGTTTATTTTATATCATAATATCCAAACTATAACTTAGATTTTTTTTTATTATAAACTTACATATATATATTTATATGAGTGTATTTATTTTCAAGATTAATCTTCTATTATCATATCGAAGCACTAAGTTTTCTATTTTATTTCAAATTTCTTTGTGATACACTGTCATACTGGATCTTGGGATATTTACTTTCCACATTTTTTAAATTCACTACTCTTAATCCTAAACAAATATTTTCGGGGTCTTTATTTTTTGTTTCTTTTATACTATATGTTTTATTAATTTCTTTATTTTCTCATTTTCTGGATTTTATTTTCGTTTTTACTTCTTCCAAATAATCCTTGGTAAATCTTTTATCCTCCCTTCAAATTTCTTTTTTAAATGTTTGCCAATCTCTCTCACTTCTTCCCCCTTTATCTCCCTCTCTATCTATCCATCTTCCGCTTTCTCCTTTAAATATATATATATATATATATATATATATATGTATATATATAAAAATAAAGAGGGGGGTGGGAGAATGGAGGGGGGTAGATAAACATGATTTTTAATATTTGTTGCGTTCCTATCGTAACCTTGAAAGATAATTCCAGGAATTAATGGAAAGTACAAAAACATTTTGTGTTATTTTAATGCAGAAAACACTAAAAAGTTTTGTCTTGTCTATTTTACAGCAGATCAACAATTTCTGGATTATTTAATACTCAAACACCTTTTATGAATGATTCATTCTATACAATTAAAGTTGGTATTATACCCATATGCAATAATATTTAGATGCAAGTATGTAAAGATGGGGTTAGTATTGTAAATTTCCACATAAGGTTAAACATTGAGTAGAGTGGAATTTTTCAAGTAGCAGTTGTAGGGATTACGTGTCCCGGCAGCGATGTCACAAAGGCAGGTAGCCCCGAAGCTGACGTGGCGAGTGGGTGCTGAGGATCTTTCTTTCTCTTTCGACTGAACCGCAGGAAGAAGCAATGGGTTCGGATAGTTGCTGCCTTCTGTTGAGGGGTTGTACGGTTCATGCATATACATATATGCTAAAAATAAAACCCAATTGCATTTGTTATGTTTCTCTATTAATAACGTCCATGAAGGCTTTTATTGAGAGGGGAAAATCTGAGCTTCGGCTGCCACCTCACCACTGTGACTACAGAAATTCGACCAGCTGATTCTGCCAATAAAGAGGGCGCAACTGTGGAGATAGAACACTTTACACACATATTGGTAGAACTTGTGGGTTCATTTATCATCATCATCGGTTTAACGTTGGTTTTACATGCTGGCATGTTTTGAACGGCTTTTATGAATTGACTTCCAAACTAACTCTAAACAGGTCTTTATTTAAACCGCATAACCTGAAATACAACATATTTTCTTTGGAGTCGAGGCAAGATTTTCATAGGCCGGATGCCTTTCATGGCGCCAAAAGTACTAATATATAAATGAATAAAATATATCAGTTGAAATTTGAACACAGCATAGCTGATTCCATAGGCTACAACAGTATTCACAGATGAATCATGAAACCCTTGAAATCAGTTTCGATCTAAAATACAAATTTAACTGAAAGTTATCTTTCTCTCTCTTTCTTTATTTCTCTTTCTCTCTCTCATATATATATATATATATATGTGTGTGTATTCTGACAAAGTTATTGATACAAGTCTAACTGAAAGCAAAGGAATTTTCTTCTTTTCGTAATTTTTAATTACCGTCTTCTCTCGGCGAGTAAATTTCCAGGTCTCAGCTGGTAATTCGTGGAGTATATATATATATATATATATATATATATATATATATATATATATATAAATTTCACTTCTATGAATTCTTAATATAAATAGGTCTTTTTGTTGAGTAGATTCAACTTCATAGGCATAACGTGAGTGTTGTCTTATAAATCTTGATTAAAAATTAATTTGGATTGTTTCCATTTATAATTGCGAATTAAGTATGGTCTAGCGAGAGATAACTCGTGAATTTTCCAAATGAGTTATATCCTTTGTCTTTTATTCTAGGAATACGTTTAATGAAACGAGTAATTTTTTTAGCCATTTTTCGTGAATTTAATTCTTTTTAAATATAAAATAAATACTTAGATATCAAATCCGTTTTAAATAGTTTTTAGTTTTATTTTCGCTAATTAATGAAAAAAATAATAATATCCATGATGGAACCATTTATCTATCTGGAATGTTAGGTCATATAAGACCGCATTTAAGGATTGTTCTACGTTTCTACGAACCTATTGTTTACATTAGATAGCATTTAAAACTAACCGCATCTTTGTATTAAGCTTAAATATGGATTAGACATTTTTTAATTGGTATTATTTATCTTCAGGATTAATAATAATTTATCGATTTGTTTTTTAAGCTTTTTAGTTGGTGATTTTTATATCGAGGATTTGCTCTGCACTTGAAATTGGTTGAGGCTACACTACTTGGATTTAGTTATAAGTGACGGTTTTAAGGGACGTATCAAATTTAGAGGGCAAATTTTTATTTGGGGGGGGGAGTTCTTGTATTTTTGTCATCGTTTTTCATGAGTTTTTTCATGTATTTTGGCTTGTTATTTTTGTCAAGACTTCTTAAACTTTTCCTCCCTCTAGTAATTAGAATGTTTTATTATTACTATTAAAAGAACTATTGTTCTAATGTTCAACAATGTCAAACTAAAGTCTATATATTTCTCCTGACTTTGCTGTGAAACACACGTAAGATTTAGAAAAGGTATTAAATTTTGAAAGGAATAAAGAAAACATCTTTTTTTTTTAGACAAGAAAAAATACATGTATTCGACGAATAATGAAAATAAAGAGATCGAAAGAAAAAATGAAAATTAAGGTTTTGGATTGAATTTTCCTATGGTCACTGGAATCTAACAATGCACTTTATAAAACTTTATTTTCCTCCCTTAAACCATGGTCTTTGAAAGATGTAATCTTATCGTCAGGAGAGATTCGACAAATGAGTTAGTAGAATGGTATTATTATGGTAAATTTTAATAATGGTAAATTCCAATATGATGATTAAGTTTAATAGATTTTGTATTCTACACTATTTCTATTCCCATCACACTTAAAAATAAGGTCAATGGTTAACATGTTATGAAAGCTCGGCTTTATATATATATATATATATTAGCATTTATTTTTCAGTTATATTTTCATTGCTCGTTGTATAAACACATGAAGCTCTCATGCCATTGACAATGTTTACATTGAGATTTTGCTTATTCTCAGTAGGTCCGAAATGAAAGCCGACTATCGTCTAAACGGTCGAATTTCGACCCCAGCTTTAGGCACTTGCTTGCTTTGCCATACTGAAGAGCTGTAATACAGTGAAACAGTCTATCTCTGGATGACATATATACATATATATATATGAGAGAGAGAGGAAATGAAACGACGGTTTCCACTTAGCGTAACGTAATACTCTTCTGTAAAAAGAATTGATTCATTTTGGCTATCAGTACAGTAAAATGTAAGCAAATGAATTAAATACACTTCGAAACAATATAAAAGACTTCTACTGTTTAGAAAAGTCCCTTATAATCCATCCCAAATCTTTGGTGACTTACAAAATGAAGACAGTTTTAAAAGGAACTTTTCTAAACATTAAAGATCTATCCATGTCAATAAAACCATAGTACGTCTCTGAAATATGTAACCCATAGTTTTTAAATAAATAATTTGTATTTATGCTCACACATTCTTACGATAAAACACTTTCTTGATTTCTTTTCAACATACCTGGCGCACTATATATATTAGGACAAACGTTATTGAACAAAGCGGAATGCTTCTGCTTAAGTCTTTTTAAAACAATTTTTTGGTTGGTCCATCAAATATTTTGTCAAATTGTCGCATTAGAATCCGTAGATTTTATGTTCCGGGCACTACATACGAAAATTTGACAAAAATATTCGATGGAACATCTGAAATTTGAAAAAAATAAAGACTTATTAAGCAGAAGCATTCCATGTTGTTCAATAACGTTTGTTTAATGAAAATATGCTGCCTAAATACACACAACATATATATATATATATATATATATATATATATATATATTATTCACGGCCACGGAATCTCGCCAGAATTACTGGACATAGTATTTGCATAGAAATATGCAATCACCAAGGTGATATTTACACCTTAGTCTTTACATGTTGCATGTGGTGTTATACCCCTTTCGTGCCTGGGGACACGCCGGATAAATCTGGTAGTTTATATATATGCCAGAATCTGTATAATCTATAATGTTTACATGCTTCAAATATGGAACTATATGTACAGATATAAATCGGAGAAGATGATTCTTGTAAATCATTATTACCATATTCTGACTGCCATCTCCTATACTGGTCATTCAAACGAGCTTGAAATTTTCGTCAACATTTATTATATTACACGACTGTTGTCAAGGTGATTACCTCCACTGAGATTTGTGGGAATTGCTGGCATTGATGTTTTTATCATTGATATCGAAGTCCCACCCAATGTCATATTTACTTACATTTAAATCTATTTGTCATTTGTTTGTGAACACAGATATTCAGTTATACATTTACTAGCAGGAATGCCCATGTTATGATGAGTGCAGAATATTAAGGGACTTTTACGCTTTCTAATAACTAATAGAATTATGATCTAAAAATATTTTTCAAAACAATAAATAAATAAAAAATTGTAGATAGGCATTATATATATATAAGTCCGTTTGCAATTCAGTAAAGGTCAGAACTGTAAAAGAGATGAACAAAAATAAATAAGGGGAGACAATATATGTGCTATTATTCTTAAAAAATGTTTATTTTTGAATTTTCAATAAATCTTTCACTTACATGTTACATAGAGTCTGGGATGATGGAAAATATATATTTTGATATTTCGGGGAAGCACCTCCCTTTTGAAAAAACAAAAGTTCTTTCTGTTATATTTGAATGCTGCAAACAAGTAATCAAAAATACACTACAATGATAAAAACTGAAAAGTAAAGCATAGACAACTGAAAATATGACCATAGAAAATTGTTCATTTTATTAAATTAAACTTGTGGTGGACGAAGCATTATCATAGAATGAAAAAGTCTATCCATACATAAATATATCAATTTTATTTACAACTTGTTAAAACAACCAAAAGTAAAGTGTTAATAGATAAATAGGAAGACGAACAGAAATGTTGTTTCGACTGTTGCCATGTGAATTTACATATGGCAGTGTGTCAGTTCTATGGACGAGGCTTTTTAAAAATATTGTAAAAAAAAATTCTAATTCTCAAAACTTATTTCTGATTTTTAATCGAATTTAAATTTCATTAAAATCAGAAATCTGTCACAGAAAATGTTTAACCTCTGATTTCTGTTCCCTGTGGACATCTTTAAAGATTTTAAGAGATTGAACACCCAAATATTCAAAATCAATCAAAAATCAATCATATAAAACGGATTTTCACAGTTTTCAACATAGAAGTTTAAGTTAAAAGCTTGGAAATTATGTATTGTCATTAGAAGATCTTAAGGGAATGATAATCTGATCTAATTTTGAGAATGAGCAAAATTTGCATAATTTAACTACGGTTTAAATTTCATTAAAAATATAAAAAGATTTCAGTGTGAAGTGAGAATGTTCATGCTCTCATGCGAAACTATTATGAGCATAAAGATTAATAGAATACTCTTAAGACAATCTGCATGGGTACTAGATCAGTACTATGTTTTATAGCCTGAAGTTAAAAGACAGATAAACAATCTCATACATCTGCAAACACACACACACATGCACATACACACATATATAATATTATATATATATATATATATATACATGGAGATAGAGAGGCAAAATTAGAAAGGATTAAATTAAAGAGATCTATTTGGAACAAAATGAGATCAATGTTTCGCCTAAATATTTTATTAAGGCTTCCTCAAGATAAAGGTACGTTACAGGGAAAGCAAATTATTTATCTATACAGGCAAGTGTGGTAGGATAACAGTCGAAATAATGCAGGTGTAAGTTGGGCATGTGAGAAAGTAGGGAGTAAGCTGAGTAGGTAGTAATGGAATGAAAAGTAGCTATGGTGGGGCAGAAGACGGTTTGTGTACAAAAGTAGGAGGTTAGCATATAAGAGGAAGCAAGCTAACAGTGTAGGTGGGATCGTAGGATGGATTTCCTATGAAAAGTGTGTGTTAATATCCGTGCTGGGAAAGGGAGACTAAAAAAGTGAAAGTAGTAGTTAGAAAATTACTAAAAGATCAGGTTTTATTTACTCCTCCCCAAGAGTTAGGCACAAGGCCAGTTTTATCTTACTCCCACAAGTAAGATGTGACCCAAGATCGGGTCGAGAAAGTGGGGTTTGAAAAACCAGCGCTCGAGAGGTGAGCACTCTGGCCATTTAAAAATTGCCTGGGCAGCCCCGTCGGCATTCCCCGGTAGGGGCGCCTCAGACAGTAAGCAATAAACTTACTCCTCCCCAAAGAGGGGAGGCAAAGCCTGGGAGGGTGGACCTCCTAGAACTGCACAGGACAGGCATGCAGTATCCATCGGAACAGATACTACACTTTGATCTTAGCCAAAAGGCCAAGAAGCCCAATTTATTTAGGCAGGTCAGGTTAAGCATAGCATTTTTCATGATTATATTTTGGGCGAGAGCTGGGTGAATTTGAAAGAAACCAGGACGTTGTTTGATATATTGCTAGAGTGTGCAATCAATATTGCTTTCATGACGGACCTGTGGTGTATGTTATGTGCATAGTTGTCTATCGCAGCAATATTAAAGCTATGATATATATATATATACACACATAAATAAATATATATAAACATATATATATATATACATACATACATACATAAATTTAAATTTTAATTCAGAATTCTTTGACTTAAGTAGGGTATAAATGTACGATAGAATAAGTCACGTATAGTAAATATAGGTATAGTCAAAATACAGACATTTAAATACATCAAATACTGCAGTTATTGACATCAGCTCAATGGTTGATTATTAGGATCAAACAGAGCTATTATAAATTATTAGAACTAGTATAAAGAATGTGCTAATTTTATTTATCTGAACCTACTTTATATACATATGTATGTATGTATCTATCTATCTATCTATCTATATATATATATATATATATATAATGTGTGTATATATATATATATATATATGATTTGAGATCAACAGTGCATGGATACTACTAGTCAGCATAGACTGTTGACTCAATGTATCACAAGTTAAATCTGTATAAGTCTATCACCGATATTGAGCAGCTTTCTATAAATATAGCAATAAATGCAACTGATTATATATTTGTGGTCTCTTTTCCTTTCCATGTCACTTTCTACTTTTCTTAATTTTGTCTTTTCTTCCTTTTTTTCTAATATTTATACACATCATTCTTTTATTCTTTTATGATCGCAACTGAGCAGCTTCTCCTTTCTTTTTTACTTCCATTTTTTCCATCACTCCCTTTGACATCTTCCTTTTTCCATTTGATCTTTCTCTCTCTCTTCTTTTCCATGTCCCAACCAAAATTATATTCATCGCCATTTAAAAATCACATGTTAGAATTTCTTGACAATTTCTTGGAAATACAGGCATTCACTTAACAATTATTATTTTTATTGCTCTGCTAATTTATTTCTACAGGTGTATCTCCTTTGAAGTCGTTTTTGATATAGGAACTTCCTATTTTGTTTGCTTGAATGCTGAGTACAATAAGACATAAGGGAGTCAGCTCTGCGGTGCTATGGACATGGTGAATGAAGCGCTACATGAATAAATAGATGTACATACTTCTTCTTCTTTGTTTCGATGTGCCATTGCTTGTGGTGATCTTTGACTGAGTCATTCCAAGTCTTTCTCAGCCTGTCTTTGACTGACTTATCCTCAACTGAGATGTCTACATCTGTTTATCCAACCAGAGCTATGTTCAACATGTGTTTACACCACCTTCAGCATCAATAGAAGGCGTCAGAAGTAACTCTGTCATCAAGGTGCACACCACAAATCCAACAAATCATAGCCATTGCTTTACTTTGCATCCTCAGAAAGACCATATCTCAGAAAAAGGCAGTCTGCAAAAGAAGTGACTCAGTCTTCTGCATGACCACAAGCTATATCATATCAAGAACGATTTAAACGATAGAATTTTATGGAGAAAATAACTTTGTACATCTATGGCAAACGTGCAACTCACATCTGACATGAAAAAGATACACTAATCTACAACGAACAAAAGAAAGAGGTCTGGAAAATGTTATAGTCTGACTATTAAGAAGTCATAAGATTAGTATGGTAAAATTCCACATAAGCTTAAAAATTATTAGGATTTAAGTAAGGCTTCGTGTCCCGGCAGTGATGTTATACAGACAGGAATTCGCCAATGGCGAATCAGCAGGGGAATCTTTTTTTTTGACTGAATCAGGAGAGAGAGTGCGAGCGAGCAGTGGGTTTGAATAGCTGCTACTCCCCCTCTCATTGTAGAGGAGGAGGATTTATGCATATACATGTATGCTATGAAGACAAAACCCAAAAGAGATTTTTGGAACCCAATTTCATTTGTCGATGTTTCTTTATTAATAATGAAAGCTGTTATTGAGAAGAGAAGATAAAAATCTAATCATGAAGACTATAGAAATTTTATCAGCTGATTCTGCGGACAAATTGAACGCACCGTAGGAATCAAGAAGGGTGTACTGTATGGATTGAAGAACATTCCAGCTATGCTTAAGGTTCTCTTGAAAATGAACATTGTGGCGTTATCAAATTCAGCTTTCTACTTTTGCAATGTTACAACAAGGTCAGCATGAATGTTCTTGGAGGCAAAACCTCATTTTGTGCAAGTAGTTGTTAACACCAGGATACTGAATAATCAGAATATTTGATGTTTTATTACTACGTTTTTGTAGGGACCACATTTTTGGGGTTTCTTTTAAACGAGCGGTTACCATTTTGTATGTAGGTGTTTTCATAGATAACATATGGTGTTTAGAAGAATGATCAAAAGAGGTAACAATTACGAAACAGTTGAATTTATGCGCACACACACACACACACACATATATATATAGAGAGAAATCACCGAAGTTAAGCGACGGTGAGTACAAGATGAGTGACCATTTTGGAATACCTAGCTATGGGCAAATAGTCTCGCCAACTTGCAGTGCCTAGCATAACCACTATGGAAAAAAACCGGAATGACACACCAATAATGTGGAAGGAAACCAGGAAGGGATTCCTCCTGCAAGAATGATAAAAAAAACTCTGATGGTGATATAAAGAGAGATCTATTTCCACAGAAAAACGTAAGATACTATGCAAAGTATGTTACATAAAACGGTTGATAATCATAGACATAGTTACTAATGGAAAGGCAAAGTTTATTGTATTAACACAATCGATAAAAACATGTATTAGCAGGGTGAATAAATAGAGATATGCAATGAAAAATGTACAAGTAAGTATGACTTTGCTCTTGATGTTTTGGGGCCTGATGCTGCAACTAAGAGAAAAAACATGCAAAGATGGCAAGCTATTCTGGGAGTCTTGTCTAACTGTTACCAGAAGCGAGTCTGAAACGACTGCGACCACCTCTAAGGAAAACAGCTTTAGAGTCGTGAAGACCATACAAATATACGGAGCAAAAAAAAGATCTCGTTTGTAAATTCACGCATAGATGAAATTTAGGTATATTTTTTTAATTTGTGTAAGTAGAAGATTGTGTTCTCTTGTTCACTAGTAATGTTTCAAGGAAGATAACTTGGATCCGGTCCAAGAAAGATAACTCTCTGATTATTCTAGGTCAACTATGCCACATGTTGCCCATTTTAAAGTCTTTTTTAAACAGTCATATCTCAATTGGATTACTATTCTCATTTTGGCTGTTATCTTCACAACGATTCGACCAATGTAACCTTCGACTTTCTTAGGATGCATCCTTTTGCAATAAGGAACCTTCTATTCTAATCTTACATTAGATTCAGGAACTTGTATGGAATATCGAACGTTGTAAATATTACAACCAATGTGAGAATAGTCCCAATATTCTTAATCACACAAATGATCAATCCTCTTCTAAAAAATTCCGAAACAGTCTACAAATAAACAATACAGTTATTAATAAAAGTTGTAATAAATGCATGATGAATTTCAAAACTCTAATATCAATCCTTCATAATCAGTAAGTACTTTAAGCCATGTGGGTGTCATATATATATATATATATATATATATGTATATATATATATTTATATAAAGAGATAGATAATTATATATATATTAAAGTATATATATAGAGATATATAAAGATATATATATATATACATATATATATATATATCTTTAGATATCTATATATATCTATATGTAAACATATATATCTATATGTAAACATATATATATATATCTATATATATATACACATATAGATATATAAAGATATATAAACATATATATATATAAAGATATATATATCTATATGTAAACATATATATATATATATGTAAACATATATATATATATATATATACATATATATATATATATATATCTAAATGTAAACATAGATATATATATATATATATATATATATATATATATATCTAAATGTAAACATAGATATATATATATATATATATATATATATATATATATATATATATCTAAATGTAAACATAGATATATATATGCATATAAATATATACATATACATACATATATATACATATATAAATATATACTTATATATATATATATACATATATATATACATATATATATATACATATATATATATATACTTATATACATATATATGTATATATATATGTGTGTATATATATATATATACTTATATACATATATATATACTTATATACACATATATATATACTTATATACATATATATATATACTTATATACATATATATATATACTTATATACATATATATATATACTTATATACATATATATATATACTTATATACATATATACATATATATATACTTATATACATATATATATATACTTATATACATATATATATATACTTATATACATATATATATACTTATATACATATATATATATACTTATATACATATATATATATACTTATATACATATATACATATATATATACTTATATACATATATATATATACTTATATACATATATATATATACTTATATACATATATATATACTTATATACATATATATATATACTTATATACATATATACATATATATATACATATATATATATATATATACTTAAATAAAGTGGTGTACTAAAAGCGAACTTTTAGGAAAAGTGAAACCTATTGTGAAGAGTATATAGCTCAATATCCAGGATAGAGCAGGTAGAAGGAAGAAGAATGGAAAGGAATTAGAGAAGCAAAAGTCAAATCATAATTCAATTCAATTGCTCAGAGCAAGGTATATTCCGCAAAAAAGGCAATTTATTCAAGTGAGCAATTGAATTGAATTATGATTTGACTTTTGCTTCTCTAATTCCTTTCCATTCTTCTTCATATATATATACTTATATACATATATATACTTATACATATACATATATATATATACTTATATACATATATATATATATATATACTTATATACATATATATATATACTTATATACATATATATATACATATATATATATATATATATACTTATATACATATATATATATATATATATATATACTTATATACATATATATATATATACTTATATACATATATATATACATATATACTTATATACATATATATATATACATATATATATATATATATATATACTTATATAAATATATATATACTTATATACATATATATACTTATATACATATATATACTTATATAAATATATATATACTTATATACATATATATACATATATATATATATACTTATATACATACATATATATATATATACTTATATACATACATATATATATATATACTTATATACATACATATATATATATATACTTATATACATACATATATATATATATACTTATATACATACATATACTTATATAAATATATATATACTTATATACATATATATACATATATATATACATATATATATACTTATATACATACATATATATATATATACTTATATACATATATATATACTTATATACATATATATACTTATATACTTATATACATATATATATATATACTTATATACATATATATATATATGCATATATACTTATATGCATATATATGCTTATATACATATATATATATACTTATATACATATATATACATATATATATATACTTATATACATATATATATGCATATATACTTATATACATATATATGCATATATACTTATATACTTATATATATATATATATACTTATATACACATATATATATATATATATTGTGTGTATTTAGGCAGCATATTTTCATTTAGGCAAGCATTATTAAATAACACGGAGTGGTTTTGTTTGATGCGACTTTTTTTTATTTTTTCAATTTTCTGAATTGTCCATCTAATGTTTCGGTCAAATTGATCCATATGATCCATGGGTTTCTTGTTCCATTTTTTTTTTCTTTTTTGCAAGTATTTTCGATTTGAATCCTCAAATCATCTTAAGGCGGTATTAGTTTTAGTGTCTTTACAAATTATGACTTTACTGTTGTGCTTATTTTTGAATTATAATGGCAAGTAGTTTATAACTTGAGAAAGCGTCTGTAAAGTTGAAATGTACATGAGAGCGTGATGGCGTTCTACACATATGAGAGATTTAAAAGTTTGACTGTTTAAACCATTAAGAAATTGATGACGTTAAAGAAAGTGCATACAATTCAAACGCATAACTACCTAATGGCTAAGAATTTGGTAATGTTAATTATTATGCTAGACACTTTAAAATGTGGCGACTAGTTTCATAATTGACATTATTAATTGTGGGATGTTTAGTTTCTATGTAGAGGACTTCGAGTATTTTTAATTTTTTGATATTAGTATTGTGGTGTATTATTTTGGTATTGTTTACAAGGATGTTTCTATATTGGGAGGGGGTGCAATTATATTTTTTTTTAGGTGTTGGCATATAGAGCTAGTTTCGGAGAGATGTAGGGTGATTCTTCGGGATAGTGTTGTGGAAGTGAAACCTATGTAAGAATTAGTTTTTTTATTGTTGTCGGAGATACATTCTCCCAGAGAGCATTGGAACTGATATATTACATTGGTTCTTCCTAATGTATTTTGGATTTGAGAAGTATTATTTCTTCTCATTGACGCCAACAGTGATGGATTCATCACCTCTCCCTATAAGATACCTAATCTATTAACACCTGTATTTTAAGTTTTAAAAGTGAATGCCCATATAGATATAAAATTGCTATGGTCAAAAATCTATTAAACCGTGCAAAATTAATCTCCTCATCCAAAAATATATTTTTTAATGAATTACAAAACATAAAGCAAGTCCTCATTAATAATCAATTTCCCAATTATATGGTTGATGAACAAATAAAATTAATGATTAGAAATTTAGATAATCCTACTAATAATAAGCTAAATAATTCCCACTACATAAATCTATTCTATTGTAACCAAATGCATCCAAACTTTAAATTGGATGAAAAAGCTCTTAAAAATATAATACATCGCTATATATCCCCCACCAATTCTGATGATAAAATACGATTTATCATTTATTATAAAAAAATGAAAACATCAAACTATGTTGGTAAAAATAACACTTCTCAAACCCAAAATACATTAGGAAGAACCAATGAAATATATCAGTTCCAATTATCACATCACTACAGTATAAATCTCTATGCATGAGTGGATGAAGAAAAATTCCTACCAATAAAATACATAGCCCTGTTGTGCTCGCATACCCTTAATGACAATAAAAATGTAAGAATGTGGGAATTTCCTTGCTTTTGTACATTTAGTGTATATGAATTTTCATCTTAACCCTATTAAAGGCACATGATTGCAGTATACTGGCAATTTTTCATGGAATAGATATAGATATACAAATAGATTTAGATATAGAGATAGATATATAAATATATATAGATATATAAATATATATAGATATACAAATATATATATATATATAGATATATATATATATGTATATATAAATATACACATATAGATATATATAGAGATATATACAAATATACATATATATATATACAAATATATACACATCTATTTACTTTAAGTTAGGTATGTTTATTTTTATATATTTGTATGAACAGGATTCACTCCTGAATTAATTAGCTGGCGCAACCAGATCAGGCTGTCTGAAGATACCGGTTTCCTGACCAAAAATGAACCAAACATTAATGCTATTGATTTTTCCTTTCCCTTTGCAAAACTCAAGTATGTTCTGCAAAGCCAAAAACAAAAACATTTTTCCTCTACAAAACAACCAAACCAAACCAAACACCATGAATAAATACTTGAACATATAAAGAAATTGAAGCATACAAACTTTTACCAAAATGACCGGATTCGGCATAAAATAACCCTGAAAAAAGTTCATATGCCGTAAAACAAAACAACCAAACCGAATACTATGAATAAATACTTGAACAGATAAAGAACTTGAATCATCAAAACGTTTGCCAAAATTACCCGATTCGGCATTAAATAACCTAAAGGGTCTATATGGCATAAAACAAAACAATAAAACCTGAATTAATTAACCGCTCACGATCAATTTGTAAATGCAACTGCTATGCATAAGGGGTCGTAATGCGAGCTATTACAGCTCCAATTTTTTTTGAAATTTTTATAAGACATCAATTAATACATATTTCCCTCATATCAGTTTCTTTTGGGTATTTTAAAGGGTTTTAGAAGGCATAATATGGGCACAAACTCCCATTTGAAAATTAAAATATTTCAGATTTGCATTGAATTTGATCCATAGTCGTTAGATACAAATAAAGCAAGATTCTCTGAATATAAATTTTTTAAGAACTCTTAAATTTGAGACATTTTTTCAAATCAAAATCATGTAATTGATTTTGATCAAAATTGAAATAAGGATTCTAGACATAAGGTTCTGTAGCATTATATCTTGATTTTAATCTTCGTAAGAGGACATGAAGTGGTGCAAAACAGTTTTGTTTGAGTAATTTTCCCCGTCCTGGGACAGGTATTCTTCTAATATATATATATATATATATATCTTTCTCTTTTTTTCCTTATCTAGCTGATTTTCCTTATTTTTCTTTCCTTTTCCAATCTTTATTTCCATCATCTCCTATTCTTTTATAATAAGCCCAGCTGAGCAGATTATCTATCAGAGCAAATTGCTACTTATGATGGATTTGCCAGCTGTTTTCACAGCTTAGAAGAAAACAAAGAGATAGATTTACATAAAGGAAAGGTTGTGACTCCTCAAGATTAAACCGAACATAACAGTACTAAATCGCGTCGGTACTTCTTACTGTACACCAATAAAAGAACATAAGAAAAGACTGTTTCGACAGCTTGTGTGGCTCTTGTTTATGCATGATCAATTCCGAAAAGCTGTTCAAACGATCTTTTGTGGTTTGCTGCGGATTCTTTTTGCATTATGTTCGACTAGCACAGATTCCCAGCATTGCAAGTTTATTATAGTAATGGGTTAATTCAGGATGATTTAATTGTTTTTATCAATTCTTTGTTGGTGTTTTCCTGTCTTCATAACGACTAATTACCATTGTCAAGCTAAGCTAGTGTTCATCTTTTTTAGATGTGTTGCTTTCACTATCGACTCTCGCATATATATATATATATATATATATATATAATGCGCATATACATCTATATAAAATCAAATCAAATTTATTTGGCAAAAAACAGCAAAGTGCAACAAACCATGTAAACAGACAGGTAGAAGATATTGTCATCCACGTACAGTCTTAATGTTTGTCCAAGGCCAGTGTAAACCTGGATAGAGTAGTCATTTTCACGACTTCCTCTAAAGAAATATGGACTGAGAATTCTTGTTTTTCTTCTATTGAGATGAGAGCAACAGTGCTACATCCTTCGCAGGTGCCTGCAAAAACTGCAACTTGAAGTTGGAGTGAAAAACTCTTTAAAAGGTAGATGTAAATTCCTGTTAATGATGATATATGCTAAAAATTAAGTTTCCTTTCATCCTGTGCTGGTCAAGTGAGAACAGATTTAGTATTTGAAGCCGCTCTATGTAGGTAAGCATGGTTGCCAACTGTTAGACATTCTTCATGTGTACAATATCTTTTTCGGGATAAAGATTCGTTGTTTGGATGGAACACTCAAGAATGTGCTGTAATAGAATTATGTATAAGGGACAGAAAGTGTCTGCCGTTAGGTTGCAAAAGAATCTCTAGATCAGGTAGAGAACCATCTCGATACAATAGGGCATTGGTTTGAAAAATAGGTTTATTGCAACGGGGAGTACAATAATGGAGAGACAGATATTAGTCAAATATTACTAATGTCAGATGTTTGTCAATGCTGTACTTACTCTCTATATAGTAAGTCCGTGACAAGGGGCGGGGGGGTAGGATATTCTATTATCACAGGTGTCATCTTATAGTTGTTATTATTCCCATGTCCACTCTGACCTAGGATAACAGTAGCTGTTCGAGTACCATCTATGGGTTAAATAGTCTGTAAACTACTAAACGAGTCACCGCTCATCAAGGCTGAAAAGCCACTCGAGGATAAGGGTTAATAGGGCATTGGTTTGAAAGGCTGGTCCACAACTGTACCAAGGGCATTTGCATTAGTGATTAGTCGTTGGAATTGCTGTTATTGACTGAATATTTATAAAAAAAACATGACATTTTATACATTATTAAACATTTATGATATGTCATTTATGTCTGAACTAGCACAATGCTGCCTATTATATAAAATAATACAAGTGACGAATAAAAAAATATATACTTAACATCAGATATTTCACAGACAGATTAACAGTCTCTATCCATCGTGTAATTCTTTAGTTTTTTTGCAACTTATACAGGTGAAATGTATTTATTTAAATATATTGTATTCAAAATAGGATCTGTTTATTTCTAATGTAATTACACATATTTTCATTTCTTGGCTAATTTTTTATACTAATGGCTCACAACTTACCAAAGACCACTCGAGGATAAGGATTAGTGAGATTCTCAGTTGAATGATGGAACAGTACTATGAAAAGATTGAGAACTATGCTTATTTTTCTGTCAAAACTTTATAACAGAGATGCTGAAATATTATACACTATTCCTCTCTAAAAATAATTGAATCCTCTAAGAAAACCGATCATCGGAAATAAATGCGGTATATTTCTCTTGCAGACAGCTAGGACATTCACAGTTAGTGTTTACTTCAAGTCATGAGTTTAAGCCGCAAGTCGATACGTTATGAAATACTTGACTGTGGGTAATATATATATATATATATATATATATATAAGCTGGATAAAGAAAGGAATTTTTAAAAAAGATAGTGGAGAAAAGCGCAGAGAACGTTTTCGCTTTATTACAGGAAGTTGTTGACGATTTAAATTCAGCAACGCTGTGATACCATCCAGCGTTGCTGAATTTAAATCGTCAATGACTTCCTGGAACAATGCGAAAACGTTCTCTGCACGTTTCTCTGTTGTCTTTTTAAAAATTCTCTTCTTTCTCCAGCTTTTTTGTTCATTTGCTTTTGACACCTGAGGATGATTCGACAAAGAATCGAAATCGTTCGTGAAACCTGTAGAATATTTATTATTTCTTGGGATTTTAATACAAAAGAGACCATCAGAAAAATTGAAAAAATAAAAAAAGGTATAATAAAAAAGACGAATTCTGTTTTTTTTTTAACAATGTTTGCATAAATGAAAAAATGCTACCTAAATACACACAACACACACACACATACATATATTTACTAGACGTACTCGTGACACGTTGGTTAACAACCACTATTTATTCTTTGATTTTACTTGAAAATTCATAAACTGTGTAACTAAATGATTCTTGCATAACTAAAAATAAAAGGCTATTTATTTCTATATTGTCTATAAAGATAATCTAGAAGTAAAGAGACCCTTTGCCATCAAATTTACATTCGTGTTTTTGCTGTGTACATAGATGTAAATTAGATGGCAATGCTGATAAAGAGTAAATCTTTCTCTAAATTTTCACAGAGACATTAATAAATATTAGAGAGTGGCGAGAGAAAAACTTAGATAGCTAAATGAGAGATGGGTGACTTGTGCAGGTAATTACAAATTACGGCTAATTAGAACAATTAAACAATTTTTTTCAAACATTTCAAACGGTTTTTAATGTGCAGCTCCACCAAAAGGGGCACTCTGGATTGGAACAAACATTTAAATAACCTCATTCTAAAAGGATTTCTCCTCCACTTACCTAAGATAGAAAAGATGAAGTGTAGAATCGGAAGAGATACTACACTTTGTTCCTAGCCAAAAGACCAAAGGTCAATATTTTCGTATTGTGATTTTACAAGAGCTGAAATTGTTTGCTGAAGAAGAAAAAGCTATTATGAAGAACTAGCTGGCTTTGCAAAATAATAGCGCACTTTGCAAAGTTTGCTACTTAAAATACTTGAAACATTAATTTGAAATAATAAATATTTCATTCATAACTTTGTTGTAAACACGAAACAAAATCTTTCTCATTAATTCATACAGACAGATAAACATTAAAATTTTGGTAATTTCAAATACACATTTATTTATCTTTTAAATATGACCGTAAAGAAAAAAAAATGCCTTTTTACTTGCAATTTAGAAATAGATCAACACTTGTTGAAAATCAAGTTGGTCCTTTTAAAGAAAAGAATATTTGAATATAAATGCTAAATAGTTGTCCAGGAAATGAAACAATATTGTTAAGGAGAACCATTTGTTATATTAAAATCAAAGCAATTATTGAATTAAAAAAAAACAATAAGTTAATTAATAAAATGTTCTTTTTCAAAACCAGTATGCAAATTACTTAACAGTGCGACTGATATTGCATATATGCATAAACAGAGTATAAAAAAAGATAGTGCATGTATTATGTAAAACTTAATTCACTTGAAATAGGGCGTTTTGACTTTATTGTTAATGCGAGAAATTGGCCCAACTTTCATTCATTTAGATTAGTTTTTAATATGTACAGAATATTTTATAGCAATCAGGGCTTTAGTCTGCATGACCACATGAAAAAGAGAATAATGGTTAAATTATATATTTTGATCATTAATATTATTTACACTGATTAGATATTTGCATAAACAGTTTTACAAGGGCTGACATTGGTCATTGAATTAAGTATGTATGACCCCCACTCCCACACGCTTTCAGACGCACATTAAAACTTATCGGTCTCTGAAAATCATCAGATATGATAAACAAAATGTGCATCTGCTGGTCAGACTCTCACTAGGGAGTTTTGAGGTGTGTGGTGGGTTATATTCTTGATAGAGGGGTACAATATAAAGGGGTTGTTACCGAGTAGAAAGAACAACTAACACGTTAGTAATGAGGAAGAAAAATAGGTTTATTGCAACGGGGAGTACAATAATGGAGAGACAGATATTAGTCAAATATTACTAATGTCAGATGTTTGTCAATGCTGTACTTACTCTCTATATAGTAAGTCCGTGACAAGGGGCGGGGGGGGGGTAGGATATTCTATTATCACAGGTGTCATCTTATAGTTGTTATTATTCCCATGTCCACTCTGACCTAGGATAACAGTAGCTGTTCGAGTACCATCTATGGTTTAAATAGTCTGTAAACTACTAAACGAGTCACCGCTCATCAAGGCTGAAAAGCCACTCGAGGATAAGGGTCAATAGGTCTGTGTCAGGTGGATGATTAGACAAACCCCTCGAGAATTGCAAATGATGGTTTGATCTGGGAAGAATTTAATTATTTAAGAGGACGGTTCAACAAGAATTTGTTAACATTAGACTTGAAAACGACCATATTGTAGTGAGCTGGTAAGTATTGCATAGTATTGCGGCCCACAGATGGGCAATTCTTGGAAAGATACTCTGTTCATGGTAGATAAGTTTAGCTCCAGGTATACAGAAGGAAGAACAAAAAATTATTTACAATGATTGTAGGTAGACGAGGTTTTGCTGTGTATGTTTTACAGGGAAACAATAGATTGGAACTCAGTCGATCACTTATTATGAAAATAATGATATAGAGAAAGACTAGCAACGTCTCTTCTGTGAAAAAGGCTGTAGGGAAGAAAAGAAGACCTCCTCACTAAATTTCAAAATTGATTTTGTACTCTGCCAAGACAGGAGAGAGTGCTCTGGGCAGCACCTCTCCAGATGTGGTAACAGTACTCCACTTTAGTACGTATGTGGCTCTTATAGAGGTAAATGATTGCATCAGGAGTGAGATACTTTCTGGAGCGGTAGCATGATCCAACCATTTTTCCAGCGGCCTTAGCAACGAATTTGAAGTAAGTCTTCCACTTTAGATCTGGAGTGAAAGTCAGTCTTAGAAGCTTATCAAAACAGGGTGGAGAGCCATTCATTTCAATTGATGCAAAGTGAGGATCCAAGTGTTAGCGGTGAAAGGAGAGAAGCTTGGTTTTAGATTTACAAAATATACATTTACAAACAAATTGACTTACAAATTTGCTATTTCATTATACAATGACATAACAAAGGTTGATATGCCGTAAAACCCAACAAACCAACCGCGATGCAAATAGGGTGCAGTAGTGCCAGAGTGGAGTGACAACTTGGCATTCATATTCTGTTGTGATTCATAGAGCCAATTTTACTCGATATGTATCCAAACTTTCACATGGTCCCTTCTGTGAGTATCTGATTGTTGGGAAGGGGAGGGTGAAACCAATTTTAGCAGAAGAGAATCAACTAAGTCAAAATATTTTAACTTGTTCATATACACAACTGTTGGTCAAAAACTACTTAGCAAAGAGTCACCAAATTCGTGTTAAAATAGTACTACTAAAAATTATAATACTAAGAACGATAAGCACTTATAATCTCCAAGATATTAGAAATTGTTATAAGGAATATTATTTCTCTACAAGATTTTGACTCGTCTGACGAACAGAGGCATAACAATACTGACTACACAAAGTAGTAATAGTAGTAGTAGCCTTTCAGACAACAGTCGTTTCACAGCAAATCTAAAAAAATCTATTCTTTTCCTATTTCTTATTTCACATTGTTTTTCTGCTCAAAAGGTAATAAACCATTTTGTTTAACATTCCGGATTTTAAATATGCTTTTGAATAAACTCAGTTACAACAGATAGAAATGTAAAAATGTTGTTGTAAAGATTCCCTGGGATGCCAGATGTAACGAAATAATAATTATGATGCTTAAATACCCCTATAGGTACGAGACTAAAATCCGACATTGTTAGTTTAAATAAAATTTTAAGAACAAAATAAATTATCTAATGGTTTCTGTCAATGTAAAATATTTTATTTTGTTCGGATAGGTTAAGTTAGATATTGTTAATCAGAATTACCTACCTTGATTAAATCTCTCTTTTAGATTATCCGCTA
>OY744516.1:147572024-147899524 GCA_963556195.1 Sepiola atlantica
ATTACATATAACAATTTATGCATCATGAAACATCTATAATATGTCCCCAAGGACAGTGGTGTGCTAAGAGGATGGCGGTGATTACAGGAATCCAAATTGGGGGTGGAGGATCCAATCATATTCAAACTATCTCCCATTCTCGTATTTCTTGAATCTTTGGGGCATACAATCAAGAAAGTTGCCTCGAACATAACAAGACCTCTGCACGTCACTGCCATGTTTGTATCTAACTATTATACTAAAGCTGAGTTAATCAATGTTTTTTCCCGCCTATATTTTAATAAAAAATTCATGCTAAAATATTCCGCGATTATGGGATTGAGCAATGGTTGAAACAAACCTATTTTAATTGTTGTAATGAACCTTCATTTTAAATTAACTCACCAAGTGACTCATCTCTTACTAACTTCTGTCTATCACCCTCTTCCTCTCTCATTTCATGTTGTGTGACCTTCAACACTTATTTTATACCGTTTCTATTACTTTCGCTTCCGTGACTCTCTCCCTTGTCTCTTTTGCCTTTGCTCTCAATTTATTAATAGTCAAAGGTAATAAAGGAAGAAAAGACTAAAACGATTGAAATATGCTATTATAAACAAAAGGGAATAACACGACAGTCAGTAAAAATATTTAACCCTAAGCCAAGATGGATAGGAGGAGATATAGCAAGCAGAAAGTGACTAATTTTGGATTTGTCTTTTTATTTTTTATATTTAACTGACTATGCAAACTCACGTTTTTTTTCATACAAGTTGGGAGAATTCTCAGTTAATTTTGGCAAACTAGCAATTCGCTTGTTTCTTGGCAGATCCTTCTTTGCTGAAATGAGGTATGGTTCACTTTAGTCCCAGCAGAATATCCTCACATGCACTACTTTCTCCTTCGGGAGCGTATGGATTTATTGCTTGTGGCCTAGGGTGCCATTACCGTGGCATGCCGACAGATCCATTCACAGCTATTTTTCGAAAGTGAGCCGTTCGTGTAGCTGGTTTTCCCCACATAAAACTGACGTTATGTCACATCTTGCTGCTGTGGGAGCTTTAGAGATGGAAGGGGCTCTTTTCATACCTTGCCACATTCTGATTCTATAGTTGGTTTGCAAATACTCTGACCTTTTGTTAGTTACTTGGTTGGTATGTATATTTTACTGCATATCAACCTTTTTGGTTATTTCATGTCGAATCAACTCAGTTTTCTGTGTTGAGTTCTTAGTTCATGATTTACATACATTTTACTTTACCAATTTACTGATGCCAGTTTTCTGTTAGTAAAAATGTGACTTGAAAGCGATTAATATTTAGGTCTTTAAACTTTTCTGTATTAACCCAATGCCTTCACAAAGGACATTATTCTATCTATTGTTTAAACAGTTCCTTCGTGTTACTTGTACTACAATAACCTTATAGCCGACAGATCGATGCATACACTGAGATTGTTTTACCGTGTACGCAGTCTGCATGATATATAGGCTGTTAGTCTGCTTTAAGTAGGAATGTGTTATTTTGCATAACCTATACAAATCTTAATAATATCACTTCCTCATTTAGCAAGATTTTCAAATGATTAAAAAAAAACTAATTAACATTAATTCTTCTTTTTCAACGTTAGAATTATTATTTTCCATCAATTTAAGTAGCTAAATTATTTTAACTTATACTAGTCTATACCAGCTCTTTGACTGGTGTTTGTACATTACCTAGGTATGTTAATGTCTATCATTACCTAGCTTCTACCGCTTTATAGCTAGTAGAAAGAAAAATATTTGTGAAATTTTCTGGGAAAATATGCTACTTAGTATTTGCATGAGAGAGTAAGTAACCACAATGAATGTATTTACATATTGTTTTTATTGGCAAATTTTTTTTTATGTATATAAGCAAATAAAAATTCATTTTGAACTAATGGCGAATAACCTTTGTCAACGTTTCTTTGCATATTATAAAAAAAAGAAGTTGGTTTTAAACAAATATATTTATGTAATGATTTTTTAAGTTATTACGTTATGTTAATTTATTTCAATTTATAAAACAAGTATCCAGTTTAAAAAAATCTTTAGACTTACGTGAGATTATGAGTGAAGTATTTATAGTGTAAGCACTACTGCCTTAGTAATGTGTATTCTGCCTATTCCTTTTTTGTCAACCAATTACATGTTTCTATTTGCATACGAACAGACGCCTCCCCTTAAGACAACATTTTTAATAGTATATAGATTAAATTAATAAACTAATTTTTTTTGATGCTCATAGAATAAAATTGCATATTCTAACTTTCATAGAAATAATAAATATATTTTTGGCTACAAAGAAAGCATGTTGATATTTAAGTATCAGGTTGTAACGACAGTCGTTTTTTAAGAATAATTAAACACCATCAAATTTGTGTAAGTGATAACGTAGTCATCATTCTCTTTTTTTTTTAGAACATCTTTACATTTGTCAATAAGTTTTTTAATGCTGCATTCATAAAACTCTTCAGGTAGTAGACTAATAAAAGAAGCAGACTTCAAGAAAAGAATTCGAAAATATGTCTTAATCAACATAAAATATTTTACAACCCTCTAAAGATAGTAATTAGTTTTATTTTACGGCATAGAAAAATTTCTGGTTATTTGGATACAGTCTTCTATGTTTTAAGTTCTTAATTTTTGGTATACATTCATTTCATTTTACTAATTCAAGTTCTTAATATTTGGTATGCATTCATTTCATTTTACTAATTAAAGTTCTTAATTTTTGGTATGCATTCATTTCATTTTACTAATTTAAGTTCTTAATATTTGGTATGCATTCATTTCATTTTACTAATTTAAGTTAATTTTTGGTATACATTCATTTCATTTTACTAATTTAAGTTCTTAATTTTGGTATACATTCATTTCATTTTACTAATTTAAGTTCTTAATTTTTGGTATGCATTCATTTCATTTTACTAATTTAAGTTCTTAATATTTGGTATGCATTCATTTCATTTTACTAATTTAAGTTCTTAATATTTGGTATACATTCATTTCATTTTACTAATTTAAGTTCTTAATTTTTGGTATACATTCATCTCATTTTACTAATTTACTGATACCATTTTTGTTTTAGTGCGAGTAGGTCTTTAGAGTTTTCGGTTCTTCTGCAGTTTACGGACCGTGCTGAAATATAAACGTTATTATTTAGAAACACATTCTTAACATGGGAAGGGGGCTTTGTTAACTATTCTGTAGTTTCATCTAACTATTTTATAAACAAAAAATACCGTAAAAAATGAATTCAACTTAAAAGTCCTATCTAAAAAAATAGCCCGGTCTGTAAACTGCATAAGTACCGATTTTACTGTATAACCAAACTGCTTTTAAGAAGGATATTATGCTGTCTATTTTAGTTTATAGAATGGTTCGTTCGTCTCGCTTGTAATATAAAAATATGGGGGATGATAAATATTTTCCTAGGAAGTCTTTTGTCTTTTATGCTGTGTGGCCCTTCCTGTGAGTCTCTGATTCTAAACTGAAGAATCTGTGGAACCAATGTCAGCAACAGAATCATGCCGGTCAAAAAGATATATGATGATTCATACAAATTACGTTCTTTTACATTGTTCATCAATGGACAGATGTTTAATTATTCAAAAACTTTAATATACAAAACAAAATCTTTAGCCAAGGAAATAATCGATCATGTTGCATGTGCAACTAACTTTACAATTTCATTTGCAGTTAGAATCATTTCACTTTATATAAAGAAGTTCTTTGCAGTAATCTGAATACATTTGCTTTGACTTATATACCAATGCTCAACAAAAACACGTTCTACTTTTGAAACATAACTGCCTACTCAACTAAAAGCCATTTTTTAAAAATTCTATATTCAAAATGTATCAACATTCTTGGTAACTCTTGCATCGTAAATAACTACAAGACATATATCTCCAACGTGCACCTTACTATGGTGCCCAAAGGACTGCAACGTATGCCTCTCGATGGTATCCAGTGCAGTTAACAAGAATCTTGACAAGACAAGCTATATAAATATTTATTTATATATAGCCTTGGAAGTGTTTCAACCTTTAAAACTATATGAAAAAAAAAAAAGTTTTACTCCAAAGTCCTTCTTTCAAATATTTTCCATGCTTGTAGGATTTGTTCCTTTAAGCTTCTTGCTCAATTCACACACCTCTTATATATCGTTCATGTTTGCTAAACTGGAAAATGGCCGTCTGTCTTTCTTCAGATCTCAGAGAGATACGCGACCATCACTCGTCTCCATGAGCATTTATCATATTATGTATCAAAAGAAAGCAGGCGATCTATTTTAATCTGTTATTACACAGCAGTATACACAATAGGCCATTATGCTATGTATGTAACAAATAATTTTTTTTTTAATTATAAAAAATAAACTAATTGTTTTTATTTGAATCACTGAATAGGTTCTACCTATTTATGACCAGATGTAGCATAGCTGGGGGGTGTTCTTCAATCCTCACAGTGCGTCCACTTCGTCGGTTGAATCAGCTTGTCGAATTTTTGTAGTCGCAGTGGTGATGTGGCGGCCGAAGTTTTCTTCTCTTCTCTTTCTGTTGTTGCAGACGTCTTATTGTTTTCACGAACATCTCTTGTAAACGTTATTACAAAAAGAAAACACCACAAACTCCTTGGGTTTGAACAATCTCGTTAGGGTTTTATCTATTATTCATAGCATACATGTATACACATTAAAAACTCCCACCTCCTCCCTCTAGTGGTTCAGTTGAAAGAGAAAGATTTTTCCTACTCATTCACCATGTAAGACTGGCGGTTGTCTCTGTGACATCACTGCCGGAACAAATATCTTGACTTGGATTCTAATTGGAAAATTCTACTCTAACTACATTTTAACATTATGTGAAAATATTTTTATACTAATAATTCACATTTACCAAAGCCAAAAGCCATTCGAGGATAAGGGTTAGTGAGATTTTTAATTGGATGATTGAACAGTACTATGAAAGTATTAAGAACTAGGATTAATTCACACGACGACATAACCGACATTTGTTGAAATTGGATTTTAAAACGACCATGTAGTTTGTAGGGAACCATTCCCACTGTAACGTGTTCCGCAGGCGGGATGTTCTTGCAAAAGAATATTTGTCTATGAAAGTTTCGTTTGGTTTTAGGTACACAGAGGAAGAAAAGAAAGTTCTTTGCAGTGGTGGTAATTAGATGAGTTCTTGCTTAGAAGGTTTTTCGAGAATGGGGGGACAATTTACCACATTGGCTTTATATTTACACATCTGCATTCAAATATTATTACACAGATATATCAGAATGATTGTCTGTTAAACATGTGTTATAGTGATACACCTAAAGTGCCGTTTTCCTGACAAATATTTTATAGATACTTGGGTGGGACGTGTGTGTTCATCAAAGATGGATGACAAGTGTTAAGCACAACTAAACATGGGCAAAGTGCCAGAAAATGTTGAAAAAGAATTGCGAACTGAAGCATAAAGATCTTTGCCAAACAATCCATCAATTATGTCACATGGCTGATGTACTTTTTCTGTTTAGGTCTAGTCTGTGAATTTTCCAATATCACCTCTTGTATATTTACATTGAAACAAACCAATACAATATCAGTCATCTCCAAGGGCAGCTGTTTTGAAAATAAAATTGTTAAATCAGTTTTTAAATTAACCAGATTTCTTTTCCTTTCTTTTCATATTCTTTAGAATATGGTGTGAAACTATCTAGTAGTATTATTAGACGATAACTTTTGTAATTGTATTTTCAGTTTAAAAACTTATTTTATAAAACTTCATTTTAAAATCGTCTTAGTTAATATATAAAACATAGAATGCTAATACATAAAATAATGGGACTACAGTGTAAACAACAATGACTGTCTCACGATTTCTGGCCAAAAGCCGTCTTACTGCCAGGAGAATATTCAGGGAAGGTAACTTGCATGGATTAATAATCTTATCTAAATATTTGAAGTTTAAAAACAGAAGATATTTCTTGCTCAGACACAGTAGAATTATGTGCTTTTTATGGCTGGATTTTCTCATTATTTGTGAGGTGAGGAAGAATAACAAGTAAGGAGGGAAGGTGAAAGATAAAGAATGAAGGAGGTAAAGAAGACTACGTAGGATTAATAACAAGTTACATTGTATCGCATTGCAATACAATGTAACGTGTGATTATTGTGGATTCATTAAATGTGTAAGGACCTAAAAGGTAGCTTAGCTCCGAACCCCAACTTCAAGCATAGAAAATATTTGGAACAGAAAAACCCTATTGATGGTCGACAACACCCTGGAAGTAGTAGACTATTTCTGCTACCTAGCAGATATGCTGAGTGCAGGTAGTAGATTTGAACTCAGTATAACGCACGAGTGAAGGATAAAATTTTGTGAGCTGTTGCCTCTGATAACATCATGAGTTACCCCTTCATACTCCAGGGTAAGTTGTATAGCAACTGTGTCATAAGCATCATGTTATATGACAGCGAATGGTGGCCTCTCATCCAGTCCTCTTTTGCACAATGGCAGAGACATGGTTATATTTATCTGCAATGTGAAATCTGATCAAACACAACACATTGGGATAAAGGATTTACTGAAACCAGCATAGAAGTTATCTTAAAAACGAATCTGTTTGCTACGGTCATCTGGAGCGTATATCATTCTGGATGAACTATTGCAGAAGCATGAATGTCTTGAATCGCAGGAAGTTTGGCTAACCAAGGTAAATTTGGAAGCAAGTGATTAGACAAAACCCTACAGAGTGGAATGTAAAGACAGTTGATTCACTGAGCCATGAGAACTGGAGAGTGAGGTTGCAAAATATAACAAAAGTCTGGCCCCTAGACAAGAGAAAAGTGACGTTAGAGAGAGAGAGAGAGAGAGAGAGAGAGAGAGAGAGAGAGAGAGAGAGTAAAAGAAGAAATAAGAAAGTAATTGTAATTGAACTTAAAAAACAAATTAATACTGCTACTACTATTGTTGATAACACTAAATGTAATAAACAGTTATATGCTTCAAAAATGTCGTTGAGAATTCCACTAAATCTTGCATGCATATTATCATAAAAGATCACATTTTTTTTACATAAAAAGGGCGGTGTTTGATTGAAAATGTTTGAGTGACACTTTTAAGGGGCAGAGGTGACCCCTGACGGAAGATGTAAAACCATGTGACTTCCAAGTGGAGATTTTTGTCGCTTGGTTTGGTCTGCTCTGGCGAGACTTCAAGCAAGAAAGACGTGTCTAGAGTGCCGTCCCCAATGAGGGGGGGGGGCGAACTATTTCTTAGAATAATTTTTTTCAATGCTCGAAAAATGTAACATTTTCTTAGTAGTGTATATTCATGTGTCTGTGAGAGAGAGGGAGAGTAGTTAATAGAAATTAAAGTACAAAACGACAGTGAGCGACAGAAGCCAGCTATCTTTCAATATATGCATTAATATGGCTTTTAAAAAATATATAATTTAGATACTGTAAATAAGATTAGATAGTTACTTTCGGTTCGAGACAGACACGAAATCTCCATTATAAGAAGATATCAATCAAGAATGACACGATCTTTATTTCCAAAATATGGCCTGTTTTTTTTATTATTATCAAAAAATTATTATTGAAAAAATTTCAAACATCTCCTCTTTCTCACAAAGATGTGAAAACATCAACATGCCGGAAATTATAAGCCAGGCACCACTGACAACATTCCACGTCTGATTGTTTCCGAACACGTGGTCACGTGACTGGGATAAGAGCAATAAGTGACAAGATAAACAATATTAGAGATAAGGGAATCAAAGGTTCTGCCAGAGCGCAGTGCATCGGACTTTCCGTTTGGTTGGAACAGCTTCCGTGACAGGAAGCAAAAGCTTGTTGGTTTAATTTCACACTTGAGGGCAGACGAAATGTGGCTTAAGAAAAGAATGCATACGCATTGAATTTTGATAGAACATATCTGATTTTGCCGCGTGATGCCTCTGAAGCAGAACAATGGCCCATGCTGAAATGAGCTGAACCATTGTACTTCTCATCCATCTCACCGGCATTTTGTTGTCATAGCTAAACTCCAATCTGATCTTTTGTCGTTAGCTTTCTGATGAAACTATCATCAACTCTTGCAATCTTCTATGGCTTTTCTGAAGACGTTTATTTTCATTTCATTTTTTATTCAATTATTTTCTTTTTCTTTTCTTTCTCTTACCTTTTATTTCATCATTAACTAATATTTTCTTTTCCTTAATTACTTTCTTCTTTCCTTTTTTTCTCGTTCATTCACATTTTATATTTTCTTCTCCGTCCCTAATTCGATATTTTATTCCTTCTTATTCTGTTGTGTACAGAGCATATACCCCTTCTGACGTAAGCGACATAGGATCGCCTGTGTCATGTATAACGGCTACGTTCGATGAGATAAAGGCAGACAGTTATTAGCAGTGGCTCACTTCGAACCAAGCCTGGAAAGCCACAACGTACAAATCAAGACTTGAAAGCGACAATGATTGAAAGAGTTGTATTTATTAAAATGTCTTATTCTTCTTTCCCCCTTTCTCTTCGGGTTTTGTTTTATATTTTTATAGTAGAGTTAGAAGTCATTGTTACGTTTTTACTTACCGATGCGGCTATTGAGTATTCGAAACAGCAGCAGCTGACACCGACAGCTTAAAATCGAAATTCTGAATTGTTGACCAGTATCAAGCTTTGAAAGAAGCAGCAGCAGCACCCAGCACTACTTTGCTACTACCTTTTTTAACCTTACCTCACCTCCCACCTCCTCTTCTTTATACCACGAATCAGGCCGGACATACGTACGTTCACTTTTAAATTTTTAGATGGTATTATTACATTAAAATGTATATATATATTTCGGAGTAATACACCATTTTTAAGTTAGTGAAGACAAGATCCTTTTTGTCATTTTTTATTTGTTTCTTTCTTATTATCTATTATTTCTGTATATACAATAAGAATTTTCCATTCCAAAAGTTGAAGCCTCTGATCGCAGGAACAATTCATCGAAGACTACAGCCAGGATAGACAGTAGCTCAGATATGAATGGCGAGCAGCCGAGGAAAATCCATTCTACCATGTATTAGGTCTGAATTAAAACCGAAATATCGGTGCTCTAAATATGTGTCATTTTGTTTGCATGATTATCGACTTTAAAAGTTTATTTGGCTGTGGGCGAGTTTGGGTGAGACATTACCTAACGCTAATCAGCTTTTACTGAGTGTATAGGTAATCAAATTTTATGTTTTTTTTTAATACTAAGGTGTCATCTCTTATCAAAGCTTTTTGACGATAAAGATTTAATGAGTGTCAGGTGGACGATGAGACAACACAGTGACGATTGGTAATGATGGTGGAAATCGGGAATAATTCGATTATTCAAAAGGGCGGCTCAACAAGAATAAGTTTACATTGGACTTGAAAACGACCATGTTGTAGTCAGCTGGGAAGCAGCTCCGCGGTATTGTGTTCTATAGACGGGTAGTTCTAGGAAAGAAACTTTCCTCATGGAAGTTTCATTTAGAGAGAGAGAGGAAGGAAATTATTGACAGTGGGTGTAGCTAGATGAGTTTTTGCTGTTTTACAGGGGGGCATAGGTTGCAGCTTACTCGCGCACCTGCCATGAAAATTACGATAGAGTAGAGAAAGACTAGCAACGTCTCTTGCGAGAAACAAGTAGAAGGGAGGAGAAAAGGACATCGCCCACTAGATTTCGAAGTCGCTTTTGTACTCTGTCAAGGCAGAAAAGATTGCTCTGAGCGGCACCTCCCCAGAAGTGGGTTAGAAACATTGTTGAAATATGAATTATATATTTTAGAAAGCCATATCAATGCCTATATTTAAAATATAGGCATTGATATATAATTCATATTCCAAGAATGCTTCTAATAGATCATAATATTTTAGAAATACATGCATTTCAACTAAATTTTCTGAAAGCTGATTATTAATCTTAATGTAAAATTGATAATTTATAAAAAAAGACACCTTCCCATCTATGATCCTTTATAGCCCCATGGCCCCATATGTTGGGAAACATTAACATTAAAATATAGTACAGCCCTCACCCTTACCCTAGCACCAGTCCACAAGTCCACCCAAGCCTTATAACTGAATTTAGTTCTGACAAAAATGGTCATATGCCACCGAACAGCATGGCTTAGAGAAGACGTCGGTATTGCAAAGAACAAAACATGTTGTAGGATGAATATCAACCATCCAGCGTCCCTCAGACGTGGAAAGATTTTGCAACTGTTTAGGTATACATTACCTTGACTAGGAACGTCTTTGCAAAGTGCTGTATTATAACTACGGCTAACTAGGTTAAACTCTAGTGTCCCACGAATTCATTTTTTTTTGTTCTCAAGGAACCCTTATTTGGGCCCTGTATTGGTTAATGTGATACTTTTTTTGACACATGTTCACAATTCACATGTATGGTGGAGAGGGTGTGTCCTATTTCCCATAATTAATCGTTGACTATAATCAAATTCATTTGTGGCGATTGTTTGGTTTAGCGAATTGACAAGAGAGTATCTATATTCATATTGTATAAACAGAGACTAGCCACCATTGAATAAACTAAAAAAACAAAATATCTACTTGATATCTAACAAAATGCATTTTTTACGTGTTAATATATGTCTCATAATTCTAGCCTAAATCTACGAACTGCATTCGATCCCATGTGACTGCCTGTAACCACCACTCCTGCACTGATGAGGACAGAAAGCCCGAAACGTTATCGTCTGTAGGTAATAAACAATTTACTATTTAATAAAAAATACTTATAGTGTATATATATATATATATATATATATACACTAGTAGAATACATGTTCCAAGACGGGTATAACCAATAAATATAGCATTAGTTTTAAATTTAAATGAATTTTCATTTTATTTTGGAGGGGGTACGATTTAGTTGCCCCCCCCCAAAAAAAAATGATAAAGTTTAGAAAAAAATAATGTGGCCACGTTACTCACCATGTTGCCTAGAATACATATTCCATAATGTATAATAAGTTTAATAGTTTAGTATTTTAATAAGCAAGTACATATTATTGACACTCACACATGTGTCGATCTTTTTAAAAATGTATTACTTAAATATAACTCTAAATATGATGTACAGTAACTATTTTCTCCATTAATTATTTTGCATCTAACTTAGTTCTAAAATTGGGGGAAGGGGAGTCGGGTGCAAGCTTGGGGGGGGGGGCGCACTCTCTTAATTGTGAAGTTTACAAAAAAAATGTTGTGCCTATGTTATTAACCATGTTCCTGAGAATATATATTTTAAAATTCATAATGATCGGTTCATAAAATCTTCATGTATATGCACCCCCTAAAGGTTAACAGTTACAAAAAAATAATATGCCCATGTTATTCACCGTGTTGCCTAAAATATATATTCCTAAATCCATAAAGATCTGTTTCTTAGTTTAGGAGATTACCCTGTATATATACATATATATATATATATATATATATATATATATATATATATATAATTAGGTCGCTAGTTTGACATGACTGTCTATGGGAAAGATCACTTAGATTTCAAAACTGAGGTCGATTGACCTCCTCAGGCAAATCTATGACAACTCATCTAGAAGACACAATCTCTAATATAGAACCTGCCAAAACGATTACCGGTTATCTTGCATTGGCTTGACACTGAGTTATATATATTTTATAAGTATCTATATAATAATAATATGCTAGGGTAATTGACAGTTGTGCCAGTTGACACGGTTAAGATTCGAATAAAAATTGTTGTTTGGAATAAATACAATTTAGGCGCGCAGAGTGAAAATTGTTGTATTGGCGCGTGACAAATATAAAATAACGCCCACGCAAATTCCGATGTGGCTTTTTATATTAAATCAACTCAAAACGAGCGGACGTAATTGCAAGCACACCACGTGATATTTTTGTCCAATGAGATTTCTCCAAAGACATATTTTTCTAAACTTTTCTCCATAGGCTCGCTGGAGCCGGTCCAAATAGTATTTAAGCACACACAAACATCAAACTTTCTCTTTTCAACTGACTTTCATCCGGAGCTTACACGCATCTTACAATCACTCTTCCATTTCACCCTTTCGCGCGCTTCATACAATTTCACAGGCGAACATTCACTATTGCCTCTTTTAATATTTTATAACAAATGAACACTTCAACAAAAGAAAAGACATTCTTCTTTTTACTTACATGAAACTAAAGAAAGGACTCATGAACTCATTACACAAAGTAATATATTCTATTTGTTAATATGTTTATTTCAGTAAATAAACTTCCGTTAATTTTGCATGTAAATATTCTTATTATTATTTTTATTTGTGGAGGAAGTTGGTAATCCCGACCAAAAGGGTATGACGACCCCACACAGTTCATACGTACATTATCATCTGCTCTTTTTTAAAAGACGGGACTGCCTGATCGCCGATAATACAATGGTATTAAAAAAGGTATTTTTAAAAATTTCATTTGATGCGCTGTTGTATCGAGTGTGAAATTCGAACTAAAATACACTTTCTTGGCCTTCGGGCTTAGATAAAAGTGGAGTATCTGTTCTGTCCAAAGATAGTACAATAATGTTGTGGTGTTTTCTTTTGTGCCAGAAGTCAATAGAATTGAAAGATGTCACAAACTCCAACAATGGTTTTGGAGATAGACCCTCATAACCATATATATTCTGAAACTACATTAACAAGAGTAGTTAGATAAGTATGTTTAAATTTGAACAACGGTGGTATAATAATATTTGGGCCGAATGTCCATAGAATGAAAATATTTTATAACATGAAGTACACAGCTGTCGAATTTTCAAGGGTCATGCTCATATAATATAAAACAGTAACATAATATATATGTGTGTGTATTTGTATGTGCGTTCAGTACTAACTGGCTGGCATATTGGACACTGACCATATAGTGATAGTTAGCTTCTGCCAAATGTATCTGGCTACCAGTACACTGCTATTGGAAGATTGGCCTTGATGTCCGGGTCGATCATCTAGTTACTGTCATTGGTGACTTTCCCATATCACATACACTTAGTTTTATGGCATGTTGATTCTTAGCTCGACGATATGCCTGCTTGTTAATGTTCAACCAGCCACCATTGCATGAGTGGCCGACTAGCACAATGTCATTGGTGAAGTGTAGATGATTTAACCAGGGACTGTTGATCTTGATACCTGTACCGTTTCAGTCAAGTTACTGGAAGATGTGTTCCAGGCAGAAGATGAACAGCTGGCGAGGAGAGAGTCTTTCTGTTTGACTCTGTGGCGACTGCCATGTGCAGTCGCTAATCGAAAAGGGTGATCTCGGTATTGCAGTTCCTTTTTAATTATTGCAATATTGCTCTGCATTTGTTACTGATCTTTGTTTTTTGGAGAGTATTGATCTCGATACAGTTGGGTCTTTAATTCTCGGCTCTAATATAGCAGTTGGTTCTGAACCTACATATGTTCTATTCCAGTAGTTATTACGCATCCAACTTCTTTATGGGTCAGTTGAGCAGCACCTTAGTGACAATCTTGTAGGTGGTTGACAAAAGCATAATTGGCCAGTAATTGTTCACGGTCACCTTTCCTGTATAGTAGCACTGTTTTTGCTGTCAAGAGCTTGCGTTGGTTCATGTAAAGTCTGAATAGCTGAAGAGAGCTTGTTTCTATTGGCCTTGACCAGTGTGATCTCAATGTTATCCAGCATGAGAGTTTGCTCTTTCTATATTTATTTTACTACATGTTGAACTTCACTGTCTAATACTAGCAGAATGTCTGGCAGTCGATTGTACTGAGGAATGGATGCAAACATTGGGAAACAGGTTGTTGGAGAAATTCTGGCATTCTATACTGGTACAGTTTCTGGTCGTCCATCATTTGGCCATCCTCAAAGTAGAGATTTGATTTTGTTGCTACTGTATTGGCCACCGGCACATTTTTAGGCTGTTTATTTCCTCAGTGGCTTTCAGAGTGCACCTCCTTGAGCTACACTAGGTAAGCTTTCGACAGGGCTTGAATCAGCTTGGAGAGCAGATTAAACTCAACATTGTCTGCCCGCATCTGCCGCCGCCTTATATGAAAAGCCTTTGTGCCATCTGATATTTAGTCTTTGTGGGTGTTGTTAGGTTTTCAGCTGATTCTTGTTTCAATCACAGCCAGTCTGTGAACTTGTTAAAACTACCCTCATTCATAATGCAGTATTATCATCATAAAGCTATATTTGAAAGGATATCTTCTTCTCTCCACCCCCTCTCTCTCTCACAGACGTGATGTTACTCGTGCCAATCTCTTCTATAAGTACTATTATCATATGTATTCTTCAGAATTGTGTGATTCATTACCTACTTCCTTTGCTCTAGCTTGTTTGACTTGTTGGTCTAGTGGTCCTCATCAATTCACTGTTCAGATACTTTGTTGTCATACATACTCCTATTCCAGTAGCTTCTTTCCAAGAACAGCAGGCTTGTGGGAGTCTCTTACTGCTGACTGTTTCCCTCATACTTATAGCCTTGGTCTGTTCAAGACTGAGGCAAATAAGCATCTCCTGTGTTTGCATTAATCATCTTTTGTTCTTTTCATCTCCTTATATCAAGTGGCTTCATGCCTTGCCTGGAGCGACTGCCATAAAAAAATATATACACCTTTGTGTTTGCAAGGTCAGCTGTCTTGATTCGGCTTTGTTCAGATTTTAGGAAATTGATTTTCATTTTTTATGTAAATATATTATGTAATCGAAGTTGAAATAGATTTGTCATTCATACATCTTTATCTCTCTCCTTTCATGTATCTTTTTATAATTGCTCTATCTCGTATATAGAGCATAAACCATTTCACTATAGGTTCAATCCTCTGAAAGTATACTTTTAGTTTCATATGGTATAATGATGTCTCGAAAATATCTTGTGTTAAAGGCTTTGTTCATTGCATATGACGTTTCTGTATAATCTCTATTTATATGAAGTTAGATATGTGTATATGGTAATACATTTGTATATGCAGCATTCACTATTAAACTAATTAATCGATCATTATGAATTATAGAACACAGATGCTAGGCGTAAGGAGTGGTAATGTTGACTGTTTTTAGTTTAATTTAGTTTTATGCAAAGGAGTAAAAAGGGTGGAAGCCTTTCGTGAAAATTCAGATAACTCTGATTTTTGTGCAATTTTAACAATAGGAGTTCGACATCAATTTATAAATATTCCTCACATTTTAGTTTTTTGTTTTTCTTTTTTTAGTATTTTAAAGGATTTTAGGGGCCATAATATGGGCACAACATCTGATTTCAAAATTCAATGAAATTTGCATTAAATTGTATCCATTGTCATTAGAGACAAATTAAGCAAAATTCCATGAACTGAAATTTCTTAAGCACACTTAAACTTAAGCCTTAAATTTTAGACATTTACTAGAATCAAAATTATGTAATGAATTTTGATCAAAATTAGAATAAAGATTCTTGACATAAAGTTTAGTAGCAGTCTATCTCAATTTTAATCATCATAAGGAGACATAAAAGTGATGCAAAACTATTCTATTCAGAGAATTCATTTTATTGGTATTCTACTAGTAACTATATATATATATATATATATAAGCATTGGCAAAAATAAAATTAAAAAATTATGATTGTAGACTGACGTTTTATCTTGGTCGCTGGAATTCAACCGATCAATAGATATGCTCTGAAGCTGGAAACATAGCTTCATTGAGCTTGTAATTTGAGACAGTTTTGATGATATAATAAGGGATATATACCATAAAAAATATATATTCATTATATTAACCCAGAAATATATATATATATATATATATATATATATATATATATATATATATATATATATATGTGTTCATAACAGTACAAATATTGTAAAAAAATGCCATCCTCTATAAACGAATTTTAATCCTTTCAGGGTTTTTTTAATTGTAAAAGAAAACGATTTCAAAATAAAAGTAAAGAATTTCCAAAAATAAATATTTGAGCTTAACACCTAGTTCAGAAAAATTGTTTTCTAAGAACTTTAGGTTTTATCCGGACATTTTGATTATGAGTCAAGATAAAAATAACATAAAACTATATAAAACATATAAGAAACAGAAACGGATCTTTTACAGTTATAAGAATAAATAAATCATGCAATTATTCAATACAAATATGCTACATTTGAATCCATAACATTTTCCCAAGAGTCAAATAATGACATCACTGTATTAGGTGGGTGTGTGGACACCAAGCAATACTAAAAGCAGAAGCTTTCAAAAATGATGAGCTCCATGAGAGGTAATGGGCATCCATACTGATGGAGAGTACCAAGTGGACCTCGGGTTTACTTTCGGCAGCCTCATAACTCTCACTTTTTTTATCTTGTCCTTTAGTCCTCACATTCAAACTAGAAACTTGTTTAATAACCAGCAGTAGCAAGCAAATGTTTAAAAATATTGACTTTGATTGGATAAGATCTTAATATCAACAGCTTTTCTCAGCATATCAGAAGCACAGAAAATATATGCCTCTGCAAAAAGGTATGTTACAATATTTTGCAATTAGCATTGTGAGCTGACTGGTTGAATATTTAAACCGAATGCATCAGTTTCAAACCTCAGTATCCAGTTTCTCTCAGACCGGCCAGAAGGGAGCACTCATTAAAATGATCCCCAGCTCACCGGCGATGGCAGTGGGCAGCACACGAAACAAGACGAAACTATCAATCTGTTAACTCACACAGTAGCAGCAGACAAACATGTCTACACTACTCATATTCCATAGACTAACCCAACAAAATAACCAACCAACAAGAGAAGAGAATCTCACACTGGGCTCCTCATTTAGGTTATTTTATAAGCTGTTAATTTGTTATCAATAAAACTAAATATATTTCTTGTATAGATTGAATTTGTCATTCTTTTTAATAATTGTTTTTCCCTCTACACCTCTCTAAGATTAAGTGTTTTGAAACTACCATTAAACGATTTTACACACAAAATTACACAATGACAGCAGACAAGCTAATTTATTATACAGTTCTATTTGAAAAGATATAGATCCCTTTGTGTATCCAAGGTCTGCTCTCTTGATTCGGCTTTGTTCAGATTTTGAGAAGTTGATTTTCATTTTATATGTATATATATTATGTATACACACCCCCACACACACACATATATATATATATATATATATATATATGGTATAATGATGGCTCAAAATATTTTGTGTGAAAGGCTTACTTCATTACATAAAGTCGTTTCAGTATAATATATATATATATATATATATATATATATATTGCCCTTGATAAGAAGCTGGCTAGGCTTTGAAACAATTGTTGGGCGATCTAACTGTTTATTTTAATATATATATATATATATATATATATATATATATATATATATATGTATGTATGTATATTTTAACTTTTAAATCTCCGGAAGAATTCTCATGGCAAACAACTGATGATCCTCACTAGAATATTAATATTATATTAATAGTAAGATCAAAAGTCTGTGGATAATCGGCGTAAATTCCTGGGGGCAAACTATTATAGCAATTGCAAAAGATTTACTGACTTACAAAATAGGGGATATTTTCCAACGAAGGGCTTAGAACTAAAGATATTTTTAAATAGCATCTTGAAGAGTTAAAACTGTTCAAGATGTTATGTTTTTAAAGACCGTCAAGACACACACATACATATGTGTATATATATTATATATATATTGTTTATAAAATAACTATCTACAGACGCACGTTTCGCCGTCTACACCTTTTCAGCATCACTGAATTTTTTCGAGATTCAAAACCGCGATAACAATTAATTCAATCTGGCACTGTTACCTCGCCAGAATTACTGGACATTTTATCGCTCATAAATGTATATATATTAATTTTGTTTGTTACTGTTTAGTGTGATTGAACGTGTTCAATTATCTATGGTGAAACAGTTTACCTAAATGCTATGAGTGAGTCATTACATTTTCGTACTCTCTATATATGGGTATCTCTATATATTATCATATTATTTTATTTATAAAATAATTATCCACAGACGTGCGTTTCGCCGTCTACAGTTCTTCAGCATGGCTGAATTTTGGCGAGATTCAAAACCAAAACCACATTTGTGTGTGTATGTGTATATATATATATATATATAGCTCATTAGGTAAAACTAATTCGAGCATCCGGCACTTGCAATGTTTACATTGAGATATTACTTACATTCAGTCAGTGTCGTATGATAGCGTAGGAGTAGGATCGCCGACTGTCAGCTCGACGGTTGAGTTTCAATCCCAGCTTGAGGCACTAAATGGTCTAGCCGCACTGAAGAGCTGTGATACAGCGAAACAGTCTGTATGTGGATGACTATATATATATATATATATATATATATATTCATAAGAGTAAGAATATTGCAATGAACGCCATCTTCCATACAAGAATTCAATATAAATCCTTTAGTTTTTTTTAATGTTAAAAGAAAACGATTTTAAAATAAAAATGAAGAATTTACCAAAAAAATATTTTGAGCTTAAAACTTAGTTAAAAAATTGTTTTCTAAGAATTCCAGATTTTATCCAAACATTTTGACTATGAGTCAAGATTTAAAAATATAAAAACACTAACTGATATTCTTAAAATCAATTCATTCAATCTGTATTTGGCGACGAAAATGCTATTTCAAACTGAGGAATTCACAGGCGGACGTGATGATCCTGAGCCTGTATCAAACAGTGGAAGTGGTTTCGACTTGCCTTATTCCAGCCATAAAAGGCTTTATCTTGCGTGTAGATTGAAAATTAAAGAAATATCAAAAGCATAGGTTACTAGTGAGGATAGAACTCACGACCTGGGAAAAACAGAACGACCTCGTTATTGCACTGCGATAAGCAAATTAACTTCAATCAGAAAAAGGTGAACCCACAAATTATTTGTATTCACAATTATTAAAAATAACGAACTGAGATTATTTAAAGTCTGACATCTGCTGACAGGGATTGGAAGCAAAGAAAGCCCAGACTGGAGTCAGATCTTAGTTGCACCTCCATCAGTGTTATGGACATGTTAAAAGAAGCTCTGGTTAGGTAAACAGATGTACACACATCCCAATTGAGGGTAAGCGAGGAAAAGACAGGCCGAGAAAGAAAGACTTTTAATGACTCAGTCAAAGATGACCTCAAGCAATGACACATAGAAACCAACATAAATAATAGTTTCATGGAGAAAATGACTTTGTGTCGTCATGGCCGACGGGCAAACAACATCTGATGTGGAAGAGAAACCTTAAATGAAGAAGTATAAGACAAAATCTAAATGAAAAGACATTTTCAGTGTTTTCTTTGATATAGCAGCAATATATAATTTCATATGTAACAGTCTAATCTTATGATAAACTTCCTTATTTAATAACAAGCAATATAATCTTATATATACATAAAAGACAATGATTGTCTATCTATCTGATACAGACCAAAAAAATTACATCAAATATGCTAACTGAACACTGAACCCTAATTTTAGGACCAATCAACAGTATGGGAGTTAATTCTCTTATTTAAACTGTACAGACGAACTATAATTAAATGCATTATTTAGCAAATATCTGAATATGCATATTAGAATTGTTAAATTGCATTTGATAGCGACAAAGATAATACACACCAGTTCTGTTGCCGCTATGCAATAGTTATTAGTCTTTGGGAATTTAAAAATTTGCTAACTCCCTAATGAGTAGAGGACTTTCAAAAACTGGGTTGAAAGTTACAGGAACATTTGAGAACCCTGCTGTAGCCGAGTACTTCCCATAGTGTGTGTGTGTGTGTGTAACCGCCCGGATGATATCTTTATTTAAATTCCTTTGGGATTGATGTAAAGTCCTTTAATTCAGGATTAAAACTTGAATTTAATTAATGTTGTTTCTTTTTAACCTTTTTAATCCTTAAAACCATTTTCTCTCCCTAATTCATGTAGAAGACACATCATTAAACCCCAAAACAGTAACGGCCAAATATACGATGGCTAAGTCCTTCTGTGCTTGAAACCGACGGCACGAATGTTGTATTAATTTTTCTGTAACAATATATATATATATATATATATATAATTATAAATATTTGTTTTTTATCTACATACTTATAAGTTTCATCCTTATAGGAATCGTAAGTGAGGAGAAGAATTATTCACACCGATCTCCGGACTCACACAGGAAAACAAGTTATATTTTAAACTCAAATTCCAACGTCCTAGCCCACAACTCGGTAAATATGCAAGAGATTTAAAGGCAGCTGCCGTAAAGTGTTATACTATTGAAAGGAACATTGCATTGAAGCCACAATGACAGCTGTGTAAATACTACTCACTACAGAGCCCAGCCTACATTTGGGGGCGACAAATAATTATAAATATTTGTTTTTATCTACACACATATACGTTTTATCCTTACAGGAATCGTCAGTATAGAGAAGAATTATTCATGCTGATCGCCGGATTCGAACCCTGGAATATAAGTTATATTTCAAACTCAAATTCCAACGTCCTAGCTCACATGGGTGTTGTCAACAACTCGGTAAATCAGCGAGGGATTAATCCTATTTAAAGGCAGCCGTCGTAAAGTTTTCGACTACTGAAAGGAACATTGCATTGAAGCCACGACGACATCTGTGTTACTACTACTCATTACTAATACTACTATATATATATATATATATATATATATAAGTTCCTTTCTACGTGATTTGTTGAACACTGTTAAGACAGGTGACTATTTTTTTTATTTGATTTGACATAAATAGGGTTTATTTCTGTACTCATCGTGTAATGGTTGCAATTGGCCTCATCGGTTTGAGCACTCGGAATTTAGTTAAAGGTGACTCATGTTCCGGGGTTCGAATTGTGTAACTTGTTTGAACAGTTATTTCCACACTGAAGATTGAAATTGTTACACTGGCCGTTCTTACACAGGAGAAACAGCACCGGTTGTCACTATAAATAGTGCAAGTCACCAGAGACACAGAGAAGACAAAGCACAGTCTTGTAACTGTCTAGCCAAGTGCTAGTCACTTTCTTACTTTGTTAATACACTTGTTAAACCAACCCTCGACTTGACTTCCTTTATTTATTATTTACTGTTGGACAACTTCACAACAGAAATGTATACGTATGTGGATAATAATTAAATATTTATTATTAAATAATTATATATATATATACAGTATAATTCTGTATTTTTTAGAGAAATAAAAACAGAGTTCCCAATTTGTAAGAGCATAATATATTTATTACATATGATATTATACAGTAATATTTCTATCAGACATTGATACCTGTGGTTTCAGAAGGTATGGGAAATATTGCTCGTTGGGCTAGAGAATACCACATTTGCTCTATTAATCAGTGAGTGTAAAAAAAGCAAATTTAAACAACTAGCAAATATATTCTCCCTCAGGTCACATATTTTTGCTAGACATGGAGGTTTATATAATTGCAAAAGTACTGCATATAATACATAGTTAAATCAAACTAAGTGATTTTGGACTAATAACATAATTTCCAACGCTATTGATAATGTTTACTCATTCATTTTATTATCGTTTATGTTAGAATTTATTTTTTCAAACATGACATAAATCATTAGTCTATGACGTCATGCCAAAGTTATAATTATTTTGTTAAGCTTGATTTATTAGAACGTCCAAATAGCTCAGTTGGTAGAACTGTAGATGTATGATCTCAAGGTTTCAGTTTTGCTTTCCAGTCGTGGCATCTGCTTTATTCGTTGGATATTTATTATTTACTATTAATACAATATTCTTTATTTCTAAATGAAGTTAAGATCTCTGATATTTCGAAATGAGACAAATTCCGCAATGTATTTATTACATTAAAAAAATTGTGACTAACGGACACAATCTCTATTTGTATAATATAATATACCTTTCGACCTCCTCAGTTGTTGATATAAAAAAGGTTGTTTCCTTCGAAACTTTCAAAACCTGCCCTACGACAAAACCTTTTGAGAACCCTAACATAGACGTGTACTTTAACTAGTAATATTTTGTTCCAGTTTTATACAGACAAACCAAAATTTATATTGTTAATGCAGAACATCAATTACCTTAGATTTCAAGAGCGTTCACACATATCCATTAACTTTAATGTGTTCCGTTAATTTACTAATTATGTAATAATGTCCATTTGTGAATAAACAAACATTAATATATCTTACCAAAGCTGCAAATAATTGCCATTAACTATTATAACATTAAATAAAATTTCTTCCTCCCAAAAAACTAATTTTGCTTTTGTTAAGAAGAATGGAACAGGGAAACCTTGCATATGACTTGTCTTTTAAAATTACATAAAATGGAAAAGTCAAAAATAAAAATAATTTTGATTTTACCAAATTAGTTCCTTTATCTATTAAACTGTGGCAAAGAAAATGACATTTTACTTGAAAACAAAGAACATACAAAATTTGTCTGCAGAAAACGAAAAATAACATCTTGTGGTGTGGATCCGGAATTTTTTGTTTAACTATATTTTTCTTTTTCATTGAGAGCACCCTTTTAGTGAATTTAGCACTTGCTAAATAGTGAAACTGTTATTCTTTCTCAATCATTCAACGTTCACGTTTTTATCCACATTCACAACAATCATTTTTGACAATCAGTTAGACAATGGCTTTGTTGTGGTCGGGCTGAGGTATGGTTCTGTTCAGTCCTAGGATGTCCACCCTCCCACACATAGATCTTATGAAAATATAAGATGTATCTTTATTGTTGCACACACAGGAATCTGATGGTTGATACTTCTTGGACGCCTGATCGTCAGCAAAACTCCCAATATCAATTTTGGGTTATTATATAAGAATTTTGTGGCCACCTCAATGCCCCCCATGGCATGGCATTGGCACTGTAGCCACACACCCAGAGTGTTTTATTTGGCGACGTACTTTCAGTCATTTGACAATCCAACAGATTTGTATATCTCTTCTTGATATGATACAATTACACCTGGCATGTACTTTGTCAGATGACCTTTCACTTTCCAATATTTCTCTTTCTTTCGGCATTGATCTTATGTTGCTCTTCCCGTTTTAAGTGCGTTATTTTTATTCAAATGACCTTTTAGTCATCCGATAAATATCTTATCTTTTGACAATCGCCAGGTGCATCTCTTTTTGGTAACATGATTTCCCATCATGACAATTTATCAGGTTATATCGCTTGTTCCGATTCAGGTGGTTAATCGTAGATACATTAATTTTATTCAAATGACCCGATAATTTTATCTTTTGACAATCGATCACATATTTTCTCTTCCCGTGCAGGTGTTTTGCTGGTGTTACGATTTAATTTATATTTAAATAACCTTTTGGTCATCAGATAATTATCTTTTCTTTCAACAATCGTCAGGTGCATTTTCCTAATGTCAAAAATCACTTCTTCGTACACCAACCCGGATATTTAACACTACTCTATGAGAAGGGATTAGTTTATTGCTAATCGCTTGAGGCGCTCTTATCAGGGAATACCGACGGGGTTGCTCAGGCATTTTCTGTTGGCCAGAGTGCACTTCATATAGTGTGCTAGCTTTTCAAAACCCCACCTGACCTTGTGTCTAACCTCCTGCATATCGTTATGTTTATTTACACAATCATTTTTGCCAACCTTTCACATTTCAACATATAAATCAATTTTCATCACCAGTGTGAGTCTTGGTACATTATGAAGATACAATCGTCGTCTATATCCAGGATCCATGCCACAAATTGGATAACATTGGGGTCACCAATTTAAGGTGTGGATCCTGGTTTGGATAGGATATAGGCGACAGTCATATCTTTGTAATGTACCAAGACTCACGCTGGCACATAAAAGTGGTGCGAAACTGTCCTGTGATGGATATTCTCCTAGTTATGTATAAAAAGACACAACTATAAAGGATTCGATTGTGAACAAGTTATTCTGGATAACTATTGTATACACTTTCTTATAGTCAACTATTGAAATCAAATCTATTAACTCCAGACAACAGGTGGTCCCTGTTTGTGGGCTAATTCTTACATTCCTTTTGTGGATTTAGTCAGTGTCGTCAAAGCTCCAGCCAAACGAGTTTTTGAAAAGATTTGATACAAATCTTTAAACTGTCATAAGAAAAGAAGTGACAAAGAAACCGAAGGGTGAGTCAGTGCATTCATCACCTACTGTTCACACTTACTTGCTCGGTCAACAAAGGCATAGTTCGTAAACAAACTGGACAATGACTTTTCTTAAACTAATACTGTGACAGACAATAGTTTACATCTGGAAGTTACTTTGTGCTATGTTTCATCAATAACACTCTGTGGTCGATCGGCGGTGTATATATATATATATATATATATATATAGGTCTATGACAACCAATCTAAGAGAAAGAAACTCTAATGTAAAATTTCTGCCAAAAGTGATTACTGGTCATCTTACCCTGCCATGTCACCTGGTTATAATCATGGAAGCTCCTTTTGAAACATTGAATTTGTGTTCCCCTATTTATTTCCCTTCCCACGAGGGAGAGTTAGAGACTAGGTAGATTTTTAATGCGGGGAAAATTCAGCTCCCTAACTAAAATACCGAGCTGTGTGTTTTCTAAAATTTTAAATGTAACTGTTTTTTTATCGTTACATAATTAGTTTAGTCAGTTTTGTGATCATCATGTACATATTAGAACCACTGCAACATTTATTGCATTGTGTGGTACGTTGTGGAGCCATACAAATTAAATTTAGCTTAGGGAAAGCACTATGGATTTCGTCCTGCAAGATCTGTAGCTGGCGTGCTAACTGTGATATCGCACAGGATCAGTGAATCTATTGACAGGAGCTTCGTTCCTAGGGGTATAGCACTTGATATATCAAAGGTCTTTGATGGGGTTTGGCACATAGATTTATTTTCTGTTTGATGCAGAAGGGCATTCTCAATGAAGATAATGGTTCCTTGACATATAATTATGAAAAGCAATGTAATGCATAATCATCAGATGAATGCTACAGACGTTTGTTTGCAGTCCCCCTGATAAGGGACATCATGGTACAAGAGTATGTCTTGGTTTTCATTACAATTTTGTCAAATGATTTATCAAGATTACTCTCGGCGAATACTGTTTCATGCCTATCCACTTGGCGAAAAATCTTAAATCTTCAAAATTGGATCTCGATCATAATTATTCTACATGCAACAGGAGAATGCAAAGATTTGGTTAACATATTTTTGAAGAATTTAGCCTATTTATTGCTCCTATGAATAACATTAGTCGGCTGTTTCGTTCTGGGTTAATAAGTAAATAGAGGACTGTATTGTGTGAATCGGCTATTAATGTATATTTGTTCTAATGCGTTATGACATCAAATGAATTCTTTGCCAGACATCTTATCTACCTATCAACAGACAATCTCTGGACGAGTTCCTACAAGAATTCCATAAACTCACTAAGAATTAAAGCAATGACCACTGTGCAGTACCGGGAGTTACTCATAAAAGATGCATTTATCAATGGGTTATCATCTACTTATTGTTTTATATTAAATTGGCCTTGAAGGACAAGGAAAAGATGTCGGTTGCCAGGAGGTCAGAAGTTAAATTATATACACATAGGAAACCAGAAGCAGAAGACAGTCCCACGTGATCAAGAAGCAGAAGAGATAATTCATTTGAGAGCGAGACGAACATAGGTGTTGGCATGTAGCTCTTAATAAATAGACCTCTCTCTCTCTCTCTCTCTCTCTCTCTCTGAAGCTTGTGTTGTGCCATGGTCACCCATATGAATGAACAGGCATAAAAACTGCGTCATCGATCTCAATCGGCTACCTTGAAATTATTGATCAAGACGCGACTACCTAATTTGCAATTTTCCCTGATACAAAAGTGTTTAGTCATGTTTTGCATGTTAAAATACAATTTCCACCAAAATATTTACTCACGAAAGGAATAGAAATATTGCAAAATTCTCATAAATCATTTTTAGTAAAAAAATTTTTATCTTTAATAGTTTTAGTGCTTGCAATTCAAAAGTGAATATTTTCAAGTGAAGAATTTAATTAGTGTAAATTCGGCCAATTATAAGTTTACATTTCGAAATAAATGTGAATAAATTGCTGTGCAATGCGGAAAGTTTCAAAAACAGTTTTCTCATTTTTTCTTTTTTTTTCTTGCTAGGATTTATAGTTACATAAAAATAAATAAGATATCATGGAAAAATTTATTTTTTAATTCAATAAATAAAACTTTTATATATTCTATACTTAATGAACAGAAATATATTTATACATGTACACATTTACAAATGATTGAAAGTTATTTTATGCAAGTAAATTATCCATTTGAAAATTAATATTGTATAAAGTACTGATTAAGAAAAGTTACGAATGTTAGAAGTGTGTGCATGCATTTGTTTCATGTAAGGATGTATATCCCTTTGAGAGAATTAAGCATTGTGTGTGTGTTGCCTTTTTTCAATGTGTGTAATCATGTGAAAGTGCATATTACTTTAGTAGGCATCGTGTGTGCACTGCTTTTGTCGGTGTGCATATGTATGTGATAGTGTGTGTGAGTCACTTTAGTAGGCATTCTGTGTGTGTGTTGCTTTTGTCAATATGCATGTGATAGTGTGTGAGTTAGTTATGAATATTTACTCTCCTTAGCCTTTCAAGGCAGACAAACTGAGCATAATATCATGTTAGTAGACTGTCCTGTTTTATTTTCTTCCCAACTCTTTACATGGCTTGTTGCACTTTTCTACTTTTGCCAAATAAATTTGATTGATTTATCTATAAACATACTCTTCTGTAAATAGAACTGAGTACTTTCAGTTATAAGTATCGTAAAACATGTAAATAAATGAATAGTTTCATTTAAATACGATATAATTTCTTCTGCTCTCAGTAACTGTTTTATGTTCTCCATCAGCAGAGCAACGGATGCAAACAACTGGAGTCCTGGTTTAGAATATCGCTACGTCTAACCACACTGATAAGTCGTAGAGACTATGAAACACGTATTGTTAGTCTTCTGCAGACACGTGATATGATGGTGGTAAAGCAAAATATAATTGGTGAATTTATTATGAAAGAACGTGTTAAAAGCATTTTCAAATTGCTCTTCCACTCTCATATTTGGCCTTGTTGATGGTGGGTTCGTAAGATCAGGTTAATAATGATTCGAGGATGGGAAGGTAAAGATTTCAGGTAAACATGTGATAAGAGTTTTTGAAACTTAGTGTATAGGTGTAGGTTTTTGAGATATGTTAACTCCATGAAAGCCATATCTAAAAAACTTGTTTTCGTTTTTAGATATGTTGTTCAAGAAAATAAACTAAAACTTATATTCCTAATTTAACCTACATACATAAAAGTTGGGGTAATATGAGTTTTATTTTATTTTTTATTTCCAAATATTTTGGATACAATTTTTTTACCTTTCTTTCTAGTGAGTTACACTCATAAAAAAAGAATAGTAATGCTCTTTTACGACATGAATAAAGACATGGTTACTGAAATTTAACCTTCTATTGTGTATATATATATATATATATATATATATATATATATATATATGTGTGTGTGTGTGTGTTTGTGTGACCGGCAATAATTGTTTTCTCCCATGCAGATGATTGCAGGGTATTATAAAACCCATGTTTTTTGAAAATAATTTTTATTTGTAAATAATTGTTCAAAGCTCTCACTTGATGGAATAATTTAGTAGGTTGACAACAAGCAGTCATTTATAGCGTAATGCAATACTCTAGGCCCCGCCTATTGAGGTCTGTTGACAGCTTGCTAATATGCTTGCTGAATCTGGCATTTAGACGTTAATTTACTTTCCCATTTCCATGACAATGCGTGGTGACCATATTGGTTAGCGCTCTGATTACTTAGTCATGGGTGACTTTGGTATTGAGGTTTGAATCGTGTGACCGGCAGGGATTGTCTCCTCCCATACTGATGATTGCAGGGTAGCATGAAACACATGTGTATATGAGTCAATTTGAAAATAATATTTATTTATAAATAATTATGTGTATTATTATTTAATGTATACACATATAATATAATAAGGAGATATAATATATTATGTATAGATTTCCAGTATTTACTTCAAAAGTACTCAATACGTGAGTAGAGCTAAGAAGTAAGGTATGAAAATATATTTATGGCAATTAAACTACACAGAGATGTCCGCGTTTCATCCCCGTAGGGAATCGTCACTATATATATATATATATATATATATATATATACATATACAATTCAAAATATAAACAATATTCTATATTACTATGAGCACAGTATATTTATGTGTTCATCTATCTATCTGTCTGTTATTACGTTAAGTTATCTACTAATAAAATATTGAAAGGAATTATTCTCTCTCTATACCAATTATGGTAGTATAAAATCAAATTAACACTTACCGACTCCAAAATCCTATAGGTAAATGTTGCTTTAATGAGGCAATATTTGTATATAGAATTATTCACTCTCAGACTGGCAGCCAATCAGAATTCATATAATGGACTTGCCCAACTTGGCATAGTGGAGCAGTCCAACTTCCTTATAAACTGGCTTTTTGATTACTTGAGGTCTTACTTATCTTGCTGCTCAACTGGTCATACAGTTGAGCCCTAAGTATCAATTCTATATATAAATATTTCTATAGTAAATTAGTAATATTTTTTCTTAAGACTCCTGAGACAGTGTAACGTAACTCCTGCTCTTTATTAAGGGGTTCACTTGCAACTTGCCAAGAAGATATGTAACCCAAACATAAAATCTGCACTTTTTGTCAACAAGTGGATCATCTTAGGGTTTTTGGCATCCTTTTCCTTAGCAAGTTTGATCAAAAAAGAAGACTAAAAACAAAAAGAGTTTTTCAAATTTTATTGGGGTTGATATCCTCTTCAATCGAGAGATTGATCGACCATAGCCGAAGCGAAATGAAGCCCCCCCCCCCCTTTTCATTGGCTACGAAGCTTAGATGTTAGGGAGGGCGTCACCCTTTTCCTTGGATTGCTCCACTTACCATTAATCCAGGACCTTATAATGCTGAGTGTTTAACAAGTAGACACAGAATACGATTTTTTTAGTCTTTCACGTGATTTGACCAACACTTGAACCTCGGTCTCCCAGCTCATTAACGAACAATCATCTTACCTATCTCACAAAGTAGAAAAGAAGACAAGCAAAATCGAAAGATGGTCGTATTTATCATATTTTACTCTCAAATTACTTGTTAACTTTATTTGTCTCTATCTACTAAATTTCTTCATTCATGACCTGTCAAAACAATCAATCCTTTAATTCGATCTGAAATCAAACTTCATTATCTACATTGAACTTACAATTTTGTGGGTGTAACCCATTTTCGTTATAAAGAACAGATATTATCATCAGCATATCTAAAACTAATTATCACTTTAATATCGGTATACCTTCTACTAGAATCATCATTATTACTTTCCTTACTTCGGGAAGCTGACCTGCCTCCCTGTCTTGCATAGTTCCTGGTCACATTTGATGACAGCTTGGTGTCTTACCTCTTGGGTAGAAGGCCATTTTTAGCCTTTTTTCGAACATGATGGTGTCACGATAAAAAAAAGGTTCCTGGTTAGCCACATAACCAGTTTAGGAGTAGACTCTTTGTTGAGCCAGCCTAGTAAAGCCTTCCTTCCCTATTGGGCTCTTCAAAGGCTTATTTTTTTAACTAGCCTGTTTGGAGTCCAGGTAATTGAATGTTGATGGTTGGGTTTCTTTCAGACTGCGTTTGTTTTGAAGTAATTCTATCTTTCTCCACCTTTTTATTATTATGCCTTCTACAAATCCACACGACAAATACCTTACTATTTCCTATAGTAACATCAGAGGTATCAGGTTAAACTTTCCTGATGTTCAGTCTTTTCTCTTGGGCAAATATCCTCACACCCTTGCTCTTTGTGAGACAAATCTGGATGCCTTTATTGCTAGCAATGATCTACATGTGGATGGTTATTTGACTCTTGTCTGCTTAGACTCTTCCACGTATTTGCATGATCTTGCTGTTTTTCTTCGCAAGGATCTTCCCATTGCACGTGTCCCCAGCCTTAAATCTTATAGGTGTCTTTTTATCTGTCTGATGTTGTCTATGTTGCACTCCACTATTGTATTGTGCGTGGCTTAATAAAATTGACAACACAGGTCTCTTAAGAAAATATAATATGTATATTTATTTGTCGGTGACGATGAGGGTGGTAGTCAGGGAGGATTTGTGCACAGGGAATTAGACGGTTGATTCTGTCCGAGATTCGATCGTCAACTAACTTCTTTCAGTGTTCGGTTGGAATTATATAACAATCTCGTGGCCACCTTGACGACCTCATCGAGGTTGCACCCGGTGACGGCTTGCACTCATTTGATAATTCAACAAATCTGTCTATCTTTTCTTGGCATGATACAATTGCACCTGGTAAAATGGCCTTTAACCCTTCTGACATATCTCTTTCTTTTGACATTGGGTTCTTACCGTTTAAGTGATTCAACTGCAGGTGCATATCTTGTTGCCAACATAATTTTACATTATGACAATTAATCCGTCTATGTCGCTTCTTACGTTGCAGGTGTTTCATGTTTTGGTCAGTGTTTCTTATCAAACTGACCTTCATGTCATCCGATAGTTACCTCTTCCTGTGCAGGTGTTTGTCTGGTTGTGAGTTTTATTTTATTTTCAATTAACTTTTGGTCATCCGATAATTATCTTATCTTTTGACAATCGCCAGGTGCACCTGTTTTCAACAACTTTCCCGTACACCGACTACGGATATGTAACATCCACTTCCTATTTGTTCTTATTATACCGTCCCTCTTTTGACAATCACTGATCTATTGTTCATGCTATATGCAGCGGTATTGATGATGCATTGCCAATTTATCTGTCAAGCTCTATCTTTGTGTTTGGTGACTTCAAAGGTTGATTTTTCGGTGAAGTCTTCTATTGATCGTACCTTCCATAAGAAGACGTTCAACTACAGAATAGTTGATTAAGATGAGCTTTGCAGCTTCCTATGTGACGTTTCATGAGGTCTTATCTTTGGTATGTTTCTGGATAATGCTGCTAAGGCTGTTACTGACTGGCTTCTTGGAATTGACACCTTCATTCCTTATCGTAAGTTTCAAACCAAACATCATTGTCCTCCTTGGTTTTCATCTGATTGTGCTGATCGTAACCATTACTTTAATCAGTATCGTCGGAATGGTTCTTAGACTTCTGGACAATCATACAGAAGAGCTATTAATGCCTGCAAGAGAGCAATCTCTGAGGCTAAGTCTAACTATTCTCAAAGGATTTGTGACTATCTCATCTCAAAGGGTTGGCTCTAGTGATTTTTGGAGAATCTACAATAGTGTTATTAGTAGTGGAAAGTCTGCTATTCATCCTCTTTTTAATGGTCTTCAAGTTATTTCATCTTCTGAGGATAAGGCTGATCTCTTAGCTCGTCTTTTTTCTAACAATTCTTCTCTTGATGATTCTTGTGCTTTTCTTCCTGAGTTTCCTTTGAAAACTGATCTGTCTCTTGATTCTGTCATTATCATTCCAAAGATCGGGTCCTTTCTGATTTTGACCAGTATAAAGATTCCGATCCTGATTCAATTCCTGCTGTTGTTCTCAAGCCTTGTGCTTCTGAATTTTGTTTTATTCTCTCTAAATTATTCAATCTCTGTGTGTCTTAGTCCTGTTTCCCTTCTTGTTGGAAGGAATCTTCTGTTGTCCCTATCTTTGAAAATGCTAATAATCGGTCTGACCTCACTAAGTATCGCCCTGTTAGTCTTCTTTCTGTTATTAGTAAGTTTTTGAAATGTTGGTACACGGCAAGCTTTCTCATTTTCTGGAAAGTCTGGGCCTCTTTCGTGATGTTGAGTATGCCTTTCGTGGTTTTCGTTCGACTGTTGTAATTGAGTGGATCTGTCGGTTTATGGATACTTCAGATGAGGGTAAACTCATTACACTTAACATTTCGAAGGCGTTTGACAGAGTGTGGCATTCTTGTTTCCTACACAAACTTCAAAGTTATGATATTGATGGTGAGGTTCTAGACATTATTAGGTCTTTTCTTTCTGATCGAAGCGTACGAGTAACTTTGGACGATGTCTCTTCATTCTCTTTTCCTATCAATGCTGGTGTTCCTCAAGGCTCTATTCTAGGCCCAACACTGTTTTTCTCTATATTAATGACTTTACAGAAAATATTATTCAGAAAATTAACATCTATTGCTGATGATACCACTCTCTATTCTGGTGTTGCTTCTCACCTATCTCCCTGGGATCAGTCGAAATATGCAGCTGATCTAGAAGTTCACCTGGGTTCAGTTGTGAATTGGGATACAAAATGGCTTGTTTCGTTTAATCCTGTTAAGACTCAGCTCGTGTCTTTCAATCGTAGGCGTGTCCCTTTTCTCCCTGAAATTCTCATGGATGGCTCTGCTCTTGATGAGAAATCGATTCTGAAACTTCTCTCTCATAAAATCTTTCTTTGAGTTCATACATTAGATCTATTGCTTTTTCTGCTTCTCGTAAAGTCGGTTCTCTCTATCGCTCTAAACACTTTCTCACACCTGACGCTATTCTCTATCTCTACAAATCTACAATCAGACCATGTATGGAGTATTGTTGTCATATTTTGGCTGGTGAATCTCTGTTCCATTTGAGGGTTCTTGATAAGGTGCAGAAATGTATCTGTAATTTGATTGGTCCCACCCTTTCTTCTTCTCTGCACCCTCTCTCTCTCTGAGACGTGATGTTGCTAGTCTCAGTCTTTTCTGTAAATACTATTATGATATGTGTTTGTCAGAAATATGTGATCTATTCTCTGCTTCTTTTGTTCCAGCTTATTTTACTCGTTTGTCTAGTGGTCTCCATCAATTTGCTGTTTTGATATCTAATTGTAATACAGCTTCCTATTCCAGTAGCTTCTTCCAAGGAACGTCAGGCTTGTGGAACTCTCTTCTTGCTGACTGTTTTTCTCCTACATATAGCCTTGGTCTTTCAAGACTCAGGCCAAAAGGCATCTCATGTATTTCTATAATCATATTTTGTTCTTGTTAGCTCCTTACATCAAGTGGCTTCATGCTTTGTCTGAAGCGATAAAAAAAGAAACCTACCCAAAGGGCAATAGTCCTACAGTTTTTTCTTTTAGTTCTCATTTTTAATGAGATTTAATTAATAGTAAAATGGCAGAATTAGATAATTGTCATTCAACTTGACATAAAATTAATTTTGCTTTTTAAATATTTATTAGAATCACATTTTGTAGTATACTGTTAAAAGAAAATCTTTTCAAGACTTTATAAATAAAATTTCCAAAATAGTTTTCTTCTTAAAATGGAGCTTACATATTTGTTGCATCTTGTACACCAGCAAATATTGTAAAAAGATGAATGCGGTGAATCTTTGAATTCTAAAAAATAAAGACAGTTTTACATTTTTTACGGACGGACGTGGATTCATATTGAATATGTCTAAAAAGAGTTTATAATCTTGAATTCTCAGAAAATCGGTTTTTTCTGGTCTAAAGTATAAGCTCAAAAAAAGAAATTCTCTTTGACTTTTTCGTAATTATTTTTTTTGCTTTATTTGATTTTCTTAAAGAATACATGACAAATATTTTACTTATTATACTTTATTTGATTTTACATGATATTTGATATATATATATATATATATATATATATATATATACATATAAATTTGAGCAATAAAACCGCTTGAAGCACCAAATAAGAAGCAAAATTCCTTAAAAAGTCTTATGTTTTTGGGAATAAATACTTATTCAGAGATAAATATATATATATATATATATATATATATGAAAAGTAAATTAAACACAGGAAGAAAAAATAAAACGAGATATTTTTTAGTGGTTTCCTTCGAATCAAAGAACGTCTTCAAAAAAAACGAAACTGGTTAAAAATCTCTCATTTGCTTTTTGCTTCCTGTTTTCAATTTATTTTTTCTTTTGTCTCTTTCATACATCCTGTCTCCACGGCATTTAATTTAATGACATATTGTGTATCTTGTTCTAATATATATATATATATATATACACAGACATGAAAGCAGTAAATATGCACTCTTATTAATAATGAACATTGATGGATCTAGACAAAATAATATAATTTTCACTCACTGATTAATTGGGCAATCATTCTGTTAACAGTGGAAAGTGGGATCCCGAGGTTTGCAGCGTTTTGACACTGATTATGTCCACCTTCATATTAACCTATAATATTACTCCTCTGAAACTATTTGAATTATAATGATGCTTAGACCGGTTTCATACATAAATGGTGGTATATAATATATATATTTATATCTGAAACACATAAAAGGTCAATTTGTATGAAATAACGATATTTCAAATTTTTACTGCTGCTTCATACAGCTCTATTGCTGGCCGTCAACGAAGGGAGCAGAAAATGTAAACATGTATGGATTTTCATATCGGTATATATATATAGAATTTGATTCTCTTCTTTCCTATGGTAATTCATGGTGGCTGAAGGGTTAAATACCAGGCTGCAGTCTCAAAGGTGACTTTGTGACTGTGTTCGAATCCTTCGACCGGCAGATTGTGTAAACATAAAGCACAAGTGTCTGTAGGTAAAGATTAAATATTTATATAAAAAATATTGTTATAAATATTGTTTCAACAAGGACCAGGTCTCCTTAAAAGAATTAATAAGCTGTATATTTATATGTGTATTTGTATATATATATATATATATATATATATATACACACGGCACAATCACGTTGACACACCGGTTCCCGTTAGATCACCAAAGTTAATTGCCAGTATTAAATGGGTGACCATTTGGAAATACCAGGTGCTGTATGTGCTCTCTGCTTATCTCGGCATTGTTTCCAGTCGTCTTGTATTATTACTTGCCATTGGAATCAAGCAATGCCGACTCAGGAGAGCGGTTGTTGGGGATTGCGCAACCCTTGCATTTACAAATTCACGCGCGGGCAGCCCCTGGTGGGGCACTCATACATCGAAATCGACGGGAGAGTCCATCATCATCATAATGACACACATATACACAATAATATATTATATTATGTATCGTGTATCTTGTTCTAATATCTATGTATATATATATATATATATATATATATATGTATATATATATATGTGTGTGTGTGTGCATATATATATTATGTAATTGTTTTCATTGGTGATAATACCGTTTTTTACTTTTGCTTACTTACTATTTAGAATGTTCACTTCCTAAGTGATACAGATTTATTCAGAGAATTGCCAGACTATTGTCATCAATATCGAAGGTTCGATCCTTGTCTAAGTTAGCCATGCTGATGACGGTTGTGAGCCAGAAACACGTGTCCATGGATTACTTTTATGTAGGTATAAAATTGATAAATATATATATAATGTAAAAAAAGGATCGTTCTAAGTAAACTAATACAAATAATGGATTTAGCTATAATCAAACGATTAAAAATTAACAAAACAATTTTTCTTAAATTATGTAGAAGCCATATAAATCTAATTAGGAGTAAACCCCAAGAAAATAGATTATAGGATTAAAGATATAAATTAAATCCTAGATTTACCTCCCTTACAGCTAACACAATAATAATGGTAATGATAAGAGGGGAATAGTGATGGTGGCGATAGTGAAATAGTAATAAGAGAATTAATGAAAATAACGTAAATTACTATATCCAAAAACAGATATGATAAATGTTACAATAGTAGTAATAAGGCAAATAGGTAGACAGTAAAAATAATAGTAATAATACTTATTATAATAATGAAAATATTAAAGTTGACAATAATAATAATAATAATAATAATATGAATAGTTGGAATAATAATAATAATAATAATATGAATAGTTGGAATAATAATAACAATAATAGCAATAGGTATAATAATAATTGTAACTACCAAATTAATAACAAAAATAATAAATATAGTGAAATGTAGTAAGAATAAAATGGAATTGACGGAGATAAAAAGATAACAATAATAACACTCATAATTGTAATAATTATAAAAATAATAATATCTGGATCGCTATAGTAATAATGATAGTGTCAACAATAATAGTACTTATATCAATAATAACGGTCAATATAGGAATAACAGCTACAATGTTTATCATGATAATAGCAAAAAGAATAAATAATAATGATAATGGTAATCATAACAGCGGTGAGGGTTAGAAGAAAATAGCAAATAACATAGAAATAATAATATTTGATAACAAGAGTAATGGATAATACGGTTATTAATCTATATAACCAAAACTTATCCAAAACACAAAGATGACAACTCTAAATATTGGGGATTAAGTTCATCTAGCGTTTTTAAATAGAAATACATATATTATCTCCCACTCTGACTGTTTAATGACCGGATAATTCTGCCCCCCCCCCTCACCCACCACATGCTTGTCTGTCCTACCAGGCGTTGAGCCGGTGATCAAGTGCAAACTGATGACCTACAGTAAACCAACAAGCCCCTTTTGCCCCCCTCCCATTTCCCTCTTAAAATCTGGCCTCGGTTTGAGATCTTTCAAATTTCGAATTTCTCACTTTTGATTTTTAATTGATTTTAACTCTGCCTTTGACAAGATGCGGTAATACGCATTGGAACGTGGGTTGATTGACGTAAGGCTATAATATTGTTTATCTAATTTCATAAATGCTCTACTTGGTATTGAGCACTCTTGAAAAACTTGATTTTATGTTCACTTTATTAACACATTTGAACTTTATCATTTAATATATATATATGTATATACATATATTTCAATGTTCCTTTATGTAGAACACTCTCTGACTGCTGCTTATAGAAATGCCCACTTACTGACATAAATAAGTTTATTTCGCATGATTTTGCATGACTATTCATGCCTGCCTTATCGGTTAGCGTCGGATTTGGAGTCATAAACAAACAACTCTCATTCTGGGGTTCAAGTCGTGCATGTACATATACATACATACATACATACATATATATATATATATATATATATATATATATATTTATATATAATATATCTAGTGAGTCATACATTTTTGTGCTAATGATCTTTAACATCGGATCTGAATCCCTACATTTTCATAACAGAACTTTTTCATTATTCTAATTTCTAGAAGACTTTGCTCAACATTCATAATTTCCTGGACATGTTACATTTTTGGACATGGTACATTTTTCCATCAGAATTGATACTCTTTGCTCAAAAACTTTGTATATTTTTATATTTCTCTATATTTCTATTTCTATTTTCAAATATGAGCTAACAGTAATATAATTTTACTGTTTAACCTGTCTGATAATCTCTGATAATAAAAGTTTGCATTTTTGAAAATCCATGGGTTAAGGAAAAGAAAAAATGTTTATTTATATATTCTTTGTTTAAACTAATTGATGATTCAATAAATATTGTTTTTTTTCAAATTTTTATACTCATCACGCCTTACATTTGATATATATATATATACACATATGTATGTATGTATGCATGCATGTATGTATATATATATATATGCATGCATGTATGTATATATATATATATGTATGCATGTATATATATATATATATATATATATATATATATATATAACTCTCTCTCGCTCTCTCTCTCTCTCTCTCTCTCTCTCTCTCTCTCTCTATATATATATATATATATATATATATATATATATATATATATACCTACTTTTAAATAACAAATGAGAAAATTCAAATACTATTCCAGTGAAAATTCAAAAAACAAAAATTCATTTTTTCCATTTCCATGACATGAGTCATAAAAACAAATGTACAAATAGAGAATGCAAGCAGGTCATTTTCTCTCTCTCGATCAATTCAGTATTTGCACAATGCAAGACCAGAACGTTTAACTGGGGTCAAGGTTATTTTTTAAATTCATTCCTCTCTGATATGGAATTGTAAAACATTGAATGGCCTTGTGTCAGACTAGGCTGCTCTAATAATGGAATGTTTTAGGTGAAGTCAAATTTGATCCCTGTGGAACTGAAAAGCTGTTTTCAGTTTAAAGAAATCACATGATAGATCCTGATCATGTTATCGCTGGGACAGACTGGTAAGAGATCACAGATGTGTGTCAAGAAAGTTTCAATGAATTTGCAATGTCCCTAGGAATGATGGTAGTGATGTTCTTTGCACCATTTTTACTCTTTCTTTCTCTGTCTGTCTCTATCTTTTTGTCTCTCTCTCTTTGTCTCTCTCTCTTTGTCTCTCTCTCTCTCTCTCTCTCTCTATATATATATATATATATATATATATATATATATATATATATATATATATATAATATTTTTTATGTAATTTTATACCATTTCAATGTGATAAAGGACAGATCAACGTCATTTCATAAAACTTTTTATTCAGCATACAATTTTTCGCCAAACACCAATATATTTGTAAGATGCTTCTGTGCATTTATTTCTTAGTGTGATTATCTTCAGTGCTAATTTTACAAAACAATTAAACCGCAAAAAAAATATAACCTGAAAAACTAGGCGATCAAAGCCTAAATTACAATCAGTAGTATTTATCAACATTATATATATTTATATTTTAAAATAAATATCAATTATATTTACCTACCGACATCGACGAAATGTTATGTCTTTTGGAAATGTGAAAAAAATAAAATAAAATAAACACATGGTTATTTGAATATAAAATTAACCTGACTTATATATGCTCTTTTATTACTGATTGACAATCATCGAGCTGAATCTTTTAAAGAGACTGCAAAATAAAAAGGCACTGATAGTATATGCTAATACATATATTGTCATAAATAATTACATATATATGTATATATATAATTTAATATTTATTTATGAATATTATTATAAAAAGCCCCTTTTAAAAAATTAAGGTTGCGCACTTGTTAGGAGATATTAAAAAATAGACATTCACTTAAGCTACAAAGCAAGGCTCCGATTAGTTTCGTTGAGTTCTATAGATTGTCTTGATGTTTATCGCTCGCCGCAATTGCTTTTATCTTAATTTCTCTGTATCACATAAAAATTTTCTATTGCCGAGAGGATAGTGAGAGCGTGTGGAGCCAAAGGTGTCATTGTGAACCGGGTTTGTGTCTTGTGACCATTTGAAATTATCTCTCCCCTGCACTGATGAGAGCATAAGCTCGAAACGACGTCGGCTGTAGGTAAATATAATTTATTATATTTATTTATGAATATTATATATCATTGTAATGGTCTCTTACTAGAAAGCATGGGATATTTGAATTTTAAAAAAAACGTTGGAAGCCGGAAAATGAATATTTTTTCAATAAATGTTTACTTATTTAAAGTCCCAGATCTATTTATGCAATATCGTTTTAATCAGGGGTGTAAGACATTTTTTCTTGTTTAGCGAGATGTTTATCGCTAGTAGAAAGTAAAACCCATAAGTTGTTAAATCGGTAGTAGTTAAAATGTCGATGTCCGTAGGAAAATATGCGGAGACATGCGTTTTCAGATAAGACTATGTAGTTGATAAGACTAGAAAGCATTGAATATTTGAATTTAAAAAACGGTTGGAAGCCGGGCAATGCACTTATTTTGTTTTTAATAAATAGTTATTTATTTAAAAGTCCCAAATTGTCTATGCAGTATCGTCTTCATTAAGAATGTAAGACATTTTTTTCTTTTTTTTTCTTTTTTTTCTTTTTTACATGTTTATCGCTAGTTTACAGAAACATCCGTAAGTTGTTGAATTAGTATTAGTTCATCAACGAGAGAGAGAGTTGTAAAAGAAAGAAATTGTCTATTTACTCATATAAATCGTTTTTTTTTTATAAGGGGAAAATGCAGCTCTTCGAGTGGAAACAAAAATGATTGTCACACCAGCACTCCCTCCACGACAGACAAAAACACTCGCCTGAAAGGAAGTAATGTCATATATATATAAAATGAACGTCTATAGGAAGCAAAACTACTGGACAGATTTTTATGAGATATGGAACATAGATAGTCGACGTACGAGAGAGTGTAATCAGCTATGTTTGATTTATTTTTAAGAGAAGCAACGGAGGAGAAGCCTCCATTGTCATAAATGTATCTAAAAATCTCTATTTTTTTACATTTCATTAAACTTAAATCGTTTTATCAGGTGGCTGTGAAGCAAAATCAACAAATAAATTAAATAGATTTATTAATTCAGACAAAAAATTTTGAAGAATATTATCTTTACTCCTTATTGCATTTGAAGCTACAGAGTAGCGACAGAGAATGTTGTTTTTACATACAAACTCCTGATTGGACAAACACTTTAATCAGCAGTTCATTTCAGCCAGTTACGGACGCAAGAATCTTCACTTCGAATTCCAGCACGTACTAAAAAACTAGTATGTTAGAGGTTCTTTTTGGGGCCCTTTTTAAGAGAGAGAGATATATATGTGATAGGTGAACTAGCCAAGATGTGGCAACTATACTCCATGCATGGGCAAAGGGTGGTTTTGTAAATATATATATATATATGATACTGGCAGGTGCGAGAAGTTTTTTAGCCCGGTAGACTGACCCCACTTTCTTTGCAGCAAACTTGGCAGTATGTCTAATATCATTGTTGTGAATGTTGCTAATATTATTAGTACTATTAATGAAGTTGGTATTTTTTTCTTTTACACTTCCTTTTCAACGTTCGCTTTTGAGAAATTACTTGTGGGACTGGCAACTCGAACGTGTCAAAGACAACGTCTATTAATTCGTCTTCTGTAGTTTTGTTATCTACAGTATTGGAATATATTTGTCTGATTTGGTTTAAATGTCTCTTATGAGTAAATTTTGGCCATTTTACCATATAATTCTTTTCTCTACAATCCTTTTTTCCCAAAATGAATTATTCTTAAGCATTCGAAAAAGAACATTTTCTTCCCCTTTGACATTTATTTTTTGTTTCAGTTTCTGATGAGTCTGTAACAGTCTGTTAAAAATCGTCTTGATCTTTCTTGCAAACGGAGCTTCCACTAATGACATGCAAGATAGAATCTTATCATTCAGGGTGATTCTATACACTTGTAGAAAATACTGTATAGCTTTCTCTGTGGGAGTACTCATCGCTTTTTGAACGCTTTTAAAAATATCAACAAATCGCTCGGCTAGACCGTTGCTTATTGCATGATACGGCGCGATTGTGAGGTGTTTCACCAAAACACGACTGACAAAACATTCTGAATTCACTTGACGTTAACTGAGTACCGTTATTAGGTACTACACAATCCACGACTACAAAACCTGCGAGCAAATCATGCCGAAACCCAATTGTTGTGTTTTACACTTAAGTATCTCTGATCATTTAGTGAAGTAATCCACTACAGTTACATAATAGAACCCATTGAATGCCCCATTAAAGTCAATATGGAAACTCGACCACAGTCGGTCCGTTTTAGGCCATGTTTGATGCGTTTCTGCGCAGCCTTTACATGATTTAACTGTATTCTCGATACTTGATCCATGTTCATCCACTAGACGTCACTTTGCATAAGACTCTTCATCCGTGATATGCCTGGATACCCAACATTAGTGTTGTGATATGTAGTTCTCGAATCCCTTGTCGCCAGTGTTGTGACATTGCAGGTCGGTAATTATCCAGAAAAACACTGTGGTATAGTTAACAAAAGTGTATTAAGAAGAGTATGTTAGAAAAGTACACGTCAGAATTCTGGAGCCATAACTGCCACTAATAGCAGCATTTATTTCGTTCTCAGTGCAGGAAGATGTGACACAAGGTCAGAAGGTGGGAAGAGTCAAGCCAGCGCCCCTAAAGAAGAAGCACTCTTACCTTTTCAAAATTGCCTGGTCAGCCCCATCGGCATTCTTCGGTCGGGGCACCTCTGTCAGTAATAAACTAACTCCACTCAAAGAGGGGATACAAGGCTTGGGAGGGTGCATCTCATATGACTACCCAACTGCAACGATGTATAATCGTAACTGGGTAAGTCCATTTATTCCGTAAATAGGTAGATCAGCTTACACCATAATAATAATATTTGGGTCGGGAGAAATAAGTGATTCTAAAAAAATCTTGCTAAAATAAACAAAAGAAAATTTAACTTAGGCTTCGGTCAATAAGGTTATAGAAAACAAATGTGTTTTAAAAGTGAATCAAAATTAAGAATGTTTTAAAATATATTTACAAAACTGAAATAATTTATAATGCGGACAGCCCTTACATGTGTTTACTTTATTTTCTTTTAAATTTAATCCTGCTCTGTTAAAAAGTACATTGAGCTATTTACTTGGAATCCCGTTGAAGCCATTCAACTCTGCACACAATATATATATATATATATATATATATATATATATATATATATATAATATACAGTTATTTTCTAAACTAATGAACGAATCATTATGAATTTTGGAATATATATACTAGGCATATTATTATTTTTGTAATTACTAACATTTCGGGTGTACATATATGTGCATATATATAAGTTGTTTGTTAAAAATCTTTATAAACAGATTATTATGATTTTGGCAATATATTCTCGGCAAACTGGTGAGTAACATAGGCGTATTATATTTTTGTATACTTTATCATTTCGTATCCACTCCCAAAACACTTTTGAAATTAATTAGATACAAAAAATTATTAGGGAAAAGAATTGCTCTACATCAAATTTTGAGTTATATTATGTAATACATTTTTAAAAGGATCGGTGCACGTGTGTGAGCATCAATAATATGTATGTACTGGGTAAAATCCTATACTATTGAACTTATAATGAATTATGGAATATGTATTCGAGGCAACAGGGTGAGAAATGGAGAGAACACTTTTTTGTAAACTTTATCATTTAGGGTTGAGGGATACCACAAAAACCGTACCATATCCCCAAAGAAAGAAAAAAACATTAAAATCTAAAACTATTGCTTATATCCGTCCTAGGACGGATATTTTACTAGTATATATATATATATATATATATATATATTCATTGAACATCACTTTTTCTTTGTCCAGGTGTCAGATGGTGTTTAATATTATGCGAGCTTACTCTCCAGTTCTCACTGTTCAGCAGGTCAACTCTATCCAAATTCTACTCTGTACGGTTAATTACTTGCTTCCAAGTTTTCCTTGGCCAGCCAACCATTTTGCAATTCAAGACAGCCAGGCTTCTTTAACGATTTATCGAAGAGGATAAACATTCCACATGACCGTACAAGTGTAACCGATTCGTTCTTAGGATAACCTCCATGCTGGACAAATGTAGTGTTTTCAGCAAATTATGACATAATGTGTTTATAGAATTAAACTAACACTTACCGGCATAAGGGCCTCAACTGGCATCCATCTCATGCTTGTTCGAATGAATGAACATTTATACACTAAAATGGCCACTTGTGAATCTCAGCCAATCAGAACACAGAGAATGGACTTTCCCTTCTGAGCATAATGGAACATTCTAGCCTTGTTATAAACAGGCATTATCTTGCTGCTCAACAGTCTGACTTATCTTGCTGTTCAACTGGTCGTACAGTTGAGCCTTAAGTATCGACTCGATAGTGTTGAATTTGGTCAGATTTCATATTGCAGATCAATTTAATCTGTCATTGTGATGCAGTTGGGTGAAAGATGAATAGGTGACATTACTATACAATTTACCCCGGGTGTAGAGGGGGGCAACTTTCAATGTAATCAGAGGCAACAGCTCACGAAAATTCGCCCATGTTGCCTTCATCATTGTGATTGTGCAAAAAAAAAACCCTAAAAAGCCTGCACACAACAGCATCTTTTAAAACGGGTCGGTGTCCATATATGCAAATTACTGACACCTACAAAAACCCCAAAAACACTTTAAAACAAACGATAGTATACTCTCCGGAATGTTTCGCCACATGATTGATAACAGAACTGATGCCCACGGAGCAGTTATTCCATTGTAACAAGACTTGTTTATACATGTGTTGATACACATGTTATACTGAAGTGCTTGTAAAAGGCATCTTAAGGGTTGTATGTTTTTGCAGAGAGGTTTCGTCTTCCTCCCACACACAGTGCCTGGTATTTCCAAATAGTCACCCATCTGGCACTGGCCAAGCTCAACATTGCTTAACTCGGGTGATCGAACGAGAACAGATCTGTCAACTTGATTAGGACGTATGCACTTTAGACCTCTTGAAAATGAATAATTGAAAAAAAAAAGCATCACATGCGGTTTGGATCTGGTAAGTGTGAATCTTTATCATCATAGAGATTGAGGGTGTCATTGTATTATAGATGTGTACTGCGAAGGTATAGTAGCTAGTATGAGTATTTATTAAAATATCACTATGCTTAAAGTACCAAGTACATTTCAGAGTGAATTAATGCTAGTCACTCTTTGAGAGCTGGACTCTGAATACTAATATGACCATTCATTTAGTCTACTGCTCCTGGCAGCAAATTGTGATTGGTGCTTGAGAATTCTTCTGTATATTTTAACGGAAGATATTACAAGATGTAAATAACTTCTTTTCTTAAATGGTTCATCTTGTTCACCCTCTCTTGCTCTTTGTCTCTACCCCTCTCTCTTCCTCTCTCTCTCTCTTTCTCTTGATCTGTCTCTATAAATCTTGTATTGATCTCTTGTCTTTGCTTCTCAGATGAAATATTACAATTTTTCTTTCACTTAATATGACTAATATAACCCATCTTTGTCAGGTTGACTACGAGGACTTTTATCAATGCATACTCTGGCTTTCTACAAGGTTTATTCTGGGATCTGTTGTGTTGTCATAGATCATCATCATCATCATCATCATCATCATCGACTGATCGTCTGGTTTACATGCTGGCATGTGTTAGACGTCTTTAAAAAATTGACTTCCAAACTAACCTATCTCTGGCCAGGTTTAATTTACCCATCGTTCTCTCATGTCCATTTTTATCCCTTCCTCCCATGTTTTCCTTGGCGTTTTCCTGTGAAATGAACCTGTTACCTCAACTGTTCCACATCTATTAACCTTAGAACTCTGATCATTCTTTCAACGTGGCCATACTATTGGAGTCTCCTGTTCTGCATACATCTCACTATACTGTCTAGATAAAATCTTCCCCTGAGCTCATCAGAACTAAGCAAGTCTTTAAGACTAACATTACACATCCGTCATATCATTCTCATATCATTTCTCTCCATACAACGCATTTACTCAAACCTCACTGACCAGTGTTCACTTCCATACATCATCACACAATGTACACATACCTGATAAACTTTTCTCTTGGTCGACAGTGGTATCGCTGTGCTAGTTAGTAATGGAATCTCTTATCCTATTCAGAATGTTTTTCTTTTCTTAATCCTGATGCTTTTTCGTTTTATCTACCTATTCATTAATCTTGCTTCAGTTCTCATACATTTTAAACACACATTCTATTCGGTTATCTTTCAGGAGTAAGAAAAAAGAAGCACATACGTATTTTGTATGACTTTAGCTACTTTATTCAGAATTTTAAAGAAACAAACAAAAACAAACTGCTGATATATAGATATAATTATCTTTTAATTCGGTAGAATAAAAAAATTTATGACAAAATTTATGGCACAATTAATATATCGTAATCATGTTCCAAAAGTTTCAACACTAACAATATTTATCCATGTGTACACGTATTTCAGAAATCCAATTTATTATCACTTTTACAACAGTTTAGAAAACTTGATAATTTTATGATTTTACTTTTCGGTACATACATTTTTTTATCAATTCCGATACAGGCAACATCCTATGGAAATGCTCTTCATACTTTTAAACACACAAAAAAAATAATCTCCAGGAGGATGGAAATGGTGAAAAAGAAAAATTCCATAATGACAGGATAAACAAGTGAGTTCAATAAAAAGTGCAGTAGAACTTTTCGGGCATACTGTGTGAACTATTACTTAGGCTTAAGTTAAGTATTAATTTAAATGGCTCCTAATGCATGGCACACATATTTAAACGTCTATTTTGAGGTGAAAGAATAAACTGCAGTGGAACATTTCGTGCATACTGTGTGGAATATTTCTTAGTCTAAACTTAAGTATTAATTTAGGTAGCTCTTAACGCATGGCGCCAATATTTTAACGTCTATTTTTTTAAAGGTGTGAAAGTGTATTTTTTTAGCTTCGTACTTGATAAAATATAATTTCTGTATTAAGATTCTTATCCAATCAACAGTTGATATTTTTACAAAAGAATATTCGTTCGCTTCTGCTGATTGAAGAAGGTTCCACACAAAGTACAATTTTTCTTATTTTGTGGGTCATTATTGAGTCTTACTATAGGCATAGAATAGAATAAACTCTTCTACCAATCTACCTCCATAGATTAAATAAAGTTCCAAATTTTGTATAAGTTCCCGAGTTTTATAAAACGATTCTTAAGTTAAACTAAAAAATTGTTAAGTTCGAAAAGATGTACCTGAAGAAGGTCGGGGTTATATCGGCCAAAACCTTGTGAAAATAAAAACCAAGATAAGAATATTAATCAAAATAATTCTTATAACTTAATCTACCAGACTATAATATACACAACTAAAAATACTACGTTGTGGAACTAGTTGAAACATCATAAATGATATAATAATCACAATAATAAAACATAGATATAATACATCGGTAGCAAAATATTTTAATATATATTCAATATATTTATATGATAAAATATCGCAACTAAAGACATTATAGAGAAATAACTAACCACTTCATATGCTAAACTGTTTCGTTAAGCAATTAGCTTAAGTCTTCATGCGTATTTCCAGAAATTATTCAATTGTTTTGCATCCTTTCAGAATGTGTTATATTTTATCCGGAAAATCCAACTCTCATAAATAAAACTTCAAAAAGAAAGTAGCTACATTTTCCACCCAGTTCAAATTATCTACTATAACTGCTACTCAAATCACCGGGTTTTTTGTTTATAGAAGGGAAATTCTGTTAATGCACTGCTACAATCCTAATTCAGGGAATATGATTCGATAATTCCGGCTGCTTGAAACTTATATACTTCGGGTTACCGGATTACGTTTAAATAACCACATAGTTGTAGGCAATATTTCCGAGCACATTTTTGACGTTGGTCCTTTTTATTTTCCTTCATGTCTACTTATAGCTACTACTAAGCGATTATATCCTGAAACATGCAATTTTAGAATTACACAGAAGGTCGATTTTTCGTGAGTGGAAGATATGCCTACCAAAACTAAACAAACATTCCCATAGTCTAGAAGGATTTCTTGATACGATACTTAAAAAAACAGTGCCTTAGTATAAAAAGAATTGCTTCTTTCTTCTTCTCTGACTGAAAACAAAATAGATAACGTCTTTACGCAAATAGGTCCCAAACAGCAGTGAAAAATATCCACTACAAAGGAATTAAAATTAAAAAAATATTTCCGATTTTAGACTGTGGGATTACTTTTTAAAAATACTTCTCTTCTTTAAATACGGCAGAGATTAATGAATGCTGCCTCAGTCTAAAAGGGTTTCTTTTTAAGCAAAATAAAAACAATTTATTAGTTACAACTATACTTTCACTACAATTTACAATTGAGTTTTAAACAAACCATAAAGCATTTGTCATAATCAAAACAATGTTTCCTTAGTCTAGAAGGATGTGTCGCAGAAGTTCTCAATAACGTACCAAGAACAGAACATATGACCTATAGTAGCAGAACACTAACATACATTACATGTCTTCCTTAACGCAAATAGCTGACAGGTGTTTATTAAGAAACCAATACTAATTTTTCTATTTCTCTGGTCACAGCCGGGACACGGGTCTTGCTATATATATATATATATATATATATATATATATATATATATATATATATATTTGTCTTTTATACTTATTTTGTTTTCGTAGTTTTGAATTTTGTACAAAGCCATTGGTGATTTACATAGACCTTAATTACGCCTCCTTGAGACTCACGTCACATATTCCAGCACCAAATTATTCTTTTTCAGGTTCAACAGACTTCTAGAGTGGACGCGGTTTTATCAGCTCACTGCTAGTGCTAATTACATAAGTGCTTGCATCCTTGAAATTATCCTGAAATATTTTACACAGAGGTTCGTTCGTTGGCGCATTTGCTAAATTTTAAATCTTTTAAACTGCCGGAAGCTGTTTGTATAGATTGCTAATTGTGAGTACAATCCGTTATATTTATTACTAGCAGGACTCGTGTCCCAGTGTTGCCTGAGAGAATATAAAAGAATGATTTAACTATAAAAATATCTGCATAAAAGGAATTTAAAAAGGAAATTAAATATTTTAGTTTTTATATAAATTTAATGACAAATGAGCACCCACTTCCAGACCATTTAGCGGTAATATGGAGACGTGTACCCAAATTTTCTTTACAATATTTTAGGGAAATAAAAATTTGTGCTAGTTGGAAGTATATGTATGTTAATTAAGCTTATATTTTTTTTGGGGGGGTGGGGGGGGGTATTTTCCTACAATAAAATGAAGTGTGGAAACAATTTTTAATGTTTTAGAATACATTTTTTCTTCCCCCCCCCTCTTTTTGTGTGGAGGGGGGTATTTTTTGCGCTTTTTCGAAATAAGTATCCAGAGATTTGTAGTCTTGGTGTTTGCAGTTTTGACTTTTCGGAGAAAGCTGAATCAAGTTCTGATGCTTCTACAAAATACGTACCGAACTAAACCGCCTTTGTAAACTAAAACTAAAACTTAGTTTAGGGTTAGATTAAGGTTAGGGTTTGATTAGGTGAGGATAAAAATTAAAAACAGTTCAGTTCATATTGTGTAGATTGTTCGGTGAAGTTGATTAACGTTCGTTATCGTCACTTTTATTTAGTCATCATGGTAGATTTTTTTGTCAAGTGGTCGCTAATTTCAGAATTAACCCCCCCCCCCCCACAATCTAATAAACTTAAAGCTTTTTAAAAAGTACCCCAACCCTCATATTTAAAATAGAAAAAAAAACTAATTTGGACGAGTAAAAAAAAAAAAAAAATACCACCACCCCAATTTTCTCGTTCCAAAATTGAGAAACCATTCATTTATACATCTGGATTTATCGCGAACTAGGCAGGAAGTGGGTTCTCATTTTATGTTAAATTTTTATAGGAAAGTGATCCCCCCACCTTAAAATCTAAATTATTTAAGTTTTTTGTTAATTCCTATTTTGCAGATTTGTTAAAGGCTGTTTACATGTAATCACAAATAAAAGTAGAATTTGAAGTTTTGAGGGGGTAAACTATTCCGGGTGATTAACCGTAGATTTATTTACATAAATTTAATCCTATTTAAATCACGTAAATTACTGACAGTGGATTTCTTTTTCATAAGTAATACTCTAATAGTTATTTTTTAAAGTTAAATCATTCTTTTATATTTCACCAGGGCAACGCTGGAACACGGGCCCTGCTAGTATTATATATTTATCATTATAATATATCGATATCAAATTATTTCTGGGAACTTAAAGATAATGGAAAATCCCCAGTAATCCACTGAAATATTTTTAAATCGGCAAAGGTATGCAGATTTTTGGATGACCTATGTCGGTTGTGTTTTAGTGAAAACACTAGAAATTTTAAATCTACACATTATGTCAGAGAATTTGTTGAAATCTCTAAATTGGGCCAGTATACAGTTTATTATAAGGACGAATCGGTTATACTAGTACGGCCATGTAAAGCGTTCATCCTCCTGAATGAAATGTTGTAGGAGAATTATCAATTTTGCATTTGATCCCCCTGGAGGACTAACCAGAGATTTCCTGTAAAACCTGGTTCAAAGTTTTCTACATTCATGGTCATATGAATCAATTCTGAGAAAATGATAAATCTAACGAAATCAAATCAAATCAAATCAAATTCATTGACAAAAATAGCAACGCGAAACAAGCGATGTAAAAGGACAGTTAGAAGATGTGCACACCTATATAACGTCTGAATGTTTGTCCAAGTCGACTTTAAACCTACATATGATAGACATCGTAACTACATCCTCTGGTAGGCTGTTACACAAAGCAGAAACATGGAGAGAGAATGCTGCCTTTCTTCAAATGAGAGGAAAGTGGCTATAGTACATCTTTTGCTGGGTCCCATGGAGACAATGACTTGACCCTGTGGTAAAAAAAACTAATCAAAAGGTATATTTAAATTCTGGTTGATGATATCTTATGCCAGAAACGCGTCCCCTCACATGCTCCACTGCTCAAGTGAGGGATAAGTATCTAAAGATTAGTGACCATGATGCATCCAGCCATGCTTTGAACTGTTTGGTTGTCTGCAGGCTGACTACGGCTTTTAGCAGCCTGTTTCGTCTAAATTTCTATGAAGCCCCTATGCAGAGCTGGAGTGAAGAAGAGGAGGTCATGAGGCACAATGTAGTTCCCACACATAATGTGAAAGGCAAACACAATTTTTTCACGCATCTGCCTATGCTCCAGCAAGTAGAGGTTGAAGGACATCAATAGTTGTTCATCAAACTTTGTATGAAGTCCATGAACCATCCGCATTGCATTTCTTTGAACTCGCTCTAGGTGTTGGATATCCAGAACGAAATAGGAGGATGATACCATATTCCAGAATGGTCGCACCAATGATATGTATAGCAACAGGAAGATTTCAGCTGTCATAGTGGCAAAGGAGTGGTAGATGTGAAAAAGCACATCGCAGACCTTCTTTGCCACCTGAATGCATTGGGCAGTGTGAGTAAAGGGGGATTAGACCATGGTCCATCCCAGAATCAATCAGCGAGTTTCGAAATCAAATGACATGTTGGGTGAAGAACCGACTAAAAGGTGGTTTTATTTGTTGAAATTGAGACAAATCTAATAGGTTTGACCATTTCCAGACTTGATAGAGCCATCTACGGATATCTTCAAAGTCATTTCTGAGAGCAATGAACTCAACGCTATCGACAAAAAGAAGAACCTGCTGAAAGATTCTCTCTAGAATAATGTACAGTAAAAAAGCAGAAGTCTTTTCCAGGTTATATTAAGGAAATAATAAACTCATAAAATACTTAGTTAGCTTCTGATATAAATACAAAACTATAACTTTAGAAACAATTGTTTTTTAAAAGAAACCTTAAAATAAACGATAATAATTGAAAATCATTGGTGATCAAGATCTTTCGAACTCTCGCTATTCCGAGCTGAAGCACGTGGTTCAATGGGGAAAAGTTGCTTGTTACTTTTAACATCTCTGATCCGTTCAGATCCTTATTTTGCCTCAGTTGAAATGAGTTGCTTTGATAAGGTCCTAGGAATGACTTTCACTCCAGACCTGAAATGGATGACTTACATAAAATCTGGTGTTAAGGGCGCTGGAAAAATGGTTAGATCATTTTACCTCTCTAGAAAGTACCTGACTCCTGACAAAATCCTCTATGTGTATACGAATAAGATCTATCGTAAAATAGAGTACTTCTGCCACATTTGAAGATGTGCTACTCAAAGCATTCTTTCTTGCCTTGACAGAGTACAAAATCGACTTTACAATCTAGTTTGGGATAATCTCTTCTTTTTCCCTACAGCCTCTTTCTCAGAAAGGAGACATTGCTAGTGTTTTTCTATATCGTTATTTCAATGGAAGCTACTCGACTGCGCTCCAAGCTCTTGTTCCTCCCTATAAAACGTTCACAGCAAAAACTCGTCCTACTACTAAAAAACTTTCCTTCTTCTTCTGTTCATGGAAATTCTGTTTGATTCAGGTAAACAGTTTCTTTCAAAGAACTTATCATCTGTGGAACAACATTGCAACGGGTTTGATTCAGGTAAACAGAGTTTCTTTCCAAGAACTTATCATCTGTGGAACAACATTGCAACGGGTCTGATTCTCTGACAAACACTTGTTGAGCCGTCTGCTTAAGTAATCAATTTTTTTCTATCCCATTCATAATTTTCAATCCTTCATCATCAAACTTGGAAATGTTTGAACCCTCAATTCTGTTCTGAGTATAATAGCCAATTGTGGTCATCTAATCATATACAATAAATTGTTTTAGCATAAAATTAACCCAAAACGGTTGATATGCCCTAAAACAGAAAAATGTTACAATACAAGCTTGTTTAGTTATTTTATTTTCGCCTGTAGTTAAATAATTATCGCCAGCCCTGTATAAATAGATCTACATAATATTAAGCATGAGTGTACGTTTATATACTTGTATGCACAGGATTCAATTAATTAACTGATCATTATGAATTTTGGAACATAGCTGTAAGGCCTACGGAGTCCAAATGTGGGCCATATTCATTTGAATTTAGTTTTATGTAAAGGGTATAAAAATGGGAGTGAAAGTCCTTTGTAAAAATTCAGATACGCCCCAAATTTGTGAAATTTTAACAATAGGTATGAGACATCAATTAATAAATTTCCCTAACTTTCAGTTTCTTTTGGATATTTTAAAGGGTTTTTAGGGGCCATAATATAGGCAGTACCTATCATTTGAAAATTCAAATATATTGGATTTGCATTCAATTTGATCTATAGTCCAATTAAGCAAGATTCCCTGAATTTTAATTCCTTCTGAAGACCCTGTAATCTTAAGCCTTAAATTTTACACATTTTCCAAAATCAAAATAATATAATGGATTTTGATCAAAATTGGAATAAGGATTCTAGGCATAAGATTTAGTGAGTTATATCTTGATTTTAATTTTCATAAGGAGACATAAAAGCAGTGCAAAGCTGTCTGTCAGGGAATTAATTTTACCCGTTCTGGGACGGTTATTCTTCTAGTATATATATATGTGTGTAAGGATACATACAACCATTATGTTTCTTTCTTTATCGTTCTCGCCTCTCTTTATCTATCTCAAGGTGCTTTCTATATATATATAAATATATATTTAATCATACCAATAAGTTAATACTAATGCTATTTGTATCAATAGCTACAGGTATGTTGTAGTAATCATTATGAGGACAGAGATTTCTGTCGCCTCAGCTCAGAAAGTATATAAATCTGAAGAACAATGCAACGAGATTAGTCTTTGACTTATTGAAATTGTGCCTATTTCATTCAAAACAAAACTAATTCAACAATGAACAATATGCTTGCCTCAGTGATTAACATTTTATGGCTTCACTATTTTGAGTCATCTAATAAAGTTTGAATGGTAATATCTTTTTGTTTTCTTTATTATTATAAGTTTGTTATTATGCCTCTTTGGACGCATCTTCCTTTGTCACTATCTTCTCTAACCCTTACAATAATTGCACAACACATTTATATCATTAATACCACTAGCAAAAATATGCAACAATGCTTTTGATTGTATATCATTAATGCCATTCCCTCCTTCAAAAAAAAAAGGAGGAAGTAATGTCTGGGAAGGTGGTATCATGACGAACTAACATATACCACACTGCCACCCACCACACACAAAGGAGAAGGTAATGCCTGGGAGGACAGTATCATGGCAAACGAGCATATACTACACTGTTCCTCAAAAAGAGGAGTGAATTCCTGAGAGGGTGGTATCATGACGAACGAACAAACATATACTACACTGCCCCTCACATACATACACAAATAAGGAGGTAATGCCTGGGAGGATGGTATCATGGCGAACGAGCATATACTACAATCACTTACCGAAGAAAGAGGGTGGTATAGCTCATTTGCACACTGATCAGCAGGGAGTGAGAAGGTTTCACTCCATGGAGCGTCGCTGATGTGATCTAGCTTTTGGAAGAGTTTTTAAGGTGATAAGTATCATTACCACAGCGTGATAAGAGTTTTCGAGCGGGCTATGGGCATTCAGCCACACAATCCTCGAGTAGTGAGGTCAAGAACAGGTCGAAAAGTGATGTTGTCTTGTCTGCACGATCCGGAAGGCGGGTCGGAAAAGTGACAGCCTGTAAGAGGTCGTGAACTGAGGAGAAATTAAGAGTTCCAAGCTGCATCACTAACGCTGGAAAATCCCAACCAGTCACGGTGGTGTGCATTAAAATCTTCAAATACATGTATTTGGGCATTAGAGTCGAGTAAGAGTGCTCTATCTAAGCTTTCAGAGACAGAGTCAAGTAGTGAACAGTCCTGGGTCAAAGGCGAACGATATAAGAAATATAAGTAACTAACTCTGTGATGTAAAGTACATCTAAAGCACATGTAGGCTTGGTCATCTGATTCTAACTAATGTTCTTTAGTCAAGGGAAGGGTGTTCCGAACATAAACTCCTAGCCAATGCATATGTTTGTCAGAGTCCATACGGTAGAGTGGAAGTTAATCAGTCATGTCAAAGTGGTGAGAGGAGATTGAGCATTGAAGGTTCGTTTCACTTAGTGCTAGAAAAGTTTCTACGTCGTTAATGTTGGTTCTAAGTCCGCGGATATTTGTGAATGCGAGCCTCAAAGGCGGAGAAGAAGGTATTTTTTGTTGGGTATCTAGTTTACGTTTGGTTTTCTTATTTTGTAAATTCATGTTTGTTTTGATATAGAGTGGGGAGGGCAAAGTGGATGCTTGTTTGGCGCCAATAAGCTCACACAACCAGTACATTAGTCGTGACTTGGTCCATGGAGGTTGTGGCAGCTGGAAATCCTGCCAGGGATAACTGTAGGGTCCCGTTCTATGCGCGAAATGGCACATACAGTTACCCACGATATTATGCAACTGTTGATGGAGCAGCCGTTCTTAGCGCTACCTAAGAGTTAGGGCTCCTAACTACCAGTCGAAAACAGCAGCCAGACAAGCTGTCTAACCTGTACCCTCAAATTGTCGGAATAAGAGTGACCCAGACTAGTCATGTAGGATTTAATGATAAAAATAAATTCCTCAAGTTTCCCAGATAGAGAGAAAGATTGATGCCGTTCATTGTCCTAGTCAGGAAACAAAGCCAATCACTAGGCGTCTTTAGAGGTTGTCGATCAGGACTAAGGAGGCCTCCCGCCCCAACGGTTTGCTGCCAAGACGTAAGTGGTTAGGTTTTATTGTCAGGGTTTTTCTTTCTCTTAGATGGATGACCTGACAAGGTCTACAGGTCCAACATTTTGAGAGAGGATAGCCTGTGCCCGTGTACTAGTCGGGTATTTCCGAGCCCCCGCAGGTAAAAAAAAACAAAACATTTCTTTTTTATCCACATATGCGTACATACACACATACATATATATATATGCATATGTATATATGTAGATATAAGTTCACTGTACACTTATCATAGGGAACAAAACGTGAAGATATATTTCCCTCTCACAAGTTAGAACAGATAAGAGATGGACAGCCAGTAGGGTAACATCTAGGAAAAACTTGTTAACTCTTTATAAAATGAAAGCTACGAGAAAAAATAGGTAAATTCAAACTCAAAATTAAATTAAAAAGCACAAGGTACATACAAGTAAATATAGTAACATTGTCTTAAATTTTACTAATTCTAACCGAGACAGACGAAAGAACAGACACTATACTCCACCAAAACACTTCAGTACCATCACAATCAACACAAAATGGAGGGGATAATTCCTGAGAAGATGGTATCATGACAACTGAACAGATACTACACGCCCCCACCCTGCAAAGGAAGATATAATACCTGGGAGGATTGTATCATGACGGACGAACATATAGTATACTCCCCAAAAGGTGGAGGTAATGCTTGGAGGATGGTATGACGAATGAGTATGTGCTACACTACCACTCAAAATGGAGAGGTAATGCCTGGTGGATGGTCTCATGACACCGAGACACACACTACACTACGCCCCCTTGAATTGAGCATTGAAATATAGTGCATTCATCTGAAATAGTATAGTAAACTGAATTGAGTATTAAAAGATAGTAGATTAGTGCAACTTAATAGAAATAATAGTAAAGTTTCGGTTCCAGACACAGAGATGCAAAATCTCCATTAGTAATAGATATCAATATACAGATCAAATTATCTTAATATTCCAAAAAGTCTGCTTTAATTACACTTATTTTACCATTATTTTGGAACTCATCTGAAGGATGAATTGTATCAAAGGATGAATAGCAGCATTTGCAACATTTGAAAAAAATAAAGCTTATTTTGTGATGTGATCCATTTGTAAGTAAATATATATATATATATATATTTCTATTTTGATAATAATCATTCATTTTAATCTGCTCTTCCCCTGACTCTTTAACCTCTTCTCTTTCAATTACTTACATCATTCGCCCCCTTCCACCACGTATCTTATTAGCTATTCCTCCCATTATCTAAAAGATCCATGTACAGATGAAAAGCCTGCACGGTGACAAGCAAGAAAGATCAGAATTTTAGTAGTGTATATATATTATTATTATTTTATGTATCCACATAAAATTTTATAAGGATATATAATATTTTATGTATCGCTTTTCAGTATTTACTTCAACAGTGTTCAATACATAAGTAGAGCTAGGTAGTAAGTTATGAAAATGCCATAAATATATTTTCATAATTTACTATATATATATATATATATATATATATATATATATATATATATATATATAAAATGGGGATAAGATGATCCAACGCAATGGAAAATTAAAAAGGAAAGCCAAAAACTATATTATTTATGTATTCATTAATGCTTTGTCTTTATTGTAGACTTCCTCAGGATGCAGGAAAATCATACAGTTATTAATTTTGATTTGCCTGAAATTGTCCGAGTTTCGGCATAGCTGTGGATGATGAAGGTAAAATATGAAAACCGCGATTTAGGTTAATCCTTTATCAGCAGCAGTCTATATAGTTCAAGGGGAAAAGAGTAAATGGGGTGAAAGCTTGAAGTTATTAATTCTCATATCTATTTTTTAGCTTTGGGAGCATGTCTGGATCAAAATATGTCAAAGCCGAGCTTGGCCGATAGTGGATGTGAGGGTGAGGGCGGAAGTCTAAACTTATTGTCATGCTTCGACTTAAAAAGGAAAAAAGAAAGAAAAAGAAAAACAATTATATTTTTTTATGTATGTAAAAGCGTGGAGATTTTTACTATTTTGAGAGGCAATTTCTGATTAAAAACGAAAAGTCTTGGCATAAGGGGAGAGAGGATATAATACCTATTAGTTTATTTATTCAAGTGTGAATGTATTATTTATTTCTATTTATTTGATTACTATATTTGTGTCTCATTAATACATCAATAATGTGTTTGCAATATGTGTAAAAGAGAGTTGGAAATAATATAACTCGTTTATTTATTTATGTGTGAATGTATTTATTGATTCCCATTTATTTAATTATTAGTGTATTATTAATTAATCAAATAGCATTAAAATACTTTTGAGCATAAAAGTATATGCAATATGTAAGTGTGAGAAGAGATGGAAATTATATCTAACTAGTTCATTTATTTATGTGTGAGTGTCTTTATTTATTCAAATATTTTAGTTATTGTGTATATTTATTAATAGACGTGATGGGATGGTTATCCATGCTCTGATGTTAATTTTTGTTCCACCATGATGAGTTTGCTAATTAACAGAGATAAATTATAGAAACCATTTCGTTGTTTGATGGTGTTGGAGTTCATGATGAGTGCTTCTTCAAGGAGTCTGCGTCGAGATTTATTTGATATGAATTTAAGGATTTTAGGCTGTTCAAAATTAAATGAGTGGTCGTGTTGTGGGAGAAAAGCGCATTTAGGGAGTTGTTTTTAATTTCTCTCTTGTGTTCACCGCGATTTCTTCAACACAAGAGAGACATTAAAAATAGAAACTCCCTAAACGTGCTTTTTTCTTCATCTTGAGGAAGTCTACAATAAAGACGAAACGTTGATGAATACATAAATAAATAGTTTTTCGCTTTCTTTTTTCCTTTTCCATATATATATATATATATATATATATATATATATATATATATTTGTTTTCATCTACATACATATACGTTTCATCCTTACAGGAATCGTCAGCGTAGAGAAGAATTATCCACATCAGTCGCCGGAACCGAACCCTGGAAACCGAGTTATATTTCAAACTCAAATTCCAACATCCTAGCCCACATGGCCGTTGTCAACAACTCGGTAAATGAGCGAGAGATTAATCCTATTTAAAGGCAGCTGGCGTAAAGTGTTCTACTATAGGAGTATACATACATATATATATATATATATATATATATATATATATATATATATATAATGCATATATACTGGAAAAATAATCTCCCAGGACAGGTAACATTAATTCCCAGATCAGAACAGCCTTGATTCCACGGGTGTGAGGTATTGACCTGTACCATTCTACGAGGTGCACCCTCCCAGGCTTTGCCTTCTAACCCTTTGATAAGGGGTTAGTTTATAGCTAATCGCTTGAAGTGCCCCTACCAGGAATGCCGGCGGAGCTGCTAAGGCATTTCTTGTAGGCCAGAGTGTATTTCCTCTAGGGTGCTGGCTTTTCAATTTCACTTTCCCAACCTTGTGTCAAAGCTTTCCGCTGTGAGAGGGAGATAAATACAAAATAAAAATTGTTTATTCATGTAGCAATATATAGATAGGTTTCGGTAAACTTACATTGCATACACTAACATGTTGTTTTCATCAAAGTTAATTTAGTGCCTACATGTATTGTGCATGCTTATATGTGAGAGACAGAGAAATATAGTAAGTTCTGTCATAGATTTCAGTTGAAATGTAAAACCTTTTTTGATAAAAATACATTTCGTTGAGTTTTTATAACACGGGATTGGTTGAGTAAATATTATAACACCTGTGGGATGAGCATGAATTGTTTGATAAATAAAGTGTTGAGTTAGAGATATTCCAGAGTGAGTAAGTTCTTCATATGAAAATGTACCTGCAAATTTATCACATAGTGTCTCAAAGATACCTTGACAGAACTATTCTGGTGGTAAAGAGACGGATGCATGTCCTAGAAATAATCTGGACAAAATAGAAGCAGTGTACAAACAAATGTTGTTTATTCGGTGATTAAACCTAAAAAAGGGGGAAAAGAGAGAAGGATGTGGCAAAAATGTTAGCAAAACACGAGAAAAAGAACAAGTAAACTTTGAGTCACACCTTTTATATTGTTGACCACGTTGCTAAATCAACCAATAGTTGACCGTGATTTGGAACTCCATGCATTTGAAAAAGGCAACCCCAACAAAGGCTATCAATCAAAGCAAAGAAGAAATAGAAAGATAAAGAAGGATATCATTAGAAAAAAGAAAGGAAAGAGATGAGAAGAGAAATAAAAAAAATATAAAGTTGCAAGAGAAAGAAACATCGAGAAAATAAAATAATTAGAAACTTTTTCAGGTTCAGCACTGTTGTTAAATGATATCGCCTGTGCTTCTAAGCCTAATGCAAAGCTCTTTTTAAATAAACAAATAGAGCACTATAAAAATGGTGGTCAATGTTTAGATAAAGACATTGTAGATATCATTTACCAGTGCCTGTTCTGTGGCTCAGTGATGAGAGCTGTCGACTATCACCTTAATGGTTGAAGGTTTGGTCCCTGGCTTCGGATGTGTACTAGTGTAGTCTCACTCTCTGTGGGTGATTCTCTCTCTCATATATATATATATATATATATATATATATAAGATAGAGTAGGTTGAGTTAAATAAAATTATCACATTATTTATATCAGTTCCAAGAATTCAAACTCAATGAATATTCGGCATACGATCGTTACCAAAACGAACTGGAAATTTTTTTTTTATAGTTTTGAGGATTCCAAATAGTCTCAGCGCCCCTCACATCACAAATAGAAGTCACGAAAATAACACCAAAATTTACTAATTTTAAAGTGATAAATATCAAACTAGCAAGACCAGTGTCCCGGCGTTTCCCGGGGCAATCGAAAAGAATTATTTAACTTTAAAAAAATAAATATTAGAGTATCAAGCAACCCATCTGAGTCATTTTTATGTTTTTATGCTTAGCTAGCCTTTTGGCTAAGATCAAAGTGTAGGTGTTCCTTGCCTAAGCATGGCGCACACAATTTCTGGTCCTGTCCGACCCCAGTGTTTCGGGTAAGTTTAGCTTCTAAGTTAGTCAAGTGAGTGAGTTATGTTCCCCATGGTAATAGAAATCCTTCTAGATACTCACTCCCCACTTTCACTTTTTGTCCTTGGCCTCTCCTAAATTACATTTATCTTTGGAGGACACCACCCATTCTCTAAATTCCATAACTCGTTCTCTTTTCTTCTCTCATATAGATCATACTTCCACTTAGAGATTGACCTGCTTGTTTTCGGTTCTGAACAAACCGGGAAACAGTTAGCGATCTATTATTTAGAAAGGGTTGGAAGAGAGACACACACAGACAGAGAGCAGGAGGTGTGGCAATCGTAGCATAGAGACTATTAAAATTAATATGGCAAGTCAGCTAGTCCTGTGCTGTACATAACAACATTTGACGTTTTACCGTATGTTTAAACCTGATAAAAAACAAGAATAAAAAAGACAAAGCAAAATAAACAAATATTAAATGAAATATGTTTATTGACTTGTTCGTTACGAAATAAATCTAGTAAAGTTATAGTTAATTAAATATATGGTTTAAATTGTTGTGTTTAAAAAAAGGTAATTTTATTTTGATTTGCTCGTTTCGTGATTAAAATAGTTATTTATAAAAGGAGGAGTGATTGTTCGAACGCAGTTACGTGTGAAAGAATCACGGCATTTGCAAGCGATAAAACATGTTAAAAAGTGTATACTAAAAATTGTTTTTTTAATAACGTAGGAATCTAATACAGAATATTTCCGAAGAAATTAATCTCACTGTTTAATTTGTTTCGAGAGAATGATTTTCCACACATAGTAACTTCCTAGCTACGTATTTGTTACCTATTTGTGTCATTAAAAAAGTATACAAGAAAGTATATTGTGGAAAATAACTAATAACATTTAAATAAGTTTATAAAACGTATCCAAAACAGAATATGGCAGTTTTAGTTACATAAGAAGAAATACTTCTTTACAAATGATATTAAAAATAATGTTTAAATACGCTATTGTAAAAATAGTGTAATAGGTTGTTCATTATTAGAAAGAATAGTCTAATACATTTTCATTAATAAAAGGTATTGTCGTACTGATAAATTGTTCATGTGAAAGAAAAACCCAACATGTTACCTGTTTCCAGCGCGTCTATAGAGATGGGTATCTTACAATGTAAATGACCTCGGGAAAAATACGAAAATGTAGTTTGTATTAGCAGAAAAGTATAAATTCTTACTAATTTACGTAGGCACATATTAAGATAAAAAGGCGCCATGCATGGAAGGTGTTTGTTAATTTGTTTATTCCGCTCTATTCTAGAACGTAGAAATATTGTTTATTGATGACAGGAAGGTCAACATCATTTAGTGTAGAAATCTAAGTAAATAGAGATCTTGCTTTGTGTAGGATGAAGAATATGAGGGTAAATAGAAAGAATTATCTGTAAAACCAAAGTAATCAGAGAGGTTTAGTGATGCAAACGTATGAATTTTAAGTGAGCAGTTTTTGTTCGTTTTCATGGATGTGCACGTATTTTTATTCATGAATAACCGGTGTTTAGTTAATTATTATCCCAGGAAAAATAGTACACAGTGATTCTGGTGGCGATGGTAGTATAAAAATAATAGTGGGTGAAAGTTGATGCTACCTTTTCTTTGAAAGGTTTGTTTGAGAGAGTCCGGGAGAACGGGTAAAATATAATAGATATAATAATAATATAAATATGGAATGAGGATGAATTAGAAGGAAGATTGTCTGGGAACACTCATGGGTGCTTAAGGTATTTGGAGTGCGAAACAGATTAGCGTATGAAGTGGTCGGTTATTAACCTATAATGTCTGAAGGCTACATTAGTTTAGTATATAAATTATTATAGGATACTAAACAACCATGTATGAAATTTTATATAATCCTATTTATGACATATATATATATATATATATATATATATATATATATATATTGAGAGAGAGAGAGAGAGAACCAGAACCAGACATCGTCATTGGTTATTGAACTGTTTCTAATACAATCAGCCTTAGTTGTTCCTATTGCTTGTGGAATAAAATCTATCCGACTGGAAGATTGCTCTTGTAGTGTTTGCATAATTCCAGCCCAGTGATCTGCTATGGATTACGATTCACTTATTGACTGCACTGAGTTTTGTGCAGATAGGTAATGTCTCATCATTACTAGTATTTGTCTTTCTGTCAGAGTTTCGATCATCAATCAGAGATGTCACGAATGACAGTGATCTTAATTTATTTCCCACTTCAGACTAAACTGATACAAACTAACCATTTTCCGAGGTGCCTCTCAGACATTTTGACTCTAGCTGCATTAAGACATAATTCGATTCCAGTGATTGATACTAATATATATTCAAATATAGTTCACTGAATGAAATATACATTCTGCGTGTCTATTTCATCTGTTGCTCTTAACAACATTTTAACATTCTTATCTTGGATGTAATTGTCTCAACAGTTCGGCCGATGTAACCTCCGACCTTCTTCAGGTGCATATTGTCAGACTGTAGAATCTACACGGAATTTAAAACTATGTTATGGTGTTAACAACACATAATTCGATTCCAGTCATCATCATCAGTTTTACGTTCGTTTTATATACTGGCATATGTTGGACGGCTTTTAGAAATTCACTTCCAAATTAACCTATCCGAGGCCAGGTCTTTATTAATCCCTCTTTCTCTCAAGTGTATCCTTATCACGTCTTACCATGTTTTCCTTGGCCTTCCTCTGTGAGCTGACCCTGCTACCTCAACTCTTCTACATCTACTAACCCAATAACTCTCATCTATTCTTTCAATATGGCCATACCATCAGTTTACTGTTCTGAACACATCTTCTATACTGTCCAGATTTAATCTTTCTTCTAAAGTCATCAGATCTGAGTCTGTTTTTAAGACTCACATTACACATCCATCGCATTATTCTCATACAATTTCTCTCCATGTAACGCTCACAGGCACGGTTTCACGTTTATACTTCATCACACTGCATACGCATACCTGATAGACTCTTGCCCTGGTCAACAGTGATTGATACTAATATATATTCAAGTATGAAGGAAATATTCATTTTCCATGTCTATTTAATCTGTTTTGTATTCGTTACAAAATTCTAATATTTATACTGTCTTTGGGGCATACAATCAAGAAGTTGGCATCAGCATGGCATCACCAGACATCTGCATGCCACTGCGTTTTACCATAGGCCAGTCAGAGATAGAGCGTGGGTCATATGTGGCTCATAGGGTGGATAATGCCCAGCTAGACACACATACAGGCAGATGAATACCCTTTATATATATATATATATATATATATATATATATTATTTTTACCTACAGACACGTGTTTCATGCTTACACAATCTTTAGTGTAGGATATGATAATTACTGCCGGTCGAAGGATTCAAACACAGTTGCTAAGTCACCTTTGACTCTGACCAATATTTATTTCTATATATTTGTTTCCTTTGTAGTGGAATCAAAATGAATTAAATTAATAACACAATTCATACAAATCAAAATGTATACATTTATTCACAAACATAAGTTAATTTGAATGTTCATTAATATGATAGATTTGAGTCCCAAATATTTTGGTTGAGATAAACTCAGTAAGTGGCACGCTGCTGCTGCTGATTGAATGAGTAGTCCAGCTTCCGTGTCTCTTGTCCCATGAATTATTTCAAGCAATGATTATTTAATGCGAAAAGTGTGTGTGTTGTTCAAACTTCTGAACAGCACCATATGGTTATCCTGGTAACGGATTTCTGAGAAAAATGGACTAAAGAGAGGATATGTTTGTTTCTTATATAGGTGCGAGAAGGCTCCCAGCAGCTTGGCATAGCATATTTGATGGATTTTTTTAATGCTTTTACTGGATCCTCTGATTGACCGAAAATGGTAGATTTTTTTATATTTTATTTTTAATTCGCCATCGATTTTATACAAAATATGCAACTCCTTTTTGTAGAATCAAATTGACACCGGCATAAGAGCTCCAACTGCTGTCTAGTTAATAGAAGATCTCTTGCTTAAATGAAGCAGCATTTATATAGTTGAGTATTCACTAATGGACTAGAAACCAATCAGGTCTCAGTGAATGGACTTGCCCATCTAAGCATGATGTGTTTTATACTGATTACCGTCACTGTGCATAAATATTATACACCCGTGCATCTTCTGTTGTAACCCAGGTTTCATCGAAATGCTGTTGACTTTTGTTCTGCAGCTGTTGATCGAAAACCTTGTGGAAGCTGGTTTGTTTTTAAGAGTTTTAATTTAACACAGAACAAACGACAGAAACTAAAAATAGTATGTACGAGAGAGAGAGAGAGAGAGAGAGAGAGAGAGAGAGAGGGAGAGGGAGAGAGGGAGAGAGAATGAACTAATTGAAAAGAGGGATACCAATAATATGTGAAGGCAGGTCAACTTCAGCTACCTACGCGGCACCGTCCCCCTCCCCTCCCGCTGCTGGCCAGGAGGTGACGTTTCTTGCATCTGTTCCAGTTGGTTGTCAGCAGGCAAAGAGATAGAACCCTCTCCGGCAGAAGTGACGTGATTTTCTCGACTTCCGTTTTTAGGCCTCTCCCACCTTTTAACTCTCCCTCCGGTGCCCCCTTCACTATCTAAAAAATAGAGCATCCCAGCCTGTCTATATACCAACTCTCTAGCTTCTGATCTCAATTTATTTAGTTTTAGCTCATCTGATCAGACAACTGATCACTGACTACTAAAATTCAATTGTTTTGTTTTATATAGCTTATCTTAGTTATTGCACATACTTACTATTGGATATAAGTGTGAGTATAGATATAGCCATTTAGAATAGTTACGAAATCATTCAACAACACATTGTATGTATGATATTTCTATTTATATAAAGTAAGGCATATGTTTTTTTATGTATAGCATTCACTCCTAAACTAATTAACCTATCATTATGAATTTTGGAACACAGCTGGTAGATGTAAGAATGGGTAATATTGGCTGAATTTAGTTTAATTTAGTTTCATGCAAAGATGGGGTGGAAGCTCTTCATGAAAATTCAGATACCTCCGATTTTTGTGAAATTTTAACAATAGGTAATATACATCAATGAATAAATATTCCCTAAATTTCAGTTTCTTTGGGATATTCTAAAGGGTTTCCGATGGCATAATATGGACACAACTTTCCATTTGAAAATTAATATATTTCAGATTGCATCCAATTTGATCTATAGTCATTAGACACCAATGAAGCAAAATTCCCTGAATTTCATTTATTTCTTAAGACTATTTAAACTTAAGCCTTAAATTTTCTAAAATGAAAATCATGTATTTGATTTTGATCAAAATTAGAATAAGGATTCTTGACATAAGGTTGAGTAGCATTATGTATTGCTTTTAGTCTTTGTCAGGAAACATAAAAGTGGTGCAAAACTCTTATTTTGGAGAATTAATTTTACCCGTCCTGGGGCGTGTATTATTCTAGTTTCATTTACATGCTAATATAAAAAGAGTTAGCTATAGTAAAGAATTAAATAAAGCAATCACACAGCTGGTATTTCCCAATAACTGTTCACATATTAAGAGCATTTAAAGTGCAGACATCATTAATTCATGGACAACAATTTTGCTAACAATTCTCGTTTCAAACTACAGAAAGAATTAGTATTAAGCATAAAAACGATGACTCCTGCAACATTTTATTTTCAATCTAAATAAATGACATCAGCAAAATTCTGGGTATGTAAATATTTTTTAGATTTTAATATGTCTACATCAAAATAGTTTTTCTTCTACTATTAAGTTTTGTAGATGATTCAGTGTTTTGTTTTATGGCATATCAACCCTTTTTAGATTATTTAACCATGTAATTTTGATAAAAGATTTTATGCTTCAAATCCTTAATATTTTCACTTGTTTATTTATTTATGCTATAAATGTATGTTTTGTATACGATTGGTTTGTAAAATCATGTGTTTTGTTGGCATATATTTTGTAAACAAATAATCTGTAAATGATAGAATCTATTCAACCCATAGATGGGGCCCTTACAATCCGAATCAGGATGGACCTGAGAATAATTGTAACTAACAATAGAAGACCTACTTGTTAAGTTAAAGACTTGGAGGCATGCTATAGAAACTAAAGGTCTGAGAGTGAATATTACCAAGACCAAAGAGATGATCAGTGACTTGCAGCATTAGAAAGCTCCCCAAAAGAGGAAAGTTCCCCTGCTCAGTTTGTGGAAAGGGGATTAGGTGCAATTGAATTTGTTGTTGTACTTGAAAGCATTGGGTTCACAAGAAGTGCAGTGGAATTACTAGTAGGTTGAAAGAGGATAACCAGTTTGTGTGCAAGAAATGTATGACAATAGAGATGGATGAAAACTCAGATGTGGATAAAATATATCTGGATGGCGAAGCCATTGAGGTTGTTGAGAAATTTTGTTACCTTGGTAATGCTATTGAAGCACAGGGAGGAGTAGGTGCTAGTGTGAATGCAAGAGTTAGAAGTGGATGGAGTAATTCCAGGGACATTCTACCATTACTAACCAGCAGAGCATTGCCACTGTTGACTAAGGTAAAAGTCTCTCAAAAATGTGTATGTAGTGTGATGATGTATGAGGGTGAAATCTGGCCAGTGACGGTTGAAAGCATGCGTTGCACAGAGAAAAATGATTAGAGAATGATACAATGGATGTGTAATGTGAGTCTTAGAGACAGGCTTAGTTATGATGACTTCAGAGGAAAATAAAATCTGGTTAGTATAGGGAGATGTGTGTAGAACAGAAAACTTCGATGGTATGGCCACATTGAAAGAAGGAATGAGAGTTCTTGAGTTAGTAGATGTAGAACAGTTGAGGTAGCCGGTTCAGTTCACAGAGGGAGACCAAAGGGAAAATGCAAGAAAGTGATGCAATATAGACTTGAGAGAAAGAGGAATCAATATAACCTGGTTAAAAATAAATTTGTTTGGAAGTCAATTTCTTAAAGCTGTACAACGCATGCCAGCATGTAAAACAAACGTTAAAACGAATATTCTAATGATGATAAAGTGGTGACTCCACACTCTCTCAAATTTACCAATTTGTCCTCGCTATTGAATGCAGGTTTCTATCATACCCAGGAGGATTTGAGGTGGTGATAGCTTGAGCAGTTAATGGGGTTGAGAATAGCATAAGCAGAAATATATATATCAAAGGCTGGCATGATAAATTTTGGGGTGGAAAGGTGGGTAAGAGGCGAACACCTTGCGCAAGGGTGCCTGAGGCGGTTTAGTGAGTGTAGTGTCCGGGACAAATTCTATTTAATCTATAGTTTTAACATTGACAGGCACTACCACTTGAGGTCAGAATAGACCTACAAGTAATAGTAACTAAGGGATGAATCCAAACTCCTCAAAGCTCCCAAATTAGGGCCTCAGCACCCTTTAAGGTCATACTCTGAATTTTCTTATAAGGGTATTTTCTTTTCTTGGCTATAAGCATAAAAACGGTTCAATTTGCATTATTTGAATATGATTGGATGCCACCTCTGATTTCGTATGTCTCTGCACGTCACTGCAAAGATTAATGAAATACAAATGAACCTTCATAGACATCAATGTTAGATAACATTGTTTTTGTATTATTTGGATTATTCGAACTAATCTTCTCATCTTGGATGTTATTCTCACAACGTTTCGGTCCATGTAACTACCGATCTTCTTCAGGTGCATTTTGTCGAACTCGGGAATCATGTACGAAATTTTGTCCTTGCAAAATACTAAAAACGTTTACCCGGTCAGGGCTGATGGAACAAGAGCAATTTACCGACGTGGATAAAAAAGTAAATTCGTATGATCGGCTTGATTCTGTTGTTGCCATTTTTCAGGAGGGGCCACGTAATGGTTGCCAACATCCCTAAATGAAAGTGATTCTATGGAAGCGATTGGATTCGAACTTGGCACCCACAGGTCGTCAGTTCACATCGTTATCCACTTAACCACCATAACCTCCCCACCTATGTGGATTAAATAAAGTGTTTCGTTCGAAATTGTGTATGCATTCCCGAGTTTGAGAGAAAGATTTCCAAGTTTGACAAGGCACACCTGAAGAAGGTCGGAAGTTACATCAGCAGAAACGTTGTGAGAATAACATCTAAGATGAGACCAGTAGTCTGAATAATCGAAATAATACAAATTATCAATCCTCATCTAAAAAATTCTGAAACATAAAACGATTTAAATTGTGTAACAATGAAAAACCATACATTATAAGTTACTCATGTTTCTGTTAAGCACAGATTAGTTATCAACATTGGATATAAATTTATTTGCTAAGATTTATGTACAATGATTTTATAATTTATAATGTTCACCTGACAAAGTCTACAAAATATATTGGATATACTTTTTCTGCTCAATACAATCGTTTAACTTTTATGCATTTTCCTTTATTAGTCTATGGCTTGTGAATATAGTCACATCAAATTAGCTTTATTCGGAATAACTTCCTGGAAAAATCTCCTATATTGCCCATACTATTAAACATTTTAATTAGTATCCAAATTTTATTACATCCGTCATACCTACAGCTGTGTATGAGCAAATTGGATGCAATTATATCTAATATTTTATAAGCTTATAAGTGGTTATATTCATTATAATTATTAGTAGTAGTATTTTATTTTACACCCCTATGATACACCCGGCATCCCAGAGTCTATGTAAAATTTAGTGTAATTCTGACCAATAAACTTATAGGCTGTAAATGCTTATTCGTAGTAATATAGATTTAACCGCCTTATATCACATCTGGCCAAACAAGGGTGCTTCATACCGACTTTGGAATTATGCACAATAGTTTTGGAACCTATAAATGTTTGCTTTTAGTTTTAACAACAGTTGTAGTATAAGAAGTAGCATTAATATGTGTATGCCACGATGACACCACCGACATCTTAAGGATACTTTATAGTAAAATTGGTGTAATTCTACTGAATAGTTTTAGAGCCTATTAGTTACAGACAGAAACAATATAAAAATATGCTCCCTCTTGTCGCATATTTTTGCTAGTATATATAAAGAACGTATACATACTATACTGCCTCCAAAGGATGAGGTAATGCCTGGATGGTGTCATGACAACAGAACAGATACTACAGCATCCTCTACATAAGAAAGAAGGTAATCTTTGGGATGATGGTATAATGACAAGAGAATAGATATTGCATTGCCCCTTCCCTGCCAAAAAATGGAGGTGGTAATGCTTGAGGGTCTCATGACAACAGATACTACACTATCCCCTAAAAAAGAGGAGGTAATGCTTAAAAGATGTTATCATTACAACAAAACGGATACTACACTACCTGATGCCAACTGAATTGAGCATTGTAAGATAGTAAATTCGTCTGAAATAGTATAGAAAACTATCTGAAGCTGAAACTATATTATTATTATTATTATTTATTATTATTATCTTTTAATGCTCAGTTCAGCCAGATACTAAATCTCCATTCGTAATATATATCACTATGACCATTGGTGTATGTTAGGGACACTCATTGTTATCTATTGTTTTTAATTGGACAGTAAATGAAGCAAGATGGACGAAGTTAGATGGTCGTTGAAAAAAGATACATTTGGGAGCAGACCGTTGTTTCCCTAAACGCAAGCTTTAGTACACAGAAGTCTGCTTCAATCATAACTACTCCAGAATGAGGACATAAGGCAAGTGTAGTTACTTCAGGTGTGTTGCTTCCTTCCATCATTAATATTGTCTTAACTGAGCACATCTTATGATTATTATAAATATTTTATTAATTATAATACGATCTGTTCAGTTAAACCAATTTTATTATTAGTTATTATTGTTATCAAAATGATGTATATAACTTAGATCTTCATAAGCTTTATTACCAATATTGAGCAACCCTCTCTATAGATATAGCAACCAATACGACTATATTTATTAAAATAGTTGAAAATTTATGATTACATCTACTATAAAAAAAATGACCCCAATTTCTTTTTTTCTTTTTGCATGTTTAACTATTTAAAATTACAAATTTATATAGTACTTATTTTGCTTTTGTAAGGACTAATCTCATTCCTGGGCGACGCCGAGTAAATCTGCTACTTATATTTATATATATAAAATAATTTATATATATATATATATAACAATTATTTAAATAATAAATATTTTTAATTATTATCTACAGACATATGTTTCATCCTTAAAGAATTTTTAGTGCAGAGATAACTGTTTGGTCAGTGGCATGACTCAAACACCGGATATTTGATCACCATTGCCATCGTAACAGCTATAAAGAATGAACAGAAATAAAGGCTATTATGTTTTATCAAGCGAACGTACAGTAATCCACCATATAATGTTTGACAAATCCAATTGGACGAAACTTGCCTTTTAGCTTTAATTCAGGGGCTTACTTTGATGTCTCGTAAAGGGCACAGCCGTAAAAAAGGAGCTCTCAAATAATTATTTTAATAATATATATCTTTAATTATTATCCACAGACATATATGTTTCATCCTTACAGAATCCAATATATATATATATATATATATATATATATATATATATATATATAATATATATATATATGATTATTTTTATTTATACAGACATTTACAAAATCTGTGACACTGGCATGTCGATGGTATCGATCAACAGCTATTATAAGCTGGGATCTCATCAGGAGAATTAAAATCCGATCCTTACCTAAGATCATATTTGTGAAGATACATATATACTGGTTGGTTGCATTCCAATAGAACAAAAACATCAGTCCACAATCATAATTTCTAATTTATTTATTTCGGCGAATACCAATATTTTTTTCATTCTGTTTTACGTGGTTTTCGCAACACGGTAAGGAAAAAAAGTAGTCTTTGGTCTACCAAACTGCTCTTCAGAGAACAATCAGTTAACAATAAAAAAAGTAAGCACATTATTCCAAAACAAATAGGAAGAAAGGTAATAGCGAAAGGTTAGAAGAACGGCAAGTCGAAAACACGAACAAAACGCACTTTAAATATGACAATTAGAGATAATTAGAAAAATATATAGGTATTCGCCGAAATATAGAAATAAAAAAATAAATTCACATTTATGATTGTAGACCGATTTTTTTTGTTCATTGGAATGCAACCAACCAGAATATATGCTCTGGAGCTGGAAACTTCAGTTAGCTTGTTTTTTGTAACTATTTGGATTGTATTATATATACCTTAAAATATATACTTTTTGTATCAGCTGATATATATATATATATATATATATATATATATATATATATATATATGTGTGTATGTGTGTTACTGGGCAAATAAGTGTTCACATGCCTTTGTATCACAAGCTACATTGAAAATTGTTCTGGAGAACTATGTTTACACAAAAAAATGCATTTTTGTTAAAAGCCATCAAAAGCGGTGACCCGAAATGCTGGTGAGAAGAGTTTGCAAATGTCAAAGACTATTTGGTTAATATCATTATTCAGAGGTGCTTTGATATATAATATGCCACAGCCAAGCTGACCAAGTCTTGCTGCTGGCCGGATGGGAATTGGCCTGGACCAATATTGATAATAACAGCTAAGTATGGACGTACATTTTTGAAAGCAAAACAAACAGTCAACCAACTTTGACTCGGCAAAAGAAGATATGGCACCAGAATTCTTCCGTTAACTGTTGAGTCAGTGGCGGTTGATTTTTATTATCAAATACAGTAACAATTTTTATGTGCTGATTCTTGCACTCACGCCTTTTGTATGTGGGCGAGTGCTTAGAATTGCAGCATTATAAGCAGTCGATTACGGGTTCTATCCCACCGCATGGCATTTTTGGTAAGAGTCTGAAAGACATTTTCTACTAGTCAATGCAAGTCTTGTGAGTGAAATTAGGTATGATGAAACTATTGAGAAGCCGTCGGATGGCACGATGTAGGGAAATATGGGGGTTGTCCGGCTTTGCCAGCCCAAGATAGGCTGCATGATAGTTATTCACCATGAAGCGCTTCTCTGATCTGGAAATTGTGTTATGTTTTATGCTTAAGGTGTGATCAAAAGCTTGTTGCATAGTAAAGAGGGAAAGACTGAGAAATACTAAGGTGTAGTTAACAAAAGTATCGTCGGATCTGAAATAATGAGTCGGTGAATTTAAAGTGGTCAGTGAGACACAAAACAAGGAGATGGTCTTCAGGAGTTCACTGTCTAGCTGAATCCTTGTTAATTAACAATAATTAATACAAAAGCATTTGTACTCAATATAAAGTTGTTTATTTTACTACCTCAGGTACATTATTTTGACATATATATATATATAGAGAGAGAGAGAGAGTCTACTACTGGCTATTTTTGAGAGTTGACATTTTTAACATGTACTTAGTTTCGCCTTTGAATAAAATATCTAATTCCCAGCATTCTAATTGATATTCTGTTTTTCGTCATGTTTTCCATTTGATTCAACTTTAAACTTTTGAACGTTTTGACATCTTAATATCACATCTCTTGCAAGGTCACCTCAATATGCAACATATGCCCTTTGGCTCTATATATGAATTCTAAACATGTGTATAAAAATACCGAATCTCAGAAAGTTGAATAATATTTGTCTTACTATTTGTTATTGGCTTAAATACAAATGTTAAAACAGTTTTCACTATTTGTAATGAATGGGAACTCAGAGGATATCAGTTCTTTTTGATATTTTTCCGAGTATTGATGGAGAATCCGGAGTCAGTCCTGGAAATGACTAAAGAAGTTTATGATTTCAAAGTTGCGGAAAAACGTAAAAAGGGTGTGTGATCCACTAAGTATGCAACGGGTTAGATTAGGGATAGGGTTTTAAAAATAATAATAAAGTTTTAAAAAAAAACTTCCCCAAAAACAAAAAAAAGGTGAATTTAAAATCGTAAACTGCTTCGGCTATTTCCGAGACTGACTCAGGATTATCTGTCAATACTCGGAACTAGTGGCTTTCAAAAGTCTGGTGATGCCTTGCTTGTGCCTGGGCCAACGCCTTCATTGTATGCCCCAAAACTGAGAACTATTATGAGAAATTTAGATGTCCAGGGCTGCTATCCGGTTGTTCTCACCTCTGCATGCCACTGACTCCCTAAGAACTGATATCCTCTGGGTGATCATTCCTTAAAAGTACACAATTTTATATAATATTTTCTTTTATTTTCGGTTCTTGATTCTTATTTCTCTTTTTAGTTTTCTCGTTCATTTTTTTCCTTTTCATTTTGATTTGCCAAAGTCAGTCATGCTGAAAAATATCTATTATATTTGACAAGAATGTATTTGATGTCACGATCAGTCAACAGACTCATTGAATGCCTCATTTAATTTTTCCATTCAATTTTCATCCAAAGGTTTTGTATCATCTTGCAGCTTTCTTTTCTTTAGCTGCTTAAATCTAAAGGGTTCTTCGATTTCCTTCGCTTCAAAACTTTTGTAACTTTTATGTTGGGAATTTTAAACTATCCACTAAAACATCATCTCTTGATTTAAAAGACATATTTTTTTAAAATACATCATTGTTACATTATTCCAAATATTTATGAGCCAAAGCATATGAGATAGGCGTTAGTATTACATATATGGGCATGTGTATATCTACTATTATATCAAGCTAGAAGAATAACCGTCCCAGGACGGGTAAAACTAATTCCACAACCAGAACAGTTTTGCACCACTTTTATTCCCCTCGTGAATATTAAAATCAACATGTAATAAACCCCAAAAATCCATTTAAAATATTCCAAATAAACTGAAATTCTAATCTTTCTAAGTGGATATAAAAGTAGTGAAAATCTGTTCTGTTCATGGAATTAATTTTGCCAGTCCTGAGATGATTATTCTTCTAGTATATATATATATATTTATACAGACATATAAAAAAGCCGCTACACTGGATTGTCAATGTTATCGATCTTTAGTTATTAGAAACTACGATCTAAGGTCTAAGTGAAAGATCAGACTTTTTTTCCCGAAGAGATCTTAGTTTCTAATAACTTAAGATCGATAACATCGACATGCCATTGTAGTGGAGTTTTGTACATGTCTGTATAAATAAAAATATTAATATAAATAGCTCTATTTACTATTAAGCACTATTATATAAGCCCTGTTGAATTGTTTTTGATTTTTATCCTGTGGATTTTTGCTTATCTGAATTACTATATATATATATATATTATATATAGTGTGTGTGTATAAAATACAGTTATCTACAGACACGTGTTTCGTCGTTTTTACGTCTCTGTTTTAGCAGATATAAAAAGCTATTGCCGCTGAACACACTGAAAAATAAAAAAGCGTTGAGATCAAACATCAATGCACAGCACAATGTAAACAAACATAACGATGTTGCCAGATTTTCTGTAAAAAATTTTCAGAAATTGATTCACATAAAATTTAGGAATCTTTACTTTTATTATTACCAAACTATTATCGCTGGTCAAAGTGTCTATATATAGTCTTTAAAATCTATCTTCAACATAATCTGAATGTGGTGTGCACCTGGCTCAGCAGCAGCAGGAGGGGTCGGCATCAGGATCTGTCGTCCTCTGGTTGTCTCTGCTTCTGCATGTTACAAGCAAAGATGTCAGGTGCAAAATTGCAAATCAATGACGTTAAAGTGACTATGTTTTTTCTTCTGCGCCATTCTTTTGCACGTTCTCAGCTAACCCTTTCTCAACTTTACATGCAACCCTCATTGTTGGGGTAAAAACCTGCAATCTTGCAGGTTAACGAATAACTGCGACGAATGAGGAGGACTTCATGCAGACCAGACAATCATGTGTGCTCTATGCAGAAATCCGACTAGCTTAAAAACAACAATCATCAGCAACAAACGAATATCTTTTTTGTAAAAAATACCAAGTGTTGATTGGTTAAGAATCTTAATACAGAAATTTTATTTCAGCGAATCAAAAGCTTATAAATATACACTGTCACAGCTTAAAAAATAGATCTTAGAATATTCATGCTATGTGCTGACCTATCTAATTTATATTTAAGTCAAGTATAAGAAATATTCTACACAGTCAGTCTGATATATTACATATGCGCAAATCCCTTTTGTCTCACTGCCTGATAAAAATGTAGACTGTCCAGTTACTGCTAATCTTGCACCCTGCTTAATGCGTGACTCCTCACATGAAGACGATTCTTCTTTTCAGGCTCAGCCCGAGACTGTTTATTGCCAGTGATTGTATATTCAGCTATTTCTCCGAATCGCCTTGTCTGCCGGCAATGAAAATTATTTTTGTATAGATCGACTTTGTCATTCTTTTTAATATTGCCTTTCCCTATACAATGGCTTCAATATAATCAACCTGGCTCCTTTTATTTCTCATTATTGACCAATTAAATTTGACATTTTTAAGAAATCCCATTATTTTGAACCAATATTTTTTTAGAAAAATCTAAATGATATCTATTTAATCATCTTTCTTCAATAATTCTCCCTTTTTTTTCTCTTCAGTTACTTTTTATCAACCAATATATTCTTACTTTAATCGAATGTTTTGAAACATTATTAAAAGCTTATTCTTTCTGCTGATACGTTAGATTAACTTCTCCACAATTTCCACCTGCTTCAACCGAGAGAACGTGTTCTTAGAGAGTGAAGACACTGCTAATGTATAGTAAATTTCACTATAAGATGAAGACCATCGATTTCTTTATGAGTCACCATCGAAAGCATATATGACTGACGAACATATACTACTGTTCCCTTCTAAGGAGGAGGTAATCCCTGAGAGGATATTCTCATGACAACAAAACAGATAAGACACTACCCCAAAACGAGGAGGTATCATGAAAACTGAGCAAATATTACACTACTCCTTCCCCTGACTTGAGCACTGAAAGATAGTACATTAGTCTGAAATAGTATAGTAAACTGAATTGAGCGTTAAAAGATGGTAATAGTGTGGTTTCGGATTCAGCTAGAGAAGTAAGAATATAATTTTAGCTTCAGACAAACAGATACCAAATCTCCATTAGTAATAGAAGTATAAATAGTGTTTCGGCTTCATACAGACAAATACATAATATCTATCATTAATAGATTCTAAAAAGTATACTTTAAAAATCTATAGTACGTTTTGTTAAATATATTTTGTATACTAAATGTTTCCTTTAACTATTCAGACTGTAAAGTCGAAGTTACTTTAAGCTATTATTAAAATATTATTATATACTAACTTTGTAAATATCTGTACTATTTTACCATTTAGTTAAAGATATTTTCAATAATAAAATGTGTATAAAACTATTACAAACTAATTTACTTATACTTACATTTATTTCTATTCTAATAGGTTTAGTTAATAACTGTAAGTAAACTATACAATATATTTACTATTGTTAGGACCAGAGTGCTTTCTACGTTAAATAATTGGCTCCGGCACTGTAATAATATTTAGATGTGCTTATATAGAGTTAGTATGGTAAGTTTCTACATAAGGCTAAATATTAAGTAGAGTGAAATTTTCTAATAAGAAGCTGTAAGAAATACATGTACCGGAAATGCCATCACAGGCACAGGAAGCTGCTAAGCTGACAGGGCTAATGATGAGGAGAAAAGATCTTTCTCTTTGACTGAACTGGCAGAGAGAGAGATAGAGAAAGCAGTTGGGTTCGGATAACTGCTGCCTCCTCTCCATGAAAGAAGAGGGTTTGGGGTTTTATGCTTATGCATGTGTGTTTTAAATAAGGAATAAAACGACGAAGAGATTTTTAAAATCCAATTGCACTTGTAATGTTTCTTTATTAAAAATGACAGAGAAGATGGGAAATTTTGCTGCCACCTCACCGCTGTGACTACAGAAATTTGGAACCAGTTGATCCTTCCGACAAAGTGTGTGCACTGTGGGGATTGAAGAGCACTCCAGCTACCTTACAACTGGAGGTGCTGCGATCATGTGATTAGGCCCCTTTGTGCCCCCATGAGAATGTAAAATAAAAATTAGACTGTCTTTTATCAGTGCTTCTGTTTTTCTGCACGAGTTCAAACCCAACAAACGTTTTTCATAAATTCTCCTAGTGGCAATTGACTACATTTGAAACATTTCCATATATTTGCACGTTTTCGTCTGTCTCTTTGATGACTAATTCATTTTGAACTTAATTATGGTACATTCTTTGTCTATATATTCATGTTTTTTTCTATGTCATTTTTATCTAATGCCTTTTATGTTTTGTCGGCAATAATAATATAATATAATAGGGGCGTCTCAAGCGATTAGCAATAAACTACCTCCTTCTCAGAGAAAAGATAAAGCCTGAGAGGATGGATCTCCTGGGACTGAACAGCCCAAAAGTCACTGTCGGACTGACTGTCAAGGACGTATCCCTGACAGATATGAGCACCTATTCAAGCTATACTAGATAAGTATGTGCCATTATCATTAGTATATCGCTGTAATTCCAGAGAATTATCTTGTTGCTCATTATAATTTAGAGTATCACTTGAATCTGAACAGGAATCATGACCAGCACTTGGGTAGTTAATCTAACAATGTGTGGATTTGGGCTATGAACCCCAAATGCCAGTTTTCCATTATGTTCAATCACTATAGATAGCCTATGTCATTCTTGGCTGTTCAAAGGGATGATCAGTGGTTAGTGTTGGAAAGACCCCAGGAAGAGGAAGGATTTCCGGCTCAGTTTTTGGAAAGAGAGCGACTCATTTTTTGTGGCACTTATAAGCATAAGGTACACAAGAAGTGCAGTGGAATTACAAGCAGGTTGAGAGATGATAACCAGATTGTTTTGCACTTCTTGCACACAATGAAGACTGATAAGAACTCAGACATGGAGAAAGTATATGTGCATGATGAGTATATTAAGATTGCGCAGAGGTATTTTTACCTTGATGATAGCATTGGAGCGCAGGGAAGAGCTGGTACTGGTGTGATTGTAAGAGGTAGGAGTAGTTAGAGTAAATTCAGGGAACTTTGCTTTACTGCTGCCGACGAAGAGAAGAGTTTATCAGGTATGTGTACACAGTATGATAATGTATGGAAGTTAAACCTGGCGAGTAAGAGTTGAGGATATGTGTATCATGGAGAGAAATGATATGAGAATGATATGTTGAAAATAAGGATATGTGTTGCATGGAAAGAAATCATACGATGAATGTGTCATGTGAGTCTTAAAGACAGTCTTAGATCTGTTGACTTCAGAGGAAACTAAAATATGTACAGTATAGAAAGATGTGTGCAGAACAGGAGACTTGGTTGGTTTGGTCATATTGAAAGTATGTATGAAAGTTCTGGAGTTAGTAGATGTAGAATAGTTGAGATAGCAGGGCCAATTGACAGGTGAAAGCCATGGAAAACATGGGAGGAAGTGATAAGGATGGATTTGAGAGAAATAGGCATAAAGGCCTGACCAGAGGTAGATTATTTTAGAAGTCAATTTCTAAAAGCCGTCCAGCATATGCCAACATGTAAAACAGTCTTTAAACCCATTATGATAACGATGATGATTCATATTGTAGAATTCTTGATTTCTATTTTTCTAATTGTTTTATGTTACTATTCCTGACAGTAGAACAAAGATGTCAAACATTTTATTATGTTTCTGTATTAAACCAAGAGGAGTTGATATGCCATCAAAAAAAGACAAAAAACAAAACAAATGCAAAACGATTAAATCATCACTGAATTTAGTCTGACCAGTTGACATCAAACTAAATAAACAGATAGAAGCCTATAAAGTTGGTTCATAGAAAGGTTGGGGACGTTTTATTAAGCTTAAATGAGAAAATCTATTCTCTAGTTTCCAATTGGCTGCTAATCCATGAGTGGATAATGTGTTATATAAATATTGCTTCATTCAAGCAAGAATTTTCCTATCAACTATTTAGAGCTCTTATGCTGGTAAATGTCAATTTGATTCTACAATTATGCAATTTAATAAAGTTTTCTATTAAAAACCTCATTATGACTTTAATAAGAAATCGTTTGCTTAGCAAACAATTTAAACAGAAATTTGTCTTATACACTGAGACCGTTATGCTTAATATTTAGGTATTTCATTAAGTAAACAATAAATATAATTTATATCTTACCCAATGTGCATATTCTACTCAAAATTATTGTCTAGTTTTCCGAATCGGTAATACTGGAACCTGGTTGATATGCCGTAAAACTGAGAATCTAAATAAAATCTATGTATTAGGTCGTTACAAAAATAATGGTCGATTTTTGAAACATACATCCATTCATGAAAATGTTTTCACTTTTCTAATGCTATGTAAATGACGTGAAACTGTTGCAGTGCACAGAAAGTGTCTGAGACATTTCTTTGACACATTGACGTGGATTTTGCTCAACAAATGCTTGCAATTGTCCATTGTCAAGATTACACAACCGTCCTCTTCTACTTTCTTCATCTTCAAGGCTCTCATCTCCACTACAGAATTTCTGGAACCACCTTTGAACTCTACGATCGCTTGTGAATCCATCTTCCCATGCTCTATTGATATTGGCAAAAGTTTCGGAAGCATTGTGCTCAAGTTGAACTTATGCAACATAAGAAAGCGAAGGTTATGTTTTGGCATGTTATCATTGAGGTTCTTCTATGCTTCAAAAAATACTTTCTATCTGAAAAGAAATACTAATTATTATTACGAACATATTAATTATTATATATGTTAGCATTTATCAGGAATCAACTAGAAATTCTGTCTTAAAATGACCATTTAAAACTCGGCCATTCTTTTTATAACGACCTAATATAATTTTTTAAATCCAAGAGTAAAAATAAAGGTGGCCTTAACCAAAGGCTAGTAAACACTGCGGTAGTAGGGGTAGGCTTATTTTACGATTCCAGAAAAATATTACTGAGTTCTCTTACACCATGGAATTTCCACATATCTGCTTAATAAATATCAATTTTAACAAAGGACCTATTCATTGTAAAATTGCACTTCTAATATTTTAAGATATTCTCATATGATATTACTTTAAAAGTATTCTTTTTGTATGAATGTTCGGACACAGAGAGTGAATATGAGGTGAGAGTTGCACCATTACCCCCACAAACACAATTTACATTGTTTCTATGTCAACAAAGTGAAAGGGAATAACCTTTTCTGAAAAAAAGCTTTTATGGAGATTGTCATGAACAGTTTGTTCTGGCTCAAGTGTTAAGTAGTTGGCTGTGTAGCCCAATATAACATTACTCCCATCTAAGTAGTTTATCAAGTGCGATTCAATCAAAAAAAAGTAGAAAATTGTATTGATTGCTGGGATGGGAACCTAGTTTTTAAAAAAATAAGGAGAAATGGAAATAAATCTTCTTAAAATACTAACATAAGTCAGTAAAACGTAAAGTTGAAATTATAGTTAGTTTGGGAGAGAATGAGTAATGTCATGTTATATAGATGCATCTTGGTCCAGGCTTAGACTTAAATTTGGTAACCAGGTGGTGAGGTGTCTAACACCAAGCCTCAAATGTCAAAATTGCTATATGTGGGAAATTAGATGATAAAATGTTTTCATAGATTGAAATGTGTGTGGGCTTACATTGTCTTTGTTTAACTTTTGTTTTCTTTTATGAGAAGGAGGCCTTTCTCCCGAAATATCAAAAGATGTTCCACTATCCCGAATTTTATTAATATTAAAAGTAAGTCTTATATTTAATGGTATAATATGCGAAAGATCCATTAAAAATAAATAGATCATTGTGAAGATTAATACCTCAAATATTGTCTTGTTTGTTTTTGTTCATCCTTTCTTACACCATTCCGATTTTCTGCATAGCTATCAGCCTTCATAAATTCCCTAATACTTGTCTATATTCATTTTTTTAATGAGACATAGTTATTCAAAAGAAGTCTAGATGTTGACTATGTAACTATTTAGTGCTTACCAGTGTTAGTCACAGCGTTTAAGCTCTAACTCTCTCTGGGAACAATAGGTATAAGATAAAAACTATATATTTTTCACAAGTGTCTTCCTTTGTTTATCAAGTATAATTTTGCCATGGACACAGAAGATCCTCAATGAATAAAATGTATCCATTAGTATAAAAGATATGTGTCCATCAGATGTAAACAACAAAAAGTTATACGAGTAATATTTTAGAAGTAGAATACAAGTATTTGACGTCATTTAATAATTAAATATTTTTATTAGTGATTAGCCTTTTGGCAATGAGCAAAGTGTAGTATCTGTTATTAAACTACACTTAATCTTTTCTGTCCTCATTCATTGAAGGAGAAATCCTTATATACTGAGGTAATTTTATTTTTTGTCACAATCGAGAGTGCCCCTTATGTCTTACTCTACCCTATAAAAGACAATAAAATTACAAATGAATTGCATCAGACATTAATTTATTATAAACTGTTTAAAATATAGTTATGCAAATTAGGCATGTGAATAGCTGTGTTTAGGTCTTTGCTCTGCTCTATATACAATATTTCAGAAGACTATGTTGTATTATAGATTTGAATAACAGTGAGCGTTTTGATTGTAATCTGTGTGATAAATGAAAAGATAACTAATGCATTTATTCATTTAGCCTATTACAATAAGCTTGATTTTCAACTTTCTTTAAAAAATGCATTTTTGGATATGAAGAATAAGAAATGGTTTCTCTTTATAAATAACCTTCAGATCAAGATTTGGTCTCCAATGAAAAATATATTTTCAGATTAATATTTCTAATTCTTCAGATTAACAAAATATTTAGATGACGATAAAGAAATACTGAGAATTATAAACCGAAGATCGAGAGTCAATTCTATGTGAAATTTATATAGCAAACAGTTAAATTTTTAGCAAGCGATTCAATCATCTCTAAAAAATATCATAATCTCACAATTTGATACTTAATATTATCCTGACGAAGTTTTTAAAATTCAATGATACAAATTTTAGACATAGTTTTGAATAATAGTATACTGAAACATTTAAAAATAAAACAATAAAAACAAATCGAGAAAGAAGGGTGTATGATTTATCAAAGAATACATATTAAACATTATTCCTCCTCACCGTCTGACTCCCACTGTACTATTTCCTACTGTCTCCTTGTATACATGCTTATTTAATACATATCTATTTTATTTACACTAAAACAATTTTTTCATGAGAAATTAAATATAAATAATGAAAAATAATCTACAATTAAGCAATTTGATTATTTATAGGAGCAGTAACAGCGTTTGAAGCAGTAAAACTGTATATTTATTTTTATTCACAGCAAATAAACACAGCAATTAGCCGACTCCATGAATAATTAGTGAATTCAATTATTTGAAAATAGACGGTAACTTTATTCAACCTATGTAAATAATGTAACATGAATTGGAACAAATACATGGAAGAAATTGCCAAGACTGCTGCAAGGAAAGTGAGCTCCCTCTACTGTGATAGGAAACTTCTCACAGCTGCAAGTACTCTATATCTCTACGTAGCCACCATCTGCCCATGCATGGAGTGCTGCTGTCACATCTGGGCTGCTACACCATTCACTAGTCTCTCACTATTAGACAGGGTCCAAAAAAGTCACTAATCTAATAGATCAACCAAGCTCCAGCTCCTGTCTCATCGCCACAATGTTGCATCCCTGAAATGTGCTCTGATGAATTTGATGCTCTGGTGCCAACTCGACGTAAATACACTCAACCAACTCGACAATCAGTTAAATCCCGTCAATTTACTGTAGAGGTCCCCAGATTCAGGAGGGCTTGCTATTTAAATAGCTTCTTACTTTGAGCTGCCAGACTTTGGAACTCCCTGTTTCCCTACCGACATGTAGAAAATAAGTGTAATGTGAACAAGTATCTCGCTGTACAACTCCTCAGTTAGGATGCTCCCTTTAATTTATGGCCCCTAATCCACAGTAGCCCCTTATGTCTCAGTGGCAATGTGCCTTGACTGGGTTGAATTCAAGTTAAAAGATTTTCTTAAATGTAATCTCCACCACTTTATCACTATCCTGTTAGGAAAAGTGTAAAACAATGTTATTTCATTAAAAAATGTCCCAGATTTTGAACATCTCAACGAACACTATTAAATCCCCAAAATGGAATGAGTATCATACAATTACAAACCTAGCAAGAAGATGCCGTGTACAAGAGAAGATTAATCAGTCAAACAATCATAATAATCTTGATAAACTCTGGAGAAGCTGCAAAAATCCGCTACTGAAATGGTAGAATCTGTCTACAGAATGACTATTAGTTGTGCTTCGTTCAGTTTGGCTTCATGGAAGGGTGGCTGGAAGAAAGCTGTTCTTAAAATACATTCTTGTTTAGTTTAAAACAAAGCATTGGGGAAACACAGAAAACACGTGAGGTAGATGTTCTGATCGAATAAAGCCAAAATTGAACATTTTTGATCTTAATCCAAAATGTTTTGTGTGGCAGAAACTTAACACTTCGAATCATTCTGAGCATATGATCCTTGCTGTGAACAATGGTGATGACAATATCATGTTGCATGGATTTTCTTTAACTGATCTCCTGCTAGAGTTAATAAGAAGATGGATGGCACCAAATATAAAGATATCCTTGAAGAAAACTTGCAAAAGACTTGAGCCTGTGACAGAAGTTCACTTTTCAGCAAGACAATGCTCCCTAAACATAAATCTCGAGGTATAATGAAATGGTTAAATCAAGCATGTGCTACTGAATAATCATGTTCTTATACCGGTTCTCATTACATCACAAAAGTTAGACGATGTTGAGCCTGGTTAGTTTCAAATAGGTGACAATTTGGGAATACCAGGCACTGTATGTAAGAGGATGGTGAAACCTCTCTGCAAAAAAACTAACGTTGGCATCTATCCTGGAGACCGCTTGTGAGTTTAATATTTCCTAGATACTTCCTCCTTCGAAAGAAGCCGTCTCAACCCACGCAGGGTGAATACTGTACCAGGTATAATAATGTGCAATAATAAACCAGTCAAAGTTCAGATCTAAATAGCTATTCATAGGGGTTTCTATCCAATCTGACTGAGCTTAAGCTATATTGCAAAGAGAACGTGGCAAAAATGTCTGTCTCTAGAAACACACCCTAAAGAACTTGCAGCATTAATTGTAGAAAATGATGGTTTATATACACCAATTACAGGGTGGAGTGAATACTTATACATCTGAGAGATGATTGCTTTATTGTCTTAATTATTATTCAAAGGTGCAAAATACATTTTATTATGCCACAAAGACTGCATTTTGTACCTGTGAAAAGGGTATTTCTGCCATTTAATCAATTTGAAATTTTATTTACTAGAATACAGTGGTGTGATTAATATATATATATATATATGTATATTAATTTTCTTATCTTTTTGTTTTTGCTGGGGATATAGCATCCTCCTGGATGCCAGACATTGACAGGCTATGTTAGACACTCCAGCCTTCAGATCTTTTTAAGATTCTAACCGTCCCTTTAAGTGCAATTGCTTGTATTTTCTTGCACTCGGTACACCAGATATATTTGCTAGATAGCTTTTGAAATTCTTTTTCATTAGTCCTGTTGCTCCTATAATTACTAGGATGATGGAGATTTTCCTAAGATTCCAGTTTCTTTTCATGTCATACATAAGACCTTGGTATTTCGTAATCTTCTCTCTTTCAGCTCTGTTTAATCCTGCATCATTAGGGACATGACTTCAACTAGGGTTGCTACTTTCTCTCTTTTGTCCCATATCACAATGTCATGTTTAACAGCTCTGTTTTCTAGATATGTAGCTGTAGGGATTGCATAGTCATAGTGGATGGTGTATGAATTATTTTTAACTGTTCTTTCTGGTATATGCTCCCAGGGCTTGCTGCTACACTGGATATTCAACTTTTTACATATAGTCCAGTGAAGATATTTACACACTCCGTTGTGTCGCATTGTATAATAGCCATCCCCCAGCAGAATCTTACAACTGGACGTATGGTGGCTCACACTCTTAACTTCTGTGTGACAGAACCTGCACTTGTTATTGTTGCTGAGACCACTCATCTTTTTAAACTAATTGGTCATCATGCCTTGATTTTGGTCAGCAATTATCATTCTCTCCTGATAATAGTGGAAAGATCCTCTTTTCAGCCAGTAAACACAGCCTTCCTTATTTATATATTCCTAGGATAATTCACCTAGGAAATACTTAGCACGTTGTTGGTTGGCTAATTCGTCCAGTTTTCTGTAATGGAAGGGCTTGGTGTATTTCTGGTAGCTCTTGAAGGCTATTTCCATGGCAGGATTGTTGTCTGTTTCTACCTCATTTGTAAGGTAGTCCTGTCACAAAATGTTTGGCCTGTTTTATGATAGATGTTGTTCTCTTTGCTCTGGTGTTTTGATGTTTGCATACGATCATAAGGTTTGGCTTCTGGGAGCTCATCAGATATTGGCTGGTGCTCACAATAGTTGGTCGATGTTGATGGTCAATTTCCGAGAGACCCATACCTCCTGCTCCTCTTGGCAGATACAGCCTTGGTAGACACTGGTTCCTGTATACTACTCTGTACATTGTCAACATTTTTCTCGTTTTAGTGTCTAATCCATTTTGTCCTTTTGTGGCCAATCAATAATTCGAAAGCTGTATGTTATCACTGGCATAGCTAATTGGTTAATGGCAGTTACTTTGTTTTTGTTTAAAAGCTATGTTTAGCAAATTTTTCTAACACGGCATATATATATTCTCTGCCAATTTTTTCTCTCATCTTGGCATGTTGAATTGAATTGTTTTCTTCTATGCCAAGGTATTTGTATTGTTCCTGTTCTTCAAGGTCTTTGATGTCAGTATATTCATCAAGCTGTATGTTTTCCATTTGGATCTTCTTCCCAGCTCTGAGAGAGCACTTGGCACATTTGTCCAGGCAAATTCCAATATTTTTGGAGAAGATATGTACAACCTGCAAGAGTCGGTTTAAGTTAGTATCTGAACTAGCATACTGCTTGAGGTCATCCATGAAGAGCAGGTAGTTGACTCTTTTGTTTCGATCTTCTTTGCGGCCTTGGCTCAGATTGTAGGCACTCTGGCTTTTGTTTAGTAATTTGCTTAGTGGATCAATTGCCAGGCAAAAGAGTAGAGAAGATAAGCTATCTCCTTGGAAGTTTCCTCTTCGGATCTTGTTCTATTTGTGTGTCTTAATGTCATAGTTGTTTTCCACATATTTATTTGTACTGCCATGGTTTTTCTGATGACCGGATGAATATTATATAGATCAAGGCAGCGCAGGAGCCATGCGTGGGGTACACTATCATATGCCTTTTGGTAATCGATCCACACCATGCTTAGATGTCTCTGCCTCATCCTACAGTCCTCAAGTGGTCCTTGGTGCCTAAACACTTCCTCCTGCACTCTGCTTGTTCTTTTTCCAGGTATGCTCCAGAAGAGATGTTGTCTTCAACCAGACCAGTGAAGAGTTTGTAGGTTTTAATGAGGCAGCAGATCGGTCTGTATTTTGTAGGGTTTTGTGCCTCACTCGGTTTGGGTATGAAGGCCGTATCAAATTTTTACTAGCCATGCTAGTGTGGCCTCCTCACCCTTCAGCAGTCTAGTGAAGCAGTTACTATAATGGCTATGAAATACTGTATGTTTCTTCAGCCAGAAATTGGGTATATTGTCTATGCCAGGTTTTTTTGTGATTCTGAAATTGATCTAGCTTTCGTTTTATCATTCCAGATGTTATCTCTGGCTCTAGCATTTTTCGCTTGCTTTTATTACTTCGAGCTATATCTAAGATCCACTTGGCCTCTTGGTTGCATGGTCCCTCATTCTCAAACAAAGGCCTCCCATAGTTTTCTAGCTCCTTTTCTTCTGGTGGCTTTTCCACTGTTATATTCTCTTCCACCAAATTTCGGTAGAATAGTCTTGTATTCTTTTTGAACTGTCTGTTCTCGCCCTGTGCTTGCTATCCTTTTCTTGAATTCTTTTGGCAAGTGCTGGGATTTTGCCTTCAAGTTATTTCCCTCGCAACGTTTTCAATTTCTTCTACATTTTTTTTGTATTAAAACTGAGTCTGCAGATGGTGTTCCTCAACCGTCCTTGCAGTGTCGGGGTAGCAAGGAATTGTTCGATTTAAGCAAAGGCTAAGTTGTTTCTGGAGCTTCAGTTTTCACGGTGATGTCGTGGCTTATGCTCTGGACTCTCATTGCTTTTGGAATTGAGGGAGTGTTTTCCTAATAATGTAAAGCCTTGCAGGGTATGTTAATTGATTTAGCTTTGTGAGGGATATGTTTTATGGAACAAGTTTTTGGAGAGCGATATTTACGTTTTGTATTACTGCCTTGGTAGCTGTTCAGGCTTGGGTTTTGAGCAGTTAAGGTCTTTTCTCCAGCCTTATCATCTCTACTTCCTCAATTGTGTTCTCAAATTCTTCTTCCAAAGCTGATTGCTCATCATGTGGTTCTAGTAATTGCTGAGGTAATGATGGGGATTCAGGTGTTACTAGTTGTCTTGGTGATAGTTGTGAAGAACAACTTAGGTTCAATAAAGGGGCTATCTTCTGATTGTAAATAGACAGCTGATAGTGGCGGTATACTTGTCGGGGAGCCCCTTGCTAAAAGGGATTCTCGTGTTGATGTGTCTGTATGGTGAGTTATCCTGAACCCAGACTGTTTGACGGCTTGATCCATAGATGAATTGTAATGTGGTTTTTGCTGTACCTGTGATGTGGTGTTTTGAACGATAATGGGATTTGTGGGAATTTTGATGGGGCTTTCAAGTGGATACTTTTTGATTCTTATGAGGGCTGCTATCTCTGATACCATATAGTCCAGCTCAGCCACATTGAACAGGCTCATGCTGTTATATCTTTGGCAAGTTATTTTTTTGGATGGAACATTTCTCTTGCCTAGACAGAAGTGGAAGAATATTTCTTTCCAGGTCTCTGTTCTCTCTTTTTGTTTGGTATATTTTGCCTGAGCATATTTCATAATCAATAACAGTGTCCATTTTTCTTCCCTCTCCCATCTAGACTCTTGTCTCCGTCTAGTTTCTTCTTCCCTGATAGGAAGGTAGTCTTCTTCTGCCTCTCTTATGGCTGTGTTTTTCATAAGGGTACTCTCTTCTTCTGTTATATATATTCCCATCTGGGAAACACGCGATCTTATGCAAGCAACCAGTGTATTTTTTTCTTTGGGGAGGGTAGATTCTTGAATCTTTTCGGCCAGGATTTCATTGGATGTTTTGCTCCACTTTTCAAACTTTGAGCAGTGGTAGCAAAACAATAGCACTTTCTTTTGTGCAACAGTCCATGGTTGGGCTCTTAAGTCTCTCATATTTCATTTTTTTTACTTCTGCATTTGATGGAGATAGGGTGCCAGGACCTTTTGTCTCAAGGCCTGATGGCTGACCCTTGTTGGCCTCTGTCATAGCTGGAGCACCATTTCCAGAGGCTGGAAGGTTCACACCATTGCTTACATCTTCCCACAATCAGGTTGAATACCATGAAATTTTCGCGTATTTTAATGTACTCAATGCGTCGAACAAGCTTTCGGGTCTCCAGTGATAGTTGGTATAATATGGCTCCGAAGGTTCTTATTTCAGCCATCTCTAGCGCTTTCAATTGTTGTGATCGTCATATATGTACATATTGACTTATTAGAGAATGTCAGCAGTTCTATCTCTCCTTCTCTCTCTCATATATATATATATATATATATATATATATATATACATACATATATATTTGCATGAAAGAGACAATATTTATTAATCATGATGAATTAAGAATTACAAAGATGAAAGGGCAGCTGACCGGTTTCGTACCTTGCTCAACAGAGCCAAATATCGAGGTCTTGTGTAAAAATTATAATAATATTTGGCTCTGTTGAGCGAGGTACGAAACCGGACAGCTGCCCTTTCATCTTTTAAATTCTTAATTCATCATGATTAATAAATATTGTCTCTTTCATGTCATTATAAAGTTTTGTGCTACAAAGTAAATATTTAAATATATATTCCTATTTAAATCAATTAGAAAACTCTTTTTGAGTAAACTATAAAGATCAATCATCACCTTCCAAACAGAAATAACTCAATAGTTAGTGAGAATATATATATATATGTATTTTTTACAATTTAAATTATTTTCAAATCATGTTCCAGATAAATAACCTATATATATATATATATATATATGCGTGTGCGTCTGTAATACTGATGACCTCAGAGGGAAATTAAATTAGGACATTATAGGAAGATGTGTGTCAAACATGAGACTTCGTTTGTATGGTCACATTGAAAGCATGTATGGGATTTCTTGGGTTAGTAGATGTAGAAGAGCTGAGGTAGTAGGGTCGGTTGTCAAGGGAAGGTCAAGGGAAACATCGGAGGAAGTAATAAGGATGAACATGGGAGAGAGAGTAATATATAAAATCTTGGCTAGAGATAGATTAGTTTTGAAGTCAATTTCATGCCACCATGTAAAACGGACATTAAAACCGAATATGATGATGATGATGATGATGTGTGTATGTATTTATATGTACACACATCGAGGTGTATTCATACATATTAGTTATGTACATATATATGCAGAAATGAACATATTAGTGCATACATATATAATCACACATATATCAAATCACACGCACACACACACATATATATATATATATATATATATATATATATGGTGAAGGTGTGTGATTATTGAAGATCCTGAAATGGATCTGAATGACACTCTTAAGTACATAGCCGACAACGGACAGTGTTTATAATGGAGACATAAACCAAACAGAATTGAGCCATATCATTTCGAAAATGTATTGCGTTGGATAATTGAAACTGTCCCTGCATGTCTGGTATATCGTGCCGGAGATATCGACAAACCGTGAGCAATAATATTGACTATTAGAAGACATCAAAACTTGTAATAATGAGACATTGTCCAATAACCCGTGATATTTCCCTGGCTGTGAATCTACAGTAAATATGGACAATTTATTCGTAACTCCTCTTGTTTTGGTGCGCCTGTCACTGTTGCTCGAGAGCCGGTTTTCATCTGGAAGAGTCCCTCTCTTCTTCGGCCGTCGCCTCTTTTCTTCTTGTTTCCGTATGTTTGATGTTCTCGGCATTATTTGTAGCAGTGTGAGCGCCATGTGCTCACCTTCCCAAGAGGGAATCGCTCATCAAGGGCCAACTCAAACACTTGAAGACAGAGAACCGGATATTAAACAGAATAATCCACAGGAGTGTCTGGTCAATGAAACTTGTGAGGAAATAATATTTGCTTATAAATATACAAGTGTGCTTATAAAATGTAGAGGGCCGTGTCGGCTGGGCGAAGTGAATAGAGAGTGAGTTTACTACTTTGGAGAATAAGAGTTAAGTGCAAGTTTAATTGATATTCTTGAAATAAGCAGAGTTGAAATAGCTTTTCTAAATTTAAGAAATTAACTGGCACGTGTGTTTTTTTATAATTGTTGATGGTTGCCTTGTGTGAAATATGTTTATTACTCAAGGGTATAATTTAATTAAGACGAAAAAGGCGAAGAGAAGGAGAATAAGAAAAAGACAAAGGGCAGAAGAGGAAAAAGAAAGGCAAAGAGAATAAGAATAAGAAGAAGAAGAAGAAGAAAAAGGAAAAACGAAGAAGGGGGAAATAGGAATAAGAATAAGTACAGTCGAAAGAAATAATAAGAAGAAAAGGCGAGAAATGAAGAAGGATGTTAAGAAGTGAGAAAAAGGAGACAAGGGGAAAGGAAGAAGAGAAGGTAGAAGGCGATGAAAGAAGAAAGGGGAAGAAAATAAAAACTGAAGTGGAAGAGGAAAGCAGAATAAGAATGAGAGTAACATGTAAAAAGAAGAAAAGACAGAAATTATTGAGTAGAATAACGAGGAGAAGAAAATGAGGGGAAGGAGGAGGAGGAGAAGGAAGCAGCAACAAAATCTAATGCAATAAGAAAATAGCGAGTTTAAATTAGTCGTCTATTTTTAATACATTTCCTTCCAATTTAAAAAGTCATTTAAATTACATAGAATTAAATTAATTCATTATTTATAGAATAGGATACTTTTAGATTGGTGGTATTTCAAGACAAAAAATATAATAATAATGCTATCAATCTAAACATCTGATAAAATGGTAATTAATTTAAACACCTGCGCCATAAAAAGAATGTCGTTTTACTTCAAAGTTATTTTCTTCACTCAACTCAATTTAAAATGCTTTAAATAAAAATAAACTTATTAGACTTCTATAATTAATTGCAACATATAGGCACAAACAATTTTTAATAATTAAATAAAAAAGAGAAGACTGCGCGCTACTGAAGAAACGGTAAACGTTTCGATTCTCGACACATTCAACACATGTAATTTTATCGAAAATACGATATGTAGTAGCTCAAAAATTGTATTTTTAGATTATGACATGCTGAACGAAGTGGCCTTAAATCCAATTCAGTATTACGTATTAAATAGAAAAAAAGGAACACTTTTTAAACTAGTGCATTGTCCAACACACTAGCATATTTCTAACATGGATGTCTGGAAAGCAAGTCGATATAAAACTTGGAACGAAAATATGTAGCACGAAAAGAAATAAAGTATTTTAATCTATATATATACAGGGTGGGCAAAAATAAGGGTCCTATTTTAAAAAAATCATAGCTTTTTTATTTATTGATTTTTTTTTTTTTTTTTTTTAGAATAAGTAAAGGACCCCTTCCGAAGCAAGCATGAGCCGTATTAGCCCTAAGGAACGTACCCTCATTTAGAAAACATTATTTTTGCTTAAAAAACTCAAAACAGTGTAAAAAACAATACTTTAGTTTTTGTAAGTTTTAGAAAGTGTTTTTCGGCTAAAATTTGTTTTGTTTATTTAAAAAAATCTCGGAAGGGTCAGTCTACACACACATAAAGTTTGGTGAGTTTAACTTTTATTTTGTGGAAGTTATTCAAATTCAAGTTATTCAAATTTAAAGATAGGACCCTTATTTTGGCCCACCCTGTATAATAGTAGCTCTGTCTGTGTGTGTGTATCCGCCTAATCTTTGTGTCTTATGTTAACCCAAACCGTTGGACAGAATTGCTTGGAAATTGGCATGTTGACTACTGACCTCTTAGTGAAGGTCATAGGCTATATAAGAAATATTTCACTTCAACGCTGGGGGTTACCGCCCCCACCACCACTGAAAACTGTTTTCGCTTTGATTCAAATGAAATATATATATTTATAATCAAGGAGAACACCTTTCTGTCTGTGCATGTCTGCCCCTAAAAACGAAGACATACTAGGAAGTGTACTTTTAATATAATTGTATTCACATGCACAATTTACATGCGAACATAATGGAAGTATTTTTGAGCCTCTGGCTGCTCCTTTAAAGAAGCTAATGACAATTTTCAAACATGTTACACAATGAAATTAATCTATTTATTAGCGTTAGTTTAAGAGTATAAACGTATATCTGAATAGCTCGGTGAGTAAGATATCTATCCGACAGCATCAAGGTTGCTGTTAAAGTAAACTCTCCCTACTATGATGTTACATATGATGCTATCCCACACTCTAACCTGGGCAACCCCGGGTAGCTCTGCTAGTGAGTTATATAAAGATAATTTGTTTAAAACAAAAAAATTATGTTGTGAAACAAATATTTTTTTATCAATATTTTAATTGTTTAAAAAATGTTTTTTATTTAACTCACTAAAAGACTTTATTTTTTCGTTTTTTTTTCTTTGTTCAAAGTTTTATAGCAACTAGCGTCCATTTTAGAAATATGCCAATGTAACAGCTAATCTACTAATTTAAAAAGTGTTTTTTTCTGTTTCATACATAATACTAAATTAATTTTAACGCCAATACGTTCAGCATGTCATAATCTAAAAAAATACAATTTTTGAGCTATTGTATATCATGTTTCTGATAAAATTACATGTGCTGGGAATCAAAACGTTTACTGAAGAAACGAATATAACAAAGTATTATAAAAAATACACGTGTTTCTTTAGTAGCTGTTCTTGCACGTTTACAAAGGACAAAGTCTTTTCCTATATCTTAGAAGATAATGACTGGATGGACGGTGTCTGTGGTGAAGTGGTTACTAACGTTTACCTCGTTTATGTCCTTTTTTTTAAACGAAATAAATACATTGTGAAATAATGGAGACTACTGCATTTAGCTAATCTAATATTCTAATCAAATCTAATATAAATATGAATAAATGCTAATCTTTCCTAAGTATATTAACATCAAAATATAATATGAGTTCCAAGTTCGAATCCTGTCTGTTTCATAGTACCACTTTCATATTGAGCGTTGCTATCTTTAATATCGTCCTTACTGTAAGTACCTGATTCTAGAAATAATCCAGAAAATAATGCTTATAACAGAATACAAAATGCTAAAACCAACCGTACCTGGCTCATTCAACAAATTTCGTTTTTTATAGGATATCGAGCCCCTTTTTAACTTGAATGTATATATATCTTCTATATATATAAAACTCAATGTCTGTGTGTTTGTGTGATGTTTTTGTGTTCTCTATAGAAAGAAAGATTAGAGAATCTGCATGAAAATCTAAAAGTATTTTTATGTATAATTCACCGGGGGAGACAATGGAAGTATTCGCGAATCTCTGTGTCTTCCTAACCTCAGGGAGCTATGTGGTCTGAATCTCGTCAGATTCATCCGTTTATAATATGGGGTGAAACGGAAGAAGGGCGCATAGTGAAAAAGTATATAATATTAATCCCCATTCAATCCCGGTCAACGTTGGGTTTTGCTGCTAGATATAACTATTTCATATATATATACTTATGTTACTATTGTATATATATATATTTACTAATATTATAAGATAATATATTATGTATATATTGTTTCAGTAGTTATTTCAACAGTGCTCAGTACATAAGTAGAGCTATATAGTAGCATAAAAATATATGATAATTAGATGTATTACTCCATTGAAATTGTTTTGTGGCTGTTATTTGCATATCGTTAATCGAAAGAAAGGTTGCTGTGGTGAAATGGATACAACGTGAAATCTCAACCTGGAGGTGGAAGGTTGGCAACCTTCATGTCGTTCTTCCTGTAAGTACCTGATTCTAGAACGCACTGGTGAAACAAATGCCAACAACAGCGTAAAGACAGTCAAAAAGTCGTACAATGCCGATTTATATGAATTTACTTTTATGACTGGACGTCATCGATTTATGGCCAGGTAAAAAGATAGCAAAGAAGTTAATGTCATAGGCAGGATTATATCCCTTGTATTGAAATATAAGAGTTCTATTCGTTTCGGATAAGCTCATAGTGATCTCCCTTGCTTGTTCATCTTGTGGTTCTTGGTTAGGAAAACAAAGATGGCGGTTTGGATTAGTGTTGGGACGATTAATCGGAAAGCGGAAAAATCTAAAATTCTTTGGGTATCAAAATCAGTATTAGAATCAGAAAACTGTGTGCCTATTTTCCGATGTCATAAACAATTCTTTAAAAAAAATGTTATATTTGTTTAAAACAAAATTTTCCATTGTTAGTACTAATGATGAAATGATAAATATTTATTGATTTTGAACAACCAGTAAAACTAAAAGATCCACCTCTTCAGTGTATTTTTACATTTGCAAAAATATATGCATATCATGGACGGGAGGGCAGAGGGGGCTCAAACCCCCCCCCTACTTTTTGACTTGCCCCCCCTACGGTCATCAATAATGAAGTCATATATGCATGTGTTTAACCGCCCCCCCCCACTTTTTAGGAGAGCCCCCCCCACTTTTAAAACTGTCCCACCAGTCCTGCATATAGTACATGGTAATCTGAAAATTAAAAAAATAATAACAGCAACTCTATGGCTACATATTTAGAAATTTAAAAAGAATCAGAATCGGTAATTGTATCTGAATCGGGAATTTAGAACGAAATCGGTAATTGTATCGGAATTGGGAAAAATTTGGAATCGTCCCATCACTAGTTTGGACAAACGGACGAGTGTCCATGATTGAATTTATGTAACGACTAAACTTACAATAGACAGGATTTGTGTATGATACTGAGTATTTTATTTCATTTTGATTATTCGGACTACTACTCTCATATTGGTTATGATTTTCATAATGTTTTGGTCGATGTAACATTCAGCCTTCTTCCAATGCATCTTTTAGCACTTGGGGAGATTTATGTAACATTTGGAAACCTATGTAAAATTACGAATTGAACTCCTTATTTAATCCACAAAGGCAGATTGTTCTCGTTCCGTCTGAATAATACAAATAATACAGACTATAAATCTACAAACATTTCAAAATATGCTGAAAACTTTTTTATTTCACACGTTCTGAAATCATCCATTTTCTGTGCTTTTTTAAAAACTTTAATAAGCAAGGCATCCTCGTACCTGGCAGGATTTGAATGTAGTCTCCTGATATGTTACTCTTCGTAGAATTGATTTGAGATGCTATTTCCTTATGTATTACTCATATTTAGAATCAGTTGTTCATTCCTCAACTCACTGGAGTCAGATTTTGACTTCCTCTAAAACATGAATACCCAACAAATCCATTACAAAAATAGTATAGGTAGATCGCATGACATTAAAAAAATTATCTTGATCATCTAACATATAAGATTAACTTGTTGGATATTCAAAGTCAAAAATATACAGCCTTGAAGATGCCGTTAGCAAGTATTTCAGTATAACCTTCTAATCTTCACATGTGTCGAAAGTATACTGCTAAATCATGCGGCGAAAGTATGCAATTCGTTTTTTGTTTGTTTATTTGGATAACTGTGTCTACAGTTTTGAGCTATTTTATTTCTATGATTGAGTAATTTTTAAAAATTTTATGCTTTAAAATTTCTAGTTTCTCACTCAAACATAAACTACATTGATCGTCTAAATATCTGCATCTCCTAGCCCATCTATTTATTTATAATGAAGAAATTTGGTGTTGTTTCTTTGTAACAGATATACCGTGTATATAAAGATTATGTAAAGCAAAAACGTCCTGGAAGATACGCGAGCAAAAGCAAAACAATTTACAATATATATATATTATATATATATAAATATAGTGATACGTAGTAAGAATGCACATCTGAAAACAGGAATAAGTTTAAAGCTTCCAACATTTATACTAGAAAGATCCATGGCGTAACGGATAAACTACTAAGTAAAATTCAGTTCGAAGTGACACTCTTATGGAGGTTGAAGGTTCAGTCCTCAGTGCGGGCGATACTTAGAACACAATTGCGAATTACTTAAGACTTCTACCCGGTCATGGCTGACGGAACGAGAGCAACCTACTCTCGTGGATTAAATAAAGGGTTCTGTCAAAAATTCTGTAGAGATTCCCAGAAAGATTTCCGAGTTCACAAGATAAACCAAAACGTTGTGAGAATAACACTCAAGATGAGAACAGTGATCCAAATAATACAAATTATCTATCTTCATCTAAAAAATTCCAAAACAAAATTTACAATGTTTTAAAATAGACTGTTTTGTTCCTAAGTCAACAAAATTCTAACTAGACTTATACACTTTCTGTAATTGTCCAATTAGTGTTAGACTAAAATGAGACAAATAAATCAAGCATGATATTTAATGGCCATAAAATGACCAGTAAATGAAAGGTTAATGGAAATTAACAACACATTGATCTTCAAGAAGTGCTTAAAGAAACTGATATTCAGCCAATTACAAAGAAATGCTTGCAGATACAGATTTATAATCGCTCTATTAACGAAACGTGTTTGACTTCATTTAACTTTTGACCTTTCAATTGACTTTGTTGCTCCTGAGTTAGAAATCTGTGAAACTAAGGTTTATTTCCAAATTCTTAACGATGCCGACAGGTGCTTTTCTCTATAAGAGCAAATACTTGACAAGCATAGGCTGAATAAAAGTTCAAATTAAAGTAGACTGGAATTTACCCAGTGTTCAAGTGATCAATGATATTTATAATTAGTTCCAGGTTTTAATTTCTGAATTCAGCTTTATAATATTACTAGAAGAATTACTTTCCCGAACAGAACAGTTTTGCATCACTTTTATGTCCCCATGCAAAGATTAAAATCAAGATATGATGATACTGAACCTTATTTCTAGAATCCTTATTTCAATTTTTGTCAAATTCATTACATGATGTTGACTCTAGAAAATGTATACAATTTAAGGCTTAAGTTTAAAAAATTGAAATTTAATGAATCTTGCTTAATTGGTGACTATGGATCAAATTTAATAAAAATTTACAACATAAGAATTTTCAAATTATAGGTTGTGTCCATATTATGACGCCTAAAATCCCTTTAAAATACTCCAAAGATAATGAAATTTTCGGAATATTTATTCATTCATATCTAATATTTATTGTTAAAAATTCACAAAAATCTGAGGTATCTGAATTTTCACAAAGGGTTTTTACCCCTTTTTGTGACCTTTGCATAAAACTAAATTCAACTAAATATAGTTCACACTATGCCGAGCAGCTGTGCTCCAAAATGTATGATGATCGGTTAATTAGTTTAGGAATGGATCCTGTACATGCAAATATATAAACATATACAAATATATTTATATACATTTATTATGTTTTCATGTATACAAATATAATATTATAAGGTGATATAACATATTGTGCATTGATTTTCAGTATTTACTTCAACAGTGCTCAATACGGTAGTAGTGCTTAGTAGAAAAGTATGGAAATATATTTATAACAATTAAGCATCCGCGTTTCATCCCCTCAGGGAATCGTCAGGCTACGTGCTTATATAAATTTAGGTGTACTTAACTTTATATAAATACTAGTTTATCCGTGTCCTGGCGTTGCCCGGGAAAGTCGAGCAACTCAAGAAATTCCATGCTCAATCTTGAACTATTGAGTTATTTGCTGCTCATGATTTTGTGGCGTGAACAATGTTGATGTAAAACAGCAACCAGAAAAGTATAGCCTTGGAGCATCAAGATTCCGGAGTAACATAATTAGGCATCTAGCTTTTAGCTTTAATTTCATCAAGCAGTTGTTGCTTGATGGCATTTACCATTTACCATGTACTTCTTAGGAGCTAGAATTGCTCTCTCAGTTTACTACAAAGTTTTGTAAGTGATGAAACAATTGATGCAATACATGGAGTAATAATAATCTTACCATGATTAGTTGTTGCAATGTTGCCTTCTCCTTTTTTTATAAGTAGGGAGGGAAACTCACCAGCCATTAAATCACTATTGAGATGCACACGCATTTTTGTAGATAATGTTACAGTCTTGATGTACTTTCACAAATACAACAATTTAATGTAAGCACTTGCCATGATTAGTCGCAATCTTACCATTGAAGTTAACAGGCATGTTTGTAGATAATGTAACAGTGTTAATGTACTTTCATAAATATGACAATTTAATGCGAGCATTTAGCTCATTAGCAGGACTTTCACGTGGAACAATAGGAAGTGTTTGTAAGTAGTCTGCTCCTTATTTTAATTTTAAATACGTTATTTTATAAATAGTATAATAAGATGTTCATAAGTATAAACGAAATAAAAGAATATTAATAATTATATTAACGTACTCAAAACAGAATTTTATTTTGCGTATGAGGAAAATCATTCTTGACTGAGGCAATGTTTAATTTTTTCGGAGAGCGGATTTACCACAACTTAAATAAAGGAAAAGCAAACAGCTTTTTGTAATGGGAAATGTAGTTTTCTCTTCCTCTGACAAATAGTCAAAGCGATCATTTTTTTGAATTAGTCATATTTTTTTTAACATTGTATTGAAAAAGTTATTAGATATTGTATTTTGTAAAGAATAGTTTAATAAATTTTCATTATCGTCATAACAAAACACTGGAAATTTAATATGCGTCAAAAAAATGTTAAAAAAAAACATGTTACCTTTTTGCAGCGCTAGTATGGAGATGGGTATTTTGCGAACTAAATGACTTTAGAAAAAGTACGAAAGTGCAGTTTGTATTAAGAAAGAAGTATTAATTCTTAATAATTTACGTAGGCAAATATCAAGAGGAGAAGGCGCCATGTGTGGTAGCTTTTGTTAATTTGTATATTCTGCTCTATTCTGGAATGTAGAAAAATGTTTACAGGAGGGCCGACGTTATTTAATCTTTAAATCTAAGTAAATATCGGGATAAATAGAAATAATTAATTGTAATATCAGAATAATGCGAGAAGTTTTGCGATGCAGACGTATAAATTAATAGTTAGCCGTTGTTGGTTTCAAGGAATGCGAAAGTGTTGTATTCTTGAATAACTGGGTTTATTTGATTAGTATTCCAAGAAATGATTGCACACGGTGAAACTGGTGGCTGGGGTTGTAAAAAGTAAGGTGTGAGTAAAAATGAAAGCCAACTTCTCTTAGTAAGGTTCTTTTTTAAGAGTCAGGTAACCCGGATAAAATGTATAAATTGTCAATGAAGAAGAAAGTAATGTCTATTTTCTGGAAACGCACATGAGAGCTGTAGGTAAGTGGAACGTGGAACAGAGTAGCATATGAAGGGTTTGCTCATATCGCTATTATGACTTATGACAGAGGGAAAACACGACTTTACTTCACATATAAGATAGATTTGATTGTATTGGACAGGTCACTTGATTTGCTTTATCGGTTTACAAGATATAAAAAAATTAACCTGAAAACACTATGGTAGATCAATCCTTTTGTGGTTATTTAATGCTGAAATCAATACATATTTTAATCGATTAATTCTATAAAATTGTATACAACAAATCTCTTACAAAAATTATTGATTATCAGCATTGAACACAAGTTGCTAGTTTACCTGAGAATATCAGTGCATAAAAAACAATTTGTCATTGGTTTCTTTGATTCTTTTCCTTATAATCACATACTCACAAAAGGGGCCACATGAATGCTGCCAAACACCCTAACGAAAGTGATGCTATATATATATATCTGATGAGACACGAACATGGCATCTTGAACTGCTTCCACATCTCAGTGCATAAATGATTAGAACAGATCCGCTATATTCTGAGGCAATATTTTGTGAGATGTACGCTACGGCTTCGACTGGAGAAGAGTTCAATTGAATGCTATGCCTAGGCAGTTTTGAGCATCATTTGCGATACTCCCAGCTGTGTAGTGTCTATCCATAGTTTTCACTGTGTGGGGAAATGTTGAGTGCCCACATTTTCACTTTCCTGCTAATCAATAATTGACATTCTGGTCTGTTTTTCTTTCCTATTCTTGTCCTTGATGTGGACTGCCGCCTCCCTGATTGTACTTCCCAATCCGCTGAGCCTTTTACCCTCCTTACAATTGAGATCCAACACAAGACTGAAGTTCTAGACATCGATATATTGCTACCATGTACCAATAACAGGTAATCATTTAATTTGTTGAACAAGGGTGTGTTATGCGAAGAGTCCTCCATTTGTTGAAAAATTCCTTCATTTAATAACTGTTTTGCCTCTTTTAAGAATTCTTCCTCCGGTTGCAGATGAATAGTTTATACTTTATTTGTTTGCATTTGCACCCGCCTCAAATGTTTGAATGTTACACATAGTTGCATAACGACTGTTGTTTTAGGAGCGAAGACATTATCAGCTGAACCACTCACCTGCGCCAATATTTAGGTCATTGCTCTCATTACTATCAGAAGATTGTTCACGTATTATGGCATCTGAAGTCTGTGATGACTCTTGTTTGATGCTGTACATCGTAGCTTTTTGGTCCTTAATAAGGGTCAAGAGTTGTCCTTCGGTAAGTCCGGAGTAATCCATTGTTGTGGCAATTCCTTTATTTAATTCAATGTTTATTTTTTTAATTTTAGGCTCGTTGCTTTACGATTTTAGAGTCTAACAACCTTGTATTTCCTGTGTTAGTTACCAGCTATATGTGTTTCATTGTCGGTTCGTTATTCTTTTTTGAACAGTCCGTCTATTCTGATGTGTTATATTCATGTCATCTATTTATGGCACAATGGAATGACTAGGGGTGTCCTAAGACTATAAATATTCAGGATTTGACACCAGTGATAGGTCCATTTCTCCTCCACAATATACCTCATATACTTCATGTTTATTAAGGGATTCGCTTCATATTTAAGAAGGTATGTGGATCTATACAAAATAGATTGTGAAAACTGGGTAAACTCTAAAAATGTTCGGCAACTGCTCCAAAAATTATGAACCACTAAACATACAACATTTGTGGACTCTATTTTACCCCAAAAAACGAGCGACTTGACTTTTTCTGAAACCGTTAATCTTTTAACAGAATTATTTAGCCCTAAGACTTCTCTGTCGAAATAAACGGTGGAAGTGCTTGCATTTAGTAAAAAAAGATGGCAAAGACTATGCAACGTTCGCGTTAATCATTAATAAACACTGTGATGATTTCAAATTAGCTGTACTTAGTGCGGATAACTTTAAATGGTTACTTTTCGTGCAAGGACTCGTATCAGTAAAACACGCGGAAATCAGATGTAGAGTTCTGAACAAGTAAAAAATTGAATCAAATTTAACATTACAGAAATTAGCTGAAGCCTCCCAGAGATTTATAAGTGTTAAACAAGATTCAAAAGACATTGAAAAGTCAGGCATTGCACACATATTTCACACTCTTACAAAAACAAGCCAGCCTAATAAAAACATGATAAATTACTGCCGAGCCCCTGTTTCCGTTGTGGAGCACTCCATAGGGTTACAGATTGCCCATACCGTTTTGAAATTTTCCGACTTTATAATAAAGTCGGACACAACAGTTAACATGAAAGAATGAAGAGGAAATAAAAACTAGGGTTAAATCCACACAAATGAACGAACAGGACGGCAGAATGTTAAGAAAATATTTACAGGTAAAAATACAGCATAAAAATGTAAAATTACAATTGGATTCTAGTTCAGACGTGTCAATTATCAACATGCATACATGGAGAAAGTTGGGAAAACCGAGCATACTAAGAACCAACCAAATAGCCAGAACAGTGACTGGGGAAAATATTAAATTCGAGGGTGAAATTATTACCGATATTACTTTAAACAGAACTACCAAAAAAGTAAAAATATACATATTAAAATATACTAATACTTTATTTGGCACAGACTTATGCAGCGGTTCAACCTTTTGTCAAGAAAATAAAAAATCTGACGACGGAGTAAGTAAAACGAAAGAAGGAATTTGTTTCAACCATTAAAACTTGTATGAAATGGGCTAAAAGTAAATTGTCTCCAGAAATTAAAACACATAATGACACAAAATCCATGCTTAAAATAGCTAACAGCAAACAGAGAAATCAAGTCAATTTTTGTGGATAATCAGTTGAAGGTTACAGAGAGTGAACTCATGGTTCAAGAGCTGGAATCGCTAAAGTTGCCACTCAAAGTTGTCTTAGAAGTGCTGAAGACTATGAAAGATAAGATGACTTGTCTGAAAGTTGAATGTGAAAGCAAAGAATACATTGTTTCCAAGTTTTTCTCTAAACTCAGAGTTCGTATAATCCTTGTACAGGATCGCAACATATGTATAGGACATTTTTTTTAGCATAGCAACAAGATGTTCTTGCTAATTAATTCCTTGCTTCTAAAAATACTCAGGCTGATTTTAGGAGTTCTTTCCCCCCTCCTTTCTTGTTAGTTTCCGACCCTATATTATTTGTACTATCTGGTTAAACTTGCATTTTACTTTTGTTATAGGGTAACAAGTGCTGACAATTTCTTTATTATTATCTACCTGCTTATGGAGCAAAATATGTACATATAACAATATGAATTCGACATAGTCGAGTCCATAGGCAACAATGATATTCATTAGCATACCCGGTTGACTCCATGTCTTCAAACTTACACACATCGCATAGTTTTGCGAGCCTGAGAAGATGGTATCAAGGTGAAAGAGCATACATTACACTGATCCTTAAACGAGGAAGCAATGGCTGAGAGGATGGTACCGTGACGAACGAACTCTACCCCCTCCCCCCCAAAAAAAACAGGATGAGTTGATGCCTGGAAGGATGATATCATGACACAAGAACAGATACTACACTTCCAACAACGTAGGTATTATAAAGAAGGAACATATACTATACTGCCTAACCACACGAGGTAAAGACTGAGAAGAAAGAACAGGAGGCAATGGGATTATGGAATCATGATGAACGAACGAACATAGACTACACTGCCCCAAAAGGGGAGGTAATGTCTGGTAGTATGGTATCATAACAACAGAACAGATATTTCATTACCCCTCAAAAAAAAAAAGATGACGTAATACTAGGGAAGATCATCTCATAAAATTGGGAAGATAATGCTTGCAGGTAAGGTATCATGACAACAGAACAGATATTACCCAACACCTCACCACCACCACTCTCAAAAAGAAGAAGGTAGTCTCTGGGAGGATGGTCTCATGACACCAGAACAGATACTACATTAGTAAATTCGTATTAATCAGAATGGTACAACTGTTGACTGGCTTGATTCTGTTGTCGGCATTCTTGCAGGAGGGACCACGTAATGGTTGTCAACATTCATAAGTGAAAGTGGTATTATGGAATCGACTGGATTCGAACTTGGCACACCCAGGTTGTCAGTCCACATCGTTATCCACTTAACCACTGTCACCTCCAGATACTACATTACCCCTCCACTAAAGGAAGATGTAATACTTTGGAGGATTACCCTAGCCTTTTAAAAAGAAGGAGGTTATTCCTGGGAGGATTGTATTATGAGAACAGAACCGATACTACACTACCCACACCATTTAAAGATAATACAATAGATTTCTGATTAAATCAGGGTTGTTGTTTTTTCATTCATTTAAAAATGGCTGATCATAAAAAAATTGTTACACTGCTAAGATAAAAGTGTAGTATTTGTTTTCAGCATCCCAGCGACATGAAACATTTTACTAATCCTTTGAAATTAAACAGGAAGTTTTCATGTAAATCATCTCCTTGAATAATAATGAAACTGAAATTCTAAGAAAGATTTTATTTAACTTTCGCATATATTTATATATATAAACGAATACATGCGAATGTTCTTTTCACCTACCCTAACTATATTAACATCAAAACGGCCTACCTTTAAATAATATTTTGAAATACTGTATATATAGTAATCTGCACCATCCACAAACAGCGATAAGTATTCCTAATTTGCATATTTATTTTTCAAACAGTTTCTAATAAATTAATATTCTGTAATATACATTTCTAATTTGTATTGTCATAGTTTCTTATATATACACAATAGGTTTGTCGATAGTAATATTATTATAAATATTAATAATATTAATTAAACCGATATAATAAAAAATTTTTTAGAATTAAAAGCTTTCTTAGAATTTCAGTTTCATTAATATTCAAGGGAGATAATTTATATGAAACTTCCCGTCTAATTTTACAAGATTAGTAAAACGTTTGATGTCGCTGTATGCTGAGAACAGATACTACACTTTAGATTATTTATTTTCATAAAATATAAAATTTTACATTATGGGGAAATTAAGCATAAAAGCCTACGACCCCCATTTTTCCCACACGGGAAAATGGGTGTTGTTAGTGATCCTTGGTTAAAAATGATAAAAAATTGTCTCTTCCACTCTTAACTAGGATAGTTTCAGCCACAACAATGCAACATTTACTCTAGGGGTCATCCTACTTAAGATATCCTCACATTTGTTTGAAATTTTATTTTTCATAAATATGGTTATATATACAGAAATTTATTGGAGTATAATAGGGAGTGGGAGAAAGAAAAACCGTTTAGTAAGACCCTCCTAACCCTTTCTTCATAACCAGCTGCTCTAGTTCAAAGGAAACAGCAAGTCCAAACACATGAAAAAAATATACATAAAAACAAAACTCACTTGAGGAATGGTGGCAAAATCCCTCCCCCAAGAAAATACTTATCTGCAAAACTTGAAACGATACGTCTAACCGACTTTAACAATCGAATTCAACTGAGCTAGCAAACAATGTGTTTCGACGTGCCAGTGCCTTTGTCTGAAGCTAATTTTGAACTTTTCTATCCATTTTTCCTATGTATTTGGATTGTAGGGTTCCCTATTGGTACTGAATTAACTTTTCCCCTGACGAGTTGCATAGCTGAGATGAAAGACTGTGTATTTTCTCTCAACTCTGCTGTGAAATGTGCATAGGATGTATATAAAGCATTAATTTTTGAAAAAATTAAAATACAATATAAACATATTAAGCGAATTTTGTTTACCTGTAAGACAAGGAGATTGGAAGAACAGAATAAAACCATGGTTGTGGTCGTTCGACAAAATATGAAGATTAAGATAATGAAAGAACAGATAAAAAGGTATGGATTGATTGTTCCTTTGGTCATTCGAATGCACTTATAATATATCTACATGTTATGAAACTTGTAATTCAACTACAATTTGACTTTCCTAGATATGTGTAAGTGAACTCTGGAAACTGAAATTTAATAATAAAGAAAATCAAATGAGACGCGTAAAGTACTAAAAATAACTTTTTAGATTAAAAATAATAATACCTACAAAATCCACTAGAATGCATTTGGTTTCTTTGGAAACAAATATGTCATTTAATTTTTTTGTTAATAGTTGAAAAAAAATGGATGAATTACTTTGTGACCCTTAGAAATCCGTAAGGAATTTAGAAGCATTTAAACTGTCGAAGAGAAAGAACTTTTAATTGGCATGAGGGTTAGCTAAAAAAAATTGATTCTTAGCAAATCCTTATGTATTAAAAGATTGAAAGTTTTGGAAGCTTTTTACATCCAATAATTTTATGAATAGAGAGTAAATCAACAGTACAACAACCACCATTATTTATGGTTCCATAACAATTTAGTTCAGTTAATAATTTAATGACCAAACAATACCGTAAAAAGTAGATTTAACTTTCAAAATCCTATATAAAAAATAATTTGGTTAAAAAAGTATTTAAAACAAATAATTTGGTAAAAAAAAAAATAATTTGGTTAAAAAAAAATATTTTAAATGTTTTAATTGGGGGGGGGGGCCTCCAGAACGGTTTTAAAACCTATTTTCATCGATTGTTAAAAGATTATTTGTGGCGTCTTTGCGTAAAAAAAAAAAATTACAATTTGGAACATTTTCGGATATTATAAAAATATATATTTTTTGTAGAACCATCAAATATATATAAATATATATATATATATAAATTAATACATGCAAAAGTTTTTTTATACCTGCCTTAACTATATTGTATATATATATATATATATATATATATATATATATATCTGACATTATTATTATGGATTCATAACAAGCATTGTGAAAGTGTCAGAATAACCTAAAAAACCTTTGGAACTGTTAACCACTGCTTCGTCGGACGATATTCAATATGTATTATATGTTTTTGTTAAGCAACAAATTTCATTTTAATTATATATGAGCAAGCTTTCAGAATCAGAAAGTATAAGGTACGACTCCGATTCTTAGGATTCCAAAAATTCCGACTCAGCGAATTTCAAAATATCTGACACCGACTCATAGAATTCCAAAATATCAGACTCTAATTGATAGAATTCAAAAATATCCGACACCTACTCCATATTTAAAAGTTTTAAAATTAAAAACTCCCAATCCAACTGCTAGCATTCCAACCAGTCCGACTGTGACCCCTTCCAAAACATTCAACACCCTCAAACTCTACAACCCTTGATAGAAGTGGTTTATGATAAGGGCTTTTACAATTTTAGCTTCTGAAAAGATGGACACTATTAAGCCAATGTAAAAATAAGGACTAAATTCCTATTACGAATCATTTTGTTCTCTTGAGAAGGCAAAATTGTTAAAGCTTTTATCATAAATCTCTCGTGTGACATTAAGATAAAATTATTTGCTTATCAAACAAGTCGGTGTCCATTGAGAAAACAGAAAACTTCTGTTTGATATCCTGGAATATATATATATATATATATATATATATATATATATATAGTTAAAATAATTGATTAGTTCAAAAAAATATATATAATATAAAATATATATATATGTAACATGTGGAAGCCTCTGTATAGCTTAATTGCCATAAATATATCTTCATAGCTTACTACCTAGCTCTACTCACGTATTGAGCACTGTTGAAGTAAATACTGAAAATTGATACATAAAAGATTATATCTCCTTATAACATTTTATGTAGATATATGAAATAATAATAATATATATATATATATATATATATATATATAGTAAGTTATGAAAATATATTTATGGCAATTAAGCTACAAAGAGGCTTCTGCGTTTCATCCCCGTAGGAAAGCGTCAGGCTAAAATGCATGGAGTTTGTGTTGCCGGGTGTTTTTATATATACGGAAGCTTCTGTGTAGCTTAATTGCCATAAATATAGTTTCATAACTTACTACCTAGCTCTACTCACGTATTGAGTACCGTTGAAGTAAATACTGAAAATTGATACATAAAAGAGTATATCCCCTTATAACATTTTATGTAGATACATGAAATAATAAGTATATATATATATATATCCATTTCACAGTAGAGACAATAAGAAAGAGAGTTGATTTTTATTAAATATTTCTTCTGCCAGAAAACAAATAAGCCCATCAAACAGGACTAGTTTTATTTATGGGCGTTTGTAAGCTTCTTCTATGTTAACCAATAATCAGGTTTGTCAGACAAGACCTATAAAATTACTATGGAGGAGGAAGGTAAAAATATTCTTTCTTTTATCATCTTTCTTCTCTTGTAATAGGGATGTAAAGATAATCAATGGCGATAAAGTTAAGTAAGTATGAGAAAGAGGTGAGGAAGTACATAAAAGAAAGAGAGAAGAGAGTGAGAAGAGATGACAAAAAGAACAGAGAAAAGAGATGCATATACATTTTCAAAACTGGTCTGATTATACTTATAAGTCACCTTATTAAAGAGAGTTATTTTCAAGTAGGAAATAAAATACTACTCCAAAATCTATGTATTCCAATGGCTTTGGATTCTGAACATTTTCGGTTAATCTCCATCTACATAGACTTGAATACATATATATGTCATCATGAATAAAAAAATATATCTATCTAGAGCTTATAATTAGTATGGTTGCAGGCGATTGATTGACGACCTTGTATATATTAATGATAAAAGGGAGTCTGACAATACAAAACATTTGATATATCCAAAGGAGTTAAAGTTAAATTTTGAACACACAGGAACACAAGCTACATTTCTTGATTTGTATATAAAAATTGAGGATGAAATATTTATCTATAAAATGTTTGATAAAAGCAATTCTTTCCCTTTTCCTATCGGTCGGATTCCGCATAAAAATAGTATCTACCAGGTGTATATTTTTATGGGAGCATTATGTTCGAATTTCTGAGATTAATAAATTTTATACCCCTAGTTTCTGCTTTAGTATTAAGAATGATTAAACAAAATGGTGATCAAAATAAAATATTTAGACAATTGAATAAAGCAATTACCTGCTACTCTGACGCTTTTAAGTCATATCAAATTAATAATGTAAATTTCTAGAACAAATCAAAAACCATATCAGAAATTCAGTATAAAATGTATAACGTATATAAATAAATCATACAGTGTAATATATATATTAAAAATACATAAAAATATACTTTTTTTTAATTTTCAAATATTTTTAAATGAAACTAAAATAAATATAAAAATATTATTAAATGAATAATAATATAAATACATAGAAATAAATAACCAAAGGTGGTTTATAAGTAGTATAATGGATTCGTCAGAACTCTATAGAATACAGTAGTTTTTGTAAATAAAAAAACACATTTTTATTGTAAGAACATTTTGAATAACAAAGTAGGTTAGCAAAAAAATTAATCTGAAGAAAAAACTAGATTTGCTATCTGAAACATTTTTGTTCTTGTTTTTTTTAAGTGAGGTGGTATTTAATCAACACTGCTGGGGAGCCATGAGATAAAATACTGTTTTGTTTTTAAATCCCCGAAAGGTTTTCATGGTAAACAACTGATGATCTTTACAATAATATATAGACTTGCGTAAATTATTATAGTTCTATATGTTTGTCGAAGTCCTTAGGTGGGAAATAGGCGTTGTGTTGTTATAACGGCTAATTCACTTTTTTAATATGAGGTAACGTGCATGCACGCAAGATGTATATTAAAATCGGAAAGTTCATATTATTTTCTTTTTAAACATCTTTTTAAGAATTTGATAATAAATGAGGCTAAAAGCCTTTAAAAGCATGTTTAGATGCAATATTTATTAATAAAATAAAATCAGAATAGATTTTTGTTTTCATATATATATATATATATATAAACACAGAGTGCTCAAGACAAATCTGGTAATTTTTATATTCTTTCATTTCAAAACCATTTAAAGTATTTAATAGCTCTCTGTTGCACTTAATCGTTGTTTCTGTGTGTTATTTGAGAGCTGGAGATCATGAACAACTAGAAAGCATCGGAATATTGAAAGAGAGTGACCTGCATCACGATGATTCACGTCAGATAAAAAAATTTGTAAAACTTAGCTGCAGCTAAATGCTCCTTAAATATGTTAAAGACTGTGAGATATGAGCTGGAGAATTGTGATGGAGCTGTGGAATCAATGGCTAGAAAGGAAAGGTCATAGCAGGCGTTGTGACTGTCTTCGCACAACTAAAATCGTCAAGAAGCTGCAAACAAAGGTGCGGCAAGATCTAAGCAAGGCAATATAAACCGTGGCAAGAGAGATGGGCATCAGAAAGGCAACTATGAAAGAAAGTGCTTAATGAAGACCTTTGCTATTCCTCATACAATAGTCGCAAAGACCAACTACTCACCACCTTACAAAGCTAAAAAAACTCCTCAAATACCCAGTGAAGCCTGGAATGCTCTGCTTCTTCTCATAACTAGTTTCACAACATATACAACAGCAGGTGATTAGCCTACAGTCTGCACAGAGACTTTCTCATCATGAGATCAAGTTCCCTCAAACTGTGATGGTTTTTTGGTGTGTTTCTAGTGAAGGTCACATCATGCCGTTCCACATCTTTGACAACGGACTCAGACTAAATTCAAATAGCTATATTGAATTGCTTGGTGAAAAGGGTGGCTGCAAGAAGGCCATATATACGTCAGCAGAACTAAGCTCTCTGTCACACTTCCAGGAAACCCCAGAATTGGCTGTCTGGAAATTCAAGGACTTCGTCAGTCTCTACATTTGGCTCCCCAACACACAATATTGCAACCCCAGGGACTATTACATGTGGGACATAGTTGAGAAAGACACCAATCGTAATGCCTGCAACACCAAGGACGAGCTGATTGCCAGAATCAAACTGATGTTCAGGCGTCCCGAAGGACACCATGAAAGCCGCATGCTCAAGGTTCAGGTCCGACCTGGAGGCCGTAGTGGAGGCTTAGAGCTGTGATACCTTCTCTCTTTATATCACTATATAATCCCCCTTCTCGGGTTGAGAACTGTGGTAAGCTATATTGCCAACTACTACTAAACTCTTACTAAATACTACTAAACTCTTTGTAAATAAATGAAGCACTCTTTAGTAGTTGTCAGTGTTGATATAAAACATTGAGATGTCACTTGCTAACAGTGCCTTTTTTATAATAAAAAGCATGCAATTGATTTTGATCAAAATTACAATAAGGATTCTAGAGATATAGGTTAGTATCATTATATCTTTATTTTAATCTTGGTAAGGAGAGATAAAAGTGGTGCAAAACTATTCTGTTCGGCGAATTAATTTTACTAGTATATAGATATATAACGTGTGTGAAGCATAAAGATCTCACACATTTGAAGTGGCGTGTGCATGGACTGTTGTGCTGTTAGAAGGCAGGTCTCGATCAGTAGGCCTCACTTTATCATTTGCATTTTCCTCAATAATTATAGCAATTTCTCTATCATGTTCATGTTCTCTATCAATTTACCATATTTTTCCTTTTCCAACATCGTCCTCGAACTCTTGACGATTTGAAAGAAAAGGATCAGAAATGAAATTGATGCAATTCCACCTGGGATGACATGGAGAGTCATGGATAATTTCCAGGAATGACTCAATTAATATATTGCCAACTGCAACAGCATTTCTCTGATATCATTTAAACCATGCCTGAACAACCTAAGGCCCACAGGCCAAATATGGCCAATGAAGGCTTTCCCTGTGGCCAGTAGGGACCTTTGATAAAGATTAACATTTTAGGATAGTATAAAACAAATTCTAACGGTATTATTCAAAACATTGCTAATAAAACACAGGAGTTTGTCTGGCCTCTGACTAAAATAGAACGACCGAAATTCAGGGCAAATATGCTTGTAGAAATACTTTTGACAGTTCATTGCCTTTGATACACTTTTAAGAGTTATTAAATATACTGTTGGTACCTGGATTGTACTAATGACTAGTAGATGATGCACCAGCCCAGATGTGGCAACAATACTCCATGCATAGGTGGATGGTGACTTTGTAGAGATACAGGATCATGTCAGGTGTAAGGAGTTTACTAACACGGTAGAGGGAGCCCAATTTCTTTGCTGCAGCTTTGGCAATGTCTGCAATATATTTGTGCTAATTTATGTTGCCTGCGATGGTTAGGCCGAGAAGTTTGAATGTTGAATGTGTAAACCTTTCTTCTACCAGCAGAAGAAGTTTATAAAAATATTGTGTCTCTTTGAAGAACTTTGAACATCCCCCCACCTGTCTTTTCTTATTTTTTTAAAAATCCTACGTTGTGCTCTTTAAATCATTTTTTAAACTACTATCGAATTAAATTCGTTTATTTTAATCGCTCCCTGGCACTTCAATTTCTCTCTGTGCGCTTTATTTTTGCTAATATTATTATTTCATTCAAACTATCGATTTCTCCTGACGAGATGATAGTCGACAGAGTTCTAGAGAGTTTTCCGTCAATTGTTTTCAAGAGTATATATATATGGGCTGAGTAAACTTTTCGATTTCTGTGGAGACACTGGTTTTTTACTAGATCTTTGCATGGATTGAAACTACTTATTATTATCTCACTTTGAATTCAACTCCATAAAAAAATATATCTGGAAAGCCCATGGGAGTCTTTTAACTGGCTTTTAATACACTACTTACCTCGTAAACTTTTACATTGCAACCTTTTCCAACCGGATTACTTGGGCCTTTAATGGTTTGACTTCTCCAAAATAAAACGGATTTTACTTTTTTTAAGCCAACCTTTCCTGGATTTACCGCCTTTGAACCTGCTGCTACAATTTTCATAACACCTTCCACTGTGAAATTTTCCTATATTTTCAACCTCTTCTCTTTGCATTGGACATTTTCTATACTTTCTATATTTTTATTTACCTTATATTATTTTTATATATTTTCAAATAAGGAGGTTTGCTAATTCCCCTACAACTTATCTCTTTGTATTCCTCTAATGATAAGATTTCATTCTTTGAAAAGCCATGACTTAAAGAAAGGAAACATAAATCACTTTTATTTGAAACACTTTGTTTTGATCAACTGAGGAGGTAATAGATATTGTATTTTCTTAGAATCTTTATTTTCATCTTTTACTTGTCTATATATATGTATATATATATATATATATATATATATATATATATATATATAATTATTATTATACTAAAGCTGAGTTAATCAACATTTGTTTTCCTAAGGCTTTTTTCCTGCATATTTTAATCACACATATTACATGCTAAAATATTCATCAGTTTTGGGATTGATTTATTTTGAAAAACTTCTATCTTAATTGTTTTAATCATATGTAATTTGGAAATAATGTATCAAACAACCCATCTTTTACTCATTTATATCTATCACTTTCACCTTGTCTCACTGCATATTGCTTGACACCCCACTCGTATTGTATACGTCGTGTATCACTCTTGCTTCTGTCGCTCTCTCTGTTTATTCATTGTCGAAGGTAATAAAGAATGGAAAAGATAAAAAAGATTGGGATAGTCCATGATAAACAAAAGGGGATATCAGCACATGGAGGTATATTAGTTAACCCGTAGTTGAAGAGAGAAAGAGCAGAAAGAGGCTTATTTTAGATTTTGTCATTTTACATTTTAATATTTAACTGACTTTGCAAACAGACTTTAAACCGAGCTTAATAAGTGACCCAACGAGTCACATTTTTCTAGCATATATATATTATATATATATGCTCCACTCTATAATAAAGATCAATGTGTATTTATTTGTTTATATATGAATATATTTTGTATATATATGAATATATGCACTTCAATCATGTTCTGACACACAAAAGTTAACAAGTAAAACATGTGCCTTTATTATCCCCCGGACAAACCCATTTTAAGTGGTTAGAAGAAGCGAGAAAGCAAATAGCAAGCCAAAACATACCTCAAACTTGGCCCTCTGACATATGGCTCGTTAATAAAGTAGTCCAAGACGCCGCCCATGTTAGGCAGTCCCTCGTCTGCGGCACAAGTTTGAATCCTATGCGAGTCTCATTTTTTACTTTGTTGTATTCTTTGTTTATATCCAGCTCCGTGGACTTAGTAGATCGCATGTTTAGTAATATTACTTGTGCAAACAATAGCATCAACAGAAAAGCTGCTTAATCCGTAACCTACTGTATACTTAGGTGCAACTTACTTTTTTTTAGTTCACATTAAATAAAAATATTTCACTTCATATTTATCAGTTTAAATTTGATAAAATTCATCATTATCATCATCTTCTTTGATTTAACGTCCATTTTAAATGCTGACATGTGTTGGACGGCTTTAAAAAATTGACTTTCAAACTAACATATCTCTTGGCAGATCTTTATTTACTTCTTTTTCTCTCAAGTCCATCCTTATACCTTCCTTCCATGTTTTCCTTGACCTTCCCCTGTAAACTGACCCGGCTTCCTCAATTGTTCTACATCTATTAACTCAAGAACTGTCATTCATCCTTTCAACGTGGTCATACGATCAAAGTCTCATGTTCTGCATGCATCTCCCAAAACTGTTGAGATTTAATCTTCCGCTGAGCTCATCAGATGTAAGCCGGTCTTTAACACTCATATTACACATCCATCGTATCATTCTCATCATTTTTTTCCATGCAACACATGTCTTCAACCCATACATCATGACATTGCATACACATACCTGATATATCGTCGAATTCAATTTCTCCTTATTTACTGCCTCTCTAATAGGTCAAAGTTAGGCAGAAGGTCGGGTTTATATGGGGATATCCAACTTCCCCAAAAAGTGACTTCGGATGGGACAAAAATAAAAATTGCCCAATCGAGAAGGATTTCTCGTCCTCCTGACTGATGACAGAATAGATAATACACTTTGTTCATGAACCTAAAACCACAATTTTCCCTTGTCAATTCCTGAGTCAGTTTATTATCGTATTTTTAATTTAAATTTAATTTTCAACTATTCCACATTGAATAAAATATTTTTTAAGAAAAAACATAAACAAATTAATATTTTTCTGCCATTAATTTGTTTATTTACTTGCTGATGATAATATACCAATTATGTCACACTCTAAAAAGTATACAAATAAAATTGCCATGAATCTGACGTCAATCGCTGGAATATTATTCTTAATTATAAATTTAATTCAATGGAAATTTTTATTATTTTTCAGTTGGCTCATGGTTTAACTAACTATTTATCAATATTTGATTGTTAGTAAACGAATAAACAGAGAAGTAAGTCAATTTTAATTAGCAAATATTTGTTTCTGTTAAAAACATGGCAAATTATATTTTGTCTGCGTTTATAAAAAAAACCCTCCCTTATGCCAACCTGTATTAGTACTGCATAGGAACGAGATCATTTCTGAAAAAATTCAATATTTGATACATCTAATGGCCTAAAGAAGGGGTGGGCAACCTTTTCAGAGTGAGGGCCAGATGAGACTTTTGGAAGGAGATTGCAGGCCGGGGTGAAAAACGAAATCTCAGAATTACTATATTTTGTTTACATAAACAAATTGTAGAAAAATTGCATTTAACACTCTACAAATCTGATATTTTTTTCTCAGGAGATTTCTGTATGTAATGTTATAAAAGGCGCCGACGAAGAGCCATTTTGGAATCATAAAAAATAATGACGGGGGAAGTAGCAAGTTGATCCAGCATTCGTTTTGACACACCTCACATAGGTTCTATGTTTAATGCCCTTTCCTCGTCTCTCGTTTCCTCTCTGTTTCTCTTTTTATCTCAGGCCCATGATTTGAAATTAATAGTTAAAGAAAAATGAAATATACAGGCATCATCGCTCGCTGATATTTATACATTTTTATCCCACTGTTAATTTTAATCAAAACCTACTTTTACGTCTATGTCAGAAAATGATATGAGTTTTACTGGGAGGTCTGTGGGCCAGATTGCAATAATAAAGCATAGCAGAGTGGCGGACCGGACACTAAGCCTTTGCGGGCCACATCCGGCCCGCGGGCCGGAGGTTGCCCGCCCCTGGCCTAAAGGTAGTTACCATACAGAACTGGATCGTTGGCCCTTAGTCTAGGGGTAAAGGGCAGTATGTGATACTACACTTTATCTTTTCTGTCTTCTGTCAATCAGGGAAGGAGAAATCATTCTAGACTGAAGCAATTTTAATTTTTGTCTCAATCCAGAGTACCCCATTTTAGGAGAACTGGATTTTACCGACATAAAATACCGACTTTGTGTCTAACTCTGCCCTCATGGGGAGGCAAGTAAATAGATACGCACAAATAGACAGGCAGTCAGACAGATGCACGTCTCTCATAAGATTGCTCAAAATGGAAACCAAGGATTTGCACTTCCATTTTCAATCCTTGAATGTGTATGTATGTTTGTCTGCCATCTTTACCAAAATACTTTATATTTATTCACTTGTGTTTCTAATATTTCCTCTCTATCTTAATCCCCCTCTTCTTCCTCCTCCTCATCATCAACAAAAACGACTTTCTCCTCCTCCACCTCATCAACATCCTCCTCCTCCTCCTCCTCCTCCTCATCATCATCATCATCAACAACGACTTCCTCCTCCTCCCCTCCCCCAGGTTTAATTGTTTCTTCAAGATGCAGCCAGATCCAAACAATGAAAGCAATAAAGAAACGTTTCTTCCTATTACTATCCTCCATTTTTGCTTATTACACACCCAGGACGTGCTCATTTAAAACTCTGAACTGATTTTCGAAATGTCGGTAAAAGGATTTGGTGCATGATGGCATCCCGCCTTTGTCAGCCTCAGACGTTTTAATGGACTTTCCGCGTCGTGACTCGCATCATGACCTTTGACCTTTTCCTGTTAATCTAATCTGCTGTTGTGAATTTGTGAATCAGCTCTCAACACATTGCCTTATTATTTCTCATCATCCGAAGAACAATTTCCAAAGCCATTTTTTTCTCTTCGTCTTCTTTAGATGTGTGCGTCCATGCATCTTTAAATAGAGACTTTGTCGGTCAGTCAGTCTGTCACGGTTCAGTTGGAATGGACACATCTTTTTTGCTCTAAGTGTGCAGATCAAATGGACGCATCTGATTTACTTTTGTGTTTTTTGTTTGGTTTGTCTTACATTTTCTCTGGCATTAAAAGTGTTTTTCCATTTGTATGTAAATACGATCATGACAGGTGGTGAGTCTTTTCATGGAAGAATTACTTTATTTTTACCCTCCAAAAGAAAATACTTGTACAGAAAAAAAGAAAAGTGATTTCAACAAATATGGTGAAAGAATGATCATGATGATCATTATTCTATTCCGTTTAACGTCCGTTTTACTTGCTGGCATGTGTTGGACGGCTTTAATTAATATATCTCTGCCAGGTCTTTATTCATTGCTCTTACTCTCAAGTTCTTTTTATAACTTCCTCTCATGTTTTCCTTGGCCTTCTCCTGTGAACAGAAGAAGAAGAACAAGTGTGTTATGGATATTTAAATAGATGAAAAGAAGTGGCTTCAATTTAGTACATAGTCTCCTTGGAAAACTTCTTTGAACAATATTCATCATATGAGTAAAGTTAGACATTTTAAATAATTATTATCTGAACCACTCGGACTATTATTCTCATCTTGGTTGTTATATTCACAATGTTTCAGCCGATGTAACCACCAATACATACCAATAGAATCACTGAACAGAACACTTCTCAAGCAAGTAAATGACTTTGAATATCTGGGCAGTCACATCGCCTCGACAGAAAAAGATGTGCTCGTTAGAATAGCCTAGGCTTTGAGTGCACTTGATCGGCTAAGAGTTATTTATTGTCTGAACAAATTTTAAAAAACTTGATCAGAGCTGTAATCGAATCCATACTGCTTTATGGATCACCAGCTTGGACTCTAACAAAAAAAACTGGAAAGGAAACTAGATGGAACTTACACACGGATGCTCCGTGCTGTATTAAACATGCACTGGAAAACGCACCCATCTAATAAACGGCTGTATGGCAACTTGTCTAAAATATCATCAGTAATAAAAGAAAGGAGAATTAGATACGCTGGACATTGTTATAGAAGCAAAGAAGAGGTTATCAGTGATCTGATTTTATGGACGGCAACACACGGAACAGTTAAAGTTGGTCGATCCTATAAGATGTACACAAAACAGTTGACCGAAGATACTGGTTCTCAACTCGAAGATCTTCACAGAGCCATGTCGAACAGAGAAGTATGGAGGACTTTAGTCAATATGGCCCAGGCCACCAGCCCAATCTGATAGATAGAACCACCAACCTTCTTCCAGTGTATCCTTTCAAACTCGGGAATCATCTTTTTATCAAAATCTAGAACCTATACAGAATTTCGAACTAAACCTTTTATTTAATCCACATGAGTATATTGCTCTCATTCCATCAGTCGAGATGTGTTTATTCATATTATTCTATAGTTATTATCGCTTGAAGTTTTAACATATTTGGTTATCGAATAATTCTAGCATTTGGTGGCAGCGCTGAAGACGAACAAGTTATAAAATAGATCTAATGCATCAATCTTAAGAAGAATTGATTAGCGTAGAGGACAGCTCAACAAGTATTTGTTTACATTAGACTTGAAGATGACCATTCTATAGTTGTTTGGGAGCCAGCCTCGTGGTATTTCTTTCCACAGATAGGATGTTCTACGAAAGAAACTTTGTCCCATTTGGTTTTTGCTACAGAGAGAAAGATCCTTACCACAGGACTGCTTCCCTGCATGCCGTCTTTAAATTCACTGTCAACAAATACATGTCATAAACTGTCCACATAAGTTATCAAACTTTGTTCATTCCACTCATCACTTTGAACCTCTCATAATATTCTTCATCATTCGACTGACAATCCATACATCTCGTTAACCCTTATACTCGAGTAGTTGTTGGCATTGATAAGTAGTGACTCATTAGTAAATAAACCCTATCAAAGAAAGGGAGAGAGAGAGAGAGATTGCTAGTCATGTGGGTTGGAGTATTTACGTTGATGGGGTACAAGTGCAATAAGTTCGTGGGAACACATTCTGTGGGAGTACTTGTAAAACAATCACAGAAATGCAACATTGCAGCGATAGGACAGGGACTGGAGCTTGGTAGACAGACTCTATTTTGCATTCTGTCCAAGAGAGAGAGAAGCAGAGAGAGAGAGAGAGACAGAGAGACTTATGTGCCCATGCCATCTAAAATGATGGTCTACTATTTTCATTGCTTCCCAACTTACCTACAACTTTTATAATATATGTGGCAAACGCCACAACTAATGGGATATATGTACGACCTTTCGTTCTTTGTTTGCTCAGTCCTTCTTCGTCTCTAAGGTAGAGAATCTCGCAAAACCACGTTGCCAGAAGGTGCCGGCCAATCAGGGGCCAACAGGTCAGCTTGACCACGCGTGGTTTGAGTATCTATAAAAAGGCACGCACTTCCTTTTCTCTCTCTCTCTTTTTACTTCAGCGTTCAGGGCGAGTGCACACGAGGAGTTCGTCGACACCCCCCTCCCCCCACCGGCTCGACGGAGCAGTGTGGGGAGGACAAAAGGTAATCCCTTTTAATTCGAATGCTGAACTTTTCTTAAAACATACACATTACAAATAATCTCTTTTAATTCGAATAATGAACTTTTCGTCAAACATATATCCTTACGATTGCCACACAAAATATACATCAAACCACGCTCGCATATGCATCTTACAAATATTGAACTGGCTTACGCTACAAATGTTTTAGTTGAGTAAATTGTTTTTGTTTCATATAAATGTTTTCTTCGTAATTATTAATTTTATAAAAGACCATTCTTATGTTGTGTTAGCTTTCTCATTCCTTTGCTGTCTTTCTAATATAAGTTTTAGATAATAATAATGTTTTCTTTCTTTTCCATTTGTTTGTCTTAACCTCTTAATTTAATCTACACGGGGTCCGGCGACGTTCTAAAACAGTGGGATGACATGCCGCTACAAAGGCATCTCTCCCAACCTTTGGTCGGGGAAATTCATTCTCTCATAACCATTTGTCCGACAATCCTTCGCCACTGTGGTTAATCCTTTGTTCAAACATCCCGCCAAAATAATTGATAACACCCCGGGGCCATATATATACTGAATTAACTCCCTTAGAGTTACACGCAAAAGAATAGCTATCATATTGTTAGCTTTACTCCACATAAAGTAAATATTTATCCTTTTGAGGATTTACTGTTATTAAGTCCATGATTTTCTGTTAATAATTTTCTATGTTTAAAAGCTGCTTGTACTATCAGAAGCTCAAACGTGTCATATACATCCATTAGGTCTTACACTGATGGATTGTTGTTGACGACATCGTAATACCGTTTAATTATTTGATTTAGGTGTGTTTTATGGACAAACTTTGGTCTCTTTATCATGGATATTATGTTCCCGATCCGTTTATCCACTGTACTTGTTTCCCAGTAAGATCTGTTATTTTGAAACATGTGATAAGAATATTTTCTGCTAACTTTAAAAACGACCTTTGTTCACATATTCGACCGTCCAGGTTTCGAATGGGTTAGTAACAAGTATATATATAGATATTGACACCGAGACACGCCATGTATTATACTAGAGATAAACACATATGGTCCTTTACTTGGGCTCTGTACAGAGACTGAAAAGAAAATAGCCGTTGGTCTATCTAAAAACTCAAATATGCTATTACTACTAAACCAGAAAAATAGCCGTAGCAGGACAGGTTAAAATTAATTCCCCAAACAGAACACTTTGGCAAACAAAGTACCTGACTCAAAGTCAGCAGCAAACGGTGTTCTGTCAGATTTAGTTCCTAATATTAAAGACTTCCTGTTTTGGGTCGCTTACTCTTCTGGTTTGCTAAGTTTTGTACTAATTTTTATTCATTAATTAATTTATTAAATTGTTAGATGAAGGTACAGAATAATTAACAAATCTCCCCCCCCCCTCTTCCATGTTTAGAATGTCTTTCTAAATAATCTCTTGCAGTTTGCAGAGCGTGCTGAAATAATAACGTTATTACCTAGAAAGCCATTCTTAGCATGGGGAGGGTGGACTTTGCTAACTATTCTTACTTTCACCTAACAATTTAATAAATAAATTAATAAATTTGGATAACTGAAACTGTGTCCGGAAGTTATATTACGGTTGATAGTTTTATATCAGGAACAAAATCTAACAGAACACCGTTTGCTGACTTTGAGTTGGGTACTCTTCTGGTTTAGCATGTTCCCTTACGAGAATTAAAATCAACATATAATGAAACTAAACGTTATGTATAGAATTCTCATTCCAATTTTGATCAAAATCCATTACATTATTTTGATTCTAAAAAATGTCTATGATTTAAGAAGTTTGAAATCTAGGGAATCTAACTTAATTGGTATCTAATGAAAATATCGATGAAATTTAACGCAAATCTAAAATATTTGAATTTTCAAATGGAGTGTGTTCCCATATTAACCCCCTTAAAACTCTTTAAAATACTCCAAAGAAACTAAAATTTTGGGAATATTTATTAATTGATGTTGAATACCTATTGTTAATATTTCACAAAAATCGGAAGTATCTGAATTTTCACGAAGGTCTTCCATCCTCTATTTGTTCTTTTTGAATAAAACTAAATTAAACTAAATATAACCCACATTATCTATCCTTAGCAATAGCGTTCCAAATTCATAATGATCGGTTAATTAGTTTAGGAGTGAACTCTGTGCATATAAATATGTAAACATATACACATAACTAACTTTATATAAATAGAGATATACATATATAGATATAATCATGTTTAATTATGAAATAATACAGTTACATATTCTGATAAACTGTAACAACAACAAAATTTCAGAAGTTTAATAAATTATCATGTGCTTCTTTTTACCATTTATTAAAGGGAACCTATCTACTGGCACCGCTCTGAATCGAAAGTAACATTATTTATTGTTTCAAAATTCAAGTCGATTTGCAGCTAGACAAAGTGAAACCTTTTAATGAATTGACTGACTTTCAGTTGTATTACATTTCTGCTGCAGGATATGGACAGTGAAATCTCTGCAAAGGTCATTTCCTTTTCAGACGGAGTTGCCATCATCAAATATTAATGAGCTGCCAAGAGCAAAATCGGACAATTAGATTCTCTTTGCAAATTCGGGCTTGTGTTTTGCCTCCCCTTCTACAGGTTTTTCTCTAACCAAGTTACAGTTGTTCAGAGCGGGGATTAATAAAGGATGGCACGTTGAATCACTGAGTGAAACACTCCCTTAGGTCATCTTGTCAGCACCATTTTTGGATTGGCGGAATTTGTTATGGAAAATAAATAATAATAATAATAAAAAAGAAATATGTAAGAATTAGGATTGGAGTGCTGGAGGCGTTTCTGATTAGACCATTGGTGATTGTCCTTCAATCTCACCTGTTTGGCCAAACACATAGAAAGGTTAGGCCAATTGTTGTCTGGAAATATGCCAACAAAGGACTTGTTAGAATTTTCATTAGAATTCTCCAGGAATTTACAAGGATTTGCAGGAATACTATACACAATCATTCTAACGAATATCTACAATTTACAAATTTACTCCTAAACGTTACTAATCATCATCATCATCATCATCATCATCATTTTACATGCTTGTATGTGTTGAATGGCTTTAAAGAAATTGGCTTCCAAATAAACCTATCTCTGTCAGGTCTTTAATTATCCCTCTTTGTCTCAAGTTCATTTTGTATCACTTCCTACCCTGTTTTCCTGGTTCTTTCCTTGTAAACTGAACTTGCTACCTCAACTGTTCTACATCTACTAACCAAATACTCTCATCCATTCTTTCAAGGTTCTCATCGAATCGAAATCTCCTGTTCTGCACACATCTCCCTATCCTGTCCATATTTAATCTTCCTCTGAGTTCATCAGAAATAATCCTGTCTTTAAAACTCACAAGGGGCTGCTTACCAGCCGACTACAACATGGTCGTTTTCAAGTCTAATGTAAACAAATTCTTGTTGAGCCATCTTTTTAGATAGCGAGATTTTGACCAGTTATAACCATCGTTACTACTCCTCACAATGTTATCTCAACGTCCACCTGACAAACTCATTAACCCCTATCCTCGAGTTGCTTTTGGGCTTTGATAAGTAGTGACTTGTTAGTAAAAATAAAGTTCTCTCCATGCAATTCATCTCCTCAACTCTCACTGGCCAGGTTTACGACATAAAATATTTTGAATTAAATATAGTTGGGAAATTAGTCCCAAACAATTTATTTGGGTTTACCTACTCATGTACGACATATTTGCGTTATAAAACAATCTAATATTTATTAGTAAATTTAAGCATGTGAAGTTACCGTTTGTAGTACTTAGTCATCCGTCCCATGTGTTTTCTTCCAGAAGAAAACTCCATATTGGTGGACTTCATTAATTCAACCACATCTCAAAGATAATTTCACATGATTATATTTTCTATTAAATATTCAATTGTTTTTACACAATACAACACACATGAGTAGGTAAACCCCAAAAAACTGTTTTGGACTCATTTTTCAACTGTATTTCATTTAAAATCTTTTATGTTGTGAAGAGCAAATAATCATTTTATGTCATCGAATCACAACTTTAAGTTATAGTCAGATTTGTGGATACCACAAAATGTAAACTCTGTACTCATTTTCTTTTTCTTTAGAATTACAAAAAAAAGAACTGGTCGTATACATTTTTACAGATCTTCATTCTGAATTTTAGAAGGAAAAAAACGGTGGCCTCATGCTTATTATTAAATCGATATTTGACTGCTTTTATTAAAAAAATTTGGCCCTTGTGAGTTGAGAAATATACAGTTGATTTTAAGGTAACTTGGTGTTAATGAAAGTTGGTGATGTTACAGAGACACTCTGAAGAAGAACATACAGAGCACAGACAGATGGAAGGATATCAGAAAGAATGACAGTTGGTTCATCTCTAGGGATGGGTAGCTATTTGGGTACATGTAATGAAAGGGTATCCAGAGGATTTCAGTACTTTGACAGATATTAGGCCCCTTCTGTGTGTGTCTGTCTCTATCTCTTTGACATTACATTAAGAACGTATCTCTTTATATATGCAGTTTTGTGTAGAATATATATATATATATATATATATATATATATATATAAATAAATAAAGGAAAAATTAAAATTAAAAACTAATGTTATATTAGTTATAACCGTCCAGGTGCATGTATTCTAATACTAGTATGTATATAAAATTTAAAAAAAATATATACTTATTTCAAATAACTTTAGTTTTAATTAACGAAAGGTAAACAACAAAGATATATCTGACAAAGAAATTTCGGGACAGAAACAACCAAGAGTCCGGAGAGATGAACTCAACAACCTAACACAAGGCAAACCTCAAAGCATTGATCCGTATATGAATTCTCCAGTATATAACACATATATATGTAATTTTCTTTATGAGTTGTCGCATTATGCCCCGTTCTTTACTAGTCCCCAAATGCGAAAGCATTGATCCGTATATGAATTCTCCAGTATATAACACAGAGAGTATAATATAGATATATGTAATTTTCTTTATAGGTTGTCACATTATACCTTGTTCTTTACTAGTCCCCAAATGCGAAAGGTGTTGCAGCAAAAATGAAGAATAGAAACAAGAAACGATTTTCATTGCTTACACTTTATTGTAGTAGAATGCTAACATTCATTTAGCACCAACAGCCTCACGTACAGTCATCTCCCCAGCCTCCGCTGGAGGGAGCAAAAGGCGGAACGTCTGCTAACTTTTACCTCAAGTCTCGCTCAGATTTTTTTTTATTCTCTTTTAATCGGTGACGTAACTCTGAAACATTATTCAAGTTGGCATAGCTCAAAATACAAACAATAAAATATTTATATTTTCATTTTTGTCTCAACCTCAAAATTATAACAGAAATCACAGTCGCATTCCAAACACAATGTCTGCCCACACCTTTGACTTACATTATGTTAGGTTATAATTCCTTATTTATAATCCTGCTTTTTCGATCACTCTGGAGTAATCTAGTTATAGATCATCTATCTCCGGTGGTCTGAGAGAGACGAGCAGCCATGGCCACGAATGGTGTAAACACGAAGAACATTTAGAAGCAGTGGTCAAGCAGAAAGAAAAAAAACCTTTTGGATGTCAGATCAAAGAGAAAAGTGGGTGCCGTTTTGGCTTGTTATCTACGTATCATGAATCTACTTTGGTATGATATCTACAATTGTGCTGTTTATCGTTAGAATATTTTTCATAAACATTTTAGACATTTTAGATTTTTTATACTGTTTAAATTAAATTAGACATTTCTATATTTTTTATAGTTACAATAAATTTTCAGTTTTAATAAATGTTCTGTTTCAAATAAATTCGACCTTTCTATATTTTTTACAGTTTCCATTAATTTTGTTTCAATAAATTTTCTACTTTTTCAATTGAATTAAACATTTCTATTTTTTTTTTACAGTTTCAATAAATTTTGTTTCAATAAATGTTTATATTTCAATTGAATTAAATAATTCTATTCTTTTAACAATTTCAATAAATGTTGTTATATATAATGTATTATATTGTGATGTAGGATATATGAGTCCAAAATACAATTTTTACGGTGTAGATATTTTTCCTTGTAGGTATAAACCGAAGTAGCAAAAAGTGAGTGTAGATATTATGAACGGTAGATATTGTGATACTTAGATCGCAAGCCAAAAAGTGATTAAAATCTAACAGTATCTATTTAGCCTAATGTGAAAGAATGTGTTGATACATACATTTTTGCTAAGTATTATAAGTGTTTATTAACTCCAGAGAGATCCAAAATGTAAATATCTTAATTAAGACTCTTACCAAGTTATTTTGTTTTTTTAACTTAGTTCACCCCAAACAAGGCAAGTTTCCACTGTAGATGTAAGGGGCTACTGAGAATTAGGGTGAAAGTTTTGGGGGTCATCCTAGATTGGGAGCTGCACAGCAAGATGCTTGTTCACATTAGTTTAAAATTTCTGCATGTCGGTACAGTCAGGAAAACAGGAAGCAGGGAGGGAGTTCCAAAAGACGACAACACAAGGAAAGAAGCTATTGGAGTAGAAAGCTCTCCAGCATCTAGGGACCTTCACAATGAATTTATGGGATCTAGCTGATTATCGGGTTGGTCGAGTGTATTTACGTCAAGGAGGCACCAGAGCAGCAAGTTCATCATAGCACATTACATTGAAGTACTTGTAAAACAAGGACAGGGATGCCACATTGTGGTGATGCGACAGAGGCTGGTGCTTGGTGGATAGTGAAGCATTTATTAGATTAGGTACTCTTTTTTGGAGCTTGTCTAAGAGGGAGAGACTATGAGATGGTGCACCAGCCCAGATTTGACAACAATATTCCATGCATGGGTGGATGTTGGCTTTGTAGAGATATACAGTACTGTCAGATGCGAGAAGTTTTCTAACTCGGTAGAATGATCCCACTTTCTTTGCAGCAGCCTTGACAATGTATTCTATGTATTTGTTCCAATTTATGTTAACTATGAATATTAGGTAGAGGAGTTAGAACGTTGGACTCTCAGGTAGGATGTTATTTGCCATGGTAATCGGTGGTTGAAGAAGTTTCTTGCACTTGTTGAAGGAAAGACGCTTTGCCTTAGCAGCATTAAATGTTACCATCCATTTATGACCCCATTCAACTACAGAGTGGGGGTAACTTTCAAAGGATTCAGCCATTGCCTCGGATATATGCGCATCTGTTTTAGCTACATGAGGAAAGTAGAGTGTCGTGTCGTCAGCAAATATTCCTATCTCGGATACAATGTAATCTGGGAGGTCATGTATAAAAATAAGGAAGAATAAAGGTCCAAGGATCGGCCACTGGGGTACACCTGCATTTATGTCATATTGCTTTGATGAACAGTCATCGAGGACGAACTGGAATTTTTTTTTGGATAGAAAGGATGTAATTATATTAAATATTCGTTCAGTAATGCCATATGAATTAATTTTTATGAGAAGACCTTTATGCCAGACCTTGTCAAAGGCTTTGGATATATCAAGCACTACCACCCTATCTTTACCTGCCTTGTCCAGTGTATGGTATATGCATTCAGAGATGACCGTTAGAATATCCACAGTAGATCGTGCTTGCCTAAATCCATACTGATGGTCAGAAAGAAGTTTAGCATTAACGAGGTGACGGACTATTACTAGATTGATTAAGGATTCAAAGAGTTTAGCAAAGATCGGGAGTAGACTGATGGGGCGATTATTCTGAGAGTCAGTTCTATCTTCAAAATTCTTGAAGACTGGTACCACAGAGGCAATTTTCCACCTATCAGAAAACAAGATTCGGCAAGGCATTTGTTGTAGAGTTCAGCAGAGCATTTGTTTTATTACTATTACTGTTATAAGATATGGCCCACATGCTTTGGAGATGTCAAGGTTTTTCATAATGTCTCGGACATGAGATGCGGTAATCAAGTGTGACTTCAGTCCACAATGGGAAATTTGGGAGGGAGTTGTTTGCAGAGTCCAAAGTGGAGTTTGATGCGAAATGCTGGTCAATTAATTCAGCTTCATCAGTTGCCGAGCAAACGACATCATTGTGGTTGGGTAGTGGGAGAATTGTTGATTGCCCTTTGTTCATCACAATATTGTAGATTTTCCAAAAATCACGAGTACCTAGCTTCTGGTCATGTCCGTATATCTTCTCTTTGCTTCATCTATTACAATCTTACAATTATTTCTTGCCACTGTAAGTTTCTGTATATTTGTAGTTGACTTATGGCAGTTTAATTGTCAGAGTGCTTGTTGCTTCTGAGCAATGGCAGCTGCACAGTTCGAGGTGACCCATTGTAAAGAGTTGGGCTTGCTGTAGAACTTTTGCATGGGGACATGAGCTTCAATGCCTGCTTTGACCCATTCAGCTAACTCATTTGTACACTGATCAACAGGGAGAGAAAAAGTTTCATTCCTTGGGACGTCTCTGATGGAATCCCAATCAGCCTGCTTATGGTAACTTGTCGTTTTGAGCAACGATTCATCAGCTTTGGGATGAGATTCTAGGGTGATATCAATCATTACCACAAGGTGATCCGCATTATGTGCATTCTGTCACACAAGCCTCAGGCAGTGAGGTCAAGAACAGGTCGAAAAGTGAGGCTTGCTGGTCCACACGATCAGGGAGGCGGGCCAGGAAAGTGACAGTCTATGAGAGTGTGTGGGCTATGGAGAAACTATACATGGAGTTACCAGCTGCGTCTGTATAGCTGAAGAATCCAAGCTAGTCACGGTGATGTATATTGAAATTGGCAAATACATGTATTTGGGCACTCGAGTCAAGTGAGAGTGCTGTATCTATGCTTTCAAAAACAAAGTTACGCAGGGTACAGTCTTGTATGTACATGTATATATATATATATATATGAAAAAGACAAAAGAAAAAACAATTAAACACAGGAAGAAATCATCAAAACAAGGGATTTACCTGTGTCGTTTGGATTACAAACGTCTTCAGAGAAAATGAAGATTTGAAATTTATTGAATAATGGAAACACATGGAAAAAGGAAGACGTGAAACGGGATGTTTTTAGTTGGTGTGTAACTATTTGAAAAGTTATGCGGCACATGTGACAAGAACGTTAATTGGGAAAAGGGTGGAGAAAGAAAGAAAAGGAAATGAAAAGAACAAATAGAAAACATGGATGGAATGCAATGAAAAATAAGTAGTACTTTAACCGGGATCAGAGTTTGTATTGTTTGACTGCGATTTTTGTCAGGTGTTTGATTAAGAAATAAGATCAAAGCCTAAGATTTATGTTAGATGGGGATAGGAGAAGGATTACAGCAGTTTCGATGTACTTGCGGTGTGTATTTTTCATACATTCTGTCTCCAAAACATTTCATTTTATGATATATCGTGTACTTCATTCTCATATATATATATATATATATAGTCATCCACATACAGACTGTTTCGCTATATCACAGCTCTTCAGTGCGGCTAGACCAGTTAGTGCCTCAAGCCGGGATTGAAACTCAACCGTCGATCTGACAGTTGGCTCTTCTTCCCCTGCGCTATCATACGACACTGACTGATTGTAAGTCATATCTCAATGTAAACATTGTCAAGTGCCGGGAGCCGGAATTAATTTTACTCAATGAGCTATGCCTTAAAGCTAATGGCAATTAGCGATATCCTTACAAATAAGCTCTACCTAAGAATGGAGCTTTATATAGTCATCCACATACAGACTGTTTCATTGTATCACAGCTCTTTAGTATATATATATATATATAAATAGAAATAAATAATATAGGACGAATGGGTATAATTATAAAATTCTTATAAGACAATTTCGCACGGAGCGAACTAAATGAATCGTTTTCAATTAGCAATAGGGAAAAGAATAATAATAGTGCTCTGAGAATATATATATATATATATATATATATATAATACTTTAATAAATAAGAAATATATAATATACAACCTTATATATTTTTCATCTATTGTTTATGCATTATATATATATATATATATATATATATATATATATATATATATATATAGAAAGATCGATAATGTACATCCTAATACTTATGATACATTTTTATGTGGTGCTTTTCGAAATGTTACTAAAGCATTGTATATGAAGGTCGTATATGTGATCATTTCTGATAAAAGTCTCCATATTTACAATGCTTCATCAAACAGTTTCTTGCTGAATATAAACTGGTTTCGGCAAAGATTAGATTGCTATCTCTGCTCGTTTTCTGTCTGGAGATTTTCCTTTAAGTTAAAGTCAACAAGCCTCAGTCGCTGAATAAATATTCCCCTTATCTTTTGCATTCTTTATCAACATTTTAAAAAGAGAAATGGGAAATGGATAGACCCGTTTTTCATTTTCATACAATGTTTGTAGAGAGAGATGATGTATTGGTTCTCAACCACGTGCTATGAGCTTGACATTTTCAGTTCAAGTTTAGTCAACGCTGTTGATTTACCAGGGCTAATATGCTTAGGAAAGCTAAGATTTGCGTTTGTGTTTCTGATTTACGGAAATTTAACCCTTTTAGGTTATTTTATTTGATTTAAAAAAAACTTTTGTTTGATCCCAACAATGCATATTGAAGCGAAAGGTGCCAGATTTATGAGAAGCATCCTTGGTGGGGAGTGCGTCAGCAGGATGTTTGTTCATATTTCATTTAAATTTATGCATAAAGGAAATTCCAAAATCAAGCACTCCAGTGAAAGAAGCTATCAAGGTAGAAAATCGTCCAGCATCTAGGAACCTCTACAGAAAAGGGGTGGAATTTTGCTGCTAGTCGGGTGGGTTAGAGGTATTTATGTTGCGGAGGGATACAAGTGCAGCAAGATCATTGGAGCATATTTCATGGAATTACTTGTAAACAAGCAGAAGGCTTCAATACTGCAGCCATGCAACAAGGGCTGGAGCATTGCATTGTGGGATCTATTAGGTTAGAATTTTTTTTATTTTAATGTCAAAACCTATTGTAAACAATTTATTGTACATGTATTATAGAGAAAGTATTTCCACCCCTTTCCTTATACAATGAACTATCACGAGTAGCATTTCAATGACGATGATGCTAGCCTTGCAGAGTACAACAGTAGTTCGTGTACTGGGACATTTCCCGTATACATTTACCACTCTTGTAACTACCTATTGAATTGTTCGCTTATAGTAATACACTCTTTTGTTTTTTACTTGTGTATTATTTGGATTATTCCGGTTACTGTTTTCATCTTGTATTTTATTCTCACAACATTTCAGCCAATTTAACCTTCGCCTTTCTTCAGGTGCAGCTTGTCGAACTCGGGAATCTGTATAGAATTCTGAATAGAACCCTTTATTTAATCCACGAGGGTTACTTGCTCTTGTGCTGTCAGCCATAACAGGGAAGAAGTCTTAAACAATTCTTAATTACATTCTTAGTATCAGCCGTACTGAGGATTGAACCTTCAACCACCAGGAAACTGTCACTTAGTACTGATTAATGCTTAGCACTTTTTTCTGTTGTTCCATGGGTCCTTGAAAAGCTAATAAAAGTGCTAAGTAATGCTCAATGTGACGCAACGGATCATGGTTGGAGGTTACATCGGTCGAAACGTTGTGAGAATAACATGCAAGATGAGAACAGTGGTCCAAATGATACAAATTATCAATCTTTTATATTTGTATGTAGGCCCTTCAAGTTATTATTAAATACCTTCAGATAACATTACAAAAATATGATGAACACTAATCATTTTATCTGAAGTTGGGTGAAAATTGCAGGTTCATACCTTTCCCAACAGATATTAGGATTTGAACACAGCATAGTTGATTTCAAAGTCCATGAGAGTATTCATTAGATTAAATGGAAATGTATGAATCCGTCTTCCCATTCCTCGAGTATGATAGATGAAATATTAAACTTTCAAATCTTTGTAGGGAAACTAGTTTATTCAATAAATTTGAGAAAAAGTAAAACAAGCACACTTCAGTTGCCATGTAGGGAAAGGATAGTAGAAATTTACACAGAAGATGATAGAGTAGCCCAGCACATGTCCAATCTCGCTTTGAATTGCTGCGTCCTGATTGAGAAAGTGACACTCCTCCGGTTCAACTGAAATCAGTGGTGAAACAGTTTCTGATAATGCCACATAGACCTCTTTCTGGTGCAAGAATGAAGAATAGAGCCTGAAGTATATTTTAATGGCCATTGAAGAGATTGTAAGCCAAAATAAAATCACTGTGTAATCATCGGCACTCAAGGGAAAAAAAAGGTTAAGCCTCTTGAGTCAGCTTTTGTAGGGCAGATTCCATAGTCCCTGCACTATTCGAGTAGTCAGTCTTTGAACTCTCTCCAGATGCTAGACATCATGTATTAGATATGGAGCAGAGGCTGTACACCATACTCTGAAAACGGTCTTACGAGGGAGACATAAAGTCGGAGAAATATTACAGGAGTGAGTTTGCAGAAGGAGCATCGAATAAGAAATAGGGTGCTCCTTCCTTTGTTTGCAGCCTAAATGCAATGTCTAGATGACTTGAAGAACGAGTCGATCAGAAAGCCAAGATTTTTTTTCTTGTTCACCACCTTGAGTTTAGTAGAAGGAAAACTAAAAAAATAACACATGTAATTAAGTAGTTATCTGTTATACGGCACATTGTACAGTCATCAGCTGCCTGGTGAAGAGAGAGGGTCTGTTTCTCTCAATGCATTATTCACTTCATAAGAAAACAGGACTGTTATCCTTGAGATCAAAGGTAGACTATATGTTATGTACAATGTTAGGAAGTGGCTGTGGTCAAGTAGATACCGATATGGACAGACGAATTGTGCGTACTAAGTTGGAATCCTGTCAGGGCTATAGCACCACTTTTATTATGAATGTTGGCAACCTTCACATAGTTCTTCCTGTAAATACCTGATTCTAGAAAGGACTGTGGAAATCAATGCCAACAAAAGAATCGAGCTAGTCAAAAAGTTGTACAATTCTGATACATACGTTTTTTATGCAAAATATTGAATCTTGTGCCAGACTAGACAGTTCTGAATATTTTTATATTTCGAATAGTTTTAGGCTGTCAAAATGTGACCCTATCATTTGAGGAATGAACAGCTGATATTTTAATGAATAATCATCACCTCATATAGGAAGAATGTGTAGGTGAGGATAATATACAAGGTGAGGAAATAACAGAAAAACATACAGTCGTCAAAAGGTGAAATAGAAAAACTTTTACCAAAATCACCTGATTCGGCATTAAATAACCCGTAAAGGGTTGATATGCCATAAAGCGAAACAACTAAACCAAACACCATAAATAAATATTTGAACATATAAAGCACTTGAAGCATAAAAACTTTTACCAAAATGACCGAATTCGGCATTAAATAACCGAAAAAGGGTTGATATGCCATAAAACAACATAACGAAACTAACTCAAAGCACCAAGAAAAACTAGTTGTTGTATAGTAAGGAGCCATGAGGAATCAGTCTGTTGATGTTATGTTGTAGAGCCCTTATTGTGGGGATGGGCAAAAATCTTCAACGACTTCAATATTATGTGCGAAATATTGTGGATAGCAAAAAGATGGTTGCTTTTTTCTATCAGGCTCTACAAAGCTGAAACTCTCTATTTATTTAACATCACTTTCTTTTGTCTAGAGGTCAGACGTTGTTTTTATGTTTCATTGTCTTTAATTCCATTTTGTATGGTCTTGTTTAATCATTTACTCCCAAGTTTTCCTTGGTCGGATAACCGTCCTGCGATTCAAGACATACATGCTTCTGCAACGGTTTATCCAGGAGAATAAACGTTCCACATGACCGTATTAGTGTAACCGATTCGCTAATACGATAACCTCGATGCTGGGCAAATATACAGCTTTCTGCAAGTCCTCTGACCTAATACATTCGTTTTATGTTTCATAATTTTTTAAGATGAGCTTTGATAATTTGGATTATTTGATCTACTGTTCTCATCTTGGGAACCATTAAGTATGAATAATTAAAACACTATTGAAAACAACACAAAAACATATTATTATGTATATATATTTATCTAGAAATCAAGAGGAAGATTACACATCTTAAAACAAGAATAGATTTAAGGCTGCTAAAAATTCATACTAGAATTATCTGCAAGGACACATGGCACAAGGGATAAAAGTGCTAATAATAATCAGTTCTAAGTAACAGTCTTCCAGAGGTGGAAGATTCAATCCTCAGTATGGTTTATACTAAGAATACAATTACGAGTTACTTAGGACTCGTTTCCGCTAATGGCTGACGGAATGAGAGCAAGCTCCCCTCCCCGTAGATTAAAAAAAAGGGTTCTATTCGAAAATGTGTGAAGAATTCCCTGTTCGACAAAGAATCCTGAGTTCGACAAGACACAGGTTACACCGGCCGAAACGTTGTAAGAACAACATTCAAGATAAGGTGAGTAGTCCGAATAATCCAAATAATACAATTGGCCAGATTTCACATTGCAGATCCATCTAATCATGGAGCTGTCATTATGCTGCACATAACATAACTGATTCCTATACAACTTGCAACTGGCGATGTTATCAGAGATAAGCAGTAAAGAAATTTCACTGATGCCTTTTTATATTTTCTAAATTTTAGCACTGAATTTATTTACACTAAACTGTTCCTACTTTCGTTTTTGTTTCTTATTTTTAATTATGTAGTTTCTTTATTTAAAACTATTATGTTTTTTTTGTCTTTAAATATAAAATTTTAGCTATTAAAATATGAATTGAACAAAAATCTTATACAGCTGTAAGTAATTGATCTTTTGATGACGTTGTTTTAATCTCTTTGGTGAACAATCGAAACGTTTAATAAAGAAGAACAAACGATAATTAAGATCACTGACTTTCTGATCTTTAGTCTGACGCGCTTTCAACTGAACTATTATACTGCCTAAAGCAGGGGTGCTCAACCTTTTTAAGCTCATGGACCACAAACTATATACGAAATTTTCTGTGGACCTCTGTATTTAAATAGCAAACAATTAATTTTTTTAATAAATAATTATTTAAATTTCAAAATAGAGTTTATTGTTTAAAAAAAAAAACAAAGAAGTAGTTTTTATTTAATAAAAAATGTAAATGTGATGCTTGGTTTTCATGCTTTTTACACAAGGAGAAATAATCAATTGAAATAGTGTTTAGTTTATATCTTAATGTTCCACGTTCATTCATGTTTAACTGGTTTTTTTTTGGGAAATATGTCAGCAACCGCTAAAAAACCTGCTTTTAAAGTGAAAGAGACATTAATGTAGAATTCTTGTAGCTATAAATTGAATTATGTAAATAAAAAGTAATGATACATTTATTATATACAATAAATTTGAAAAAAAAATGAAAATTGAAACAAAAATGATGTAAAAAACGCACAATAGATTATTACAAAGGATATTTATTTTTTATTGTTATTATTATTATTATTATTATTATTATTATTATTATATTTTATATAATGTATTTGCCACTCCCTAACTCTTAAGTGAGAGAAATATTAAAGAAACAATTTTCCAATCCTTAAAACTGGTTGTGATTCAATTTCTGTTTTTTTTTCGATCCAGATGGCACCTTTGTGGAGAGATGGATTTTCTCCACATTATAACTCGACCTTGTGTCTAACTCTGCTCTCGTAAGGAAGCAAGTAAATAACAATGTGGAAATATGATATAATTATAATGAGATTGGTGACGTAGTTTTGGTTGCAGACATAAACCAAATCTAAAATATAATTCATTATATGGATTTTCTAGAAACAAATTTTTGCTTTATTTAATAAAAAAAAATATGTCTGCAAACACTGAAAACATTGAATATTTGTAATAACATATTTTATTTCAAAGCCGTGCTCCATTCTCTCAATAATAAATAAATCCCATGTAAGCCATAAACTTGAAATTTATCATTTTTGCTTGTCCTTTTTATTTATTTCTCTGCCTTGTAAATATTGATATCAATGATGGCTTCGGTTTCTCTATCGTTAGTTGTAATTTATGAATTTCGCGATATTTGCTACTGTTTATTTGTTTCGAATAAATATCCTTAGAATAAGTCATTTTAAGTAGTTTTAATCAATAAATATAAATAGGAATGTCACTTAGGTTGGTGCCTGCAGGCAAACTGAATGGGTTAAGACAGAGAATTATGTTGACAATGAGAAAAGCAGAACTAGTGGATGAAATAAATGGCTGTATAGAAGCGGTATGTACAGAACTTGTTTGGTGTTGTGTCAGTGTTGACTGAACGTGTTACCTTATGATATTTTAACTTCACAAGCATAATCTCGTTTTATTGTTTAATCTTTATCAAGGATATAACATTAGTAAAAAATAAACAAATAAAGGGATTCAATAGACAAGGTTGTTGCCGAGTGGAAAGGAGATTATAGTTTTCAATTTAGGGTTCAAGTAGAGATCATCACAATGAGCTGAATGGTAAGACACTAAAATTTCTTCCTCGCCCCATATACATTGTTGTATCCTTGATTAAAGGAGTACAATAGACAAGGTTGTTACCGAGTGGAAAGAATAACCAACACGTTAGTATAATGAAGAAATAAAGGTTTATTGAAATAGAGAGCATGACAATGGAGAGACCGATATTAGTAAGACATTACTAATTTCAGACGCAAGACATTTGTCAATTCATGTTCACTTTCTCTATATATATTAAACCCATATAGGGAAAAGGGATTTAGGATATTCTATTACAATATATATATATATATATATATATATATATATATATATATCATTATCATCATCATCATCATTATCACCATCATCATCATTATCACCATCATCATCCGTTTTACCTGCTGGCATGCGTTGGGCAGCTTTAAGAAATTGACTTCCAAAGTAACCTATCTCTGGCCAAATTTTATGTTGCTTGTGGGCTTCCTGAGATTTATTTTATCATCTGTGGACTCTATATATAACTTTTAACAGTTTAAATATTTGTTTCTAGGTTAGTAAAAAGTAACAATGAATCAATTTTGTTATATATTCATAAGATAATGGAGAGACCGATATTAGTAAAACATTACTAATTTCAGAAGCAAGACATAATCCAATTTTCTTCATTCCATTCATAAAATCCTCTCATAATATCCTTCATCATTTTAAATGACACTCCATTCCATCCCTTTAACCCTTAAACTCGAATGGCTTTGGGCTTAACAAGTCGTGTCTCATTTGTAAAAAAGGAAGAAAAACCGAACTAGGCGCAGACTGTTAGCAGAATACAAAGAAAAAGAGACATGACAGAGCTTACTTTACATTGTGTAAAATAATTCAAAATGGCCTGAAGCAATCAGAAATGTATTTGTTTAGCAAATCAAGATTTCATTTTTCGCCCATGACACGCTTGTATAGAGCTCACACCAAACACACGTTGCTGACTCTCATTTTTTCTTTCATAGAATTTTGGGAAGCCCCACGCACAGAATTCCATTTATAATTGCTTAGTTTAAAGAAACTTTTCCCTTTGTAAACATTAATAATATTTAAATAAATTAAAAAATTCGCTATTAATGAGATTAGAACCTTTTGTAATGTTATCTGAGGGTATTTTATAATAACTTGAATGGCCAACATACAATATAAAAGGGTTTCTTACTGTGAGTGAAAAATGCAATAGATAGTTACAAGTTGGATAACTGTCTTGTAATGTATATGGGGAACAGCACTACGTCGTACTCCTTGAGGCTATCATCTTCGTCATTAGTATGCTACTCAGGATAGTTCATTGTATAAGGGACGCAGGTGTCAGTACATTCTGTACAAGAAAATCATAAGTAATAGATACAAAATTATACTGATTTGAGCAAATCATGCTCATTATATAGAAGCTGAACTTAAAAATTAAAAAAAAAATAATATCCATAACTTCAGTTGTGTAATCTCTATTTTCATACACTTTTTATTATATCAACTAGCAAGGATATGCGACCAGAGGTCACATATTCTTGCAAATATATCACTAGCCCCCCGAAATAAGGAGGTAATCACTGGGAGGATGGTATCACGTCATAACTACAGAACAGATACTACACTGCCTCCCAAAAGGAGGAGGTAATACCTGGGAGGATAGTCCATGACAACAGTACGATACTGCACTATACCTCCAAATGAGGGTGTAAGGCTTGGGAGGATGGTTCCATGACAATAGAACAGTTACTACAGTAACTTTCTCCTAAAAAGAAAGGAGGAAGTAATTATTGGCAGGATGGTCTCATGATAACAGAACAGATGCTATATTACCCCTTCAAAGAAGAAGGTAATGCCGGGAAGATGGTCTCATAGCAACAAAACAGATACCACACTAATTCCTCCCATCTAACAAAACGGAGGAGATAATGTCTGGGAGGATAGTCTCATGACAATAGAACATATACTACATTACTGCTACTCTTTGAATTATTATTTGAAAGATAATACAATTGTACAATTAATAAAAATGAGTTTGAATGCCTAATCGCTACACACTGGCTCATACGTGGAATGGTGCTGTTACCTCAAGTAATAGAAACTCATGTTGTGGCAGTCAGTTACAGACTTTGATTGGGAGACATATACGTAGCAGATTGGTTGACCTGTTGACCTATCAGTTTACCAATTGAAATATAGATTAGAAAAGATTTTTCAGAAAAAATAAATTTTACAAAAATTCTGATATCAAAGGAAAAAGTCTGGACTTTGACTTGTTCCCTAACCTTGACATCATTGCTGAAGATTGCTGATAGAAAGAAAGTCTCTACCTCAATCGACCCTTGGATTTTTACATATATCGCGGACATTTCAACATAAACATCTTGTTTTAATTGACCATAATTTCCAAGGAACTCACCAAGTAACTCGGCAAGAAAAGACAAGCCCACAAGAAAGATAAACTATGACATATTTAAGTGGAGAGAGAAAAAAATAATACTCTTCACTGCCTTATTAACTCAATGTTTGAGAAGGAAAAGAGAATCTTAAATGAACACTCGGATATATATGTATAACTTAACAGAGAAGAAAAGTCTAATTTTTGCTTCAGACAGACAGATACCAAATCTCCATTATTAATAGATACGTTTTGATCGGTTTTAAGTGATTGGAGTCTGATCTTTTGCACTTATTGAAGTTTTAAGGCGTTTCTCTTTATTATTGACCTATCTTGGAACAAGTATTTCAACTAGTATGATAAAAGAGTTTCTGACTGTCCAACAAGTCTACAGCAATGACGCCATAAGGATATCTCTCAATCAATGAGACATGCCCGGAAGTTCATATTTTCCTTAATATGCGCTTTTAACAAAGATATATAAATTATATTCATGGTGATATTGCATAGCCAAACACACTACTTAAATAACTGAGACAAACGAGAAATAACAAAAAAACAAAAGAAAACAAAGAAAACATATATACAAAATAGATGTTTCCACGCCCCAAATCTTGTAGCTAATTTGTAATTACAGGCTCCAGCTTGGCTGACTAATTTCTACTTACAAGTTTACCCTTGTTTGATAATAACAGCGTGTCCCTCATCGCAAGTTGGCTGATTTAACTACTGATACGATGAGGAATATGACATACATAGCCACAATAAAAAAGACATAAAAAATTATCTTGAACCATATGTTCATTCTAATATAACCGGTGCATCATTATACATTGCTTGCTCAAAAAGTGTCTAGTTTTATTGCCATTTTATCGATGGGGGAAAAAGTGGGGAAGGGTTATGTCGTTGAATATAACTTCTTAATGTAAACTGCAACCATTTTAATATTAACTATATTCTATTTAACTTTACTATAGAGCTCAATTTCTGAAGTAGGAATTTCTTCCGACTGAACCATCCATTCCCGGGGGTCTAACTGCCACTCCCCATCAAGATTTCCATGAACAAAGTTTCCATTCCAAGAACTTCCTGTAGAATCAAATTGATACTTACCAGCATAAGAGCTCCAAATATTTTATAGGAAAATTCTTGCTTGAATTAAGCAATATTTATATAATCAATTATTAACTCATGAACTATAAGCCAATCAGAACCCAGAGAATGGACTTGTCCATCGAAGTATAATGGAACGGTCTAGCTTTCTAATTACCCAACTTGCAAGGCTTTTGTCTCAGTTTATTTAGTTTAAGCTAAACTAGTCAGACAGTTGAGCATTGACTACTAAATTAAATACTTGCCATATGTGGAGCATGTTACACTGCAGGATTGCTTGTATGCGGACTACAACATGGTCGTCTTCAAATTCATTGTCAACAAATACTTGTCTCACGAACCGTTCTTATAAAATAATCCAATTTTGTTCATTTTCTTGAGTACACACACAATAGTCAGAATAAAAGAAGAAAAAGAAAACAATTAAGAAAGAGTTGCATTTACACACACACACACATATATATATATATATATATATATATATATATATATTCTCTAATAGTCAGATTGTCGAAGATAAACATAAAAGAGATATAGGAAACATGATACATAATGGGGTGAAAACCAAACACATAATTACTTATAGGGCATAATCATGTGGACACACCGGTTCCCCTTAGATCACCGAAGTTAAGCGACGTTGAGCCTGGTCAGTACTAAATGGGTGACCATTTGGGAATACTAGGTGCTGTATGTGCCCTCCGCTTATCTCAGCATTGTTTCCAGTTGTCCCGAACTTCTCCTTGCCACTAAATTCAAGCAGTGCCGATTCAGGATTGCACAACCCTTGCTTCACAATTACACGTGCAGCTACCCTTACAGAAGGTATCCATTGTCTTTCATTACTTAGTGAAAGCAGGCATTAATGTTCCCAACAAAAACTCAATAAAAATAACAAGTGTCACAAGGGTCAACGAATAGAGAGAGATATTCATGGAAAATGTATGAATAGATATGACTTACATGCATTTGATGATGTTCTGTGAGCTGCAGCCGTGATACAAAGAGAGGATATGTGAAAATGATAGTGACCAGAGTTAGTGAAAGACATGGCAAGATGTCATCCTTTCTGACCATGTCCAATGCCTTGGGCATCTAAGCAAGAAACGAAATAATTTCTGGCTCTATATTCTCCATATGTGCAGAATTAGATTTTTGATTTTCAAAAACACGGAAGCACATTCTTTTGTTGCTCAGTATAATAAAACGCAGTTAACTTGAATATGATCCAAGGGAGATCAGTCTATAATTCCTGAGCCAACATTTAATGATCCCTGTAGTTTGGGATTCAATATGTTGAGATTTAGTAAATGGTCTAAAGGTTTTCCAGTATTTGAAACCCATAATTTAGTGAGCATCTGTCCATTCGTATAAACTAAGTCTCATTGAATCTGACACAACTTTCAATATAAAGGGGATATAAAAGGTTTACAACACTCGATTCAAATGCAAGGTTTGTGTTAATGAAGCCAACATAAATAGTTTCAGAATATTTTCCATCTTTAATACAACCTTTAAAGTAAATAATTCAATTGAAAAGGAAACTGAAATCTTATAAGTATGAAAATAAAAGTAAAAATAACGTGGTTGCATAAGTATGCACACCTTCTCATATACAGGGAGTGTGCAGGTACCTCCACTGGACCATCTGTAAGAAACTGAATATCAGATGTAGCAGCAGGCACTGGGAACATCTACCTGAGAGAACTGTGGGGAATGAGACATACACCATCCATTATGACCATGAAATCCCCACAGCTACCTATCTGGAAAACGCAGCTGTCAAACCTGACATTGTAATATGGAACAAGAGAGAGAGAGTGGCAACTTTGGTTGAGGTCAGTGTCCCTAATGATGGGGGCCTAAATAGAGCTGAAAGGGAGAAAATAACAAAATATCAGGGTCTAATGTATGATATGAAAAGAAACTGGAACCTCAAAGAGATCTCTATCATTCCAGTTATCATAGGAGCCACTGGACTCATGAAGAAGAACTTGAAAAAGTATTTAGCAAGTATACCTGGTGAACCAAGTGCAAGAGAAATCCAGACAACTGCACTCAAGGGAACGGCCAGAATCCTGAAAAGAGCTCTCGGTTGGAGTCTGTAAATAGCGGGTGATCGTATGGCATTTGGAAGAATGCCCAGTCCCCAGCAAATGAATGAAAAGAAAAATAAAAAAAAGAGGATATTCCTATGTTAACCTATCAGTGATTTTATATATAGGGATATTCTGGGAAAATACTCAGTGATTTTATATATAGTACCTGGTATTCCTGTTGACAAAGTTGTATGCTAGAATTGGGTCCCCTCACATATTTCACTTCTCAAGTGATATTCATCCAAAGATCAGTGCCCATGATACATCTAGTACCGCCTTGAACTGCTTCGATGTCTGCAGGCTAAGCCTTCTAACAATTCAGCCGAAATCGTCTCAGGTACAACTCCTCTGAGTTTCCACGAAGCCCTCTCAGCGGAGTCGGTGTGCATAATGTTAAAGTATAAGTTTTAAGTTTGTGGACAAAATTTGCTGGAATTTTAGGAATCTTTATAATTTTATGTCGTTTAACCATTTAGTAAATCTTATAAAAACCGAGTTACAATTTATTAATAGAGATTTCAGGCATTATGTTTCGGAATGTTTAAGATAAGGATTGATAATTTGTGTTATTTTTATTATTCGGGCTACTGTTCTCATCTTATCTGTTATTTTCAGAACGTTTGATTTGATGCAACCTTAAGATGCATGTTGCGATCTTGGGAATCTGAGAAATTTGAACTGAATGCTTTATTTAATACATGGGGGTAACTTGCTTTAGTTCGACCAGCCAGCAGGTGCTAAATAATAATCAGTTCAAAATGACAGTCTTCTGAAGGGTGAAGGTTCAATCCTCAGTATTGGTAATGCTAAGAATATAATTATGAATTACATAAATCTTTTATCCGATCATGGCTGACGGAACGAGACCAAGTTACCCCTGAGGATTAAATAAAGAGTTCCATTCGAAATTTCATACAGATTTCCAAGTTCGACAAAAAGACTCCCGAGTTCGACAAGATGCATATGAAGAAAGTTAGCGGTTATATTGACCGATGAGAACAGTAGCCTGAATAATCCAAATAATACAAGATATTTCAGGATATTCCGGGGAGCACTTCTTCAGAAAAAAAAAAGAAAGATCCACTTATATTTGCATGTAAGGAGAATACCTACCAAATTTAACGTTCCTAGGTCTAATCGCCTATAAGTAATAAGCAAACGCAAATAGCCAGACGGACACACGTCTCTGATATTATATTATATTATGCTAGCAAGACCCATGTACGAATGTTATCTGGGAAAAATCAAAGAACTCATACTCCCAACTGTGAACTCCATATAAATATTTTTACTCGATCTTTACCTTGCTACAAATAATAATTGCAGTGTTGTATATAAAAACATTTAAACATTCGTAAAATAACTATGAAAAAGCATCGTCATAGCAATGCACTTACACAGAGGTGAAGACACTTTCTTGGAGGGGGAAGGATTAAGTAGTTGTGTCAATATAATTACACTGGAAGGAAGGTAATATTTCATATCAATGAAAAAAAATACATGCCCTTCATTAACCCTATCTTTAGCCCTAAGTTCAGATGGAAATACGAAGAAAAAATAAAACAGTGCATGTGCAGTTGGCATAACGTTAAAAGTCAATTTTACCCACAAATATCCTGGTCAGTTCCGTCGGAACACCCACACAGAAGAGAGCGTCTTAAGCAATCAACCCATCCCCTCTCTGAAAGGAGTTGGTAATGCTTGGGAGGATGGTTTCTGGTTACCTTTGAAACTGATGAGTTCGAAATAACACAGAAGTTCTGTGTTTCTTTGTATCCTAACAGTAATTTTAAGTCCGGGTGGCAATACCAAAACCAGAAAAAAGGCAAACAGTGCACACACAGCGGGCTTAATGACACTGTTGAAATTCAGTTTAAAGTCTAAGAGACTATTAAAAATTAATCTCACCCCAAAATATTCCCGTTGGCATTCCCCCATGTATGAGAGTGAGAAAAGAAGGTCTAGTTCAAAATAATCAGCTGCAACAGTTATCATAACCATAGCAACCAGTCTCGCTACTGCTGTTTTGCACGAGAAACATCAAATAAAGAAGATGCAGTAGCAGGTGAATAAACGTAATATAGAATGTATTCTGTAATACTGGGTATGTAAACGCGTTTCGTTTGATGTCAGTGAAAATTGTACCTTACAACGCAATATCAATACTTTATTAAGCTAGAAAAAGTAAATTGAGTAGTTAAATGTAACATGTCTCAAAAGCGTGTTACAACATTTTATGAAAATTATTTATTAGAATGAAAAGGAAAAGAAAAAAGAAAAAAATTAAGAATTTTATGTTTGAAAAATGTAAGCAAACATGAATTAGCAATAGTGTTATTGACTCCAACTGCTGCTTACTGTTTTGAAAATGTGTGTCTACTATTCTGCGAATCAAAAATCTATTTTTGGGGAATTACAGAAAGTGGTTTGTTCACCTCTGAAAATACGGACTGTAAGAAGAAAAACGAAAGTAGTTGAATGTACCCGACATGACCTTGGAATAGTATTTGTTTTGTTTTTTATGTAAATCCTATGATTATAAAACCGTATTGTGACATGCATTAAACGTATAAAAATTTTAAAGTAACAAAAGCGACTGTTAAAAAAATCTACTAATCTGTTATTCTCTCAATCGAGAATGTAAAAGAAAGTATTTGGAGTTGGCAATCAAAACGTTCCAATAAGAACGTGTAGATAAAGGAGATGTCGAGCTGGATAAAATGTGAAATGTAAAAATTATTGAAGGTGAACGTAAAATGTATATTTTATGAAAACATGCATGTAGGCCTAAATCACTAAATAGGAGAAAATCACTTAACTTTATATAATATAAGATATATATGTCGTACAAATGTGTGAATTTAGGTAGTATGTTCTTATTAAAGTAAATGTTATTAAATAACATTGAATTTTGTTTTATGAAGCATTTTCCAAATAGTCCATTTCGTATTCCGATCAAATTTGTGTATATAAGTCCCGTAAACTTCTTGTTCCATTTTCTTATGAGTATTTTCCATTAGATTTATCAAATCATCATCAGGTTGGTTTAGTCTTTATGTGTTTAAGAAAATAGATGTCAACAGACTAAGACTAATTCCCGCCTCATGATGATAATTTGATGAATCAAATCAAGAGTACTTGGGAACAAATGGAACAAAAGAACATGCTACTTATATGCAGCAATTTGACCAGAATACAAAATGGACTATTCGTAAAATTGAAAAACGTTTTTTAATGTCTCACAAAACTAAAAAAAAATCTCTTATTTAATAAAATCTTCCCTAATAAAAATGTGAACAAAAGGAATATACGATATAGTTTCTTGCAATTTCCATAGATAGTTCGAGAAAAATCAAAATATGAAGTGTTTGAATGCAAAACGCGATATATCCAAATCAAGAAATCAGACTACAAAAAGACGAATATGTTAAACTCAAGAACTCAACAATATGAATTTATTTTCATAGAATAAAACTAGGTAGATATCAGATTATGTAAAAGTGAGTTTTGGTGTGGTGGAGTGAGTGAAATGAAAAAAGCTTTTGTAGTTGTAACTTAACAATTTTAGAGAGGTGCGTTTATCGCATTTTGAATTTGATCACGTCATATACAAAAGTGAGTTCTTTAAATTTCAGTTACAATAGATACTATTAAAACTTTGAAATGAAGAAGAAATATGCTCTTTAAATTTTAATGCTACTACATCAAATCTTTTCTTCGTATGAATCAACATGTTAAGATTCTTTTAACCTGGTTGATTCGATTGTTGGCATTGGTTTCCCCTATTTATTTACAGAATCCGGTATTCAAAGGAGGAACTACTTGAAGATTGTCATCATCCATAGTGAAAGTGGTGCTATGGATCCGATAGGATTCCAACACGACAGAAACTACCGCAGGAAAATGTGAGGCAAGGTGGGGAATATAAGGTGATGTATTCTGGCCCCTTAAAAATTGCCTGAGCAGCCCGTTTGCATTACCCGGTGAAGGCGCCTCAGGCAGTTAGCTATAAACTAACTCCTTTCCAAAACAAAAAGAAAAGGCCTGGGAGGGTGGATCGCCAAAACAGAACCAATATCACAGCCTGACAGAATAAAGCCCAGTCGTGTCGGATTGATTATCAGAGACGGATCCTCAACTTGTATGCTAGGCATAAGAAACGCCGGAAACGACTTCCCCACCTCCACCTCATCAAATGAAGATTAGGAATATTCAGTTCTTCAAATTTTAATCACAACAGATCCAATGAAGACTTAGATGTAAGAGTAAATATTTTCTTTAAATTTCAATCAATACAGATTTGAAAAAAAATATATTAACAAATGAGTTTTTCTGTACATCTTAATTATAACCTAATAAATTGAGATTTTAAAATGAAGAAACTATTTTTTTTACTTTAAATTTACATTGTCCGACATGCAATGAAAATTTTGAAATTAAAGACATATTTCTTTTTAAATTTCAATCAATAAAGATTTCGAAATGCAGGAAAAATATATATTTTTTTAAATCCCCATCAATGAAGATTTTGAAATGTAACAAAAAATGTATTTCTTTAATCCTGAGGCTTAATTCAATGTATGTTTTACAATCTTATAAACATACACAGCCATGAAAGAAGTAAATAGACACCCTTATTATCATTAATAATGAAGACTGCTATCAGAGGATCTGAGGCGAAATAATATTGATTATTTTCTCTCTGTGATGAATTAGACACTCACTTGGTTAATAGTTAAAAACGGAATCCTGAGGTTTGCGGCGATTTGATGCTGATTTTAAGTCCACCATCAAATTAACCTATGATATGCCTACTCTGAAAATCTGAGAATTCTAACCCTTCTTTGGCTCCTTGCTTAAATGATAATATATGATATGTATGTTTGTATCTGAAACACAAACATGTCAATTATTATAAAATATCGATGTTTCAAACTTTTAGTCTTGCTTTGTACGGCTTCGAGTGCTAGCTGTCGACGAAGGAAGCAGAAACTTTAAACATATATGAATTATTTTTGTGGGGGTGTCTACTTACTTATTTCATGTTTGTGTATATTCCTAACTTTTCATTGATTCAAATTTTAATTAAATAATTTTATGTATATATATAATAATAAATATTTGTTATTGTTTATTATCTATGTACGTATACGTTTCGTCCTTAAACCGGGACTCATCAGCAATTACGAGTATTTTACAACTACAAATCCGACACCTTAACCACACGGCCAATTTTAAATAGCGAATAAACTGTGATAATTTTAACACGTTATCGGCGGCTATAACGTTTAGAGCGTTCTACTTTTTTGAGGAAGGAACGATGCATTTAAAGCTAGTGACGTCATGCTGTGTTAATACTACACATACAGTGCTCTACTTTTTCGAGGAGCGACAAATAATAATAAATATTTGTTATTGTTTATTATCTATGTACGTATACGTTTCGTCCTTAAACCGGGACTCATCAGCATAGAGATATGACTATTCACTACCGATCATGCGATTACGAGTATTTTACAACTCAAATCCAATGCCTTAACGACACGGCCAATTTTAAATAACAATGTAGTAGTTACATATCAAATAAAGATTTTGAGATCCACACATCTCTATACGATTATTTGCTTAATGGCCAGATCATTCATGTAAAAGATGAGTTATTTTTTAATTTCAGTCAAGACTGAAGTTTACAATAGAATCTCTCTACAAACTATTAGGTTGGCAACTAAGTTCCTGCTTTTTTATTTCTAATTTTTAAATCTATTGTCTTCAAATTTTAGAATCTCTTTTTTTTTTCAGGAAATTAATTTTGGAATCATATTATAATTTTTTAATTAATTTCTTTTTATATTCCAATCATTATTATGGAATATGATGAACTTTTTCGACACTTTCTTCTTTTGCTTTAATTTTTTTTTTTGCTTTCTGATTTCGACCAAAAAGTATTGAAAACCTTGTTGATCATTAAGAAGAGCAGAAAGTGGACCGTACGTTTACTTTCGGCAGCTTCGTAACTCTCGCTTCACTTATTTTGTCCTTTAGTCCTCACATTTCATGAGCGATTTTTCTGACAAAGGGGAAATAATTGCTGTTTTCTGGGTTGGAATCTATCCATCTAACACTCATCGTTGGCTAGTTATTAACCTGGAAGTAGTATTTTTTGGCTCTTTACATAAAGTAGCTTCATGCCTTGTCTAGAGTGATTTCCATAACAAAAGTTGTAAAGAAAAAGAGATTATGTTTCGGATTTTTTTAGCTAGGGATTGATAATTCGTATTATTTAGATTATTCAGACTAACGTTCTCATCTTGGATTTTATTTCCACAATGATTCGGCCGATGTAACCTCCGACCTTCTTCAAGTGCTTCTTGTCGAACTCGGAAATCTGTACGGAATTTTGAACTTAATCCTTTATTTAATCCATAAGGTTGAATTGTTCTTGTTCCGTCAGCCATGACCTGGTAGAAGTGTTAAGCCATTCGTAATTGTATTCTTAGTATCGCCCGCACTAAAGATTGAACCTTCAACCTCCAGAAGACTATCACTTAGAACTGATTATTACTTAGCACTTTATCTGTTGTGCCACAGGTCTTTTCAAGGCATGGATACTAAGAATAGAATTAGAAATGGCTTAACACTTTTACTCAATCATGGCTGACGGAATGAAAGAAAACTACTCCTGTGAATTAAATAAAGGATTCTGTTCGAAATTCCATACAGATTCCTGAGTTCGACAGAAACATTCCTGCGTTCCACAAGATGTACCTGGAGAATGTCTGAGGTTACATCGGCCGAAACGTTGTGAGAATAACGTCCAAGATGAGAACAGTAGTCTGAATGATCCAAATAATAATAAATTTTAATTAGTTGTTATTTTTTATTAAACTGTTTAAATTTAAATTAAAACGACGACAGTTCTAATATATATATATATATATATATATATACTTATAAACTTCCCCTTACACAAAAGTTAGTGTGCAAAAACGTGCCTTTTTCAGCTCACGGGCGAACCATTTCAAGTGATGAGGGGGGAGGGCACGACAGCGAATAGCAAGTCAGACAAACCTTGCTGTTTGAAATAATTTCGGAGAGAAATCTTTCACTTTAACAGTAAGTGCTTTTCTTCTTTAATGAAAGATTTTTCTATTCTTATTTCTTGCTGCTCAGTGTCCATCACCTTAATTCAAACATCAGATTGCCTGCAAGCTCTTGAGAATGCAACATAGAGTTACCGATGGCTGCACCGAGGTTGTGGTAGAAATAACCCAACTTTTGTAGAGTGCTGGTGTCTGTTGAGACAGGAGGTAACCATTTTGCTGAGTCGGTCGTGTTTGTACGTATCTGACTTGAATAAAAAACACTCACCAGAGTTCAAAGGAAACCATTAACATCTTCTCTGCAATATCAATATGTATTTTATTTATCTGGAGAGAGAATACAGGAACGTAGACATGTGAGTTGAGTTACTTGACCGGCAGGCATAAAAGTAATATAATTCCAGTTGGTCTTGAGTTTATTCCCGCCCCTCATCACCATGATGATGACGAAGGGAGAATAAGAATGCTACTCTGTCTATGTTGAAGTCTCGACTCGGACTGCCTTGTACTTGCCCGGGAAAATAGCTAGGTGGAAATCAGTAGGCGTCCAGTGCGTATGTCAGCAATGTGCTAATCGCCTGTGTATCAATATGCCGACCAAACTACAACTCAACATGATGCAAGATATTGCGCATATAAATAAAGTCGATCTCTCATGCAACTACACTAACTTTTTCAAATAGTTTCCTTCAAGACTTATCTATAGTCATTGCATATATCAAGCGAATTGAAAACTGATTTCACTCTAAAATTAATGGCTTGGGTCAAGCTTAATTCTTGGAATGAGAACCGCAAAGTAATGAATCACTTAATAGTTAATCTTGATTTGAGTGTTGATACATTGTAACAATTTTAAATCTTGTTGTTTCGCACAGTTCATTTACAACTGATATATTGCTGTTGTATCCTTGACAAAAAGTAAAATAGACAAGGTTGTTGTCGAGTGGAAAGAACAATACGTTAGTATAATGAAGAAAGGGATCAAATAGACTTTAATCACCCAAAATGAGCAACGACCAAAAGCACACATGTTGCTTTAACAATGATTTTTTAAACTTTTACTTCCGGTTGAATCATAAAAAAAACAATAAGCACATTTATAACTGTCCGTTCAAGGTCAAAATTAGTCAACGAGAAGTGTTAGATGGATAGATTCCAACCCCAAAAACATCAATTCTTCCCCTTTGTCAGAAACATCGCTCATGGAATGTGAGGACTAAAGGACAAAATAAGTGAAGGAAGAGTTATGACGCTGTCGAAAGAAAACTCAAGGTTCACTTTTTACTCTCCTTACTAACACGTTCTGTTATACACACATTTTTATTAAAAACAAGTTTTATTTCCAAAACCTTTAGTTTTGTAAAATTTAAAAAAATACATAGTTATATTTACAAAACTTTTTTAAAGAAAAATGTACAAACAAATGAAACAGGCAAAGAAAAATCAGCGATAGCAAAATTATAAATATATATAATATAATTTTATATATAATTCATATATAATTTATATATAATTCAACCAGAAATTTAAAAAATTGGTGTTAAGGCCTAATGTGTCCTTTTGTTCGATGCTCATTCTAGGATGCCTCAAATTCATTTGCTCTAAAGAAAGAAATGTTTATTGCGATAGAGAGTACAATAATAGGGGGGGGGCATTAATAAGATGGTGATAATGTCAGAAGCAAGACACCTGTCAATCAATGCTCACTTTATATAGAGTAAGTCCATATAGAAACATTTTTATTTGTCTTTCTGCCCTCAATTTTAACAATACTTTTTGTTGCTTATTCCTTAAATCTTCCTTTCTGTCATCCATTTTTATTTAATAGCCGTTTTTTATTTACTTGCATGATGATGATGATGATCATCATTATCATCATCTATTTTCATTTTCCTTTTTGTTATTTATAAACATTTTAAATTCGCTTTAAATTTGACATCGAAACAAATAATTCACTTCACATTAATAAGGTAAACATTTTGCAAATATTTTATGAATAATATGGGCATTAATACGTACGATGCGATAAACTTAATCAGAAAATATATTGTTTTGGATGCTTCAATAATTAACTAAATATGTAAGATAATGAAGAGTGGCAAAAAATGAATCGTGGACGAGTCCATTGTGGGTGGGACGTCGAGAAAGAAAGAAAGCGACTTTATAACTATTAAAGCAAGACTTTGAAGGCGGCTGTTTCAGAAACGCGAATAACCGGACCACTTGGTGATCGGAGTATTGAAGTACCGGAAGAATAGGAGTTTACCAATGTTTATGGCACCGATGAAGCTTTATTGCCTATGGTACCCAAACCCATCTTGCTGTTAGGCTTTCGTGTCCGCTGACTAAAAATGCGACTGATAAGCAAGTTGGTACTGTGAAGGAATCCCCTGACTTGTATTTCATCAAACAGACAATTAGAAGTGCTTATGGAACAATTGATTCAGTTCACGCTCGAATAGACAATGCAGAACAAATTGCTTTCCAATCGGATGTATATATGAACGAGTTTCTAGCGGAAACCAAGTCTGTGACCTCAGCAAGAGAAAGACTTTCATAAGACAAAAGCATGTCAAAATATTTTTTTTATATGTGTGTGCGTAGCTGGCGTAAACCATCCGGTGATGGGAAATAAAGAAAACCGAAGTTTTTCATATACGTTCTGTTCTTTGTCATTCTTGTTGGATTTTACAGGGTACCCTGAAAAAACGGGTAATGCAATAAATACATACATAATAAATAAATATATGAAGTGTATCATATAGTGTCACCATCGGGGCCATTGCAGTTAAATCGAGTTTTCAGTGTTGGTCTACAGACTGTCGTAAACCGTAACAAAAAACAACAAGACAAGCAAACTATTTTTGCAGTTTTAAAATAGTTTACGACACCTAGTACACACATAATTGTCTACATTTCTCGCTCATTTCTTACTCTTTTTCCTAAGATGAGAAAAAGGGACGGGTAGGCCATTCTATTACAACAATTTCTTAAAAGCATCATTATGCAGTCGGGTTTCAAATGCAATGTATTAGAAGGCATTACTATCATATGGTGTCAATGGATTTAGAAATCCAGGTTGAGATCGCAAGGCTACAGCAGGATCATCTGTCTGTACATTAGCTCTGCTGTCACCTGGAAGTTGATTCAAAACCTCTTCATTGATTAATACGCAGTATGAATTCCTTGGTGCAAGAATCCCTCTATTTCTTTTATCTTGTTGAGAAGTATTTCTAAAGATATTGTCAACCCTCAAGGTCTGATATTTGAGGAACCTCTATGTCATAAGAGGACAGACATGGATATTGCACAGGATCTGTGATTTTATTTCCAAGATGCAAAAGCCTTGCAGCAAATTCTCTTTCATTTGCTGCTGCTCTAATATATTGTCTGAAATGAAGACAACAAGCAGAATTCTTTATAAACATTTCAATTTTTCCACTTAACAATATGGGTAGAAATTATCTGAAGTCTCTCACCCCTCAAGCTTATTAATAGCTGTGAAGCCAGTGCTTTTGCAATCGCATCATAGAAGCCTCATTTAATTCCATGTTCAATATTCTCATTATTCATATTTACAATGTTGGCTTTGGGAATGTTCATGTTTCCTCTTGTGTTCTGAACTATGTTCATTTTGCTGTCCATTATATTGCGCACCATACACATCAATTATATTGTGCACCGTGCACATCCATTATGTTGTGCACCATGCACATCACTTATAGTGTGCACCGTGCACATCAATTATATTGCACACCGTGCACATCAATTATATTGCACACTGTGCACATCAATTATATTGTGCACCGTGCACATCAATTATATTGCACACCGTGCACATCAATTATATTGTGCACGGTGCACATCAATTATGTTGTGCACCGTGCACATCAATTATATTGCACACCGTGCACATCAATTATATTTTGCACCGTGCACATCAATTATGTTGTGCACCGTGCACATCAATTATGTTGTGCACCGTGCACATCAATTATGTTGCCTCTTATAATTTCAAGTCTTACCTGCTGTACATATATATTTCATATATACACATGCATGAAAGAAGTAAATAGACATCATTATTATCATTAATAATGAAGACTACTGTTAGAGAGTCCTGATGAACCTAGGCGAGATAATATGAATTATTTTCCCTCTCTAATAAATTAGACAATCACTTGGTTTACAGTGGAAAGTAGAATCCAAAAGTTTGCGGTGATTTCATGCTGATTAAGTCCACCATCTAATTAACCTATAATATGCCTACTCTAAAACTCTGAATATTCTAATGTTTATTTGCCCTGTGCCATACTTAAATGGTTATATATGATAGGTAGATTGATATCTAAAACACAAAAATGTCAATTCGATGTTTCAAATATTTACTGCTGTATATGGCTTTGAATGCTTGCTGTCGATAAGGGAAGCAGGAACTTTAAATATGTGGGGTGTTGAATTACTTCTTTCATATCTGTGTATACATTTCATCCATTGCAACTCATTATTTCTTGGTGCAGCCTCTCCTTTTCTATACAATCTCTTAATTTTATTATCATCAATCCTTTTAGAGATATATTTCATTTGATTCAATAAATTTATCATACAAAAAACATTTACACTAATATTGAAGATAATTTAAAGATTTTATGTTCTGCTAACTACATAAAACACTTTTCTACAGTTAAAAATAAGTATAAATTACTATCACTGTTTAGGTACAGCTAGTGTAATATACATCTGATATATACAGGCCAGCATGTAAAACGGACGTTAAACAGAATATGATGATGACTACACCGTCCGTTTGTCTAGTGTGTATATATATATGTATATATATACTATGAATATTTTTTATTAAATACTAAAGTGTATTTACCTACAGACAGCGTTGTTTCGGAATTACGTTCTCATCAGTGCAGGAAGTGGTGGTTTCAGGCGGTCAGACTGGTTCGAACGCAGTTCGTAGATTCAGAAGAGAATCACAATCCTACGTCCTAATCCATTAAACCAACGGAAATCACCACATAAATTACTGAAATTAAGATACACTTAAAGCCAGCAGCATGGTTCAAACGTTCCAAGATCAAAGACTGCTTAAACACGCAGGCGTGTAAGCTTTGCTTTCATAGCTTAACGACCTCAGATTTTTATAATTTCAGAGAGTGCTCTAAAATTAAGATTTATTTATCTTAAATGATGCCATTACTATGAATATGTTTTATTAAATATTAAAGTGTATTTATATATATATACATATATATATATATATATATATATATATATATACACACATATATATATATATATATATATATACATAATATATTTATATAGTAGCAATTATATGCTCCTCCAGTCGCATATTTTTGCTAACCTGGGAGGATATCATGCTGAAGGAACATATTCTACACTAGGTAAGAAGGCGGTAATGACTGAAAGCACAGTATATGACAGACGCCGCCCCCAAAGGAGGAGGTAATGCCTTGGAGAATGGTATCATGACAACAGAACACATAGTACACTACCCTCCTCTTAAACGAAGAAGATACCCATGGAAGGATGGTATCATGAGTTTCTAACCTATACTATACTGCCCCCAATAAAAAGAGGCAATACCTGGAAGGATCGCCTCCATAAAAGGAGAAGGTAATTCCTGCGAGTATGGTATCATAAAAACAGAACAGATACTAAACTACCCCCCCCCAAAAAAAAAAAAAGAAAAAGGGGAGGTAGTCCGTGGGAAGATGGTCTCATGACACCAGAACAGATATTACATTAGCCCTTCCCCCCAAAAGAGGATGTAATACTTTGGAGGATTACCCCACCTCTTAGAAAGGAGGAGGTAATTCCTGGGAGGATGGTCTTATAAAAACAGAATCGATACTACACTATCCACCCCTATTAAAAGATGATATAATAATAGATTAAATCTTTTTTTTCATTGATTTAAAAATGCTGCGCCATAATAAACATTAGTTTTATTGTTATTTGGCTTTTTAGTTAAGATCACAGTGTAGTATCTTTTCTCACAGTGACCTCAGACGCTTTACTATCGACGAAAATATTGCCTATATATAAGAAAATATGATAATACAAAATTACAACTGTATATTATAGAATATTAATTTTTTATTAGAAGTTGTTTATAAAATAAATATGCAAATTAAGAAGACCTAAATGTGTTTGAGTCATGGCCATCCCTACTACAGGCCAGGCAATCATGCAACTGGGGTCTTTTACTGGGGGCCATGTGAATTTTCTTAAATATTCGATGTAGAAGTTGCAAACAAAGGGAACATTCCCGTGAGATTAGCTTGATGTTTTTATGTGTTTTACATACCAAATGATAAGAACCAATGAGCTAATTGATAAATTTGACAATTATTGATGAATTCCTATAAATGAAGAGACTGATAACTTTGAATAAACAAAGGCAAATGCATATTTCAATGAGTGATTTTTATTTCAATATGGGATTTTTTTTAGAGAATTTGTACTTGAGTCAAAAGATCATGACTTATATATTGTGGTTAAAAAAAAAGTTTGTTCAAATGTGATATGTTTTACTAATCAAAAATTTAAACTGTTCTCATTTTGATTGTTTTCAAAACAACATTTTGGCTATAGTATTCATTTCACATCATAAAATTATCCAAAAACAAAGTTCAAACTAAAATTTCAGTATCCAAATCTCTGATGTTGTCTCGTAGTCGATTAATCTAAGCAAACAGATTCACTGAAATGGAAGATGAAATGAGATAATACCATGTCCATAGATTAAATAGAAGGTTTAGTTAAAAATCTATAGGTGATCCTATAAAATGTACAGTGCTCACAGCAATGAGTTACGATAACCAGAATGTTGTGGCAAAACAAGTGTTATGGTGCTGTACCTACCTACAGAGAACTAATGGACTCGTCCACCTTATAAATACGGGAAGCACGTGACACTTGTTCTCTTCTTCCCAGGCAAACCAGCAATGGCGGTTGAGAGCAACATCTCCTTGTATCTCTTTCTTTCTATTATATAATATATACCTTTGTTCATTTAAACCATGTGTTCCTGTCTCATTCATTCAGCTTTACCCAGGTCCACAACAAATGGCGACGAGGCAATTCGAACTCTTGGGTAAAAAAAACTGAAAACACCACGTGAAAATGCACTCACATAGTTAATGCAGGAATCCGCACGCAATAAAACAAAAACAAACAAAAAAAAAAACAAAGGGTTTTGCCGTACGGTCGAGAGAAGAAAAGAAAACTCAACTGAAAAAAACAAAAAAAACATGTTGAATTCTTAAGTGCGAGAAAATTGTTTTCTTTTAAGAAAAAGAAAACTGAAATAGACCTGTTGTGTTCTAAGTTTGAAAACTGCTTATCAAAAAAAAAAAAACAGCTTGAAATTGGGTGCGCGTTCCTCTAGTTTGGGAAAACTAGTTAAAAAAAAAAACAAATAACAAAAACAACTGAAATTGAATGCGCGTTTTTTTCTCTGGGTTGGAAAACTAAAAAAACAAAACAAAAGAAATACCGAACACCAAGATTAAGCGAGTATTGTTTTTTTTAGACGAACGTCATAGCGAGTTTTTTTTGACGAACACACACACAAAAAAAAATGAAACCGACACCACGTGCTTCATTTTAAGAACAGGTATGAAACAAAAACATGAAATGAACACACGTGCGTTACTCTATAAAAAAAAAGACGCACGATAAAAAAAAGGTCAGTTTTATTTTCTCTCTCTTCTTTTTTTTTCCGACTTGTACTGAAATATTTTAAAATGCAGAAAGAATTAATTGTGAAACAGATTTTTTTTCTCTTCGTTAAAATTAAAAACGTGTATAAGAAAAAAACATTACATAATCTTTTCATAACTAAAACTCAGCGTCTTGCAAACGCTAATTTAAAGAAAAGAACTTCTTATAAATTCATTAAATAAAGAGAAAATATTAATTTTCAAAATAAAAAAATAAGTGAATATACGCGTATATAGAGAAAAGGAAAAGTTTCATAATCTTTTCATAATTAAAACGGCGCCCAGCAAACGCACATTTAAAGAAAAGAACTCTTATAAAATCATAAGATAATAAGAAAATATTAATTTTCTAAATAAAATCAGAAACTAAATGGTTGAATATGGAAGATATTAAGTCTATAATCGCCGAACTAACGAAATTCCAAATCTCCCAGCAACAACAAACTGAGGAAAGATTTCAAAAGCTTTTATTACAACAGAACCAAAATATTTTATTACACAAAAAAGAGTATGATGAAAGATTGGAATTTCTGATACAAACAATATCGCGCAGTGATCACAAAAATGAAAAAGACGACACGTTTTCGCAGAACGAAATTTGGAACAGTATTGATAATTACTCATACACGGAAAATAATACATTTGAAGAATATTTCCGAAGATATGAAGACCTATATAAAATTGACTGCGGTGGTTGGAGTGATGCGAAGAAGCTACGCCTCCTTTCTTAGAAAACTAAATACCACAGAACATACCAAATTCGTGGATTTCATTTTGCCTCGGAAAACTAGCGAGCTAACTTTCATAGAAGCGGTTGGTTTATTGACAGAACTGTTTAGTCCAAGAACTACACTATTCCACAAACGATGGAAGTGCATGAATCTGGTAAAGAAAGATGAGGAAGATTACGCTACTTTTGCATCGATAGTGAACAAGCATTGTGACGATTTTAGACTAGCTGAATTAAGTGCAGATAATTTCAAGTGTCTAATTTTTGTACAAGGTTTAATCTCAGGAAATGACACGGAGATAAGGCGTAAATTAGAGAATGAACCAAGCCTTACGCTGCAAAAGTTGGCTGAGGACTGTCAAAGATTTGTAAATGTAAAACAGGACTCAAAAGACATTGAATTGTCCGGCATTGCGCACATAAAAAAGGTACATCAAAAAACAAAAGCTCAACCTTATAGAAAAATAAGAAATAATAATTTTGATGTAACAAAGACAAACCAAACCAGTAAAAAAATAAATAAATTGCCACCAAGCCCTTGTTCACGCTGTGGTAATCCACATTGGTACAATGAGTGCCCATTCCGTTTTAAAACCTGTATGAAATGCAAAAAAGTTGGACATAAAAGTTCGCACTGCAGAACGGGCAGAGGAAATAAAATGCGGATTCAAGCCACTAGGACAAAGAAGGAAACTTGCAGGAACATAAGAAAATATGTACAGGTGAAAATCCTGGATAAAAATATAAAATTGCAATTGGATTCTGGTTCAGACGTTTCCATTATAAATTTACATACATGGAGGAGATTAAATAAACCTACTCTATCAAGAACAAACAGGCTGGCAAGCACAATTACTGGTGAAAGAATTACATTTGAAGGAGAATTAATCACAAATGTGTCCCTAATGGGAAATACTAAAAAACTCAAACTACTGGTACTGAAGGATTCGAATAATCTTTTTGGTTCAGATTTTATGCAGGCATTTGATTTATGGAAGTTGCCGATAAATACATTTTGTAAAAAAATAAATAGTTGCGCAACAGAATCGGAAAAACTACAACGAGAATTAAAAAACTCGTTTCCAGAGGTTTTTTCTGGCGGTCTTGGATGCTGCACTAAAATGACTGCAAAATTCCGTCTAAAAGAAAATGTACTGCCGGTATTTAGGAAAGAAAGGAAAGTACCCTTCGCCTCGATTGAAAAAATAAACGCTGAATTAGACCGACTGGTAAAGATGGGTATTTTATCAAAAGTACAACACAGCCAGTGAGCAGCACCCACGGTTTATGTAAAGAAAAAATCTAATGAGATTCGTGTATGTGCAGATTTTTCAACAGGACTGAATACTGCCCTCGCGGACTATCACTACCCACTCCATACCCCGGAAGAAGTGTTTACAAGCTTAAATGGAGGAAGATTTTTTTCAAAAATAGACCTAAGTGAGGCATACCTACAAATACCGGTGGATAAAGATTGTTCTAAGCTGTTATGTATAAACACACATCGTGGTTTATATAAATTCGAAAGATTAGCGTTCGGAGTTAAGGTCGCGCCAGCCATTTTCCAACAAGTAATGGACACAATGCTGGGCGGACTCGATTTCGCAATAGCGTATCTCGATGACATCTTGATTAACAGCAAAGATATCGAACAACACCAAAAACATGTAAATCAAGTGTTTGCGAGAATCCAAGATTATGGGTTCAAAGTAAAAGAAGAAAAATGTGATTTTTTCCTGGAGGAAATAAAATATCTGGGTCATGTGATCGACAAGGACGGCAGAAGACCAGACCCAGAAAGGGCTACCGCAATAAAAAACATGCCGGCGCCAGAAAACGTCATGACATTACAGAGTTTTCTGGGCCTAGCAAATTACTACCAGGCTTTTATCCCAGAAATGCATAATTTGCGTGCTCCATTAAATGAGCTATTAAAAAAAGGTAAAGCCTGGGTATGGACACCTGAATGTCAGGATGCATTTAATAAAATCATAGAAAGACTTACGTCAGAGTTATTTCTAACACATTACAACCCAGAATTGGACATAATCGTAGCTAGCGACGCTAGTTCATATGGTTTAGGAGCATGTATCCTACACAAAATGCCTGATGGAACCCATAAACCCATTGCACATGCATCAAGGACCTTGCTCCCAGCGGAAAAACAGTATTCTCAAATCGAGAAAGAAGCCCTAGCAATAATATTTGCAGTAACAAAGTTTCACCGATACATACATGGTAGACAATTTACCTTACAGACAGACCATAAGCCGCTAATTACAATTTATGGATCGAAAAAAGGCCTACCTGTATATACAGCTAATAGACTACAAAGATGGGGAACTATCTTATTAAACTACAACTTTAAAATGCAACATTTGCATTCAAATAAAATCTATCATGCAGATGGATTGTCGAGATTAGTGCCAAAACAGAGAGAGACTCTAGAAGACACAGTGATTGCGTCTCTTCAAACAGAAGGAGATTTTAAAGAGATTTTGTGCAACGCAGTGAGAGAGCTCCCGGTGACACTATACGAGATAAAAAAAGAAGCTCAAGAGGATGAATTTATCACCAGAACAAAAATGAAATTGGTAGATAAGGATTTACATGCGGCAAAGAGTTTCTTACTCTGTGATGACGTACTCATGCATAACGAAAGGGTGGTCATCCCAGAAAAACTACGAAAGCAAATTCTGAAAGAATTTCATGTTGGCCATCCAGGGATAACCAGGATGAAGGGGTTAATGAGAAGTTTTGTGTACTGGCCAGGTATGGACAATGACATTGAAAAAGCAGTAAAGCTTTGTAAAGGCTGTGCCTTAGCGGCAAAAGCACCGCATATAAAGCATAGCCCATGGCCAAAGACCAACCGTCCGTGGGAAAGAATTCACGTGGATTTCGCGGGACCATTGGAAGGATTTTACTACTTAATCGTAGTCGACAGTTTTTCAAAGTGGCCCGAGGTACTACGTTGCAAGAGTCCCACGTCAGAGGTTACGATAAGATTCCTACATGAACTATTTGCCCGTTTTGGGGTAGTGGATTGTTTGGTGAGTGATAATGGGACGCAGTTCACGTCATCAGATTTTGAGGAGTTCTGCGCGACGTTTCAAATCAGACATATAACGACGCCCCCGTATCATCCTAGGTCAAACGGCCAGGCGGAACGCTTCGTAGACACATTAAAAAGAGCATTAAAAAAGGCCGGTGATACTCCTAAGGAGAAGGCTTTACAACAATTCTTACAGGTATATAGAATTACAAAAAACATGAACATAGCATCATCATTATCCCCCGCAGAGATGATGTTTGCGCGGAATGTGAAGTCCGTGTTTGATAAATTATTACCTAAACATAATAATTATGACCGAATCTCTACGGTACCGAAGAAAAAATACAACCCAGGAGATAGGGTATATTTTAAGATGTTCAAAAACAATGCATCGTTCTGGGAACCCGATACAATTGAAAAGAGGATCGGATCGATGGACTTTATCATAAAAGGACCAAGGTTCTCGCATAAGAGACATCTAAATCAGATCAGAAAAAGACTGTCAGATGACACTGACAGCGCCCCACAAGGAGAAGACGTGATATATGACACCTTCAACTTACCAGCACCCCAGGTAGTCACACGTAAACGACAACCAAAAAGAAAACGAATGGCTCCGGACTACCTAGAGATAGATCCGAAAAGGAAACGTTATTAAGACTCCTAAGGAGGTAAGGCTTGGAAGGGGGGTGTTATGGTGCTGTACCTACCTACAGAGAACTAATGGACTCGTCCACCTTATAAATACGGGAAGCACGTGACACTTGTTCTCTTCTTCCCAGGCAAACCAGCAATGGCGGTTGAGAGCAACATCTCCTTGTATCTCTTTCTTTCTATTATATAATATATACCTTTGTTCATTTAAACCATGTGTTCCTGTCTCATTCATTCAGCTTTACCCAGGTCCACAACAACAAGGATGGCACTACTTACAAAAAAGTCTAAGGAAAGTTCTTCACCTCAAAATCTGAAAGTAGTAATTAAAATTTCCCACTGAACAGTAGTATCCAGTGGAACTTTTAAATCAACACGATCTATTCCTTTCAAAAACTTCCATACTCATGATAAAAAGCAGTATCATTGAAAATTTCCTCCTCTGTAAGACAATCTTTTTGTGTGATATATCCTGCTATATAAAAAAGCAACATTTTAATATCTTTGGAGATACCAGTTTCTAGGTCTGGCAGGTGATAAAATGTTTTGTATGCCAATTACTCTAGCAGATATCCGCATTGTGAGCAAGTATGGCCTGGATCATGGCTATACTCTCTAACATCAACTTTCAACTGAAGAAGTAATTTTGTTTTTTGAATATGGAATTTCTGAATAACATTTTGTACGGTAATAAAATAAGTACCACCAGAATCTTGTCTCAATTTACAAAATTCAGTTTCATGACAGTCGGTGGTAAATCCTCCAAGAATAACAAAATTGAACCCACTGTCAAGTAAATGTCAATTAAACAATTACATGTATGCTTGATAGCCATACTAGTGTCTCTTGTGAATGATTTTATTCTCTTCCCTTGCTTTTCCCTCATTTGTTTTGCCATACTTCCAAAATTTACAAGAAATGTCAAATTTCCATCATTTCGATCTGATAATATGCTTTTCAATGGATCATTTGTCTTGACACTTCCATAAATATCTTTTACACTCACTATTTTCCAAAATTTCAAAACTTCGATGAAAGTAAGTTTCTCTTGTATCATCATCTTGTAATAATGGATGAGTTTGCCGTTGTCTCATCACAAAACACTTTCAAACAGTGGGAAACGTTTTGTCTCTCAACTGATTTTGGAAGAACCGCTACTTCTGTTAGTTGTGATAACTTAACAAATTGATCTTTTTTCATGCGCAAAAAGTTGTTTCACTATTTTCCATTTTGCTATCATTTCTTTACCATCAGAATAAAACAGCAATTCTTAACATGCCTCAGTTATCCAGTTATTTCGAATACTTTTAAATATATGAACATAATCGACAAGCAAGTATATACCATTTTTAGTAACCCAAGGCTTATTTTTAACAGTATCAAATTTCTTGAATAAAGCTTGATTAGTCCGATTATTGTCACAAATAACTGCAATTACATTACCTTTAGAATGATCTATTAAATCAACAACATTTCTAACATTTTGAAACAAAAATTCCGAATTTAGTTTGGCAACTGGGATCATCTTAATCAAAAACTTTGATCCACCATGTAAACATTTGATCATAATACCCAATACAGTTTTTGCTAATGCCTCTTCAGAATCTTTGGAAACACCAAATAAGTTTCCTTCTTGATATTGAAAACTCACTTTAATATAAACTTCATCAACTAGGAAGATACATTTTTTCTGTTTATCTGACAGTTTGCTAAACACATCACCAAGAAAATTCAGATCATTTACCTTTGCAACTTTTGAGGTCATATTCACTAGTGTTTTCATACTGGGTAATTTGTAATGATCTCGAAGTTTGTGATAAAGAGACCGATATGTGGCAAAATATTCAAATGCTCGGACAAACATTTCCGATTCATAAACTTTTTTGCCAACTATTCGTGGTGACATAACTTTGATATGTTGTCTCAAAACCTGTTTCTCTAGTTCAATTTTCAAGTTACTAAGGTAACGAATTGCTTTCTCAATTTGAAACTAATGTTGAAACTTATTTATTCTGTTTTTCAACAGAGAAGAAATGTGTGTGAGTATACTTGCATGATAACATTCAAACGTTAAGTTTTCAAAAATTTTAATTAAAAAAATCGGAATACTTTCAGTAAAAAAATGACAAGACTGGATGAACTGTTGATTGTTAGAATTGTAGTAGGTAACTGCTGGTGCAAAATCATGATGGTCAATATCAGCACACAAATTTGTAAAATTATCAATTCTATCTTTATCTAAAAAATGTGCAAACTCCTCATTTTGTACACTTCGCACAGAAGCAGAACTTTTTTTTGTTGTCCTTGGTTTTGATAAAGGATTTGGTATCACACTTGATGGCAAATTATTTAATATTGATGGACGATCATTGGGTCGTTCTTTTCCCATAACAAACACAGTTTCACAACCAGGTGGAAAATTCCTTTCACAAACAACAGTGTCTGAGTGGTTAGGAGTGTTAGCTCTTGGTATTACCTTTAACCACTTTCTCTCTCATCTTGATCTTTTGGGATACGAAACACTTGAACCTTATTTTACTCATTATAATTGCCTTGACAGGCTGGCACACACCACCTTTTGAGCATTTTGAGAAATATTCAACACATTATATCAAAATTAAAAAATAAAAGTGATATTTCGTGAATTAAGAGAGCTGTTTACATGTAAATAAAGTAAACTTCCTAAGAATATATAAATAATTTGTAATTCAGAATGTACGATTTATTAACAAATTCTAAAAGACAATACTATTTAAAACTTTTAAAAAGTGGCGCTCTGAGGGAGATAACTCTATTTTTCTAAGCCGCCGCTATTCTGAATTCGCTTATACTTTGGCAAGGGAGATAACTTTGTTTATCGCAGCATGAAAGAAAATAACTTTTCTTTCTCGTTTATATAAAGTGTATACAATTTGTGGCATGTGCTTAAAAGTTATTTTAGGGTTAATGTTTAGGGTTTTTAACGCATTTCAAAACCGTAACATGTTTTTTATTAATAAACAAAGTTATCTTCCTTGCCAAAGTATCAGCGAATTCGAAATAGCGGCGGCTAAGAAAAATAGAGCTATATCCCTCAGATCGGTTACTGCTTATACAAGAGCGCCAAAAAAGTGATATTTCGTAAATGAACAGAGCTGTTTATATGTAAATAAAACGTTAAAACTTTTATAGTATACTTCCTAAGAATATATAAAAGATTTGAAATTCAGAATGTACGATTTATTAACAAATTCTAAAAGACAATACTTTTTTAAAACTTAAAAAGAAAGTAAAAGTGATATTTCGTCAATCAACAGAGCCGTTTACATGTAAATAAAACAATCAATTCTGACTTTTAACTTACAAACTTATAATCCAAATGTAAATAATGATAAAATAACAGAACCTCAGCTGAAATAAATTTGATGAGTTAAAATTTAGTTTCGGAATGAAATTTGCTTGGACCAGTGACAACGAAGTGCTACCAGCTAAAAGTTTATCTGGTGACTGACTGGCCCCCAGTTCAAGCCGGCCTGTTATGGGTATGGCCATGGTTTGAGTATATTTGCAATTTCGTATATATACGGTCTTTCAAAAGTCTATTTTGTATCATAGAATTAAAAAAGCACAACATGTGTTGATGTTAATATAGATGGAAAAATCTCGCATTTATTCATATATATATATATATATATATATATGGAAAATGAAAAAAAGAAAACAAAAATATTATTTATGTATTCGTAAACGTTTCGTCTTTATTTCAAGACTTTCTCAGGATGATTGATGTGAAGAAATAACACACAAGTACGAATATTTTAAAAGTTTGGTCCGTTAAAATAGATGGTAGCAGTGGGAGAAATTAAGTTAACTGTGGAAGGCGTGGGGGAAATTGGTAGCGGTCGGAGTAATTTAACACTTCAAAATAGTCTAAAAAAAATTCGGGAATATTTATTAATTGATATCTAATAACTATTGTTAATATGTCAAAAATATCAGTATATCTGAATTTTGATCGGTTAATTAGTTTATGAGTGAGTTTTTACGTATAAATATATAAACATATACACACACTTAATTTTTTATATATATATATATATATATATATATATATATATATATATATAATCCTGCTTGTGAGACATCGGCCTGGGTTCTTTGTAGTTGGATGTCTACACTCCTCGTTGAGAACATTTAACAGTCGGTTTTCACCGCGGTTTGCTTGATCTGTGTTAATCAATATACCTTTTTGTATGTGGCGTGGTAGATCAGGAAGCAGAGTATTAGGTTCTCATGCAAGTGATTCGGGTTAGAATGTGTCCTACTGATGAAAAAAACGGAGGGCAAAACTTCAGTCTAAGGCTTCCAGTCTGTGGTTTTCATGGGCTGCAGCATTGTCTGATTGTGGAAATAATCATATATATATATATATATATATATATATATATATATATATATATATATATATAATTCAAATATGCAAACATATTACCCAGGATTCCCTACATCATGATCGTCAGATGAACGACAGATGAGTTTACTTAACGATCCTGCATATTTTTATATATTGAGCAATAGGGTAGAAGCATTTCTACCTCGAAAGTAATGAGACATTCAAAATAGACATTTTAAAGTAAGATAACTTGCAGAGTAATTCCCTTGGGCTTCCAACATTTTTGAAAGACGTTGTCATGTCAAGCTCTAACATAAATGTTCAAATTAATTAGTAAATCCTCGTCTTTCAATTGTAAAAAGTAAATAAATGATTAATTCTTGACCATACTAAGTTTTCCCATTCAAATTTATTCTCATATATTTATTTATTAATTGCCATTCATATATTAAAATTTACACATCACTTCGTAAACACTTTTTGATATTTCTTATTTTAACCACTCTCTAATCCATTCACTTTTATTTTACTAATCCGTGAGTATTTGGTTGCTTTGATAAGTGGTGACTCATTAGTTTAAAAAATAAAACGAACAAATTCGTTAGTTGCGAAATCAATATATTCTGTTTCAAAATGTCTTAAGAAATTGATGACTAATGCTGGTGCCCTATATGTAATTCTAAATAAAAACATATACACTTTCTTATCATATTCATTTCTTATAAGAATTATATTTCAGTAATAAATTATGAGCACTTAATAATAGGAAGTTACTTTCCACACACATTCTATCTATCTATATATCTATCTATCTATCTCTCTCTCTCTCTCTCTCTATATATATATATATATATATATATATATATATATATGTGTGTGTGTGTGTGTTTGTTTACGATTTTATTTATGATCAAATAATATTCTAAGTGTATTAAAATTGTTTCCAGCTGTTTACAGACGGTGTTTATTTTCAGTCATACAATGTAACATCAAATTTGTCCAAACAGCATCTCTCATCAGAATGCTATCGCTTGAGCATCTTTTGTGTATATATATATATATATAGATATATATATGTAATACAATATAGCTGCTCTTTCTAGGTAGCGATTTCTGAACCTCTCGCAATGGAGATGAATTCGATGTGAGTTGTTTGTATTTTAGATTCTTGTTTTTTTGCATCGCTATGTATTTTTTCTGATTGAGAACTTTCTGGTTTCCTGATGAGTCCATGGAACAAAGATCCGGGATTGACATACAAATAATGGTTGTTCTTCTGTTAAACGAAACGGATCCGTTATTGGACGAAAGATTTTTGTTTTGAAAAAATGATTGGTAAAATCAATAAAAATCTTGGTCTTCGGAATGTAGCAAAATGTTGTTTATTCATATATGCTCTGTTGTTACATGTTAACAATCATTGAGTTTTCATTTTGAAAAGGTTGGTATATATAAAGAATAGAAAGTATATGCAAAAGCATATGTTTTCACACATATATATATATATATATATATATATATATATATATATATATATATATATATAAGTTAATCCAACAAAAGATATAAGAGGCAACTAATATCTTTAATTAGTGAACATCCGAACACTGAAGCTCAATATACTGGATAGAGCATTAATTGCATTATATAAAGTGAAATAATAAAATAAGGTGCGAATCAGATTTTATTAGAATTCAATGTTCAGGCAAAGTACCTTAAAGTCCTTAACTAATGAGTTTTCAAAGAAAATTCTTCTCCTCTGAGGACCATTACCGCAATGACATTACTGCAGGTAATAAAATTAAACTTTGAAAATACATAAAAATATATATAAAAATACATAAAAGTATATAAAACATCAAATATATCAGCCTAAAACATACTTTTATGTTAAAGCTATATAGTTCATCCAAGTCATACAATTTAAAACTTATTCAGGAAAGATATCCAAGAGGTTGATTGAAAAGTGATGCAGGTGGTGAGTGGTAGTCCAAAAACGAAATAGTTATCCAGGCGGGAAATCTGTTTGCAATCGATGCAGTATATATATATATGTGTATATATATATATATATATATATATATATATATATATATAGCGTGTAATTTTTTGTTATAAGAGAAAAAACAGGGTGCGCAATTACTTCTGTAAGAACGTATATATGTATTTTTTAATTTCAATTGCCACGAAACATATATGTATGATCTTCCATCGATTCTTTTGGTTTCACAGAAACAGTGGAAACTCAGCTCGCAGCACAAAAACTACCAAATGTAACCGAAGGTATCGAAGGAAGATCATACTAATGTATAGTCTCAATTGGAATATATATATATCACATCCACTGAATGAAGAAAGAAAGCGATATACCTGCCTGGTCTAAAGTAAATCGTTTCAGAGAAAGATTACTACATTGATTAACTTTGATGATTTATCAATGTTGGGTGGTACCAATACTTAGATGACTGACAATTAAGGAATACCAGGCGCAGTTAATTTGGAAGTGGAAGTAAACAAGGTATGAATCCATCTCATCTCCTCCACGGCAAGCATAAATAATTAGCAGAAATAGACTGATTTATTTTTTCAACTGTCACAAATCGAACCATCTATCTACTGAGCTGATATTACTTAAGTCCACTTGTAAGGAAATTACCAAAACAACCAGAAGCAACACTGATGTAAGCAGAAAAAGACTGGTAATATCTTGGAACGTTCCATTTCCTAGACTAGTTCCCCCTAAAAAAGCAAAAATATTCAAACGAAACGAAGATATTAGTTTTTTTTTATTTTGGTTAGGGTGTCTGTTGAATAATGTGTCTGCCTGTTTATGCATCAATCTGTCTATTCCTCTGATGGTCCCGTCATCCTTCCATTCATCATTCAATCAATCCGAATTTTCATTCTTGCTTCCAGCCCACGGATATTTCCAATCCGTCCATCCAAGCATACATGAAAGATTCTCTGACATGCGTGTTTCCATGCACCACTCGGACCACTTAGGCCACTATCGAAACGTCCATTCATGCACACCAGAATATTCCGAAGTGTAATGAGAATGTCCAGGATCGTTTCAAGCACCTGCTAATAGCAATGTACACAGCATCTCTCTGGCAATGCGAGCAGAAAGCGGAAGCTGTAATAGGAAGAGGGAAGAGATTGAGAGGAGAAAGATAAAAATCGAAGATGATGAAGATGAAGAGCAAAAGGTTTGATATAATGCATACACTAAGAGGGACAGTCCCCGAGTCAGCAACCTTATGCCAAACTAGAATAAAGGAAATGTTGGGTATGTTAACAGTTGACCTTTAATTTGACTGAATTAAAATTCTTTTTCACTCCATGGTCTTCTTTTTTCCCTGTATAGACATTCATGAAGGCATTTTGTAAAAAAAATTAAAGAGAACTTAATTTATTGTTTTAAATTTAATTCCGAGTTATTTTTTGACCCATGGAAAAGACAGTTTTCTCCTTAGAGAAGTAAAGTTATTGAGTGTTCCAAGATCTAGCATGATGTAAATGTTGGAGGTTAAAGAAAGAAGAGAATCTACGTGTGTGTGTGGAAGATGAACACATTTCTGTTTTGTCATAATTCGAACAACACATATCTTTTGCACTCTGTTGTTTTTTATGTTGTTTTTCCAATATAGACACTCATGAAGACATTTCAGCTGACAATCACTCCATCTCATTAATCCTTATCTTCAAGTGGCTCTTGGCCTTTATAAGTTGTTTTCAGTTTTATGGAATCCTCAATGGAGTTAATGACACATAATTATAAAAAGTAACGTCACACATAACGAGTTAATAGATTTTACAGACTTTTGCATGTGCCCCCTCACACACGCAAAGAAAAAAAATGAATATTTAAAAGAGGAAACAAAAAAATAAGGCAGAAGTTTTTTGTAATATAAACAATTATATGTAATATAAACAATTATATGTAATATAAACAATTTTAAATGTGTTCAGAGGAAGAAGATGGGCATCAACTCTTTGCTCAATAGTTAGTTACTTCTTTTGTCACTACACCCTTCCTTGTGCAAGATTGCTAGATCTGTCTGGGCACAAGCACCTGTTGCAGATCAAGTGATGTACTCCACACCTCTTTCAACCCGAAACATTGGCCTTCATAAAGATAAAGGGGTTAATGATGTTACAAGATGAAAAACATAAGGAGTGGATTTACATATGTATTCTAATAATAACATTCATGGTGCTGGAAAAATACAGTACCTACTTTCGAATGACTGTCATTTTTTTGTTGTTTTTGTTTTAGGGCTTTGTCTTTTTGTCTATATGTGTTTTAATTAATTCAGTATTGAAATAGAAACAAGTAGAATTATTCTGTTAATTATTGAACGGGTAGATCAACTACTGCATATTTTAGTCAGTTGAGAATAACATGGAATGTGGCAGGAGAAAGAAGTCAGCAAGGGTCAACTTGCTGAACCTGGGTGAAAATAAGCTAGGCTGTAAATGTATTTAAAATGGATATTATGTCACATGGCTCAAAGAGAGTGGTTGATAGCAAGAAGCTAGTCTGTTTGGAAGCATGCAAGGATATCAGAAAGATAACAAAATAGGCTGATAAGATATAACTAATTAGTAATTTTGATGCATAATAAAATGGGCTGAGAAGATATAACTAATTAGTGATATCGATCTCTGTCTCCCCCCCCACTAGTCTTTGATTTGGAACAAAGATCTTTTCTAATAAATGTCCCACTCTCTACCCTCAGATCTGTGTTAAGTATAGTCTTTTTAAGGGTATAAGAAACTTTAATCACAGGTCAAGCATTTCCTCCATCTGGGATGATCATGATATGAGCACACACAAGAAGAACAACGAGCAAACAATGTATGAATAATCATTGTGAACTTCAATCTTTTTCTAATGATGACGGCAACTTGGTTGATGTATGTATGACACAAGGTTGAGTATGTAACAATTCGTCCTAATTTTATTTTATGAATGCGTAAAAAGATGTAATTCAAAGATATATCGTTAAAACCTATAATATTATGTGTTCAATAAAATCCAAAATACAATTTAAATTAATTTCTAATGTAAAATATAGAACATAGGTCTGTTTTCAAATTATATGAATTTGTTTTTTTACCATACTCGGATTAAAACCGTAGGTGCATATCGAAGCAGCCTTATATATTCATCTTGTATATGCGAGTCTATAATACACAAAACCCTATAAAGAGACTGGTGTTACTTTATATATGAGATAAAGACTTTTCCTTTTACAAAATCAGTCTCAGCACTGACTTATGTTCTTGTTATTACTGTGATCGGTATATTTTAAAAGCAAAAAATAATTAGAATCAAAACCAAAATAAATTATTCCATGAATAAACAAAAACGTAAGTCAGTCATGAAACTCTATACCTCCGTCTGACAACGTAAGGAGGGGGTTAGGGTTATCTTGAGCTTATTTCTCTATATTGTATAAAATATTCCCAGTGTGCTGCCAACTTATGGAAACGTTAATAACTCAAAAACAATTTACCTGATGATGGTTGAGTAGGCAACAATTTTAAGAAAAAATTAACTGAGAAAGAAAAAAGGTTTACTTCGTTTAAAATAAAATTAAAAGTAAAATAATAAAAACAAGATAATCGATAAATATGAAAGAATTAGTTTCAAATTTTATATTTTGTCTTTTGTTTTTCAAATTTCGGCATTGTGTTAAAATTACGCAGTATTCCTAAAATTAAACAAAAACAAAAAAAACAGCCATTAGGAAAATAGAAATTCTATTTCTCTCGTCACAATGACTGTTTTTATCATTTTACAATGACTTTTCTTATCATTTTACAAGCACAATTTCAATAGTTTTTTTCGTCTTGATTCTGTTCAAAGCAGGGAAAATTTATTTTAAATGCAGACCCTTTCTTTACTTTAACTAATTACTCTTACGGCCACAACATAGATACATTAATGCATATGCAGAAACACATAGATATTTATAAGTCAATCTGCAACTGAATTACATAAGATCTCACATAATTCACACAACATAATTTTTTACATGTACATTCTATTATTACTCTAATTAATTAATTAATTAATTTTGCTGTCAGTGCAACGACACATCATTGCATGCACACAAACAGACACGCATAATGACACTGTTAACTAGATTTTATTATTCTTTTAAGAAACTACTTTAAGATTTTGCTTATAAAGTTCATGTGACCTCAATCTTGCATAGAATCCTTTGGATTCAAATGAAGAAATATGCTGACATTGTCCTTACGGATTAGCCCAAAATGGTAACAACAATTACAATAAAAGCTTGCATGGATGATTGTCAAAACTTTGAAAGGATTAAGAGATAAAGTACAAATCATCATCTTTAGTCTTGTTGGCTTTGTAAACTTTGAACATCTGTAGCATTTGTATAGTCGCAGTAATGATGTGGCAGCCAAGTTGTTGTCTTCTTCTTGTCAATAAAAGCTTTAATAAACGTTATATTAATAACATCACAAATGCATTTGGCATTTAAAAATTTCTTTCGGCGTTTACTCTTTTGTTAGAGTATACATGTACACAATCAAAACATCCCCTACTCACACGCCCATGGGAGAGGGTTAGCTATCTAAAAACCCAGTCGCTCTCTCTGCTGACTCAGTGAAAAAAAGACCTTCCTCCATACCTCGTTACATGTCAATCAAATCCAACTTTCGACCATAATTCAACTTCCTATCCATGTATCATTTGTTTAACTCTTACTTCTAATAGAATTTTCAATTCTCTTAGCTAATTTTAAATTGATGTGGAAAATTTCCAATCTAACCATATTTTCACATACCAACATCTAAATATTATTACATACCCCCTCAAATCAAAGCATCATAATTAGCAGCAGACTAATCGTCCCGTCTTGCCAAGATGGATTCAATCATTTTAGCTTAATGAGACTTTTTTCTGCAATAAAAATCCGGATTTGCTACAGGGAGAGATTCTCAGCCTTTGGGTTGGGATCATAAAAATCTTCACTTCTTGCCTCTCAGGCTTTTGCTATTCCTATTCAGAGGGGAAAGAGATTTATTGCATGTAACCTGAGGCGCCCTTCAGTTTGAACATGGCTATTTTTATGCCCATTCAAATTGTTACCTTTTGGGGGATTGGCTGGACTTCTCACATTAAATTACACCTTGTGAAACATCACATATTGGTAGGAATGCCAGTAAATAATGATAAACTTCCAACCTGGCACTTTCCAATCAAAGTTCTGTCCATGAGATGTGTGCTTGCTGAACAACTATAAACAACAAAGCTGGCATTTTACTATAACAAGATTAAACAACTCTTCCTGGTTAATTGGTTTCTTTTTACTAATAAGTCATCACTTCTCCAGACCAAAAGCCACTTGAGGATAAGGATTAATGAGATGGAATCATGGTCAGTTGAAAGATGAGGAATATAATGAGTATTGAAAATGAACAAAGTTTGATTACATATGGGAACGGTTTAGGGCTAGTATTTGTTGACATTGGATTTAAAGATGAATATCTTGTAATCTGTAGGAAAGCAATCTTGTGATAACGTGTTCCACTTACAAAGAAATTTTGTTCATTGAAATTCCACCTAATGTTATGCGCATGGAGGAAGAAGGAAAGTTTGTTCTGTTGTTGTAGGGAGACGAATTGTTGCTGTGAATGTCCTACTGTTGCATAGTCCTACTCCTCCTTGACCGCGGCAGTGCGCGTTTCGTATCTCTCTTCCCAATACGGGTCGTGGCTTTACTCATTTGTTATACTCGTCCCCGAAAGGACCGTGACAGTTCACATTTAATACTCGTCATTTTTTAAACATCATAAATCACATAGTTCATATATTGTTTGCATACCTTAGATTTCTCCCTCGCCATGTAGAGGGTCGTGTCATCTAATGGATGAATTCTTTCTTCTTTCCTTACTGCCGTGAACCACATTGTCCGTTGTCTGCAACAAAAACCCCATGATCTGGTCGGACTCCGAAGACAAACAATCCTATTTACTTTCAACTTCAGTTTTTATTTCAAGTGTTAGTTACCAAATTAAATGGGAGATATTCACTACGTTGAGGGAAAGAGAGAGAGCAATCACTACTTTATCGTAGTTAGTTAACAATTATTTTCTTAACCATTCATAGAGAGGGGTAAAGGATATCTCTCGCTTGTATTTTCTTAGGGAAATATTTCCCTTATCTGTTGTAAATTACATTTTAACAATCACGTCTCATCGGTTTGCTTCCAAAACCCAGACTGATGAAACTTGCTTCTCACGAAGAACGAGTGACGTCATGGATCCCTCTGTTCCCCACGCAAGGCCTGTGTCGTAACAGAGCCTCTCGCAGGTGCACACCGACCCTTGATCCGGGGTCTCGTCACACGGTGAACTTGTCACGTCTGTGATTTCGACTGCCGATCCACCCCGCGTTAATTCGTGCAAGTCAAACCAACGATTTCCAACAGATACGTCCATTCCCATAGGGCCATTATCCAACACTACAAGGAGGAATCAGAGATTGTATCTCAGTCGAGCACCTTCCATGCAAATAACGATCGAGTAAAGTAGCAACGTCTCTTCTGTGAGGAAAGAACTGCAAAGTACAGAAAAGATCATCCTTTGTTATATTTTGAAGTCAATGTTGTACTCTCTCAAGGCAGAAAAAGTACTCTAAACTGCCCCTCCCCAGATGTGGCAGCAGTACTCCATGTTAGGACGTATCTGACACTTATATAGGTAGAGGAGAGAGACATTTATTTCAACTGGAGCAAGACAAGGATTCAAGCCTTGGTGGTGAAAAAAGAGAAGCTTAGTTTTTAGGTGTTAAAAGTAACAAAACAAGTTGCTGTCCATTGCACCCCGTGCTCCAGATCAGAATAAAGAGAATCAGCAAGATCTTGATCAACAATGCTCTTTGACGTGCCGCCATAGACTGTTGTGTCTTCTGTGTAGATATCAACAAATCATCTCAGAATAATATTTGGAGGATCATTAATGAAGATCAGGAAGAGTATTGAACCCAAAATAGATCCTTGAGGCATGCTGGCATTGATGCTATGTTCTTCCAACTTCTGGCCATAAACAAATACTTTTATAGACTTATCATAGAGAAGAGATTCAATGGTTGCTACGAAATTACCAAATATTATATGGCTAGCAAGTTTGTAAAGAAATCATTTTTTCCAGACCCTACTGAAGGTTTGATATGTGGAGAGAGTTATTGCTCTAGAAAAACGCCCCTATCAAGAGATTCATTGATCTTATGTGATATTACAGTTAGTACATCAGCCGTTGATCTGGCGTTAACGAAATCTATATGTTATATAGCATGGGTTGAGTGGACCAGTTTAAAGATCAGAGATCACTTCTGGCAGAAGTTGATAAAGTTACGTGACTTCCGGCCGACAGCGACTGAAAAGTGGCTAGGTGTAGAGAGACGAGTTATCAGATAATCTATCTATCTATCTATCTATCGCATACAAAAATAACATGTCTTAGTGACTATTCTATTTTATATAAATCTTCGTGTTTGCATGGTTTTGTTGTTACAAACGAAAAGAGCCTGGGTACAGAGCGATGACGGTGACAATGACACGCATGTTTAAAGGATTTATACATGCCTGGTATGTTAAAATATGTCACTTTTGCTGGGGTTGTTTCAAACTTGTTTTATCACAAATTCGAACAACTCAATCATTACTCACAGGAGACTGATCGGTCTGTACTGAGATGCAGAAGACTAATCACCATTATTTCTAAATACTGGGCAGATCAACGAAGTTTTCCAAAAGATTGAAAGCATTTATCCTTTAAGCAACGATTGAACAATTTGGTAAGTATAGAAGTTAGTTCTGGCAGCAGATTCTTAAGTAAAAGGACTGGAATGTTGTCAGAACTTTGCTTGCATCAATCTTCCTGATAAGTTTGGCAACGTCCTGGACAGATATATGTATATCACTTAGAGTATTTTAACTTATAGGAGAAAATTCCGGGAGTTAATGGCCGATATCGCAAAGGGTGGAATGTGTAGCAAAGTTCTTTGCAAAAAGTTTGGCTTTTTCAGCTAATGAGGAAATTACCTCAGTTCCATTAATAACAGTTGGAAAATAACTCTTATGTCTGTTCATTGCACTGTTTGTTATTTTGGAAATCTCTTGAGAACTAAGCGTTTGCCCAGCAACTGTGGATTTAACAGATTGAGCATAGGGATTTTTGCGTGGGTTATAACCCATTTGCAGCTGTTGCAGACAGTTTTAAAGACAACTTTATTCTCTAGGCATCTATTGTGTTAATAATAATTGAAATAATGGTTTCTGTGAACAATGGCTGCAGCATACTCAGGAGTGAACCATGGTTAGCTGTTTTGTCTGTTGGAATTTCTTAGAGGGTATAAAACTCAATATCAGCGATTAACGAATCAGATATTTCAAGTGACACAAGACATATTCTTTCTAAAAATGGAATACAGAAAAATTTTAGAGATGAAAGATCTAAATCTATCTCCATTAGCCCTTAAGTATCGGTACATTCAGAAATGGAAAAGGACATCAGACTTTTCTCTGAACTTAGATTTGATCTTAATGGAGACAATCGAGTGATTGGAAGATCCCGGAGGAGGTATAACAGTAGATGTGCACAATCTCGGTTAGGCAAGGGAAAATCCTGACAAAACCTTCCTACATCAACCTTGTTGGAATAAACGAGCTATTCAACATTATAGCCATTATAGTCAGCACAGAAAATCTAATTATTATTCAATTGGAGTGTTTTATTTTCAAGAATTTGTAATAAAATCTACTATAAGAATAAGGCGGCAAAGTTTTTTAAAAAATTGTTTGGTTTGGTTGTTTTGTTTTATGGCATATAAAACGTTTTGGGGTTATTTAACCAGTAAATGCTTTAATTTTTATATTGGTTTAAAAAATGTTATCAAATGAAAACCGGTTCATAAGGATAATATAAAGTAGTATAAATGATTTTTGGCAAAAATATATATTCATTGAACAAAAATTAATGATGGTAAAAATATGCAAGAAATGGCATAAAATTTTACATGTATAACAAAACACTACAATATATGCATTTAAATAATCATAATACACTAGAGAATCATAAAATCATTTTTACTTACCATTATAATGACCACATTTAAAAGTTTAGACTCTTGAATTAGGCAGATGATACACTGATGACACATCAAAGATACCTATTATCTATTTAGCCAGTGTGATGATGCTACATCATACTAATACCTACTCACTCTTGCCAACAGGCTCGTTGCAGATGTGAAACAAGTTGCAGTTTGACACATTTTCATTGAATATTATATTAAATAGGCAATTTTTTAATGTGTCATATTTGAAACAAAAAGCATTTAAGGGTTAGTGTCGAATTAAATCATTTTGGTAAAGGTTTTTGTACTGCATTAGTGTATATAAGGTTAGAATTCTTCTGTGGGAGCAGAACAGCTTCGACTGAAGTCTAAGCACTAAAGGAGATCAAAAAGGGAAAAAAGAAAGTAGAAGAAGTAGGAGGAGGACGACGACGACGGCAAAGAAGAAGAAGAAGAAGAAGAAGAGAGAGAAGACGTTGAAGATTGGAAGGAGCCAGTAGGAAATAGTGAGGAGATGGTATTGTGAAAGAAAGCTTCTTGATTCTACACACTTTCATTTTTATTTAAAATAGTGACTCAACTGAAAACAAAGTAAATTATTTAGTCGTGTTATTAATATAAATGCAAGTGTATCTATATCAGTGCACGCACAACAAATATAACGCATTGTAATTCTATATAAATCGATAAAGAACATTTATGTCTGCTGGTAAAAATAAAAATAAGAAAGCTTTTAAAATCAGTGTCCATTTTCTTTTTCTTTGAATTTCTCTACTATTATTTCTTGAAGATCGCTTAAACTTTTCTTCCTATTGGCAATTGCGGCGTTGCGGAAGTTTTAAACAAGGCCACTTTGTCTGGTAATCTTCACAGTCAGGTTGGTCGCCTTGAGCAGATTAAGCAGACAACAATGCTTCATTTGGTCTCGTACATCTGTAAGCTTAAGGCACGTCAATGTAGCTCTTCTGGCGATTTGCTCTTTTCACTGACCACATCAGTAAGTTATATAGGAGACACTTTTCTCATAAAACCACTTGTGCGTTTTACTTGTCTGACTTAGATACCCAATAAGAAAACGAAATCCACTATTGAAATATCGATAAACGCCTTTTTATGTGATTATATTAAAAAAAAAGTTCCATAGTATTTGTTTTCTTTTTATTAAAATTATTTAAATATTCAATAAAAATGGTAAAATAATCAATAGTAAAATAAAATAGTAAAATAAAATAGTAAAATATTAACTTAAAATGGAAAAATGGTAAAATATAATGCTAAAATGGTAAAATAATCAATAGTAAAATAAATGGTGAAATTCAATAGTAATATAAAATGCTAAAAATAGTAAAATAATCAATGGTAAAATATAATTGTAAAATATAATGCTAAAAATGTTGAAATAATCAATAGTAAAATAAATGGTAAAATAAAATGCTAAAAATGGTAAAATAATCAATGGTAAAATAAATGGTAAAATATAATTGTAAAATATAATGCTAAAAATGGTAAATGAATCAATAGTAAAATAAATGGTAAAATCAATGGTGAAATAATAAATAGTAAAATAAAACGTAAAATACAATTGTAAAATATTATGCTAAAAATGGTAAAATAATCAATGGTAAAATAAAACTGTTAAATATAATGCTAAAAATGGTAAAATAATCAATGGTAAAATAAATGGTAAAATAAAATGGTAAAATATAATTGCTAAAAATGGTAAAATAATCAATAGTAAAATAAATGGTAAAATATAATGCTAAAAATGTTGAAATAATCAATAGTAAAATAGATGATAAAATAAAATTGTAAAATAATCAATGGGAAAATAAATGGTAAAATAAAATTGTAAAACATAATGCTAAAAAGGGTAAAATAATCAATGGTAAAATAAATGCTAAAAGAAAATGCTAAAAAAAGTAAAATAATCAATAGTAAAATAAATGGTAAAATAGAATTGTAAAACATAATGCTAAAAATGGTAAACTAATCAATGGTAAAACATAATGCTAAAAATGGTAAAGTAATCAATGGTAAAATATAATGCTTAAAATGGTAAAATAATCAATAGTAAAATAAATGGTAAAATGGTAAACTACAATGCTAAAATGGTAAAATAGTCAATGGTAAAATTAATGGTAAATAAAATGGTAAACTAGTGAAATAAAATAGTAAAAAACATGGTAATTAGTAAAATAATCAATGGTAAAATAAAATGGTAAAATTAATAAAATAGGCAATGGTAAAATAATCAATGGTAAAAGATTCAATAAAATTCGTAAAATAAGGAGTTCAGTTACTGTGTACTTGTTTGCTACTATGAAAACGGTACATGAATTTCTGTATCTGTTAATAACAGATATTATTATCTGTTATATTTTTCAGATAATCCTATCTTTTTTACTATTGTTTTACTATAACGTCAACTAGGGTTCAAGCAGATAAGAAAAAAATAATTTTTAACACTAAAAGTGAAATAAATCTGTTATTAATTTATCAATTACACTTAAAAAAATAAGTTTTTACCTATTAAATAGTATGAGTAGAATCATTCTAAGCTACTCACAAAACTGGTCAAATAGACATCGAAAATATTAGTTTTTAGTCAAAATATGGGGAAAAGAGGCCATACCTAAATGGTGTAACAGTGGTAATACGTAAAAAGTGGACCTTAGGTTTGCTTTCGACAGTCTCGTTACTCTCGCTTCCTTTATTTTGTCCTTTAGTCCTCACATTCCATGAGCGATGTTTCTGACAAAGGGGGAAGAATTGCATACACTCTCACTAAGTGCACCATGGTGAACGGACGTATGTACACATAAATCCATATATACACTTCTCACTAAAAAAACAAAGGCAAGCTAATACACACATACACAAATCTACATGCCTACCTCATTTAAACACAGGTAAATGCACAAGCCAACAGCCGAAATGAATATGTGTACTCAATTTCTTTTTACACACTAAACGATTCTTTCTCATACAGAGTTCCTTGGACACTTTGAGCTCTCATTCTTTCACGAACTTCAATTTTTATTGTCTTAACAAGTTGACTAAAATTAATTAATTTTTTATGGATAGACGTTAAAATTCTTTCAATTTGATATTGTCTTTCTCATTACAGATTTGCATAAATTTAATATCAGGGTTTGTCAATGCGTCTCTGTGGTCAAATCGTCATCTTGAAACTCCCCTCTCATGTTCAGAAGGTGGTAACTATTTTGAAGAGTTGTTGTCCTTTGGTTATTTGTTAGGGAATTAAATCCTAGTATAGAATTGAGCATGAAGATGTTGTTGGGTAGAAAAGGGGAGGAGCTTAAGAATTACCAAAGATTTTGATTGGTTGAACATGTCACATGTAAAGTCAGACAGGGGTATTTTGAGATAGTAAGACTACTGCTCTCATCTTGAATGTTATTCTCACAACGTTTCGACCGATGTAACTTCCAACCTTCTTCCGGTGCATCTGGTCGAACTTAAGAATCTATGTGGAATTTTGAACTGAAACCTTTATTTAATCCATTGGGTTGGATTGTTCTTGTTCTGTCGGCCGAAACGTTGTGAGAATAACATCCAAGATGAAGACAATAGTCCGAATAACCCAAATCACCAGTCCTCCTCGAAAAGATTTCGAAACATAATTCTACAAGATTTGATGGATAGTATTTTCTTAAGCATCTCTTGAGGATTCCTCATTAATGCTCTATTGGATTTAGATCTGCGCTATTTGCAGACTAATCAAGGCACGTATCTTCATCTCCCTCAACAATACTTTGTAAATCTCGCCAGCAAAGTCATCTTAGTAGAGGAATTGTCACTAAACTTGCCTTTAACCGATTGGATAAGGAAATGATCTCGGCCATCATGATAGACAGCAACATTGATCGATTTCTTAAAAAAAAAATAATTATTCTGACATTGGTGGCAAACATGAAGAATCAAATTGACACTTACCCGCATAATCGCTCCAAATATTTGATAGCAAAATTTTTGCTAGAATGAAGCAATATATATATATATATGTATTACTATTTCATGTATCCACATAAAATTTTATAAGGAGATATAATTTTTTATGTATCAATTTTAAAATTATTCATGGACTAACAGCCAATCAAAACCTAGATAATGAACTTGCTCATCTAAGCATAATGGAATGCTCCACCCTTCTTATAAACCAAAGTTTTTGTCTCAGTTTATTTAGTTCTAACGCAACTGTTCAGACAACTGAGCACGAACTATTACATTCAATACAAGCATAAACCTTTTTCTCAGGCTGTTCACACGTAATGTCTTGAAGAACGTAAAATCTCATTTGGGGTAGGATTCAGCGTAGGGTGTTAATCTACAAATGTACAAAAAACATATTTTTCACTACGGTCCCATTTTTTAAAGAAAAATAAAACATAATACTGTAGTAATAAGCAATGCAAAACCCCAGATTAACAAAACGAAATTGCCCCTGTCAAGAAAGTTCAAAAGAACTCTTTACTTCTGTATTATCCAGAAGAATATAGAAATAAAATATTTATTATGTTGAGTTAAGCAAGAATATATAACAGTTTATGAATTGGAGAATGAAATCAAAGAGGAACAATTCTAATGGTTTTGACCCAATGATTCACGGGTATGTATACAATACATAATTTGTATTCATCAATGAAAATAACCTGGTTACATAGATCAACAGACTAATTTTGAACAGTTTCGTTTCTGTATTAATTTTTTTTATGAAGTCTATCCAGACAAGGCATGAAGCCAGTTGATGTAAGAAGCTAAAAAGAATTAAAAGATGATTACCGCAAAGACAGGAGATGTCTATTGAACTTAGTCTTGAAAAGGTAGGAGGAAAATGGTAATCGGGAAAAGAGTTCCACAAGCCTGCAGTTCTTCGAAAGAAGCTATTGGAATATGAAGTGGTATTATAATGAGGTATCAAAACAGTGAATTGATGAAGAATACAAAACCTACGAGTCAAATGAGCTGGAACAAAGGAATCACAGAATAGATCAGAAAATTTTAGTAGTGTTGTAGTGTTATTAGTGGCTTCGAATGTTAGTACTCGCTTCGAAATCGATATCCTGCTGGGTTATGAATCGAAAAACAGTTGCGCCATCATAATTCCAGGCTTTTGAAATATCATAAGTGGCAAATCGATTGGAATTTATTTTCTTCTTCTACCATCTTTTTAATGTATGGAGAAGTCACTGCTTATCAATGCCCAAAGGCCACTCAAGGATAAGGATTAATGAGTTTGTCAGGTGGACGGTGAGACAATACTGTGATAATTGGTAATGATGGTGTAAACTGGGCAGAATTTGATTATTTCAGAGGACGGCTCAACAAGAATTTTTTAACATTGGACTTGAAAACGACCATGTTGCAGCCAACTTGGAAGCAGCCCCGTCGTATTGTGTTCCACAGACGGGTAATTCTTGGAAAGAAACTTTGCTCATGGAAGTTCTGTTTAATTTTAGTACACAAGAAGAAAGGAAAATTATTTACAATGGTTGTAGCTAGACGAGTTTTTGTTGTAAATGTTTTACAGGGGGAAACCATAGATTAGAGATCAGTCGAGCACCTACCATGAAAATAACAAGAGTAGACAAAGACTAGCACCCTCTTTTCTCTTAGAAAGAGGCTGTAGGAAAAAGAAACGTACTTCTCTCAGTAGATTTCGAAGTCGGTTTTGTACTCTGTCAAAGCAGGAAAGGGAGCTCTGTTGTCTTTGAAACCGCATTTGGACTGTTTTGAACAAGTTAATCTTGTTATCCTCGAGATAGCAGACTGAGAGCATCCCACAATTATCTGATAACATTAACTTTTGGCTCAAAGAAAAACCTGTCACACATTTTTCTACATGTCGTGTCTATGTTACGTGGAAAAGAAATGAAAAGGACTGGCTATTCCTTCCTTGACTGCTACATCGTAAAAATGTATTTTATGTATATTAATATTTTTAAAATATCATTATGATAAATATCTAAAATAGATTATCCCCCCCCTTTATCTTTTTTGACGATCAATTACCTCCCTTGAATTCTAAAATAACCCCATCTATTGGGCGAGACAATTCTCTTTAATTCTCTTAATCAGACACTTAATTTTGGCAGGATGAAGATGAAAAACGTTTGTTCATCCTCTTTTGAATATGGTTCGAATCAAGACAAGATGCTAAAGGAACTAGTCTCTCTCTCTCTCTCCCTTTCTCTCTCTCTCTCCCTTTCTCTCTCTCTCTCTCCCTTTCTCTCTCTCTCTCTCTCTCTTTCTCTCTCTTTTTTACTTGAATTATCTGTTACTTGAATCAGAAGCATTCAGGGAGCCGTATAGTTCAGACGTTAAAAAAGACCACTTTTCTCAATAGTTCGTCGTTTAATTAAGTCGTAAACACAATCAGCTTTCTTATCTGCGTTTTATTTCACTATTTTCCTAACGATCGGCAAACAACAACCAAATAATTCTTTAGGCACGAATCACTTCAATGCTTAAATTATATTTTATATTTAAAATCATAAAGCGTCAGATGAAGCTTCTCCAAATAGAGTTTCTTTGCAAGAGCTGCACGCTTGTGGAACAGATTACCTCGGGACTACTTTCTTGTGGATTAAAATCCAATATCAACATATTTATATTATGAACAATCTCCACAAGTTACTCGAGCTTGGTGTATCTCACCAGGTTCTTCATCTTTCAACTGACAATCATTCCATCTCATTAACCCTTATTTGCGAATGGGTTTTTGCCTTGATAAGTGGTGATCTATCAGTAAAAAAATAATAGAAATAATTTAAACATTTTAAGTAATGATTTTTATGAGTAGCATAAAAATGATTGCAAACAAAACATCATATCATATTGATATCCTACACTTGAAGAAACTTTAAAATTAAGATACAGTTTTGGAATAAAATATCGTCATATTTTTAATGACTAATTTTATTTCGAAAAAGATTATTTTAGTTTCAAAAAGATATTTATGTTCACACCGTCTTTTGTACGTTTAAGACATAATAATATCCAAATTTAAAACAATGAACGTTGTACATTTTTCATCGAAGGTGCTCGACTGAGCTCTAATCTCTGGTTCTTTCCTTCTGAGACTTTCGCAAAAACTCATCTTCTACCACAACTGCAAAGAACTTTCCCTTTTACCTTCGTGTGCCTAGTGTCATGCAGAATTTCCATGAACAGTTTCTTTCCAAGAACTTCCCATATACGGAAAAAATTATCACAAGAATGCTTTGCTGCAGACAACAACATGGTCGTCTTTAAATCCAATGTCAACAAATACTTGTCATAAACCGTTCTCCAAAATAATCAACGTTCGTTATTCCATTCATCATTTCCAAACGTTTCATGGTATTTTTAATCATTCAACTAAAAATCTGTCCTCAATTGGTTTTTGGTTTTGATAAGTGAAAACTCTTTATTAAAAAAAAAAACGTAAGCAGCTTTGTAGGTTATGAAATTCTTGCAGGGTAAATATACCTACCATATAGTAATACTGAAAACTCCAAGGTCAATAATCTAGTATGAACAATTACTGATAGAAATTACTTAGTGTTGTATATTTAGAGAAAATAAACATTGCTGCTGAAACATAAGGGGCTACTGTGGATTAGGGGCCGGATTTACGGGAGCATCTTATGTGAGGAGTTGTGCAGCGAGATGTTTGTTCACATTACATTTAAATTTCTGCATGTTTGTACAGTCAGGGAAACAGAAAGCAGGAAGGGAATTCTAAAGGCTAGAAGTTCGAGGATAGAAGCTATTAGATTAGAAATCCCTCCAACATCTGGAAACTTCTACAGGAAGGATGGGATTTAGCTGATTGTCGAGTTGGCCGGATGTATTTACATCAAGGGGGCAACAGAGAAGCAAGTTTGTCGGAGCACATTCCATTTAAGTACTTGTAAAACAAACACAAGGATGCAACATTGGGACGATTGGACAGGGCTGGAGCTTGATGGATAGTGTAGGACCTATTAGTTTAGCAGAGGCGGGCAACCTTTTCAGAGTGAGGGCCAGATAAGACTTTTTGAAGGAGATCGCGGGCCGGAGTGAAAAAAAAAATCTCAGAATTACTATATTTTGTTTACATGAATACATTGTACAAAAATTGCATGGAACACTCTACAAATCTGATATGTTTTCTCAAGAGACTTCTGTATGTAATGTTATAAAAGGCGCTGACGACGAGCCATTTTGAAATCAGAAAAAATAATGACGGGGGAAATAGCAAGTTGATCCAGTATTCGTTTTGACACACCTCACATAAGTTCTATGTTTCATGCCCTTTCCTCGTCCCTCGTTTCTTCTTTGTCTCTCTCTTTCTCTTTTTCTATTTTTATCTCAGGCCAAGGATTTGAAATTAATAGTTAAAGAAAAATGAAATATATATGCATCATCGCTCGCTGATATTTATACATTTTCTATCCCACTGTAGATCTTAATCGAAACTTACTTTTACGTCTATGTCACAAAATGATATGAGTTTTACTGGGAGGTCCGCGGGCCGGATTGCAATAATAAAGGGTGGCGGGTCGGACGCTAAGCTTTCGCGGGCTGAATGTGGCCCGCGGGCCGGAGGTTGCCTGCCCCTGGTTTAGAGACTCTGTGTTGGACTGTGTCTAAGAGGGAGAGACTAGTGGATGGTGCACCAGCCCAGATGTGACAACAATATTCCATGCATGGGTAGATGGTGATATATGAACTGAACATACTCTCAAGTCAATTTTTCTCATGCAGAAATCTAGTGATGCCCTGGTGATGCCGGGGCCAACTAAGTGATTGTATGCCCCTAATGTCCTAGTACTGAGAAATATTATGAGAAAGGAGATAGCTTGTCCCCCCTAATTTGGATATTCAGGGCCATTGCCTGTCCCCTCTTGCACACAAGTGTGTGTGTGCATATGATATGCAGCTGATATTGCTAACATGGGGCAATGCAGAAGTTATATGAGAACCTGGTACAGCCAACCTTTCTTTAAATTGCCAATAATAAATGGCAACATTGAGACATTGAGTTTTAATGAAATATTCATGAGTTTGAGGTTTAAAACACTAACCATGATTCTATTAATCAAAAAATTCTTTAATTGCAATATGCTACATATCCTGCTATGATACTTTAGATGGTGACAGAAATTCAACACTTTTATATGTGAGCTAGTAGGAAAACAATGCGTTGCCCGAAATTGAATGAAGAATCCTACCCCACCTGCCTTCAGATACAGAAATATATTACATTTTTTATTGTTTTTTTTAATATTTATTTTTTCGGGGGAGGGGAGTCAATAATTGAATGAGAGGGGTTTTAAGTACGGTAGTATTGACTGAAATAAATTTTAATAAATTTAACCCCCTGTCGGGGCCTACCCAGATTTCCAGAGAACCTGTGAAGACCTGTGTGCATTACGCCCTGAATCTCTTATCAACATGATTATTCTTATTTTTTAACTTTTACTAATTTCAAGTAAAAATAAAATAAAATAGATCGTCTTATTTCCATTTTATAGATGTCAAGCGTGAATTCAGACCTCACAATTTTTGTACTTCCTTTGATCAAAATAAAATATACTCATCCAAATTCCCCGGATAATGTAATTTCAGAATCTATATAGTTATGTGTGTCTATCTTCAGAACACTAGGAGTTTGTGAACAAACAGACGGACAGGAACTACAACTTTATATATATATATATATATATATATATATATATATATATATATACTAGAAGAATACCTGCTCCAGAACAGGAAAAGATAATTTCTAGAACAGAGCAGTTTTGCACCAATTTTATGTCCTTATACAAAGATTAAAACTAAGATATAATGCTACTGAACCTTATGTCTAAAATCCTTATTCTAATTTTGATTATATAAAATGTCTAAAATTTATGGTTTAAGCTTAATGGGTCTTAAGAAGAAATTGACATTCGGAGAATCTTGTTTAATACTTTCTAGATACCTTCTAATGACTATGAATCAAATAATAAATAAAATTAATGCAAATCTGAAATATCTGAATTTTAAAATTAGAGGTTGTGCCCATATTATTATTAAACCCCTTTAGAATACTCCAGAGAAACTGACATTTGAGGAATATTTATTAATTGATGTCTAATACCTATTGTTTAAATTTTACAAAATTTGAAGGTATCTGAATTTTCACAAAGGGCTTCTACTCCCTCTTTGCCTTTTCACATAAAACTAAATTAAACAAAGTACAGCCACATTACCCACCCTTACGTCTACCAGCTGTATTCAAAAATTCATAATGATCGGTTAATTAGTTTAGGAGTGAATCCTATACATTCAAATATATAAACATATACACATACCTAACTTTATATAAATATATATATATATATATATATATATATATATATATATATGTGTGTGTATATATGCACACACATGTGCATGTGTCTAAGTGGTCGTATGAAGTCAACATTTTATGAAATGAATAATTTGTATGAGATAAAATTCTACAGTATTTGTATCATTCAGTTTTTGATGAATGATGACAAATTATGTTTTGCAAAAAAATATCCTAATTCATATGCAGGTGCTTTAAAAAAGTGCAGTTCTGTGTGGGTGGTGTTATGTAAATGCGAGGAAATGTCCGTGAATTATCCTGACATTTCAAAATACTGAATTAATGAGTATTCACAAACATATGCAGATTACAGATTTTGAAGATATGTTAAGTTCAGCAAGAGTTTAAAGAGAAAAAATATAAGATGAGAGAAAAATAAAATTAAAGTAAGAAAGGACGCCAGAAAAGAAGGAAAATTAAAAAATGAAAGAAAAAAGATTAAAATAATTAGTTAGAATACACGAAAGGAAAACATGAATGAAAAAGAGAGAAAAAAGTAAATCAATTTATTGAATTAAAAAGAAAAATTAATCGAAACGAAAGAAAAAATAGTAAATTAAGTGATGTACATTCGAAAATAAGAGAGAAAAAGGAACAAAAGAGAGTGTGAAAGAGAGTTACCTTCGAAAATCAGAAAGAGATACCTTTGAAAGTTCAGAGAGAGAGAGAGATAACTTTGAAGGTCAAAAAGGTATCTCTCAGATAGCGATACATTTGAAAATTAGGGAGATTCATTCTAAAAGAAAGGGGGCCAGAAATTGCAAATAAACAAAGACAAATATTAATTGAAAAGAAGGAAAGAGATAAATTGCAAAGAAAAAAAAAGAGATAACTCGGAAAGAAAAAAGAAGATAAATTGAAAAGAAAGAAAAAAAGGTAAATTGAAAAGAAATGAAAAATAAATTTTAAAAAAAAAAAAAAGATAAATTGAAAAAAAAAAATATAAATTGAAAATAAAAAATAAATTGAAACGAAAAAAAGATAAATTGAAAATAAATAAAAATATAAATTGAAAATGAATAAACAAATAAATTGAAAATAAAAAATAAATTGAAAAGAAAGAAAAGGATGAATTTAAAAGAAAGAAATATTGCCTATTCTCTTTGTGATGACTTTATCAATTTTATTTTGCCCCACGTGAGGACAATGATCTTAGCTGGCATATTTTCTTCTTCATTAATGCAATATGCATGGGAAAGTATTGATAATCACACACGATGTAAAATATTTATAATATTAATTGATTAATTAAATTTAACAAAAAATCATCGGCCGGTTGGTTGTCTCATAAATTATGGGGCCTTAATGCTTATTAGCCGCTTTTCCAGATGATCACAATGATGAGTGTCCTACATGATCACCTGTAATCTACTTTCACCTCTTGCTGGTTGTTTTAACGATTTAAAATATACTTTCTCTCTATCGCATGATCTGTTCCACACTCACACACAGATCTACTACCAATGCCACCCACGTACACCAGGAAGATATTTTGTAGGAGACATACGTTTTAGCACTGTTATTATTATTCCATAGTTCAAGCTGGCGTTAAATACTCTATATTTTCATACAAAACAAGGTATGCCTCCACTTCGTACACATTTTTTCTGGTACGCGTTTACCTTGAATAATCCACATAACGGTTGCATATATTTGACCAATCGCTGTATTTGTTAATCTCACTAGCAGTTAGAAATTAATAAAAAGAAAGAATAGTGGCTGGTGGTGAGAGATAAATAGATACATTGGTCGATAAATTGATTTGAGAAGACCAGTATAGATAAACATACAGACGTGCACATACCTTGATAGATAAATAAATTGGTATGCATAGGCTAAGATCGATAGGCAAAGAACCAAAAGGTAGGAGAGAAAATGAGGGATCAATAATGACATTAGTTTTTTCTTCCATTCATCCTTTGAAAAAGTTTTGGGCAATTTGAATTATTTTTCTCTTGACACTGAGAAAAGCAAAACAAAAACAGTTTTCCCTGGAAAGAGAGGGGGACGCGACATATATAAATAAAAACAAACACAATTGTGAGAGAGAAATGAAATCTATGTCGTGATTAATCAGATGTACCCAAATTTCAATTCAGAGCATATCTAAGAAATATATATATGTATATATATATTGAAGAATTTGGGTTGGTTTTGATTTATAAAGGAATCTTGTCTGTGAATATCCTGACATCACTGACACTGTCACCATCTTGAAACTCTTATATGAACTGAAATTCTTCTGTGTCAAATATAGAAAAAAAAGGGAAAAAGGTAATAAGATAAAATAAAAGTCAGAAAGAAAATAAGAAAAGAAAGGAAAAACAAATAAAAAAGAAACAAACAAACAAAGAAAAAGAAAAAAATGGAAATTTTCATCATGAAAGTGCGCTTTTGAAAGTTTTTGAAAGTTGAAATTCTTCCGTGTCAAATAGAGAGAATAGAAAAAAAAGAGAATGAAACGGAAAGAAAAAAACAAAGAAAAAAAGAAAGAAAAGAAAAAAGAGAAGAAAGTAAATAAAAAATAATCAAAATGAAAATTTTCATCATAAAATGTGCTTCCAAAAGTTTCTGTAAAAAGTAAAGTTTGTATTTTTTCTTCGTCTTCAACAAACTACCGTGAGTAGATGCGAAATATACAAGATGTTCACAAAAATTGATAGGACTTCCTTACAAAATTATGTAATTATTACACGTTATGTAAGACAATCACTGGAGAACCGTGGCTTTGTGACAAAGTAATACAGTATGAGATTAATGTTTTAAACAGGATACACACACAAAGTTACAGAGTACACTAGAAAATAACAAATGTATCTAAAGGTCATGTAAGAGAGATGCGTGGAAGCAGAGAAGAAGAACAAAAGGACACAATTACTTCTCTCTCTGACCACAAGACCGATTAAACATCTATATCGACACTCTTTTAATTCTACTTTAACGCGAACACAAACCAACAAGTATAGACTTATACTATGCCAAAAAAATATATCAGTTTATTTTCGTAACAGTAAGCGATTAATTTAAATGACATAATTAGCTGCCACATCATGGTGCAGTTCAGAGAACTCTTCTTCCCTTCACAGAGTACAAAACCGACCTCGCAAATTAGTGGAACATGATCTCTTCCCTTCCCTACAGTTTCTTTCTCACAGAAGATACATTGCTAGTCTGTCTCTTCTCTATAGTTATTTTCATGGTAGGTGCTTGATGAAGTTACACACTCTGGTTCACCTGTAAAACATTCACTGCAAATACCCGTCTATCTGTCCCCACTACAAAGAAGTTTCCATTCTTCTCCTGTGTCTTACAAACTAAATAGAACTTCCAAGGGCAGAGCTTCTTTCCAAAAAATTCTCATCTGTGGAATACAATACCACGGATCTGCTTTCCTGTTGACTACAACATAGTCGTCTTCAAGTTTAATGCCAATAAATACTTGTCAAGCCGTCCTCTTAAGTAATCAAATTCTACGATTTTCACCCATTGTCTTCAATCTTATGGTGTTGTACATCGTCCAACTGACAATCTCATTAACCCTTATCCTCAGATGGCCTCTGGGTCTTGATAAGTGCTGACTCATTAGTATATGAAAAGCATCTGATTTAAAATCAAATAATCTCTGTTGACTATGAATGTTATGTAAATGGTCTCTTAAGCTTTGCTGGGTCGTAGAGGTACTGCATGGTAGATATTCATTAATGTTGTGGGTTCATGAAGCCTGACAGCACTCACCTTTTTCCAGGCTTTGCTATCCATCAGCTTCTGAACAGTTTCATCAGACGCAATTTAACTCAAAAGGCTTAGGTTGATCCGGTGCATATAGTTTTCAGATATTTTCCAAAGGTGTTGCAAAGTTCGATAAATTCCATGACATTTTGGCTGCGAACAACGTGTAGTATCTGTTCTGATAGAGAGGACAGAAAAGCTGAAGTGCACTAAGTTAAGAGAAATCCTTCTAGCCTGAGGCAATTTTAATTTTAGTCCACATCCAGTGCTTAAATTTTAAGAACTCAGAGATAATGAAACCGAATTCCTCATTTGTTTCTTTCAGGTTGTCAAACCTGATAGTCAATGCTGAACCACATTAACAATTTGTAAATATTGTTATAAAGCCCCTTTAAGAAACTAAAGTTGAACACTGTTCGGAGATATTAAATACGGACTGTTATAAGCAAGGTTCCGATAACGTTCGTTGAACCTTCTAGACTGTCTGCTGTTTAATGCCCGCTGTATTTATGCACAAATAGAACTTAATTTCTGCTGTATTATGTGATAATTTCCGATGGTCTTGGTGATAGAGCGAAAGCATGTGGAATCTTGGTTGACTCTGTGAACCGTGTTTGCGCCCCGTGACCGTCTGAAGTTATCACTTCCTACACTGATGAGAGCGAAAGCTTGAAACGCTGGCGTATGTAGGTAAAAATAATTTCATATTTATTTATAAATATTTATATATATATATATATATATATATATATATAATATAAAGTGAATTCACACTAATCAATCAATAATTAAAAGCATTAAAGTAAATAAAAACAAAATAAATAATCTTTATAATAAAGTATATTTCATTGATCATTATAGCTTTCAGACCAAGACCTGTATATGCTAATCTGTTCCACCAGACACTCAGGCCAATTCCTCATGTGTGTCAAAACTGAAGTACACAATAGGACGCTGTTTAAAAATAAACATGGGAAAACTATAATATATCTTAGACTTAAGAAAATAAACTGTAATATTTTCTATGGTTTTGACGTCCTAAATTACAGTTTCTGCTAAGGAAATGCGTATTTACATTGTACATTAAACACAAAGCCTCCATCAGAAACATGCTTTATTTATTTACTTTCCTGGTTGCAATTTTACATAAACATCGTAGGGTTTGAGTTTGAGCCGAAAAACCATAAGCAGTAATAATTCAATAGTTCCAGGTTGGGTAAGGAATTTTTTGAGTTAATCTACATTTCGAGCAACGCCAGAACACTGTTTAGCTAGTAATAAACAATTTTCCCCAGAACTACTCAAAACATATTTTAAAACATTTCTGTGTTCAGCTTATAGTTGAAAAACGCTATCTGTGAAGATGACAAGACATTAGATTTTTTAGAAGGAGGTATAACCTCGAAATATAAAAAATAAACATTGGACACTGTACTATCTTTAATTCAATACAATACAATAGATAAATATTGAATAAAAAGTATTGAATTCTACAATACGATATTGTAGGCTTATCTAGCTTTACCTCGTATGGATTTTTATAAACTAAACAGTCTCTTCAACCTGATATATCAGCATTGCCACTGCCCCCAATATCCCAAACTTTGTACACACGTAGTAAACTTCAACACTATTTTATTGGTCAGTTTATTTTCTGGGAATTTTTTTGTAAAAATATTCACTTCTTGTTTATCCATCAGAATTGACGTTCAGCTGAGTATTACCGGTAAAAATGAATGACTCGATTCTATGGCACATGTTGCATTCTTAATCTTGAAACCACTCTGCCGTTCCTCTATACAGCCTGCACTTTATTTAGTCTTTCAATAACACATAATTAATTATATTCTAAATAAAGTGTTGGAACCACATATACACTTTGACTGAATTACAAATGGCAGCTCGAATCAGGCATGGAAATTGTCTACTCTTAGACTTGAGCTTCTTGGTCATCTATCACCAGAAAAATACATGCAAAAGTGGATACATATGACACAGGTCGATAGCAAGAAGATTTGTGTTTTTTTCTTTTATCTTGTTTTTAAATTCATCTACACTTTATTGGTTATTCTACTATAATAATCAAGTTTTCTAACTTGCAAAGAAAGCAAATTTTATTTCTTGTAGTTGTCTGAAATATTCTGTATGTCAATTGTGAAACGGCAGATTCTGTCTGAGTTTCAGGAATTCAAACAGAACAAACACTTCATGTATTCTTATCCAGTCATGAAAATGTAACTAAGCCTCTGCATTTGAAACAAAACAACATATTTACTTACTTTGTTTACTTATTGTTTCTCTTGGCTTGGCTTGAAATACACCTGCAAATGTGTTTGATTCAATTGGCCTAAACTCAACCACATTAGACAGATGAGGTTTTGTTATGAAAATTTGAAAAAACAAACATATACGCATCATCCACCATATATATCAAAACGTAACGCTCTTTGTTTTGGAATTTTTAAAATAAAGATTGATAATTTGTATTATTTGGATTATTGGATTATTTGGACTACTGTTCTCACCATGGATGTTATTCTCACAACGGTTCGGCTGATGTAACCTCCGACCTTCTTCAGGTGTATCTTGTAAAACTCGGCAATCTTTCTGTCGAACTCGGAAATCTGTACGTCTGCAAGGACCTGTAGTGTAACGGATAAAGTACTAAGTTTTAAGTGACAGTCGTCTGGAGGTTGAAGGTTCAATACTCAGTACGGGCGATACTAAGAATACAATTACAAATTACTTAAGACTTCTACCCGGTCATGACTGATGGAACGAGAGCAAGCTACCTTCCCATGTGGATTAAATAAAGGGTTCCATTCAAAATTCTGTACAAATTCCCGAGTTCGACAGAAAGATTTCCAAGTTCAATAAGATACAACTGAAGAAGGTCGGAGGTTACATCGGCCAAAACGTCGTGAGAATAACATCCAAGATGAGAACAGTAGTCTGAATAATCCAAATAGTAATGCTCTTTATTTGGAGAGTTTCAAGATTTCAGACAATAGAATAATGAATTCATTTATTGCTTCTAATGATTGATAACATTAGGATCTAACGAAATGGTCTTTTGAGGAAACAGTATTTTATGTATACTTTGTTTATTAAGTTCTATTTGTGGTACATTTGTTCACACCAAACAAGGCATATTACCACATAAGCGTAAGGGGCTATTGTGATAGGGGTCATATTTATAGGAGAGTAATCTAGGTGTGGAGTAAGACAGCAAGATGTTTGTTCCCATTACATTGACATTTCTGCATGTTGCTACGGTCAGGGAAACAGCGAGCAGGGAGAGAATTCCAAAGGCAAGCGGTTTGAGGAAAGAAGTTATTAGAGTAAGAAATCTTCCTGTATCTAGGGACCTTTGCAGTGAAGGGGTGTGATTTTGCTGCTAATTGGGGTGGTCTGTAGTATTTACAAGTGCAATAAATTCATCAGAGCACATTCCGTGGAAGGGCTTATAAAATAAACACCGAGATGCAGCACTGCAACAATGAAACGGAATAGAACTTGGCAGACAGTGTGGGACCTATTACATCAGAAAATCTTTTCTGCACCCTGTCTAAGAGGGAGAGATAAGTTGTTGGTGCACTAACCCAGATGTGGAAACAATACTCAATGCATGAGTGAATTGTAGCTTTAAAGAGATAATGTCAGGTAGGACAAGTTTTCTAACCCGGTAGAGAGAGCCTACCTTCTTGCAGTGTGTAGATGTTTTTTTACTATATTTAAAAAAAATGTAATATTTTTATTTGAATTTCTTTCTTATATTGTATTATATAGTTTTAAGTACATAACTAAATTATATGTAACTAGTGATACTCATGTCCAAACGTTGCACAGGAACAATTGAAGAACCCAAGAGTATTATTAATTTCAAACTTTTCTATAAAATGTTGGGATTTAAATCTAAATAGGGTTTCTAAAATGTTTGTTATATTAAAAAGAAAATGTTTTAATAATTAGTATGTAGTTTGTATCGGGACGATAAATCTGAAAATTATAACGTGTAGTTGTCTCCCTTCTTGAAATAGTAGGGTCGATGAAGATGTCTTTTTATGTTGTAAAAATAAAGTAGTGAAGTATGCGTGAATGTATTATGAAAGAGAATGTATTGATATTTATTTGTTTATTTTTCAAGTATATATATATATATATATATATATATATATTAATTATTCAAGTTCAGATATAAAATAAGGTTTTATTTTATAATTAAACTAGCGGAACCCGTCGCCCGGCGTTGCACTGGAGAAAGTCTTCCTTATTGCATGACATCGAATAAAAAAAGAAACGGACGATTGTTCTTCCCCTCCCCTCTACCGTGTTGGCGAATGTTTTAAATTAAAAAAAAAAGAAAAAAGTGGCAGAGTAGAATGGGATCGAACGCTAAAACTGGCGATCATGAAACCTCCCTTCTTAACGACTGCGCCACGGTTTCAACTTAAAAATACATGTGAAAATAGACCAATTAAGCTAAGCTTGTTTATTGGCATGCGTTAATATTAAGCTTCTGCCGACCAAATGTAATGTTCAACAATGACACGGTTTAGGTCATTTATTGATGAAGTAAATGGGTTTGGGCAAGGTTTCTATAATATGCGTGTTAAAGGTGTATGATTTTGAAAATGTAAATGTATCGGGGTCTACGAGTATCTTGGCGCTTATTGAATTAAATAGGATGTCGATTCGATCAAGAAATTGTTGCCGCCATGTTGAATGAATAAATGTTGTAGAAACTGTGTTCGTTAATTTAATTCGCTTAATTCCGGAATGAATATAAATGTAGACGTCATATGGAGAATTAGAAGTAACGTGAACTGATATTCGCGAAAAATCATCGGAGTGAACGGGAGCGGTCATTAAGTCTTTGCGTATTGCTTTATATTATATAATAAATTAATATCAGGCAAATAATAAATAAGAACGGGTGTTTTATGAAAATTAAACTGTGTGTATTAGTTCCCGGTGTCGATGAGTAGAGTGACAGTACATAATTATTAGGGAAAAAAGTTTTTGCTACCACCTATATGGAGTTGTTTTGGCGGAGAGACGTGGATGGTGGGCCAAATGTAATATTTAGTGTTAGCTATAAAAAAATAATAACAAATTTACTAAAACACGCTCGAGTGAATAAGTGTAATATAGTGGTGAGTTTAGTAGCCTGTGATGCATGTGGTTATTTTCCTATACTCCGAGAAGGTACAGGGGAAAAATCGTCTCTACTTTATATATTAGATTAGATGAGGTGAAAACCCACGACTTTATAGTGAGGAGATAACAGCAAGATGTGTATGAAACTTACTGACCGAATTAGCTGGCAGCGCGACCTCTTAACTTTTTTCTTTCTTTTTTATTTCCCTTTCTTTTATTTCCCCCTTTTTTCACCTTGGATTTCTGGACAGATTTAAAAACTGATTTTTACTTTCAGACAGTCTTGTGCAGACACCGAGGCATTGAAACACGAACTAATTAGTGTAGATTGTCACCAATGTTTATCTAATGTTTTATATATATATATATATATATATATATATTAGTTGTACATTAGAACAAAAGTGTAAACTTTTTTTAAAAGACATAAACAAATTGGTCGTCATTTTTTATTTTGAATGCACTTAAAAATCATATCCCATCCGAGACGGAGTCTGTAACCGATGAATACCAAAAGTGTGTCCCATTAAATATTTGTGACAGTGTCGAGTAATAGAGTTATAATAGGTCCCACATAGGGAATTAAAAAACCGCGACCTTCCTCTGAATTTTTTTTTTTTTTGCTAGATTTTGTGTGTGTGTGTTTATTTTATCTTGCTTTGTAAATTCATTTACATTTATTGTTTATTTTCTTGTGATAATCAATCTTTCTAACTTACAAAGAACGCAAATTATATTTCTTATACTTATCTGGAATATTCTATAAGACTCTTTATGTCAATTGTGAAACAGCAGGTACTGTCTGTGTGTTTCAGCAGTTCAAACCAAACAGACAATTCATTTTTTATCCAGTAATGAGCATGTAAGACTTTGCATTTATAACAAAACACTATCTATTAATACTGGAGATTGGTATTTGTGTGTATGACGTTGAAACAATACTATTTCAGTACAATAGTCTAAAATAATATAGGGAGTAGTGTAGTATCTGTTCTGTTGTCATCAGAAATAGTATAGGGGAGATGTACTGAAGTATTTTTTCTGTTGTCATCAAACTATGTTCCCAGACATTAGCACCTACTTTTAGGGGTAGGGAGCACTCCTCCCAGACATTACCTCCTTCTTTGGGTGTTAGTGTAGTATCTGTTCTGTTGTCATACCATCCTCACAAGCATTATCTCCTTTTTGGGGGAGTAGTGTAGTATATATATGTTCATCCTCCCAGGCATTACCTATTTTCTGACAGGGAAGTGGAATATTTGTCTTTTATCATGATAGCATCCTCCCAGGCATTACCTCCTCCTTGGAAAGATTATGTAGTGTCTGTTCTGTTGTTATGAGACCATGCTGCCAGGTATTACCTCCTCCTTTGGGGCGGGGTACTGTAGTATATGTTCGTTTGTCATGATTCTATATTCACAGGCATTATCTCCTCCTTTTGGGGTAGGTAGTGTAGTATCTGTTTTATTATGAGAACATCCTCTCAGGCATCACCTCATCTTTGGGAGGGGGTAATGTAGTATGTTTGTTCGTCATGATATCCTATTCCCAGGCATTATCTGCTTCTTTGGGGGCAGCATACTGTCTGTTTTGTACTTAACAAGAAATTGTCACAATCGGCTGTTTATTAACAACCTCATCACTGACATTCAATTCAATTAATTTGGCAAAAAATAAAGCAGGTTTCAGATGTCATATAGGGAACGGGAGGTAGACATTTTCACTGAAGATGATACAGTAGCCCAGCACCTATCCAAATTCACATTTAATTGTTGCGCTGTTGCCGCATTTATTTCCTCTCTTGGGAGTCTATTCCAAGGTCCAGGGATCCTGATTGAGAAGGCGGCCCACCTCCAATTCAATTGCAATCGGTGGTGAAATAGATTCTTATGGTGTCTGCATAGATCTCTTTCTGGTGCAGGAGTGTATAATGGGTTCTGAGGTATATCGTAATAACCATTGAGGAGATTGTAAGCCAAAATGAGATCACCGCGTAATCGTCGGCACTCAAGAGAAAAAAGGTTAAATTTCTTGAGTTGGCTTTCATAAGGCAGATCCGATAGATCCTGCAACATTCGAGTAGCCAGTCTTTGAACTCTCTCCAGATGATGCATATCATGTATTAAGTATGGAGCAGAACCCTGGACACCATATATATATATATACTAGCAAAAATATGCGACCATACGGATCATATTTTTGCTAGTGTTTCCTTGTTTTGTTTACTTATGGCTTACCTTGGTTTGAAATACACCTGCCAAAAATAAAATATACTGTTATTTTCCAAGATCATTTTTATCTTACACTGCCCTTTGATCAAATTAAACAAATTGTTATTTTAATGTATAAAATATGACGTATGTGTGTTTGTATGTATGCCTATCAATTTGGTTTACAAATGCACCTCTATAAGGTACACAAAGTGATGAAGGTGTGGACGTCAGCAGTGACCAGGAAGAGCATGCAGTGTAATCAGACCTGTTCTATCCAAATCACTAGGACCAACTTCATAAAATCATTCATTCACTAAGAAAGTTAGTTTGGTGTTTGTGACTTTGGCTTCTTCATTTTACATCAGTTTTCCAAACCTTCTTTCAAAGTTTTATTGGTGATAGGATCAACTTCATACAGCATGGTGGTCAATGCAATCTGCTTAATATTGGTAGTGGAACTGACTACCGACCCCTGTATCCATTTCAAAATATATCCCTTAAGTTTAAATGTACAGATTTAAAAAAAATAAACAGTGTAACATAGTTATAATGTGTTGATTTACCTTTTACTTTGTTTCTATAAATCTGTCCCTGCTATGGGAAAGAGTAGAAGAGAGTTACATACTTTACTTTATTTTCATAATCCTCAGAGGATTTTGGCACATTTTCTGGCTACCAAATTCTTCAATGTTGTGTTCGGTGCTTTGCCAACCTTTCCGCCGTTAGCTCTACATCGCTTCGAATCTGATAGCAGAAGAGTTAAAGATATAATAAGGCAGTGTATTCACCGTTTTGCATGAACATTTGTCAATGAGAAAGCTGCGTTTGCTCACAGTCGATTACGAACAATAATGCACCGACAATTCAGAGCATTGTTTGCAGCTGTTTCAATGCAACAAAAATAAGTTTTTGCATGAATATGTGACAATGGATGAAGCATGGATTCACTACTTCACTTCGGAGTGAAATCATCAGTCATCTGAATTGACACTAGCAGGTGAAAGCTGTCCAAAGTGACAAAGACGCAAACATCAGCAACAAGGTTTTGTCCTCCATATTTTGGAGTGCGCAAGAGCTTTTGAAAGAACCATTAATCTCGAATATATACAATTATTAGTGCGTTGGAGGAAAGGAATCGGAAAAAACGGACACAAATGAAGAAGAAAAAGTGCTCTTACACTAAGACAATGTACCGTGTCACAAGTCAATCAGCACACCCACACTAGTCTCCAGTGTTTCCTACAGCGAATACTGGCCGTTTGCAAACCTCAAAAGAATGCCCAGGGAAAGAGATTTGGCTCCAATGAAGAAGTGATATCAGGAACTGAGACGTATTTTGAGGCCAAAAACAAATCTTTCTACAAAAAGGTCAGAGAAGCATTGGAATCAGTACATCACACTAAAAGGAGATTAATAAAGTCGAATTTTGCTTAAAAGTTGTTCTTTTATTAGTTAGACTTATTGAGCGATGAGTTAGAAATATATTGTTCTTCTATTGTAAATAGAAATTTGGAGTTTTAATCTTATTGTTAGTGCAATTAATGGCATGTTTTCTATTAGAAATCTTGAACAACGTATGTTGCAATGGTTACTTTACAAAGATACACATTTGAAACAACCACTGCATCTTCAAAAACACAAAAACTCAGGTGAAAGCTATCTCTCTCTCACCAACATTCTCAGAATCATCATCGAGGCTAAAGATCAATTCACTTCTTGAACCTTTTAAAATTAATTTTCTTAGAAAGTCTTTTTCATTCATAATTCCGAGTGGTCACATGACAACTACTGAACCATAGGAATATCATTTTATCTGTGTCACCTACTGTCAGCAGATGAAGCCAAGATTTTACTTGACCTATCACAACAATGTTTCTCAAATTAAGACTCACGCATTACTCTCACCAACTAACCAATGCTACCATACAGACCCATCATCGAACAGTGTCTTGCTTTGGTTCCAGTTAGGATTTCTAATGCAAATTTCCACATGTGGCTTCTTTTTTCTTTGACAAGTTACAAGCCCTAGTCTTCCAAGTAGATAACATGACAACACTATCCCATAGGCTTGCTGGTCCACAGATGTCCTAATCCCGCAATGCATGCACACACAGGCATGCATGCATATGCACAAACACACATGCAAACATCACACACACCAGAGAAATATGAAGGGGACAAAATATTTTTTATCATAGGGTTGAATGTGGCAAATATTTGTTCAATACGGAGACATTTATTTTGAAAGCTCAAATTCAATATTCAGATTTTGAATAGGTGTTTGCTGAGATTCTGCCATCAAAACATCTGAAAATGTCTGGCTTACACCCAAACATTTTTATTTGGAGAATACACAACAGAATAATAGATTTATTTGAGATTAAAACATTTTATCAGATCTGATGATTTACAGTGTATAATGATTGTTTCAGTGCAAAACAATCAGTAACATTTATCTTTCTTTCTCTCTCTCTCTCTTTCTCTCTCTCTCTCTTTCATACATACAGGGATACCCGACATTGCCCGGGGACCTTGAAAAAATAGAATTATATAGATAAAGGGTATCAGTAAGATCTTACTTTTGAAACTTATTCATGTTACTTTTTAAATACATCTCTCTCCTTCTCTCTCTCTTCTTCTTATATATATATATATATATATATATTAGTGATGAGACGATTCCAATATTTTCCCCGATTCTGCTACAATTACCGATTTGGATTCTTTAAAAATCTCTAAATATTTAGCTATAGAGTTTTTGTTTTTTTTAATTTTCATATTACTGTAAAAACCCATGTAATAGGTGCATGTATTTTTGCAAACGTACAAATAAACTAGTGGGGGTGATCTATAAATTTTAATTTCACTGGAAGTTTAACATCAATAAATATTTGTCATTTTGTTATTAGTGCCAGCAATGGTAAATTAAGTTTTAAACAAAAAACAAAAACAATTACAAGAATCGTTTTTGGCATCGGAAAATAGGCATACATTTTTCCAATTCCGATACCCCAAACAGTTTCGATTTTTCCGATACCGATTAATCGTGTCAACACTAATACATACACATATATATATATACATATATGTGTATCGCGGCAGCATTTTTTCTCTGAGGCACGTATTATTAAAAATAACCGACAACTCATGTCTGGATATTTTTGTATGAATCCCTTCCATTTTCTGGATTAAAGTCCTAATCTCAGACTAATAAAATTGCCATTATTATCCTTTGAAGGGAGAAGTTAAGCAACGCATATCATGGCTACTACTAAATGGGTGACTATTTGGGAAGACAAGGTGCTGTACAATCGAAGTTAAGTAAAGCATAGTCTGGGTACTAAATTAACCTACAAATTCATCGTATACAAATACATGTACGCTTTAGGCATAACATTCAATCAAACCACGCATATCCTGGCTAGTTCGGCGTTATCCGGTATAATAATAATAATAATAATGATAATAATAATAATACATTAATACATATCTTATGGTGTTACGTTGTTACTTTGGTATACATGATTAAAAATTCTTAAACTAGTTCTTTTTAGTGTAACGATACGAACTTTTTTGTTAATAAAAGCCTTTAAACTGTCATTTATTACTTGTTTCATAGTTCTTCATGAATCTCTTTTAAATCTCATATATGGAACGCTTCCGAAAATATCAAAAGACTTGAAGCATACTATAATATTCTGAGACTCGTATGTGGGTTTGTTCAATCGTTAATGTGTGTGTTCAATCGCTAATCATATTTTTCAACGTATGCGTATGTGTCGCGTTTCTTTGTGTCTATGTGTGCGTGTGTGCTGTGGATTTTCTTAACTCAATCTCGTTTTAATAAGCATATCCAGTGTCCACTTCAAATTCAAACAACATTTACTTTTTCCTTCTTCGGTATATCATCCTGTTGATTCTTCTTTATTTCGTTGTGCCGTGACTTTATGTTACTTCGTTGTATCTCTCTTCTCGGCCGTCAATCGCCAAGTGTGGTGTCTCTGTATACTGGGAATAAAACTCTTTAACCGATAAAAGAATTTGGAAGACAGATCTTGAGAGTGTTATAAAGCTTTATTCGTCGTATTTTTAGACAACGTATGAGAGAGTTGCTGTTTTTCAGCTGAGTTGTTTCTCTAGTTTTCTGACTTAACTATTAAGCAATTTCGACTTGACGACAGGGGAAGGTGGCTCGTTTTCGTCACATTGAACTTACTCAAAGTTTCAGATTATATTTTTCTGCATCCACTCACTTCGAACTCCATAGTAGAACTAACTTAATTTAAGTAACAGGCATATTCGCTTGTCCGGATTGCACGCTGTTCTAAGATCGACTGACTCAAAACTATCTTTCTCAAGTCACAGGTGTGACGTCATAGTTCCTTTGTTCCGTCAACCAATCGTATCATCGCATTTTTACTCGTTTTTAGTTTAATCTTTACCTTACCTATTCTTTGATCTCTGACCTCCACCTGTCTCATCTGTCGTCTAATGGGTAATGAATCATTCGTGGAACAGATTTATTTATTCAAAATATATGTCAGTTTAACTCTGCACTTAATTTATCAATTTCACTCAGGTCACAATCCATACTAGCTAACGTACAACTTTTCAGAAATATATAATGTAACAATGGCAAAAGTGCTGGATACAATTAATACAGAAGGTATGTTTAGATGCGGCGTTGCCCGGGATAAACAACTTTACACACTTATTTTATAATATTGTACACAAAAAGAGATATTCGGCATTGTCCGGGAATCATAATAATAATAATAGTAATAATAATAATACATTAATACATATATTATGGCAAAAGTGATCGATACAATAGATAGAGCAGGTGTGTTTATATTCAGCGTTACCCGGGATAAAAAACTTTACACTCTTATTTTATAATATTGTATATAGAAATGATAATGAAATGTACATAGTTTAGCACATTACTGCAGCTGCATCGTATCACCGATAAATGTTAGCACATTACTGCAGTTTCATTATATCACCGACATAGATAATAAATTATAATGTAATGTACATAGTTAGTATATTAAGAAATTGCAAACTAGTGTTAATCAGAAGAAAAATCCCACAATATATTTTTTGCCGGATTTTTTTCTCAAATAATAATTTGTTTTCAATAATTTGTAAAATTGTAAAATAGAAGATATCCACTTGCCCATGCCCGTCCAATCTTAAATCAGAAATTGAAAACCAGTGTTAATAAAAAGAAAAATGCTACATTATACTTTTGGCAAGATTTTTTTATCGCAAATAATAATTTGTTTTCAATAATATTTTAATAGTAAAATAGAAGATATCCACTTGTCTATGGCCGCCTTATCTGAAATCAGAAATTGCAAAAGAAAAACACTACATTATATTTTGGGCCGGATGATTTTTTGTTTGCACATAAAAATTTGTCTTCTTCTATAAGTTTGACTACACTAGAAAAAAACAAATGCATCATACGCTAAGAAACATACTCCATTCACATACTTCACTCAAGCATTTTTCAAGAAACTTTCATTTAATATCATCTTCAAACATTAAATACTATTATTAGAACCCTATGTCTGACTCTCCCAAATACGTAATCTAAACAGAAGGTAGCACACTAATTCCCCCATAATATTTAACTCCTACCACACAACTCTTACACGCCACAGATATTATTAAATAAGGAACTAATGTTCGAAACACCGATTATTTCATTTTTAAATCATCAAAACATACTACTTATAACATAGGTATCACAAACTGAATAATAAACGCTCCCTTCATAAGATTACACGAATAACAGAATACTGAGTTTGCGCCTAACGATTTCTTACTAATTCACCTAAATTTATTCACATTCTGAAATTACAGAATCAATAAACAAACGTTTTAAATCTTCACCAAACTTGATTCAAAATGGCGTCTTCCATCCACTTTTCCAATGTTCAATGCAAGTTTGCTCTCATGTTCTTCCATTTTTTTAAATTATAAATTATTATCATAATTTACCATTTCGTCCATACAACGTTCAATACTCACATCCATGACATTTTAAAGGCTTCAACATCATTTTCGAACACACAACATCGTAACAGTCAGCGCAGCCTTCGATTCAATTGTTTACAAGACTTGTACGGTAGCCCATGAAGTCACATTCTTGAGGACGATGTGAGCTACAATTAACATCTTAACATTATTCCAGATATGGGAGCCTTTAGGTTCACTTTCTTGAATAGATTATCTGCTAGAATTCACATTTTAACATTACTGTTTGTGTTCACTCTTCACGACATTTCCATAATTCTTTACGCTACATAAATAAGGTCTTCGTAAAACAAAATTATTTATTAAATTCGTGAACTAAATCGATCACTTCTCCATCAGTAAAATGTTCCGCTTCTGTCTATCAACAGCAAGTTTACGTTTACACGAGGACATTATTCATATAGTCATGCTAAGTACATTTCAAACAAGTGTAATATTACAAAACAAATACTAATTAGGTTTATTTTCATTACTAAATGTTACAACGTACACCACATTTTTTCAGCTTATTCTTTTCATAACACAACCTTTTCATACAATATCTTATTAATTTTGCTACAATTTCATGTACGATACCGACAGTTTTCTCTTTCTACTTCTACATAACTTTTAGTTATTCTATTCTGTAATGCTACTTGCCTCAATCTTTTCACGGTACTTTTGCAGTTTACGGACGGTGTTGAAGTAATAATGTTACTCTTTACATACCAATTCTTAACATAGGGAAGGGGGCAACTACAGCCCGGGTCCGTAAACTGCAGAAGTATCCTTTTCTCTCCTCGATCAGAAAAGGAGAAATCATTCTAGACTGCGCTAATTTTTCTTTTGGGCTCAATCCGAAGTGCTTCTTTTTGCCAGGAGATGGATTTTCCTCAATTAAGTATGTTAACTATTCTGTACTTTCACCGTACAATTTAATAAATATAAAATACCGAAAAAAATAAATTTTAACTTGGAAATTCTATCTAAAAAAAAGTCCGGGTCCGTAAACTGCAGAAGTATCCCTTTCTCTCCTCGATTAGTAAAGAATAAATCCTTCTAGACTGTGGTGATTTTTCTTTTGGACCCAATCCGAAGTGCTACTTTTTTCAGGAAATGGATTCCCCCAATTAAAAACCAACCTTTTGTGCAACTCTTCCCTCAATTGAAATATGAGACGATTGATATAAGGCATTTAAAAGATTTTCTTTTACGATTTCTCTACTGTTAACTATCTAGCACTTTTACCATGTTGTTCTTATTCACTTGTCTCCCCACGAGGGCAGAGTTAAACATACGCTCGGTTTTTAATTGCGGAAAATACATCTCCCAACAAAATGGAGCACTTCGGATTGGGACAAAAATTACAATTATCACAGTTTAGAAGGATTTCTCTTTCACTGACCAAGAAGAAAAAAGAATACTTCGGCAGTTTACTAACCCGAACCGTGCAATTTTTTTAGATAGGATTTTCAAGTTAAATTCAATTTTTACAGCATCTTTTGTTTATTAAATTGTTAGGTGAAAGTACAGAATAGTTAACAACCCCCTCCTCTTCATGTTAAAATGGGTTTGTAAATAATAACGTCATTATTTCAGCACGGTTCGTAAAGTTCAGAATACTGAGAAAAGATTAAGTATAGTATAGAAGATGCTACACTTTAACGTTAATTTTATTTTGTAAAGTATAACATAAATTAAAAACTTACCAGTAATTAATATTTACATCGAAACTAGGATTAGTAATTTGAGGAAAATTCATCAACGTTAATTTTATTTTGAAAGGTAACGAAATAAAAATAAACCGAAAAGAAAAAGTTGTTTTCAGGGAAGGAAGGGGCATGAAAATAAGCACCGAATTGTATTTTTTAAACATTAAATGCACACGATTCTCTTTATTTTTAAATGGTTACAATTGATAAATGCAGGCGATTTACTCATTCTGTTATATTTCTTCCTAGTAATGTCGGGCCGCGGGTCCTGCTAGTAAGTTATAAAAAAGTAAAAAGTGATATTTCCTTTTATGGGTGTCAGGTACGACTGCAGATCCTATAATATTATTGCACACTCTTTGATCAAGATGAAATATACTTACCTTAGTACTTTGGTTAATGTAGTTTAAGAATATATATCGCTATTGATCTTTCTAAACTCGCAGTATTTTGTGACATGTTTTATGGACGTTGGGCATGAATGCAGACCCAACAATATAATTGTACCCCTACCCTGTATAATAACTTCTTCAGAATGAGGACATAATAACTATTGTGAACGTGTTCGTACTACAATTTATTTTTCTTTGACTACATATTCTATGTAGTTCTTTCACAATTATCTAATCCTCCCAGCCTACAAAACTATGCGATCGGAGGGAGCATATGTTTGCTACTAATCTTAAAATTGGAAAGTATAAAAAAGTGACTAAACTAATTGAAGGAATAAAATATTGACATTTTTTAGACGTAAAGCAAATCAATGGAAAATTTAAGAAATTACTGTAAAAAGACGAAGTAGTAATGTTAGTAAAAGGAATGAGTACTTACACAAACAGAATTATGAAGCCATTTAAAATGTTCGTCTCTGTTACAAACGTAATAATCCCCATCGGATGGTTGTATTGAACTGAACATGTTATGTAGTTGAAGATGAAACAATCGAACTGCAAGTATGAAATGACAGTGCAATATAAGACGAAAAAGAACAAACATTTAATTTAATATACATTCATTTTTAAAGAAACATATAGTTATTTGCGTAAGTAATGATACTTGTTTAGCTTATGCATTAATTGTGCTTGAATAAAGAAGCCAATAAGTCAGTCAGTTTTTATTGGTATTCTGTTAATCTTTTATTCTGGTTAGCGAGATTACCAAACGCCGGCATTAAGCAAAATAAATTACTTGGATTACCTAATTAAAATGCGTCTAAAGAAAAAAGTTCAGATAGAGGGAGCGCCTATTATTTTGTTTGAAAATAAACAGTAGCTTACGTACAATTTCAAGATTGAAATATGAAATAATAATAATGTTACTACAAAAGTATGATTTTTACCAAAATATATTCCCAGTGTATATAGGTGGCAGGAGTAATATATCTGAGTGTGAAAGTGAAAAGTCGTCCGACCTTCTGTATGTCTGACTACTAATAAAAAATATAGAGCAAGACTAAATATTCAAATCGATCAAAGTGATGTAAAATGAATGTTTTTATTTATTAAAATATGGACGAATAATTGGCCTAAATCATTGATGTTACACAGATGTTAATCTAGCTTCTGCTATAAAAGCTATTTCGGTCAAAGAAATAGGAAAAGTACTGAATTTACTTGATATATAAGATATATATATATTTTCAGCTTATAGATGATTTTTTCCATCTTTTTTTTCTGGATCTTTTGGTTCCATTTGTAAGATGTTTGAATAAGTAAGAGTAAAAGATTTAAGAACTTCATCTTTTTCAACTATTTATCATTTTCATAGAATTGCTTACAAACATTTTTTTTTCTAAAAGCAGAAACGTGTCTACCTCTGTGTGAGATATCATGAAACATTTTGAAACTCATGGAGCATTTCACACATAAATTATATATATATATATATATATATATATATAAATATATAAAGTGTAGTATCATAATATATATATATATAAAGTGTAGTATCATAATATATATATATATATATAGTGTAGTATCATAATATATATATATATATATATATATATATATATATATATATATATAAAGCTTTTAAATAAAATCTGATGAAATCTATAGATGACTGGAAAAAATAAAACCCTATGAAATGCAGAGATAACTGAAAAATTGGGATAGACAATAAAATGAAATCAACTCATATGGTGAGATATTGTATATTTCATCTTTATCAAAAGACTGCATCAGATATAAATGAGAAAATGTTATATTCAAATTTTACAAAATATCTCAGACATGAAAGAAGGGGGTGAACGAATAAGGAGAGGTAAGAAAAGAGAGAGAGAAGATGAATGAGAAAGAGAAAAGTGGAGAATCTTGTGTGGTTTTCAAATTTATAAAATTGACTGACATTTTGAAAGAGAGCTTGACTCACCCTTTTGACTAGGATCAAGATGTAGTATCTGTTATGATACTACACTTTATTTGTTCTGCTCTCGGTCAGTGAAGGAGAAATACTTTTAGACTGGGGTAATTGTTATTTTTTTGTTCCAATCCAGAGTTCAGAGTAGCACTATTCGGGGATCTGCATTTCTCCAGATTACAATCCAATATTCTGTCTAACTCTGCCCTTGTGGGGAGGCAAGTAAATAGGGTCATTTTGAAAGAAAGCAGAAAAGAATGCGAGAGAAGATGGTGGAAAGAGAACAGAAAAGAGGGGGGGTCTTATTTGTTTGCAAAAATTGCACACATATCAAACATGGGATTCCTCATTTTCCTTCTCTTTAACTCATATTCTTTCCTTTTCTTTTCTATCCCATGTCTGTTATTTTTGTAAAATATGAAAATAACATTTTTTGACTCATTTCTGATGAAGTCATTTGATAATAAAGACGAAATATAGTATTACACCAAATAAGTTGATTTTATTTTCTCTATACACATTTACTTTCATCTCTACATATATAACTATATATACTAGCAAATATATATTCCCTCTGGTCGCATTTTTTGCTAGCATGCAAAGATAATATCATGATGAACAGACACATATTACACTACACCCCAAGGAGAAGAACATATACTACATTACACTCTCCCCTACCCCTCAAAAGGAGGAGATAATGCCTGGGGGATGGTTTCATAAAAAAAAACAACAGATGCTACACTACACCACTCCTGCATAGTTGATTATCTCAAATAGTATAGTAAACTCAATTGAGCATTAATAGAAGTAATGGTACTTGTCCAGATTATGACTCAAGCTAAAATCGACTAAGCGTTGGTAGTTTCCGGATGTTTACATAGATGGTCGAAAATGCTGAAGCGTTGTATAGTTTTTCGCATTCTGATTGGATAAAATCAGAATGCGAAAAACTATACAAGTTAACATTTGAATTAAGTGAATCGCGAAATTCACTAATTGGAAATAAAAATTGATCAAAGCGATAATGAATTTTAACGAACCCTAATCCTAATGCTAACCTCTAACGCTAAGCCTAACACCATTTTAACACTTATTCACTTTAAAAACAACTTTTAATGCAGAAAAAAACATTGTATAACCTTAACCCTAACTCTAACACTAACACTGTTTTAAGACTTGTTCAGTAATATTTTCTTCAAAAAAAAATGTTTACGTGTAAAAAAAAAACATTTTTTAGTTGTACATCCAGCCTCGTTTTGGATTTTTCCGACGCAGGCAACCGACTTTTCATTCGGCTTTTCCCGGCCGTCTACATAAACATACGGAAACTACCGACGCCAAGTCGATTTTTGCTTCGGTCCTAATCTGGACAAGTACCAAAGTAATAGTATATTTTTTGGCTTCAGACATATACACGGATATCGCCGCAGCTATCCTACTACAAAATGATGATCTCTCACAAGCTTCTCACTACCTCCTCTTTATATCCTATGCACTACCGGAAACATTCTTCGGGAATGATTCTAAACTCTGTCGTTTTAAATCGTTTTAATTTTTTTTATTTACGTGCTCATCTATAAACGTCGACAAAATCTTCTTCTTCTTTTTCTTCTACCTCTTCTTTTTCTTCTTCTACTACTACTACTACTACTACAAAAATGTTTTGAGTTCAACTAGAACAGAAAAGAAAATGCACTACTAAAATCATAATTAAGCTTATCAAACAATACATATAAAAATCTTACTTCCTGTATAAGGAAGAAAACACAACACAAATTCCCTAAATTCAGTTCAGAAAATTAAGGACGATTTATGCAAGTTAGGAAAACAAATCGTTTTCCATATTGTAACACGTTTATATGAATAATTGATTACATAAAATGACCGATTCCGTATGAAAACATATATATATATATATATATAAGCTGTTTGTTTTATTTTATTTTATATTTTAAAAATTTTTTTAATGCAACTTTAATTCCTATATAATTTTATTGCTAGCTACCATATCGCAAAATGGTTCTTGGGTGTAGTGTTTGGATAGTATTATTATTATTATTATTATTATTATTGTTAATGTATTTGATATGAAAATTACCATATCACACGGTAGTCTTAAGGGTAATATATTATTATTTTATTATTATTATTTATTTATGTATATATTAGTGAAATTGTAAGCTGAATTATTTCTACACTTGATTATTGGGGAAATGATAGTTTGATCAGTACCATTGGAGAGCCATGAATATTATAACTGTCCTGTTTTTAAATCTCCGAAACAGTTACATGGTAAACAGCTGATGATCCCCGTGTTAATATTAGAAACTTACGTTAAGATCTCCTGTTTTTGTTTCACTGTTAGATACTTAATTCCTTGTTTTTATTTTATTTACTTACTATTATATTTTTTTATTTATGAATTTTCCAACGAATGTTCAGTCTGAAATATTTCGGATTTAGTTAGTTTCTCTGGGAATTTAAACTGCATTTTCCTTTTTTTTCTTTTTTTTTCTTCTTTTTTTTCTTTTTCTTTTTTAATAACGCAAAGCTTCTTTAGACTATATATAAGTTTCTCACAACAAAGCAAGTGTCATATGTTTCGCAATGCAATTGACCATTCAAAAAATCGCATTTTCTAATACCAATGAGAAAGATGAATATGCATCTCTCCTTCCTTAGTTATTGGTGAAATAATAAGGTAGACTCTGAAGACTTTGTAGAGTAACTAATCTTGAAGAAGAATAACTCCATCCACTTATTTCAGCATTGCTTTCTGTCGTCTTGGAGGTCTTATTGCCACTGGACCTAAGTAATTCCAGCCCAGAGGGAGTGCATTTTGGTTATTGCTCACCATTTCGATCACAGAGCACACATCATTGTACAGGCATCCTTTCAGAGGGGATCCATTGTTTCTTAAGGCAGAAGGTGGTCCGTCATATATGTAAGAGCGTGTGTGTGTATAAAAAGAGAGAGAGAATGAGAAAGTGAGATAAGAGATTGATTGTTGAAAATACAGTTGGTATTTTTCTCTAGATTTATCAGAAATTTAACTTATAAACCTCAAAATCTCCTGTTCAGTAGCTTAACCACTGAGACAATATCGAGATTAGGATTATTCTGTGAGAAATCCTTTTGATCTCATATATAGCTTTATTATAGCCACTCTCGTTCTGAATGCTTTAATAGATGCCCTCTCCGCTACCCATACTTCAAAGTAGAAAGCCCACACATGACCTGAAGAGATTATTCCGTATTAGCAGTAGAATCTGGTTGAGAAATCTGAAATCCCTTTTCGGCACATGCGATTGCTCCAAGAGTCATAGCGTAATCACACAATTAATTGATTGGTTTACAGGTTCCTTTGGCAGATGAGCCATCTCCATCAATGTCTATGCATCGAATCAAACTGTTTACACAGATCTACTGTCCCCAAATACCGTGAACGTTGCAATGAGAGCCCAAAGAGAACCAGTTGTTTCTTGCCCTTTTTTACATCTATCCAGATGTAATTATCTAAATATGAACATCTCAGAAAATGTCACTCACAGCGTTGGAGTATCGCTTGAAACTATCAAGGTCAGAATATCAAAAGTTATTGCTTTCTTGTGGCTCAACAAATAATTGATTGATTTCAGAGCATACAGGTTTGTATATTCACCTTTTGGGGTTATTTAATGCTAACTCCATTCATTTTGATAAAAGTATTTCATGTTTTAGGTTCTTAATATGTTAAAATATTAATTAGATTATATATTGTATACAAATCATTTGTAAATTAATGTTTTTCGCATGTGTAATTAGTCCACAGCGATAAATTCTATTTAATTTGGTTTATTGGGCTTATAGATATTGGATTTCTGGATATAAGCCCACTGTCATAAAAAAGGACACGGCTTATACAAGTTCTAAGTCAGCAATATGTGGAGTTAGTTCGTATCCCTAGGATGTAAACCCCTTGGAGGTTGTATATCAGTGTTAGGATAGTAAGGAACATGGAATAGGGGAATGATTCTGTATTGTTAGCAATCAGGACTGTTTCTGTGGATGGTGTTTCTTATGGATGGCTTATATAAATTGAGTTTTTTTTGCTTGCAGTGTATTATTAATGTGAACTATGCAGGAGACAGCTAAAATAATGCCCTTTTTACCTATTTTCTAAATGATAAAATTCATATGATTCCAGACAAATAATTCTGTTTAATTTGCAAACATTTTACTGAACAAAAATGTATTACAGTAGATTGAGAAATCAATATAACAATATGATGCATCACAGTGAAAGAAAAATGTTTACTACAAATCATAATTCAAAATACAGGGTGTTTCAAAAGTCTTGAGAACATTACAAATGCGTATATCTCATGAACTATTCCAGGTAAAAAAATGAAACTGGTGCTATTTTAAAGCTTGCTTAATCAAGTTTTTGGTCATACTAATGATTTTCGTGGTATCATTCCAGGTGCAGTAATGGCGTTCTCTAAACAAGACAAGGCATTTTGCGTCCTCCAATTTGCAAAGACTGAATCGTGGACATGTGTTCAGCGTGCATTTCGCAGGAAATTTAAAAAAGAAGACCCTGAAAGGAAATCCATTGTCAGATGGCATGCTAAATTTGTGAAAGATGGGTGTTTGTGCCCAAGTAAGCGAACAGGTCGCCCTTCAACTTCAGAAGATGCAGTTGAGCAAGTTCGGACAGCCTTTCAGCGGAGCCCCCGTAAATCAGTGAGAAGAGCCAGCAGGGAACTTCAGCTTGCTCCAGCAACTGTCTGGCGTGTCTTAAGGAAACGACTGCAAATGGTACCTTACAAGCTCAAGTTGGTCCAAAAGTTGAAGGACACTGATAAGCCACTTCGCCGTGACTTTTGCATTGCAATGCAAGAGAAGTTGGAAGATAACGGCTTTGATGACCGGCTTGTTTTTAGCGATGAGGCGACCTTCCATCTGAATGGCAAAGTTAACAAGCATAACACTCGCATATGGGGTACTGAGAATCCTCATGAACTTTTTGAGCACGAGCGAGATTCACCAAAAGTGAACGTGTTTTGTGCAATTTCCAAGAAAGGTGTCTATGGACCGTTCTTCTTTGAAGAGGCAACTATCACTGTTGAATCCTATCTCAACATGCTGGAAGACTGGTTAATGGCTCAGTTGGAACAAGCAGAATCTGATGACTTCATTTTTCAACAAGATGGTGCACCACCACACTGGAGTCTTAGAGTAAGGCAGTTTCTTAACACAAGGCTGCCTGGTAGATGGATTGGGAGATCTGGGCGAGGTGATGACGTTCTCATGCCCTGGCCTCCTAGGTCTCCAGATCTTACCCCGTGTGACTTTTTCCTTTGGGGCTTTGTCAAGCAACAAGTCTATGTGCCGCCCCTTCCAAGAGATATTGACGAACTAAAGGCTCGAGTAACGGCAGTTGTGGGAACCATTGACGTCAAGATGCTGGAACGCGTTTGGCAGGAAATGGACTATCGACTAGATGTCTGCCGTGTGACGAATGGTGCTCATATTGAGCAACTTTGAAGATTCCCCACAAAACTTGACACTTTACCCTTTCCAACGGTACCAATTTCATTTTTCAACTCCTAATAGTTTTTGAGTTATTAAAAATCGTTATGTTACCAAGACTTTTGAAACACCCTGTATAAAATAAAAAGGGGTATTATTTACACTGCACCCGGTATATATGTGCGGTTTTTCTCTTTTGTGTATATATAAGTAGTATGCTTTGCATTGGCCTTTACTACCTAATATACTTTGTATAAAAAAACACTTCATCAAATACTTCCTTCATGATGCCAACATTGTAGTATCTTTGTCGCATGGGTGTAAAATCAGCACATTCTCTCATAAAGTGGCACACCGTATATCGGACATGCAAATCGGGCACCATCTTGACTCTTTCTGCTCAAGCGGGAATGAATAAGTAGCTTTTGTGTGGCTAATACAGAGTTGGGAGAAGACGATTTCTTCCTTTGTGACTACCTACAGCCCTGTTTTCATTCTCCAAGATCGGGTTGTACCTCAACAAATGTATTTTTACAATAGCAACAAACATGTTCTTGTAGAATATTAAGTTTAAGTTACATTATCCAAAATACTATATCTAATAAATTACAAGTGGATTATTAAGTTATACTTTAACGATGTAAATCTATAAAGACATATTGAAATATAAAGCCTTAATGACCCTCATTAGTCATGTAAAACCTAAATGTCCATTATAGTTATTGTGTCAATATTATGTTCGTTACTTGTGTCTGTCTTCCTATTTGTTTCTGAAATGAGTCAATGTCAACATTCTTGCCAGACATGTTAGAATAAATTTTTTCCAACAAATACAAAGAATAAGGTTTTTCTTTAGTCCTCACATTCAATGAGGGATGTTCCTGACAAAGTAGAAGAATTTCTGTTTTCTAGATCGGCTGTTGTTTTGATTGGGCGATATGTGGAGATTTTCAAACGTCTCATAGTATTCGTCATCATTCACCTGTCATTCTATCCATCTAATAAACCTCGAGTGTTTTTGGTGACTCATTAGAAAAAAATTCAATTCAAAACAGCATTTTTCCCTTATACACTTTCAATCTTGTTTTGCCCATTTTCTAAACAATGCTGGGAGGATTGCTCTGATATGCTCCTCAGCTCTTTTATTATGGCCCTTTTGATGCTCTCCACGCCTTTAAAACAGTTCCCTTGATAATCTCATCAAGCTTGAGAAAACGGAAAAATTACAGGGAGCAAGGTCAAATGAATAGGGAGGTTGTGGAGACTAGAAGTGACAAAAGGACAAGAAAAATAATCAATGTTTATCTATGTAGATAAAGCCTATTAGGTGTGTACATGTAGGGCATCACATATTCTTTTATTTGTGAATGACTATTATGTTTAAACATTCTCCTCTTAGACTTAGTCTAGAATCCAAACATCAGGCCTACATGGTGTTTGGATTAACCTTATAATGCAGTGTTATGTAAAACACTTTTTCTGCCATTCCCCCTTGACCCATGACTCTACCCTAATTGACCACGTCTTTGATAGTATTGACTCTGCATTTTCCTTGGATACGAGTGCTCAAATCCATGTATTTGGGGACTTTAATGTCCACCACAGCGATTAATTTGGTTTCCCAAGCACCACAGACCCCCTAGTAATAAGCTTCTCGATTGTCGATTCCCTTACACAAACCGTTACCTTCTGACCCGCCTCCTAGACCGTGATGATCAACAAGCCTCACTTCTTGAACTATTTTTGACAATACTGCCCACTCAGAAATGATGATCACCTCGTAATAATGGTTGATATCACTGAAAACCTCCAACCCTAAGCAGAAGCGGCATTACTCAAAGCAACCAGATATTACTAACGTGCTGATTGTGAATCCCTTAGAGAACTCATCAGAAATGCACCTTGGGATAAAACTTTTTATCTCCCGGCTGAACAGTGTGCAGAAGGGGGTAACTGAATGAGTCTAAGAAGACATAGAAGCATTTGTCCCCTTGCAGAAATTCTATAGCAAGCCTTGTCGCAACCATCATGCGGGTCCACAAGGTAAAAGAGTGAGAGTTGTGTCGTGTGTCATTCATTAGGGATTGAACCCAGAGCGTTGTGATTACAGGATAGAATCTTGTTATTTCTGTGCAACGACAAAATTGCACTTATGCAAATGAGCGTTCGTTTGCATAGGCGAATTCTCGTTGAAATAAAAAGAGGAGAAACTTTTCTCCCAAAGGAGAGAGAGAAAAAGAAAAGTTGACATGACGATTTTAGACCACATCGAGTGTTCAGCGAGAGAAAGGAGAAAAAAATTGAGTTGGCATCGTTTGTGTCAATTTACGAGATTCGTGTTTTGGAGAATTGCTGATTACAATTTAAGAGTCGAACTTTTGGAAGTTCAAGTCGTCGTGTTTTGAAAAATTGTTAATTACAATTCGAGAGTGGAACTTTTTGAAAGTTGGCGTCGTTAGTCTTTATTGTTTTTTTGCATGTACGTTTTCAACTTTCTCTACTTACAAGCCTCACTTTCCCGAACTGTGTAGCTGCTATTGTGCATAGACACCAAGCATTCCACCGCTTCAACTGCCATAGGTCAGCTGAAAATAGGCAAACATTTATAGCTTCAATAAACCACTGTAAAAAATATAATAGCCACAGTTAAAAGTAGGTAAACTCAGATGAACAAGAATCGCATCCCATCACATGAATCAGAAACTTGTAATTTCTGAAAAATCCTTAATAATGTGATTAACAATAGCCAATCAACAATTTCTTCCACTATCCAACCAGGATGAAGTTGCTTCCATGGCAACAGATAAGGATGAACTGCTTGCATAACTGTTTACCTTAAACCGCCCTCGGCTGTGCAAGCCACACCCTCTCCGATTTTCCACTAAAGACAGAAACCGCACTAGATAATCTGTTATCATAAAATAACCTTAACACCTCCAAAGCATTTGGACCAGATCTTATCCCTGCTATAGTTATAAAGAAATGATCTGTTGAGCTGGTCCCTATCCTCTTCAAACTCTCCAAATGTTTTGCAGAATCTTTCTTCCCAGTGAGCTGGAAAATTGCATCTGTGGTACCAGCATTCAAGAATTTTGGAAAGAGAACTGACCTGCAAAACTATCATCCCATAAATTTCCTCCTGCTCTTCGCTAAAATCTTTGAATCTTTAATCAATCTAGCAGTAGTTCATCATCTTGAAAATGCTAAACTACTCTCTGACCAACAGAATAGATTTAAGCCATTCCATTCTATTACGGATATCTCTGGAAAATCAACTCATTTGGTATTGCTGGAAGATTATTTAATACAATCAGATCTTTCTTAGCTAAGAGGAAGATCCAAGCTATTCTCGATGTTCGTACATCTAAACAGCATCACATCAACGTGAGTGTGCCCAGGGGTCGATACTCGGATCTATATTATTTTGATCTTTATAAACGACGTCCCCAATGTAATTGCGTCTGAGATGGGTGTATTTGTGGATAAGATCACGCTCTATTACCGGAATGATGACAACTCGAATTCCAACGCATGCAAGGCAATGGCTGAATCTTTAGAAATTACATTCTCAGGCAACATGAGTTGGAATAGGTACATTGATGTTGTTAAGCCTGTTGCAAATGAAGTAGGCTCCTTCTACCGGGCTACAAAACTTCTCACGTTTTCTAGTGTTCTAGATATCTATAAAGCCACCGATTCGCCACATGTGGGCTGATGAATAAACCATTAGTCCCTCCCTCTTGGTGTAAAAACGAATTTCCAACCTAATAGGTCCCACACTGTCTGCCAAGCTCTAGTCTATGTCGCATCGCCGTGCTGCATCAGTGTGCTTGTTTTCTAAGTACTTCCACAAAATGTGCTCCAGTGAGGCACCCACAAAAGCTACCCCTGACCCACTCGACTAGCAGGAAAATATCACTTCTTCACTGTAGAGCTTCCTAGGTGCTGGAAGATTTTCTTCTCTGATAGCATTTTTCCTTGGACTGCTTGCCATTGAAATTTTTTCCGTTTTCCTGACCGCACCAACAGGCAGAAATTTAAATGTAATGTGAACAAACATCTTGCTGCCCAACTTCCCACTCATGTTGCTTTATAAAGTTCTACCTCAGTAACTCCTTACGCTTCAATGACAATATGCTTGTTTGGAGTGAGCAAAAGTTTTGAAAAAATTAGGTAAAAAGAATTTATCTACAAGTCAACCATCATTTTGTATACGATTTTTGCAGATTAATCTGATTTTTTAGAAGATTTTTGTTACATACAACACCTGCTCTTTCGAAATGGTCACCCATTTAGTACTGGCCAGTCTCAATGTCGCTTAACTTCTGTGATCTTACAAGAACCGTGAAACCTGTAATAATGCTGACGTAGGAGATGCAGTAAATACTATGTATGTTTATAGATTATCTATTGATCTTGGTTAGAAGATAATGGTGGCATCTTGTAAATTGTAATTTGAAAGAAAGAAATGTTAAGTGCCCTGAAGATAAAGAATTTTATTGCTGTAGACAGAATCTTAAAACGTTGATAACAAGTAGATAATCACATTCACTATAATATATATATATATATATATATATATATATATATATATATATATATATGATGTACTTCGATATAAAATAATAAAATTCGTTGTTTTAAAATATATATAAGAACGGTCATGAACTTCGGTATAACTGTATAATCAAATTCACTCTCTTATATAAATATATATATATATATAGTATGTTTTTCATTTATAGAAACATTATTGGCTACATTTGTGCATGCATATTTCAACTGAGGTTCTATTCAAAGTTCAGTATCATCGGCCAATTATACATTTACTCCAGTAATGTTTGTATAAATAAAAATCTGTTATTGAGCACTATCTTATAACCACTAAAGTTCTATTGGATTAATATTTAGGAAACAGCTACCATACAAGTACTATATATATATATATATATATATATATATATACGTAGTTTTGTTATTGTTTTTACTAGCGATAGAACACTGGTGTGTTTACCGGTGCATTTATTATTTTTAGCTCCCTAAGAAATTTAAGAATATGCAGAGGACTGCATTCATTCACCCATAATCGAACGTGTCATCAATTTTATATATATATTTTTTTAATTAAGTAATTTTTTATAAATTAATTTTTGCATGCATAAAAGGAAGACATGGACACGTGTATCTGACTATTAGCCGTCATCAGCATTACTATATATATATCTACTTTGTTGATATAATGTAATCAAATCAATTATTTTAAGTATGCACAGCCACTTGTTTCGTCTTTTGATGGCACAGCCATGTTGCTTTTACACAATATACGTATCGACCTCAAGGCTCTAACCCTAAGCCTTTAATCACCACTGACTGTGAAAGTCCAACGTTCTAATTATCTCAGGAAAATTGCTTGCTGATGAAATGAGCCTTATTTTCTGGATTGTATGATGTATTCCCGAAGTTATGCCATGCAAACGTTGATAACTCAAAAACTATTTACCTGATCAGATCCAAACATCAAATTTAGAAAAATCGGAAATTAAAATTCCGGCCAAATTTTCGACCATGACCGAAATGATCAACGTCAAAGTTATATAAGATGCTGAACTTCATTTGATACAATATGGGCCAAGTAGCTCTCTACTATGAAGAGAATGAAAACTATCACCAAAAGCGTGACTTTCACCTTTCTGCGATCTTGGACTTGACCTGAACTTTGACCTAGATATCCAAAAGTTAAATCCATTCTAAGTTAGACTATGACCGATATTTTGACCAACTTTGGTGACGATTAGTCAAGTGATGTGGATGCTCGGCTGTACAAAAATAAAGAAACATAGTGAAAAACAAACTCGACCGAAAAGATAACCTCGTTCTGTTATAAGTTCACTACCCGTGTCGTGGTCTTACTGCGAGGTGATTTACTTTTTGGATAGCAAGGTCAAAGTTCATGGTCAAATCAGGATTCCCTGCTAAACTCAAAGTATTCTGTTCCTTTTCTGCAGGTCATCTGATTTACTAACTTTCACAAGAACTTTGGATTTTGAGATGGATATTAAATTCTTCTCCATGCTATTTTGGATTAGATCTTTGCTCATCTTCATGATGAATATGCGTTCTTCTTGAAGATGAGTAGACTGATATTTTGTCTATTGGCTCTGGAATCAATGGTGATGAATTGAGATATAATACTACAGCTTATATCTTTATTTATATAAAGTTAGCTATGCTTATATGTGTATATATTTGTATATACAGGGTTTACTCCTAAACAAATTAACCGATCATTATGAATTTTGGGTCAAAGCTGCTAAGCATAAGCTTGTGTAATGAGGGGTATTATTGATTTTAATTTAATTTTACGCAAACGGGGCAATGATGTGCCCGTTGTGAAAATTCAGATACCTCCGATTTTTGTGAAATTTTAACAACCGGTAATACCACTTTTTTGTGGTATTGCTCAGCGTCAGGCATTCCCCATTCCACTGAAAGTGGAAGTTACTGGGGAATACAAATTCACATACGGTCCCCAGTCAGCATTTATATCCCAGTTCGGGGATATGATATACAGCCTAGTATTTCAAAATGATTAGCCATCTTGTACTGGCCATGCGCAACGTCGCTTAACTTCGGTGATCTAACAGGAACCGATATCCAACATAATTATTCCATATGAAAATAGGTATTAACCAACAATTAATAAATATTCCAAAAATTTCAGTTTCTTTGGTGAATTTAAAATGTTTTTAGGGGGTATAATATGGGCACAACCTTCCATTTGAAAATTCAAATATTTCAGATTTGCATTGAATTTAATCCATAGTCATTAGACACCAAATTAAAATATATATTTTTTAACTTAGTTCACCCCAAACAAGGCAAGTTGTCACTGTAGACGTAAGGGACTAGATTAGGAGCTGTGCAGTGAGATGCTTGTTCACATTAGTTTTAAATTTCTGCATATCGGTAAAGTCGAGGAAACAGGGAGCAAGGAGAGTGTTCCAAAGGCAAGCAGTACGAGGAAAGAAGCTATTGGAGTAGAAGGCTCTCTATCATCTGGGGACCTCCACAGTGAATGGATGGGATTTAGCTGATTGTTGGGTTGGTGTAGTGAATTTAGGTTCAGGGGGCACCAGAACAGCAAGTTCATCGGTGCACATTCTATTGAAGTACTTGTAAAACAAACACAAGGATGCAACATTGTGCCGATGCGACAGGAGCTAGAGCTTGATGGATAGCAAAGGACCTATTAGATTAAAGAATCTTTTTTGGACCTTGTCTAAGAGGGAGAGACTAGTGGGTGGTGCACCAGCCAAGATGTGACTACAATACTTCATGCATGGGCGGATAGGTGCTTTGTAGAGATATAGGATACTGTCAGGTGTGAAAAGTTTTCTAGCTCTGTAGAGGATGTCCACTTTCTTTGCAGCAGCCTTAGCAATGTCTTCTATGTATTCGTTCCAATTCATGTTACCTGTGAATGTTAGGCTGAGGAGTTTGAACGTTGGACTCTCAGGTAGGGTGTTATTTGCCATGGCAATCGGTAGTTGAAGAGGTTTTTGTAGTTGTTGAAGGAAAGGAGCGTTGTCTTAGCAGCATTAAATTTTACCATCCATTTATGATCTTATTCGACTACAGAGTGGAGGTCACTTTCTAAGGATTCAGCCATTGCCTCAGATATGTGCACGTCCGTTTTACTTACATGACCAAGATTCCTTGAATTTCAATTTCCTAAAACTTTTTAAGACTTAACTTTTACACATTTGCTAGAATAAAAATTATGTATTTCATTTTGATCAAAATTCGAATAAGTATTCAGGACACATCATTTAGTATCATTCTATCTTGATTGAGGACATAAAAGTGATGCAAAACTGTGTTGTTCGGGGAATTCTTCTAGCATATATTTATACAGGTATTTTTCTAGCATATAAATATGATTTAGTCCATTATATTATTAAAACTTTGTATTTGTTGTTTATGATTTGATATTTCTTGGAGGATGTGTGTGGATGAGAGTGTGTGTTTAAGTGATTGCATGTATGCATACATATGTGCATTTCTCTGAATGTGAGATAGTCTGTACATGAGTGTATATGTGGATGCCCCCACATTTATACTTGACCTTGTTTGTAGTGTGCATGTCTGAATATTTGTTTATCCTATAGTGAAGCAAGGTTTGTGCAAACTCCAAATGCACATCTCTTGAACAGACATTGTTTGAATCCAGTGGCAAAGAGAAGTCCAAAACGACTAGAAAAATTGTGGAAATAAGCAGAGAAAGACTGATGTTATTTCGAAGTTTCCCTTCTCCAAGATGACTTGCAAAACAAGGCTTGAAAGTGTAGTCTACCCTACTCTTTAATCCATAACTCGAGGGAGGATATATATGTATACCGTTCCCAAGGTTATTTGTGAAAGTGATGCAGTAACGTCGACATGACTTGAACCTAGCATGCCGAACTTGCTGTCCGCATCTGTAACCACTTCACCATGTCTCTTTCAATATATACACTTTGTATATTATTATCGTTGATAATTAACAAAGTAATTAAGGTAGAATACAAGTAAAAAGGTTGATAAAATGCAGAGGGGACATAAAGCACTTTTGAAACTTGCCTGCATAGAGTATTGTTGGCACATCTGAGCTGGTGCACCAACCACTTGTCTATCCCTCCTATAGCAGGGCACAACAAAGAGCCTCTAATCTAATAGGCCCCACACTGTCTGCCAAGCTTCAACCCCTGTCTCATCGCCACAATGTTTCATCCCTGTGCTTGTTTTACAAGTACTTCAATGGAATGTGATCCGACGAACTTGCTGTACTTGTGCCCCTACAACATAAATACCGCCGACTAACCTGACAATCAGCAAAATCTACCCCCTTCACTATAGAAGTTCCCAGATGCTGGAAAGCTTTCTCCTCTAATAGTTTCTTTCCTCAAACTGCTTGCCTTTGGAATCCCCTCCCTGGTCCCTGTTTCCCGACTGAAGTAACATGCAGAAATTTAAATGTAATGTGAACCAACATCTTGCTGCACAACTCCCCACTTAGTATGCCCCTATAAATCTGGCTCCTAATTTACAGTAGCTGCTTACGTCTCAGTGGCAATGTACATTATTTGGGATCAATATAAGTAAAAAAACAAACAAAGAAAACTTACCTATCCGTGTCACCCAACTACACTTGCCGACCCAGTATATATGTGTGTGTGTCTCTAAAGTAACGCATGGCTGTTTAAAAGTTCACTTCTAAATATAAGGAATAATTTCTCCTGCATATTTTTTTTCTCTTACGAGAAACCGTTTTACTAAAATTACGATTCAGAAGATTTTCCGTCGACAAGAAACAAGTGAATCTAGTGAATTGTATCAGTTTTTTCTTTTATCAACTGAGGAAAGAAAAAAAAAGGTTAGTGATTATTCGCTTACAAATTTACTTACAAAAATCTCTTGAGTGTATCACAGTCTTTGACATTAACGCAGGCAGACACTGAAGAAAAAACTCAGTTCTTGGGTCTGGAAATTCTCAAGAACTTCTTTATTCGTATAGATTATTAAATATCTTTTCGAGTTAAGCTACACTTACAATCCTCCATAACTACTTCTGCTTGTTATCAACACTTCTTGTTAAGCTAAAACAAGTCTTCATTTACTTGTCTCTTCACGAGGGCAAGGTTAGATACAAGATCGTTTTTTTATATGTGGGGGATATCCAGCTCCTCAAAAATAGGCACTCTGAATGGGAAAAAATAAAAATTTCTTTAGTCAAAAACGATGTTCTCTTCTTTTGGTTGAGGACAGAACCGATACTAAATTTTGATCCCAACTCTAAGGTCAGTTTGCAATTTTGGAACTTGTGCAAACATTTAATTCATCTATTTTAAGATTTTTTAAATATCCAAATAAATACCAGTCTCTCATGGACAGAGAAAAATAAATAAAAGAAAAAGGAAATTTCCAATAATAAATCATTAGAACATATTTTTATATAATTATTATTTCTGATCACTTTGAATATCTCTATTTTTTTCATTTCATAGGAATATTTAGTAATGTTTCCGAAAATACTCAATAGAAAATACGTTTCGTTTTTATATTATGAAATAAATGTGTAAACTTATACTCTACGACTACTAATATTAATTCACCATTCATTCGCATGCATTATTTGCAGTGCCTCTTGATATAACAACACAATGCCAATTTTTTGCTATGCATACAATATGTAGAAAAGTAATATTAAACAGAAAAGTATGTTATGCTAGAGATTTTGTGTGGAAAGTAGCGATGTTCTACGCTTATGATTTTTCTACAATTAAAACTGCAAAACTGAAATAAGTCAGTATCAAACAGCCTTCAAGAGACGCCTATCTCCAGCTACGAGCAGACTTCTAGCAAATCATCACGTCAGACTAGAAATGTGCATGATACTTCACTCATGTATATATAAAGTTGAGCAGAGAGACGGTTAGCCATAATAAATAACAAACATCTGACCATTACAATCAACAAAAACAGAAATACGCATGATACTACACACACACACACACACACACACACACACACACACACACTGACTAGTACAATGAAATGCCTAGAAGTAAGTTATGAATGTGTAGTAGGCGCGGTAGACGAGAAAAGGTGAAAAAATAATACCGGTATGTATTATTCCGATTGTTCAAACTACTATTATCATCTTAGTTGTTATATTCATAACGTTTTGGCTGATGTAATCTCCAACTTTTTTCAAGCGCAACTTTTCGAACACAAAGTCGGTTTTTAGTATGGGTAAAATCCAGCTCCTCAAAAAATAGTATCCTGGATTGATACAAAAATAATATTGCCTCAGTCTAGAAGGATTTCTCCTTCACTGATTAAGGACAGAAAAGATGCAGTGTTTTATTTGTAAACTGATTGTAAGATAAAAAGGTCAAAATGGCAATCTAAACTTAAAACTGAATTCCTGTTCCTCAAACGCTTAAATGACTCTTACTAAATCTCTGGCACCAACACTTTCTCTTTGCTCTTTTCAAAGCCAAATGCCTGCTTTCACTCTGCCCTTTTATTTAAGTTAGTTGGTCTTCAGATATACAAATTAGTTATTAAAATATGCAAATTAGTCCAAACTATAAAAATCAACAATTGCGAATAGAAGCCTTTTTTTTCCTCTTGTAGATGGGCACGCACAACATGCAAAGCATCTCATCTGCTTTTCAGCTGGTAAGTTTTCGTTTTAGTCTCTACTGTAACAGTATCAGAACAGATATTACACTTTTATTACAAGTCTAATGTTTTATTTCTTTCACTATTGTTAATTGAGATGGCATTAACAGTCAATAGTTGTCAATTGAGTTATCTCCTCTTTGCAGATTAGCTGTGTAGAGTGTCTAAAGCTAGATGGCTCTGGCTGGCGGTCAATTTGCATAGGTGGTAGTGTTATTACTATAAAAACTGTACTTTTCTTGATTGAAAAGTGTCAGTTACTAAACAAGCTGAAGGAGGAAAGACTGACAATTATTATTTAATTATTTCAGTTTATGACAGAGTTACCAATCCGTATGTGGAACAAAGAATCAATTTTTAGATGGAAGTTTTTGCTGGCCACAATATATGTTACTGTTAAAAGTGATTATAGATATTTTTTGACATATTATTTCTATAAAAAAAATATAGCTAACTAAACCTTCAGTGCACTGCTGAAAGCATCCCTTCTGGGGAGCCCCTAGAAGGTTTACCCCCTCTCTTGGTTAGGAATTTTCAGAGGTAGATAGTGTCAAGCTGTTTATATGTTTACATGAACAGTCAGAAAGATTTTTTTTATGCCAGAATTTTTTAGATGAAAATAGATAATTTGTATTATTTGGACTACTATTCTCATTGACCTGTAGCCAAACAGATAAAGAGCTAAGTAACAATCGGTTCTAATGGCAGTCTTTAGGGGGTTGAAGGTTCAATACTCAGTACAGGCGATACTAAGAATATAATTAAGAATTACTTAAGACTGATAGGCAGTCATTGCTGCCGGAATGAGAACAATCTATCCCCATGAATTTAGTAAAGAGTTCTGTTAAAAATTCTATACAGATTCCCGAGTTCAACAAGACGCACTTGAAGAGAGTCGGAGGTTAACATCTTCCAAAATGTTGTGAGAATAACACTCTAGATGAGAACAGTAGTTTGAATGATCAAAAGAATGCAAAAAAATTACATTTGATATTAGATTTTATTAAAAAGAAAAAAAATTGCATTAGTTACGACTTTTTGACCGGCTTTATCCGGTGCTTGTTTTCATTAATATGCAAGTGAAATATGGCAGTTCAAAATAAAACTATTTGATATACTTACGTATTCGGCAAAACTATTTGTGTACACCAAAAATTATCAAGTAGAATTTTAATAAAAAATGAAATTATTTTAACATTCGTAGTCAATAAACTCCGAAGGACAAGGTTCCATGGTGTCTTCATATTTGAATAAGGGAGATAATCTTCTATGACGTGCTGGCTTAAAGACACATAATGAAAATATGAGTAAAAAATTAATTTTTTTATTACCAAAATTCTACTCGATAACTTTCTGTAATTTTTGGTGTACACAAATACCAAAATATGATGATGGTGGTGGTGGTGGTGTCTTTAAAAATAATTTCTTGCATTCATTTTTGTGTGCGGAATATCTTGATTAACTCCTTTTTCCCCCTCCGTTTTGTCAGCATAATTTCCTGAAATCTGATTGCGAGTTATTATTCATCTTTGCCATACAATCGATGCGGACTGAAGACCGCCAACCAACCCTGGAGCAGATATTATCGGGTGGATTCACATATCTGGATTACGGGTGGATCCATTCAACCAATCTATAACACCTAGATCTTAATTTTATGGCAGATCAACACTTTTTAGGGCTAATCAATGCTAAAACACACAACCTATTATAAACGATTCGTAATATACTAGCAAGGTTGCCTGCGGTTACTTGGGAGCAGAGATAATAAAATGTGTATTAATCGAAACAAGCACCCTTTATTCTGGTGGTATTGGTTTTCTCGGTTCTTTGTTAATTCATATACTAATGGGAGGAGCACAGAGAATATTTATAACATGCTTAATGAAAGTAGTTACATAGAACTGACAGAACTCGAACACGGAATGCAAAGTTGCCAGTATTTACTTCACCACAATCATCATGTATTAGTTTTTACTAAGTTCAATTTAGTGATTCATGCGTCTTACTCGTCTAGTTTGTGAGATTTTCAGAACAAACGTTATTACATAAAAGGAATTCCTTGTTATAAACAATGTATACCAATGGGAAATGACTGTCATTTTGAAGTTCACACAAAGTTTACCCAAACCAAAATGCAAATAATAGGCCCTTTTGAGAGTTCTCTAAATTTCAAATCATTTATAATTATGACACAAAAGCAGAAACTTATTTAAGCAATTTACACACGTTTTTGTTTAAACTCTTTGGAGATTTCTATGATAGCCAAACAAGTTTGGCTCTCTTTGATAGGAACACAATTTGATTCGACTTTCTTTTCATTGTCAACGATGAAAGATTATCTGCCATTTTTATGCGAAGTGATGATAGCAAAAAGACAATAATGTATTATAGAGAACCAATAGTTTTCCATACAAAAATGTGTTCCATTCTGTACAAAAAACCGGATCCAAAAAGCAGAGATTATTTAAATATTTTGTTTACACTTTACAACCAATCAGATTACTTCTTTTCAGTCATATAACCCTAATCTTTGAGTGCCTTTTGGTTCTTGATAAGCAGTGACACATTATTAAAAATAAAAAGAAAAAAATTAGGTTTTCCACTTTAATACTTTTGGGAGTTTATGAGTCCTTATAAATAATTTTAGCTCAACCAATCTCTTAAATAAGACAGCTGAGACATGTTCTTGCTATAGCAGATCCTTAATAGATTCTGAATTTTGCATCTCTCCTATTTTTTTTTTCGTCTGGCACAATTAACCTTTTACCGCCACTATTTGAGGGAATGCCTTGAGCCTGAACGACATTCGATGGAACTTCTTGATATTCTGAATATAGACTTTTTAAAATTTGATGGTTAAAAAAGATTTTCATGACATTTTAAATTTAAATCTTATATACATATTTTGTCAAATATTCAATTATGTATTTATTGAATACATTTACAATTATATATATATATATATATATATATATATATATATATATATATATATATGTATAAATTTCTTTTGATTAACACAAAGACTGTTATGTAATGAAATTCTGAATGCACTTATGTGTAAAATCTGAAGAAAGGAGTAAAAATAAATAAAAAGGATCAGAAGGAAAGTAAAAAGATATTTTCAATTCAAACGATTACGGTTGGTGAAAATATTTGTTACTTGTATGTTTAACTTTTGAAATATGTTTTGATTGATGCTTACCTATGGCATATAAACACGGTATAAAGGGGGGAACACAGATGCCATGGACCTAATATAATACACAAAGCCAAAACAACCCAGGCATAGATAAGTTTTTAGTCAAGAGATATATTTTCCAACAAGGTTTCTTTACTACAGTAATCTTTTAAGATTTTTAAGTTTAACTTTTTACAGGTAATTCAGCTAGTTAAATATTTATAGGTTAATTCAGCTAGTTAAATCTTTTTACAGGTAATTCAGCTAGTTAAATATTTATAGGTTAATTCAGCTAATTAAATCTTTTTACAGGTAATTCAGCTAGTTAAATATTTATAGGTTAATTCAGCTAGTTAAATCTTTTTACAGGTTAATTCAGCTAGTTAAATATTTATAGGTTAATTCAGCTAATTAAATCTTTTTACAGGTAATTCAGCTAGTTACATCTTTAAGCTATTGATGTTGCTGCTTTAAGTTTTGATTTGCCTTTTCTTAGAATGATTAAGATCAGTAAAATAGTCGAAAGTGCTATATGACAAAAAAATCTATTCATATTTTTGGTAATGTTCAATGTTAACAGTGTTCATTCATTAAGTAAAGTCTGTAATATCCATAACAGTATAAGGATAATATCGTGCTTGTATGCTAGTATTAAGAACAAATAAACACTATATTGAAATATGATATCAGAAGAGTCTCTTTGCTAGAGATAAAAACAAAGAAAATTAAATCAAGTTTGTTTTGATTATCAATATCATCTTGTATAAACAAATAAAATAAAGAATCACCAAGGGAGATAACTCTGTCATCAAACCTATTTGAGGAAATAATATTATTTTTGCTTCATAGAAAGTCCTTGCTGGCTTATCATTAAATAAAGGAAGTGAAACAGTTATCACAAGTCAAAAAAAACTTAGTTCCGTAACTATGCAACTTACACGTATGATCTTAACTTGCTAAGAAACTGAGTTAAGGACTAAAAAATAACTCAATAGATTTTGATCACAAAGGCTTTGATTAGTTGTGACTAAAGAGGAAGAATAAATAGCAAATGTGCATATAACTTAGCAGTAATATACTTTCAAAGTTAAAGGTAGATACGAGTTCTTAGATGTGGAGGAGGATTATATATTACTAGCAGAGACACGTGGCATTGCTCGGGATTTAATAAAGAACACTACGTCATAACACCATATTACTTTCATTTTTTTGTACTGACCTCCCCACCTCCTGATAGAGTCAGACTAAAGTGAAATTTTGGAAAACTCTCTCAATTAGTGTCTTATACATATGGTTTAAATTTTATAAGATCGGATGTACGTATTTGAGGTTTTAAGTGTGTTTTTCCTCTATAGCTCCCTTAGAGGGAACACATAGAGATTCAGCACATTGAGGGACACGTAATGATTAGGGACCACTTCTATTTTCTTTGACATAATTTATACATATGATTTAAATTTAATAAAAATAGGATATATTTGAATTTTGAAGGGAAATCTGCGCCCCCCCCCCCCCCTAGTTCCATTAACCTCCTTAAATCATATGCATAAAATTAGTAGTTCGGAAACACTTCCATTGTTTTTCTCCAGAAAATTTTTTCATATAAATACACTTTTAGTTCTTATGTAGATTCTCTAATCTTTTTTTCTATAGGGAACATACACACACATACATTAAAATTTATATATATATAAATAATCTGAATGTTAGCTTGAGCTCTTCATGTAAGGTTTTTGGTAGATACATTAAAATTCTAATAACCGTGTGTGCGATTGTCATCGAAGATTGGATGTTGTAATAAGGAAGAAAATCGTAAAAAAGGAAAGTCAAATAATATTAATCAAATATGCAATCTGTTGCTAAGGTTGCTGTAAAAATGGTTGAATCATTCTACGGCTCCAGAAAGTACCTGACTCCTCATTCAATCCTCTACCTATATGAGAGTCAGATACAACCTAAGATGGAGTACTGCTGCCACATCTGGGGAGGTGTCACCCAGAACACTCTTTATTGTGTTGACAGTACAAAATCGACTTCCTGGTGATACCAGATCAGGCTGCCCTGTGGCTCCCTGAGACGAAATTCACCTACATTGACGTTTTTGTTTTTTGTTTGTAAAACTTAATTATGTTCTACAAAATCAAAAACAAAAACAACAACCCCTCTCCCTTTCTCCCTCCCCTTTTTTATTTTTCCTACCCTACTCCCGGTCCTGGATATGACCTTAAACTACATCCGATGGTGAGATCCGGCTTACGGACTTTGGGGAATGTGGAGCCTCCTCTTAATTACCATTGCTCCCAGGTCCACCCTGACCCGGAGTGGTAGTACCTGTTAGGGTCCCAACTATGGGTTAAATAGAAACAGATATTAAAAGGGGAAAGAAACAAAAAAGAGAAGAAAACAAGACCAGATTCGGCATTAAATAACCCAAAAAGGGTTGATATGCCGTAAAACAAAACTACCAAACCAAAAACCCTGATTAAACATTTGAAGATATAAAGAACTTGAAGCATAAAAACTTTCACTATAATGACCAGATTCGGCATTAAATAACCCAAAAAGGGTTGATATGCCGTAAAACAAAACTATCAAACCAAAACTATCAAACCAAACCAAAATCGACTTCACAATCTTCTGTTCTCTACAGCCTATTTCTCACAGTTGGGACATTGCGAGTCTTTCTATACTCTATCATTATTTCCATGGAAGGTGCTCAACTGAACACAAATCTTTGGTTCCTCTTTGTAAGACATTCACATTAAGAACTTATCTTCCTACCACAACTGAAATGAACTTTCTTTTCTTCTTCTGTATCCGTGTGCTTAACATTAAACTTTTCATGAACAGATTTTCTTTTCAAGAACCTCTCATCTGTGAAACACTTTATCATGGAACAGCTTACTCACATACAACAACATTGTCGTCTTCAAATCCAACATTAACTTGACGTAAACCATCCTCAAAATACAATTTTGTTCATTCCATTCATCATTTTAACTGGCACTCCATCCCTCTCTTTAACCCTAATTATCAAGTGGCTTTTAGTCTTGATAATTGGTGACTCATTTAAAAAAATAAAATTTAAAGTGTCATGAGCAGATTACAACAAATTTTAACAAATTGAGGAGCTTCTCCGAGATTTTTAGATACTACTTCAGTAACAATTTTAATGGTAATACTCAATATATGTAATCTTCAGTAATAGATATGGGGTTTAGGCTAGAAGCAAAGTGTAGTATCTGTTCTTATACTATACTTCATCTTTTATGTGCTCGACTAGTGAAGGAAAAATCCTTCTAGACTGAGTGTTGTGATCTTGAAGAGTCGATAATAAATAAGATAACACGGTGGTATATTTACAACAGTGTGTATTTACAAAAGTACAGAATAGTATGTAACAGAAAGACTTCTCATCCTTTGTTGTAGGCGCCTCTATACATAATGTCTAGAAGAGTCCATATAGTCACGCAATAGTGTAGGTCATCGTCACACCATAACACCCCTATTTTAGCCTTGCTGCATATGGAGTCAATACTTTTGCCTTTTAGGGTTTATTAAAATCAAGTCTGTAATCTTAAATTTTCTTTTTCATCTTTGCTGTTCAGAACCTGTTTGTGGGATTGGTATAAAAAATGTGTCAAACACGACATCCATTAGTTCGTCCTCTGAAGTATTATTCGCGACAGCATCTGAATATCGTTTTCTCATCTGGTTCGTGTGGTTTTTATTGATAAAGTTGGGTCCCTTTACTGCTTAAATCATGTTCCCAATCCGTTTATCAACTCTCCCTGTTTCCCAGTAAGATTTATTATTCATGAACATGCGACAGAAAACTTTCTCTTCAACTTTGAAGCATCCTTTTGTGACATTCTTTTCACGTTCTGGCTTCGTATGGGTTTGCAATGATCTATCAAAAACTGTTTTTATCTTCCTTGCAAACATTGCTTCTGTTAATGTTATGGAAGATGGCACATTATTATTTTGGGGGCATCCTATATATATGCAAAAATTCTTGCATGGTCCTTTCGATAGGTGCACACCTCGCTTTCTTAAGTGCTTTGTGTAACGTGTCCACAAATTGCATGATACAAATGTTTGACAGAATAGTTTAAATTCACTAGACATGGATGGCGTTCTGTTGTCTGATGCAATACAGTCAACGACCCTGAACCGGGCGAACAATTCATGTAAAAACCTAATGGTTACTTCCGTGGTTGTTTTTTTACATTTTAATATTTCGGTCCATTTTGAAAAACTGACAACCATTATTAAGTGATAGAAAACATCCAGTGGGCCAGCAAAATACATGTGTATCCGAGATAACGATCGGTCAGTTTAGGGCCAGAGTGTAACTTTATAGGTGTCTTCACTGCAAAAGCAAAACCTTTGCATAGTTTCATCGCATTTTCAATGTCTTTGTCCAAACTTGATTCTCATGAGACTTAGCTCGAAATTCCCAGGTGACCGACATGAAATTATTTTAGTATTCTTTTCTGTAATGCTGCAGGAATAACCACGCGATCATCGTACATAACTACTTCATTGTAGATTGAATACACTTCCAAGATTTGTCGGTGTTTTTCCTATATTTTATTTTTAATGTTTTATTTTAATCATCGTTGAACGCCTTTTTTTTTATTTCTACAAGTGTTACCGGAAGCTCCCTAATGGCGTTACGCAATGTAATTTTTAACTTCTACCTCAATTTATAGGGAGGCAACCACTGTCTTCAAGGGGTTCAGCATGTTTGGGATAAATCTAGATAATCCGTCAGCATGTCTAATTTTTGACGATGGAAAAGACTCCATTTATTATTTTTAATTGAGGAGAATGGTTCCCCATTGTTGCAGTTTGTTTTCAGTATGCGTTGACCATCCCTTTTTTGATCCATAAATCGTTAGCAGTGGCTTATGGTCAGTTTGCAACACAAAATGTCTTCCATAAAAAATCGATGAAATTTGGTGACTGCAAAAATAATACCCAAGTCTTTCTTCTCGATTTGTGAGTAACTTTTATTTCTGTAGGTAGTAACGTACAAGAAGCTGAGCATTAGGTTTTTGCAATCCGTCTTCGCTTTGTGTAATATGCATGCTCCAATGCCATACGAGCTAGCATCATTAGCCACAATGATTTTGAGATCTGGAGTGTAGTGCCTCAAAAATAATTCTGATATGAGGATATTTTTTTATTTTTTCAAATGCCTCCTGACATTGTGTTTTCCGGACACTATATTTTTATTTTTTAATAGCTCATTTAGAGGAGCTCTCAAATTGTGCATGTTTAGAATAAACGCATCATAATAATTTGCTAATCCAAGAAAGTTTTGTAGTGACGATACGTTCTCCAGAGACGGCATATTTTTTTTATCGCACTAGTTCACTCTGGGTCCTGTCATCTACCATCTTTGTCCAAGATATTTTATTTTTTCCATGAAAAAATCCCACTTTTCCTCCTTCAATTTAAATACATAATCCTGGATTCTCTTAAATACTTCGTGTACATGTGATTTGTGTTGTCGGTGCTTTTACTGACGCAAATTCCAGTCTGCTAAGCAATGTGTCCATTACATGTCGAAAAATGGCTGGTGCAACTTTAACCCTGAATGGTAATCGTTCGAATTTGTACAAAATCTTATGGGTATTTATACAAAGTAGCTTTCAGCACTCCTCGTTCACAAGCATCACTTAAATCTACGTTTGAATTTTTTTTCATCCACTGAGTTTAGAGAAAATATCTTCTAAACTAGGCAGAGGGTAATGATAATCCTTTATAGCATGGTTCAATCCTGTGGAGAAGTCTGCACAAACACGGATCTCTTTCCTTTTTTATGTAGACTGTAAGCGGATCCCACTCGCTGTACACTACTTTCGATAATATTCCCATTTCTTCAAGTCTATTTAATTCCTAGTTAATTTGATGAATGATGCAAATCGAACATTTCTTTTCTTTTTAAAATCTGCTTGAATATTTGGTTTTAATTTTACTTTGGCAGTTATATTTTTATATCTTCCCAGTCTATAATAGAAACTTTCCGAAAGGTTTCTTTTCATTCTTTCTTTTTTGCTTCGGCATTTAAAGTTTCAATATTTTGACAGAACAAATTTGTGGGCATATTCCATGATTAAAATTTCGCCATCCAGTCTTTGCTCAAGAGATTGTTTGAGTTGTTCATTACGAACATTCTTCATTTCAAAATCTTTCCTTTTAATGTAAAGTTAGAGATTAGCTCGCCTTCAAATTTTATTTGTTCCCAGTGACGCTTTTAGCTATTTTGTTCGTTGTAATCAAAGTTGGTTTTCCAATTCTTTCCACGTTTGAAGATTTATCATTGACAGATCTGCGCCGAAATAAAGTTCTAGCGTCATATTTTTATTTCATATTTTACCTGCACAAATGTCCTGATATTTTTAGCTTCGTCACTTTTAGAAATTTTAATAAAGCTTTTTTATTTTACTTTAAAACAAATCCAGGAAAGATATCCAAGAGGTTGATTGAAGTGATTACCTTTAAATTTGACTTTTTTCATTGAAATAATTTTTGTCGGACCCGGAAGAAGAAATGGCTGAATATGTCAGCTCAATTTAATTTAATTTTATTCGAATCGGATTTAGCAGATTTCCATTTAACCAGTGAATTATGGTTTGCACTAATCCAGTTAAATCATTGGAACCCTGAATTTTGAACATTATGATTTCAACACTAAGTGAATTTACTGAACTTTTTATTTGATTCGGTTCCTTTATCGTTTTATTAATTTAACATAAACATTGGATGCATTTTTAATTGTCATTTATTGCATCGATTGCGAACGCATTTCCCAACTGGATAGACTTTTGCATTTTAATCAATTCTTTTATTTTTGGACTGTCACTTACTACCTGAATCAATCTTCAATCAACCTCTTGGATATCTTTCCTAAATTTGTTTTAAATTGTATGACTTGGATTGTATAGCTTTAACAAAAGTATGTTTTGGGCTGATATATTTGATGTGTTATATACTTTTATGCATTTTTGCAGATATTTTTATATATTTTCAAAGTGTAATGTTATCACCTGCAGTAATGTCACTGCGGTAATGGTCCTCTGAGGAGAAGAATTATCTTTGAAAACTCATGAGTTAAGGACTTTAAGAGACTTTGCCTGAACTTTGAAATCTAATAAAATTTGATTTGCACCTTATTTTATTATTTCATTTTATATTATGCTATATATATATATATATATGTATAAGTTAGACATGTGTATGTTTATATATGTGTATGATAAACTCCTAAAATAATTAACCGATCATTATGAATTTGGAAACACAAATGCTATGCGTAAGGGTCGTAATGTGGGCTATATTTAGTTTAATTTAGTTTTATGCAAAGAGGGCAAAACAGGGTTGACGCCCTTCGTCAAAATTCAGATGTCTCTGATTTTTGTAAAAGTTTACCATTAGGTATTAGACAACAATTGATAAATATTCCCCAAATTTCAGTTTTTTGGGGGTATATATTAAAGTCTTTTAGAGGGCATAATATGGGCACAACGTTATATTTTAAATACAAATATTTCAGATTTGCATTAAATTTGATCTATAATCATTAGATCTCAAGTAAACAAGATTTGCTGAATTTTAGTTTATTCTTAAGACTTCTTAGGTATAAGCCTTAAACTTTGAATATGTTCTAAAATAAAAAAAAGTATGTAATAGATTTTGATCAAAATTGGAATAAGGATTCTAGACATGAAGTTTAGTTGCATTATATCTTGATTTTAATTTTTGTCAGAGGACATAAAAGTTGTGCAAAACTGTTCTCCTCGGGGAATCAATTTTATCGGTATTGAGACGGGTATTTTTCTCGTGTATATATATATAACAACTTTGTTCAAATTCGAGATTAGCTTTTTCTTCAAAGTTATTTTCGTGTTTATATTGTGTTGTTTTCTTGTAAAATGTTAATTTGTTTTGATCTAATATGTATTGACATTGTTAAAAGTCGCATTATATCCAATCAACTTTAATATTTGTCAAATAAGTATTTGAATAATTTTAGCTCAGAAAGACGTTTGTTTGTCTAATACAATTTATGATGTGTACATTGTCGATTTAAAATTCAAATTACATTGGAGGAACATTGATATCGGACCCATTGTATAGATATAATGGAAAGGTTACATTTAAGATCAGTTACTTATTTACAGGATCTATTGCATATCAAAAAGGGGACCAAAGGTGTCTCGTAAATTCTGGCATTACAAGTCTTGAATTACTAGGCACTTCCTCCATTAATAAAACTCTGTAGTATTTGAAATTGTATTAACCAATAGAGTCGGCTAAAAAAATATGCCAACAATAATCTCAACGGCAGCAAAGAGTTCAAACTTCGTAAGTCAAACAAATAAATTATCTTCAACAATCAGAGTTGCAAATTCAACTTTCCACTTACATACTCTCACTTACCCAAACAATCTTTAATAAAAAAAATCATAGCTTTTGATTTTGAAGACGAGCGTTCTCATTGGTCATAATAGCTAAGAGGAAAAAAAAATCAAACGATACTTAAGTTGGCAAGTATCTTAAACTTATGTGCTCTATTGACATCAATTATTGGAGACACTTCTCCTCTCTCACCATGAGGTATGTGACATCTTTTTTTTTTTTTTTAAAACTACAGTACTCATATTCAGATATAAATTAAATACAATATATATAAACTACCATAAAATATACTCAGAGATAGCGATTATCCTTAAATATATTCATATGTATTCTTTAAATCCGTGATTTGGAAGAACTTATCTGAACTCTTTTGATTCAGTAGTAGAATTTATGAGTATATTCTCGGTTTCTACTCAAACTGTCGTCTTTTTGTCTTTGTTGATGGAAACAACTTGCTAGCCACTGGAACTTTGTTACGTGGTATACTTTTCTCCAGTTACATCGTATTCAATGCAACAATGTGTTTGTCACTGGATCTATATTACGTCGACTTTTGCCGACAACACTGGTTTCAACTAATCACTCAATAATCGTCGACTCCCATTCACCCCGTCTTTTATGTATCGTAGTTTCATTAAAACGTTTAAAGTTAAAATTGCAGTAATTTTCTTCAGTCAAAGAATATACCCACAATCAAGACGAACATTTATGATTCTTTAAAAGGATCATATACCATTTATGCAGAGCTTTACAGAAACGAACGCTCTTCTCGAGTGCACTCCTTTTTGCTGCAACCAAGGAGCTAGGAGCCATTGTTTATCCAGTAGTGGGGAGACAAGTAAATAAGGACTTATTTGAAAATAATGCTGGAAATGTGTTGAATTTTTGAACAGGTTATTTTAAGGTGCAGATGGAGCGAGGAAAGTAGCGGCTCCTTTTTGTTAAGGAATGGGAGACGCTCCCAAACTAATAGAGCGGGTAAAGCTCTGCATATATAAAAATATAATTTTTTGTAGAAATGCATCTATCATCGTTTCACGGCATATCAACTATTTCGGATCATTTAATGCCGAATTTAGTCATTTTGGTAAATGTTGTTATACTTCAAGTTCTTAGTATTTTCAAATATTTATTCATGGTGATTACTATAACAAGTTATTCATGGTGTAAATGTATATGTATACTATCGGATATAGTTTCATGTCATAAACAGGGCAGATTATATTAACTCATAGACACGTATATATTTAAAACCAATTTTGTTTTACTTTTGTTCACTGTAAACAAGGCATATTGCCACTGAACCATAGGGGGCTACTCTGACAGCGGCCAGATTTATAGGGGCAACGTGGATGGGGAGTTAGACAAGATGTTTTTCACATTATACTTAGGAAAAGTAGAGTTATCTGTTACCATGACTACGATATTCGCTTTGATTCGGTATGGTACCATCATATACTATTCCAAGAATAATCCTGATGGTAATGGTAAGGAGTGATTCCAAATTTTGGCCTTACTAAAACATATCAGAACATACTTCTTGTTTGATATTTGGTATTATACAACTTTCTATGTATTTCTTTTGTAATACCTACCAACCTTTTTACCAAAGCTGTTCATGAGTGCATTACCATTGATTAATGTTTATCGAGATTTATTGGAATATAACGGTGGCTAAGTGGTTAACAACATGGACTGATAACTTGGGTGTGCAAGGTTCGAATCCAGTTCGTTCCAGTTAGGATGTTGGCAACCTTCACATGGTCCTTTCTGTAAGTACTCAATATCTTTCTAAAAAAAAAATAGGAAACTGATGCCAACAATAGAATAATCTTATTTATACGAGATGAATGAATCTTGATTTATTAATCAAGAGTGGACCTGAGAATAAGATTAACTAAGGGTAATTTATCACTTCCAAAAGTTTACAAATTGTAACATCACTATAGGATCTAATTTCAAAGATGTGACCTTGACAGGTACTACAATTTCTCGTCACAATAGACATGAAAGTACAAGTAACACAAGGGTGACTCCGAAGTTACCAATGTTCCCAAATTGGGGCCTCCCTACCGGATTCAGTTTCATGACAAGACAGATCCTATATAAGCCAAACATAGGACCATACTAAATCAAAGCGAACCTTGGAGTGATGATAAGAATTTGCTCTACTTTTCTCCAACCTCATGGTGTGAGGTGTCACCACTGGATGTCGTTTAATGTCATAGCGAGTACTGTCTATCATATAGAGCAATAAAAAGTTTTAGACTGGATATACAGAAATAAATAAGGAGACAAAAAGTTTTGCATTGAAAACATATCATTATTCACACTTACCATACATCGATTGTCATATCTAAATGAATAAACGCAGTCACAATTTTATGTCCACATTAATGTATTCATATATCAACGACGTTGTGATAATGCGTGACATAATAAATCCATTAAAAAAAAAACAGACATTTACATCAGGACGCAGTCGCAGACGTCGTGGGGCTAATCAAACAGTTTAAAAATGAGAAGCTATTGTCATTCTAAATGGAAAGCATAAATCATTTCCCCGGTTTTGTGAGTTAATGTTGATGTATTTCCGCGTATGTACACTGTAGTTTATAAGTAACACTTATAATTTGTAATGATTTTAGCTTTTCTGAAACTGAATCTGAATCTGAATAGGTAAAAAGTTTTTTCTTATCGTAAATTATATTAAGTTTATTAATCGTAAATGAACTAAACATCTTTCTATTGGATTTACTTCATTTTTGAACATTTTCAACGCTGCCTTCATGAAACCATTTTTTCCATCTTAAAATTTCCTTTCACCGGACACTTTATCCACGGACCAACTTGACAGACTCCATCTTTTTAACACACTCTTACTCTCCATTACTTTATATTTTTTCAAATTTTTAATTTTGGCTTTTCCACTGCCAACTTATCTATCTATGTAATTCCTCTGATGATAAGATTTTAATCTTTGAAAAGCCTTGGCTTAACGAAAAAAAATAAACATGTTTTTACTGAGTACACTTTGCATTGAACAATCGAAGTTTAAATAGATTTGTCATTCGTACATATTTATCTCTCTTCTTTCATTTATCTTTATAATTGCTCTATCTTGTATATTGAGCTTAAACTATTTCACTATAGGTTATATTCTCTAAAGGTATACTTTTAGTTTCATATTTTATATATATATATATATATATATATATATATATATATTACTAGAAGAATATCTGTGCCAGGACAGGTAAAATGAATTTACCGAACAGAACAGGTTTGCACCACTTTTATATCCCCTTACAACGATTAACATATTAAGATATAATGATACTAAACCATGTCTACAATCCTTATTCTAATTAAGATCAAAATCCATTACATGATGTTGATCTTAGAAAATATCTAAAATTTAAGGTTTAAGCTTAAGGTGTTTGTAGGAGAAATTGAATATGCAGAAAATTTTGTTTAGAGTCTAATGATTAGTAATCAAATTCAATGCAAATTTATATATTTGAATTTTCAAATGGGAAGTATAGAGTCGATGCTTAGGGCTCAACTGTACGACCAGTTGAGCAGTAAGATAAGTCAAACTATTGAGCACATCAAAATGCCTGTTTATAACAAAGCTAGAATGTTCCATTATGCTCAGAAGGGAAAGTCCATTCTCTATGTTCTGATTGGCTGAGATTCATATGTGGCCATTTTAGTGTATAAATGTTCATTCATTCGAACAAGCACTCCTCCATGAGATATATACCAATTGAGGCCCTTATGCCGGTAAGTGTTAGTTTAATTCTATAGGAAGTTGTGCCTATATTATACTACAAAACCCCTTTAAAAATACTCCAACCAAACTTAAATTTGGAGAATATTTATTAATTGATGTCGAATACCTATTGTTAAAATTTCACACAAATTGAAGGTATCCGAATTTTATTGAAAGGCTTCTACCTCCATTTTATCCGCCTTACATAAAACTTAATTAAACTAAATATAGCCCAAATTTGGGCCCCTTACGCCTAGCAGCTGTATTCTGATATTCATAGTGATTAATTTACTAAATAAAGTGAATTTTGTAATAAAACGCCGGGAAAAAGATGATTTCGATTCTTTAAAACACATTTTTTCTATTCACAAAACAGAGTTTTTAGCTATTTGCTCACGGTGCCCTACAACATCGCTTTTGTTTTTCGGAATTTTTAAGAGGAGATTGACAATTTGTATCTTGTGAATTAGTCGCACTACTGTTCTTATATTAGATATTATTCTCACAACGTTTCGGCTGATGTAACCTCCAACGTTCACCAGGTTCATCACGGGAATCTAGATGGAATTTCGAACTAAACTGTTTATTTAATCCACAAAGTAGATTGTTCTTATCCATGATCGGGTAGAAGCCATAAGTAATTTTTTTTATTCTTTGTATCGCCTGTAGTGAGGTTTGATCCTTCAACCTTCAGAAGACTGTCACTCAGAATTTATTGTCACTTAATGCGTTTATCCGTTGCGTCACGTGTCTTGTTACATGTTACATCAGCCGAAACGTTTTGAGAATAATATCCAAGATGAGAATTGTAGACCGAATAATAGAAATAGAAAACATTGTTCTCAAGAAAAAATTATTTGAGGAGGCCAAACAAGTGGAAATAATATATGTTAAAAAGATTGGCCAACATTTCCTAACCAAACTGACTGGTGCTTTCCACTGTTCTTAGTATGAGGCCTTACATTGTTCTGATGAAAGATGATCTCAGACGATCCTTTTTCCTTTGGTCTATCAATTTATTTTATTTGTAAACAGTGTTTTGGTAAATCATCCTTCTCCATCAGGGACGGCGGGTCAGTTATAAAAGTGGCGGGGTTCTCCTAAAAAGTGTGTGTGGGGGGGGGGGGCCCACATTGTGCCCAGAATGCCAAATATGAGAATAAATTCAATATCTTGACTAAAAATGACCGTCCGATAGTGGTTGAGAGCTCGTTATAAGCGGAATAGAATTCTCTTGGTGATAGAAAAAAAAATTGAAAATATTTCAATTTTTTGGCGTCTGGGCTCAAATGAACTTATTTGGGCATATTGGGGAAAAATAACTGTTTGGGGCATATTTTGATTTAAAATGATCGTCTGGTAGTGGTTGACGGCTTGTTAGAAGCGGAATGGAATACTCTTGGTGATAGATGAAGTAACATTTTAAAAAATTCAATTTTTTGGCGTCTGGGCTCAAACTACCATATTAGGGCATTTTGGACAAAAAATACCTTTTTTGACATAATTTAGACATGAAATGATCTTCTGATAGTGGTTGAGGTCTTGTTGGAAGTATATTAGTAAGTCGTTTCTGGTGAAAAAAGAACGAACAGAAATTTCAATTTTGGGGACCCTGGGCCCAAATGACCATATTTGGTTATTTTGGGCCAAATACACCTTTTTAGACTTAGTCTAGACATAAAATGATTTTCCGACACTGCTTGATGGCTCATTTGAAACCTATCAGCAAGTCGCTTCTAGTAAAAATGACAAAACTCAAGAATCAATTGGTTTATCAAATATAGAGAATACATAAAGTTAAAAGTATTAACTGACAAGGTGCATATAAAAGTACAAAAGTGAAAAGTATAAAAGTTTAAATATATTAAGTATAAAAGTATAAATGTATGTATTGGAATTGGAATAGCTCTTTGGAAGCGTATTAACAAGGCAGACTTGCATTGTTTCTCTGTTCTTCACTTCAAATTGCGTTCATTGGACTTTGCTCAAAAGATTCTGTATCGGTTGTTCTATGATGGATGGGGTTATTTTCCTATTAAGCAGATATGTACAGGGGAAAAATCCTCTCTACTTTATATATAATAAAAAAAAGAAAAGAAGAAGAAAAAAAGATTTTGTATAAAAACTCCTAATTCTGTTATTCCGGTTGATTGTCTGCCGCTGTCTTCAAAAAAGGAAAGCAAATAAATTGTGATTCACAGCTAAACTAAATAAATGCCCAAATCAGTTTAATTCAAGTTTCACGTGTTTTGCTTCAAGGTGTCGATTTTTTGGAGAAGAAAATGAAAGTCCATAAATATGCCTATAGAATATGGACCTTTAACAAAAATTCACCCATTTCGCTTGGTTTTCGCCAAATTTTAGATAAAATTGATTGTTGGTCTTATATTGTAATGATGACAATATAAGACCAACAATCAATTAATAGATAAGCTAATTAGAGAAAATTAAACACATGCATATCAACTTAATTATTGATGACCGTAAAGTTGAGGGGCCCAAGTCAAAAAGTGAGGGGGGTTGAGCCCTCCCTCTGCCCCCCACCCCCCGGTGCAGCCGTCCATATCCATGCACATCACACATTCTTCCATAAAATGTATATGGTTCGCACTTCTAAGATGCCAAAATTTTGATGAGAGACCATGTTCAACCTGAGAGCATGCTGTTTGATTTTCAGCCACTTTGAATGGCCTCAAAACAAATAGTTCTGCCAGAAAAAAATAAGGCGAGTTAATATGTAAAATGTTTGTTTTATTTTTAATATAATTTCTATTTCTTTAAAACACATCTTTCAAATCGAAGACCAAGCTTTTGTATTGCTTAAGCATAGAAATCATTCTCTCTCTACCTCTCTCTCTCCTCCTATATATATATATATATATATATATATATATATATGTTGATGATTCATAAAAATTAGCCTCGTTGCATGATTCTCTCCTTAGAAAGATTGAATCCTCTTTAGAATCACACTACTCTCGAGTTAAAAGAGTGATCAGGTCGATGGTCTAATGGTTTTGAAACCAGGGTCTATAATACGTGGTTTCAGGGTTTGAGCCGTCCGACCAGCGATGCGGTTATGTAATTCCATACTGACGAGCGTAAAATATAAAACGCAAAACATATATATATATATATATATATATATATATATATATATATATATATATATATATATATATATCTGGCTATAAATATATTTATTTATTTATGAATAATAAATAGATAAATATATATATATATATATATGTCTATGGATATATATTTATTTATTTATGAATAATAAATATATATATATATATATATATATATATATATATTAATTTAAAATCACTTGTCTCTTGTGCACAGGTCACACGATTTTTGATATTTCACAAGCTCACTTTCCACTTCTCAGAGTAAGGCGGATCAACTGTCTCCACATTCCACTCTACACGGTCTTGCCTGATCACTTGTTTATCCAAAAGGATGAACTGAACGCTCTACATGATCATACCCACGTAACCGATTCATCTTCAGGATAATCTCTCTGCTGGGCAAATGTAGTGCTTTCAGCAAATGCTCCAACCTGATGTGTTGAGTTTGGTCAGATTTCACATTGCAGATCCACCTAATCATGGATTTGTCATCGCACTGCATCCAGGCAAGAGAGAAATTCGCTGTCATGTATCATGAAATCTCTGACACAGCTGCTATACAACTTACGCCTGGTGTAGAAGGAGATAGCTCATGATTTTATCAGAAGCAGCAGCTCACGAAATTTCGCCCTGCTTCCTTCACCTTTGTAGTTGGACTTTTTTATGGAAATCGCTTCAGACAAGATATGAAGCCACTTGAATGAAATATGATTAATGCAAAGACAGGAGATGCCTATTGACCTTAGTCTTGAAAATACCAAGACTATAGGTATGAGAACAACAGTCAGCAGGAAGAGAGTTCCACAATCCTGCAGTTCTTGGAAATACGCTACTGGAATAGGAAGCTGTATTACAATGAGGGATCAAAACAGCGAATTGATAGAGACCACTAGACCAACGACTCAAACGAGCTGGAACAAAGGAAGCAGGGAATAGATCAGACAATTCTGAAGAACACATAGCATAATAGTATTTATAGAAAAGACTGAGACTAGCAATATCACGTCTGTCAGAGATAGGGTACAGAGAATAAGTGGGCCCAATCAAATTACAGATATGTTTCTGCACCTTATCATAAAACTCTCAAATGGGACAGTGATTCACCACCATAAATATAACAACTACCTCATACATAGTCTGATAATAGATTTGTAGAGATAAAGAATAGCCTCACGTGTGAGAGCGTGTTTATAGCGATAGAGAGAACCGACTTTATGAAAAGCAGACAGAGCAATGGACTAATGTATGAACTCAAAGAAAGATTTGATCAGAGAGAGTTCAAATCCACCACCTGTACTCAGATCCACCACCTGTGCTCAACATGTCTCCGAGGTAGCAAAAAGAGTCAACTACCTTCAGAGTGTTGTCATCAAGTACTATCTTTTTGTGAGGACGACCGTCAATAGGGCATGCCTGTCCAAGGCATCTCCTACACTTTAAGTTGGGGTTCTCAGCTAACATACCCTTCAGGTCATTACACGTTGGACTGATATTTTAGCTATTTACTCACGGTTTTATTCACTTAAACATGGCTTGAAACCTTTATTCCATGCCGAATTTAGCTGTACCCAACCTGTTTGTCTCCACTGTCCGTCCCGTGCTTTGAACCTTTCTTGCATTGTTCTGGTAAAAGATTAAAGGTCTTTTCAAATCAGTTCATTCGTAATATTGTTTTTAAACTACAAAATTCTTCTCTGTATACATCACACATTCTTCTGTAAATTAAACAAGGTTTGCACTATTCAGCCCTCAGAAATTTGATGACGGTTTCTGTTCAAGCCTCGAGCACTGTTTGATTTGGCGCCATTCTAAATAGCCTCAAAACATATATCTTTTTCTATAAACCAATGAAAAAAAAGTTTACAGTAAAGGAGAAAATAAAAAAAATTGCTGTAAATATTCAACTTATTTTTAAATAATATATATATATATATATATATATATATATATATATATATATATATCAGGATTATATATCGATAAACATATGGAAAATATATGTGTCAGCAATTTATGCAAAACATTAATATTGATTATATGATATGCATGAATATTTCATTACAAGAAGGTAGATTTATGACTATATATTTGCATATTTTAAATAAATGTATGAATATATGTATAAATCGTCTGTAATATAATTCATTAATTTTAAAATTTACATTTGAAAAGACATATATATATACCTAAAAAACATAGAAATTTTATTTAACAGAATATCTATATATAAAAAAAACTAAGGCATTTTATGTTTGTACGTACGTTATCACCTTTCATACACATTTTTAAAAAATGTGTGATTTGTGATTAATCTGATGTCGCTAAGGTAAAAATTCCTACTTAACCAATTTTTAAAATAATTGTTACAAAATCAAATCAAATCGATTACGACAATAGAATTTTAATTAAATTTGTTTTTATTGATTTGAAGAATATTTGAAGAATTGAAGACAATTATTTTTCCGATTAGAAGACAGAGTATTGGTTTAAAAGCAATTAAATTGCTATGATTTTAAATTAAAAAAATGAACAAGAAACATATATGTTTCGTTCATTTAAAGAATATTTCGCTGGCGATTATTTTTGTAGAACAAGAAAGTCATATTTTGCTTAAAAGTATTGACTCTGACAGACGGTTATTATTTCAAAGGGAATATTTTTTTAATGGAAATCGCTCCAGACAAGGTAAGGAGCTAAAAAAATACGACCTCAAGGTAAAAAAACTAGCCAACAATAAGTGTTAGATGGATATATTCCGACCCAGAAAACAGCAATTCTTCCTCTTTTGTCAGAAGCATCGCTCATGAAATGTGATGACTAAAGGACAAAATAAGGGAAACGAGAGTTACGAAGCTACCGAAAGTAAATCCAAACTTCACTTTCTTAATTATTAAGAGTAAAGATTGATGTTGAAAGCACTGTGGAATTTCCATGGGGTCGTTCTAGTATTTACTAATATGAGTAAAATCAATAAAAAAACATTTGAGATGTTATTAGAATATGAATATATTCATCGATGTATATAGATATCTCTCTGAGAGTGTGTGATTAGCATTATGTATATTGTTGCAGTATATAGAAGAATACCCGTTCCCGGATGGGCAAAATTAATTCCCGGAATAGAACAATTTGGCGCAAGTTTTATGTTCCATTACGAAAGTTAAAGTCAAGATATAATGATACTAAACCTTATGTCTAGAATCCTTATTCTGATTTATTTGTCAATAGTATAATGGGCAAACCAGAAGTATCATCGACTCAAAGTCTGCAGCAAACGGTGTTCGGTTAGATTCATTTCATGATATTAAACTTTATCCATAATATAACTTCTGGTGAGAGTTTCACTTTCCAAATTTATTAATTTATTTATTAAATTATTAGGTGAAATTACAGAATAGTTACAAAACCCTCTCCTGTCAATGTTAAGAATGACTTTCTAAATAATAGCGCTATTATTTCAGCACGTTCAGTAAACTGCAGAAGATTATTTAGAAAGCCATTCTATACATGGGAAGGAGGGGTGCTTTATTAACTATTTTGTACTTTTACCTAACAATTTAATAAATTAATAAATAAAAAATAAGTACAAAACTTGGCAAACCACAAGAGTAAGCGACCCAAAACAGGAAATTTTTAATACCAGGAACTGAATCTGACTGAACAGAGTTTGCTGCTGACTTTGAGTCGAGTAATCTTCTGGTCTGCCGTATAGTAATGATTACGAGTTGGTCGTGTGTAAAATTAGTGTATTAAAATCCGTTTAGTTCATCACTTAATTTCTAAAAGAAAAGAAAAGATAATGGAAATTGCTGCATATTTTGTAATTTATACTTTGATATATTTTTGTTAATGTTTGATTCTTTATAACTGAATTGTTTGTCTCTTCTGCAAAATAAATGATAGTTATAAATCTATTACTAATGGAGATTTGGTATTTGACTGAAACCGAAACTGTACTATTACTTCTATTAATGTACTATTGTACTATCTTTCAATAGAGGTGCTAGTGTGGTATCTTTTATATTGTCATGCTACCATCCTCCCAGACATTACCTCCTCCTTTGAGAAGGGATAGTGTAGTATCTGTTCGTCATGGGTGTGTACTCTCAGGCATTACCTCCACCTTTCGGAGGCAGTATAGTGTCTGTTCGTTCGTCATGATACCATCTTCCCAGGTAGTATCTCTTTTTTTCTAGTGGAGGGTAGTGTTGTATCTGTTCTGTTCATGATACGATCCTCCCAGGGATTACTTCCTTTTTTTCTAGCGGGGGGGGGGTAGTGATATACTAGCAACAATAAAGTATGTGATAGAATTTAGAACATTGTTGATATAAAATTGCAGTTTTTTTTAGTTTTTTAACTTGTTAATAATACAAGCTCATCATTTTTTGCTTCTCTCCCCCTCCTCCTCTTTTATTCTATTATTCTCTTCCTTCTCCCCCACCCACCCCAAATATGTTGCATGCGAAAATTACTCCTGTGTTATTATACATTTTATGTTATTATTATTGTCAGTCATTGTAGTACTAAATATTGACTTTAAGAAGAAAGCTTTGTCTAAATACAAATTTCATATCGTTTCAGAATACCTTTAAAAATTATTTAAATTTAAAAATATTCTCATCCTACTCCACCCACAATGTTTCAATTTTTAAAATTTTTTTCATTTTACTTAAGTGTAAGCTGACAGAAATCAAAGGACCCTTTCCTGGGGCTAACACTTTATCTCTATATGAGATACATAGATATCCACATGTTTAATTAAGATTTTCCTTTACTTCTCAGATGTTGAGTTGGTAATGATCTGAAGAACATTATACCCCCCCCCCAATCAACCAGGTAACTATGTTATAGTATATCTTTCTTGTGGTCTTTTTGTCTTATCGGATTCCAGGACAAGAATTCATTTAGTCTGGTGGAGTATCCAGCTAAGTGCTGTTACTTGAGGTAACATCAGTGGGAGTAGGTACACTATTCCTCAGATAAGCCAGTGACTAACCATGCCGTGGGGATCTGAATTGAGCTTCGAATACTATGCTAATTTCAATATTCGGTCAGGGTTAACTTGTAGGGGGAAGTATTCTCATGCCAGGTTGTCCTGACAAACCGCTGTACAAAAAGACCTTAGACATAGTAGGCATTACATTTCTCTCCTTTTTCAACTGATATACAATCTGAAGTTACTATGTAAATCACAACTTTCAGTTAGTCTTTGAATAATTATCAAATTTTAAACGATCAATTTAGACTGAACACACAACTTGAGTGAATGTCTTTGCTAGTTTAAACACGTTTTCTTACGGTTATTAGATGTATTATAAAAACACTTTAAACTTGATATGCAAAACTAAAAAATCACTTTTTACTTCAATAACAAGGTAATAATGATCAATTCTTATAATGGATTAAAAAAAAACATAAATCTTTGAGGCTCAATTCACCCTCTCTCCTCTGCAGCAAGTATTGAATTTAGTAATCAGTGCTCAACTATTTTATCAGTTGATCTACAGACAAATAAACTGAAAATAACACTAAATAGTCGGTTTATATAAAGGCTGGAATGTTCTATGATGCTCAGATGGACAAGTCCATTCTCTGAGTTCGAATTAGCGGCTAGTCCATGAGTGGATAATCTAAAGAAAAATTCTTGCTTGAATTAAGCAATATCTACATATCGACTATTGGAGCATCTTATGCCGGTAAGTGTCAATTTGATTCTGAAGCCAGATTAGACATGAAGTCTGTTTTAGGTGGGGAGAAAACAAGAGACATTCTAGAAGGTTACAAACTTTCAGAAAATATCTCGTCCTAGTCAAGCCTCCTACATATAAAAAAAATGATTGCAAAGAACTGGGTGTATGTAATTCCATGTAAGTGTGGAAAATATACAAAGGTGAGACATGCCACCCAGTACAAGTTAGGCTAGAAGAACATCAGAAAGCCATACTACATGGAGATATTGAAAAGTCGAGTATAAGCTGACCACATATGGAGGGGAAAGGGAAACTATCTATCCTTATGAGCTGAAGTAAAAATTATAGACAGAGGAATTCCTGAGAGTAAGACGTTTCAAAGAAACAGCACATATGTTTGGTGACAATGGTCTCCTAAATAGAGCTAGTATACAATATGGGAACCATCAATTATAAATAATAGATTAGAACACCATTAATATATATATATATATATATATATATATAATCTATAGCTAGATAGATAGATAGATAATAAATAGTTAGACTATACTTTTAATACAAACATAGGTTTACGGCTTCAAAAATTAATACTAAAATTGTCAGCAAAGACTTGTTGTTCAACAGATTAACGTGCTAAGTAATAATCAGTTCAAAATGACAAATTATGAATTACTTAAGACTACTCTCGGTCCTGGCTGATGAAACGAGGCAATCTACCTTCATGGATGAAATAAAGGGTTCCGTTCAAAATCCCATACAAATTCCTGAGTTCAACAAGAATGCTGATGAAGAAGGTCGAACGTTACATTTACGGAAACTTTATGAAAATAACATGCAAGATGAGAACAGTAGTTCAAATAGTCCGAATGCAAATTATCACTTCTCATCTCAGAGTCTGTAGTTTATGTTTATGTTATGCAAATTGTTTTTTAGCACTGAACAAGAAGAGGCAATCATCTAAAAAAGAAATTAAAAGATCATGTATCAACAGACGTACTTTTGTTAATTAGACCTATAGGATATGGGCGAACACACCTTAGATGTTGTCCGAAACGATTCTCCAAAGTAAATCAAGTATGATATAATTGTAAGAGAAACGTTACATGAAGAAAAATATGTGAAAAGTAACATGGAAAAAATATTACAATGGAAATAATTTGATGTTAAACAAACTGTAAATAGATGTTTTCACAGAAAAGAATAAGGATTAACGGCCGTCATCTGACTTTGGACTGAAAACCGAAGCACCACATTATTTTAAGAGCGAATACATAAAAAAGAGAACCTGTCTTATTTGAATAGTGTAGTTGAACAGTAAACATTGTTAGTAAGTTTGTGTTTTGGAAGAAATATATCTAGTTTTTCTGATTATTAATAATCGAGAAAAATACTTTTTTTATAGTTTCTGCTTATTAGCTTATTATTGTCAGTCAAGTCGGCAGAGAGATACATGTGAAGTTGGCGAACATTGTATAATACAAAAGATGAAACTAATCAGATTTCTTCTGTATTTCGTTATAATGTAATGGGTTGCAGTAAGAGTATTGATTTACTCCTCTCCAGGAGTTAGGCACAAGGCCAGTTTTTATCTTACTACCACAAGTAAGATGTGACCCAAGGTCGGATCGGGAAGGTGGGGTTTAAAAATTGCCTGGGCAGCCCCGTCGGCATTCCCCGATAGGGGCGCCTCAGGCAGTAAGCAATAAACTTACTCCTCCCCAAAGAGGGGAGGCGAAGCCTGGGATGGTGGACCTCCTAGGACTGCACAGGACAGACCCATCGATCGGCGTAAATCAAGCCCCGAAGGCCAAGACAATACCAGTCTATGGGGTGCAGTATCCATCGGAACAGATACTACACTTTGATCTTAGCCAAAAGAAAGAGAGTTATCTCATCTGATTCCCTTTTAAACATCAGTAATACAAACAGAAACGGTGAGCGAACAAAATATAAAAATCGATAAAATCAAATGAAAACTATATTTAATTTTTTCCTGACCAACTTAGGTCGAAAATGATTAACGAAATCGTGTTCGGTATGTGACTTTTATTTACGAAGCTATACTGGTGAATCAAATAGGATAAAATCTCACTTTACTTGATATATAATATAATATACAGTTTAACAGTTAATAGATTTCTATATCCTTTCCGTCGTCGCCCAGTAGTCTGTATAATTGTCTCTCATAATTAGTGAAAACATCATGCAACAGATGGTGATGGCTTTTGTAGCTTTCCTACACAATATATAAAACGCTACCGGTTTCCATTAATCGGGTGTGCTTTTTTAATACTCTTGTCATCAGGTACATTAATCTTTACATTTTCGTTGTATTACTGTTAGACTTTTCATCGTTTTGAACTATACTGCACATTGCACTCTCTGTTGAACAGCACACATTATTATTCCGTGACACCAAAAGATACATATTTTTAAGCAAATACATATAACCACTATAATCATCAGATCATTCGTAAAAAAAATGATAGCCAATCAAATCCAGGCATTTTTTTTTTAGAAATTCAATTTTCCAATGTGCCACTCACATTTTTCTAAAATACTAAGTACTGAATTATGGGTTTCTATAATCTCATTTAGTGAAAAGCTCATTACCACAAATGCAAATGCATAACACCTATCTTGACTATTCCCACTACCCAAACATCAAATTCCCAATACGTTATATCAGATTGGAAATAAAAGTAATCGATGATCAATATAATAGAGTTATAGTTTTTAGATGGATTGTTATATACCTACCTTGTTGGTAACAAAGAAACAAACATCACAGCTTTATAAAAAAAAAACTAGCATAACTACCCAGCATTGTCCAGGGTCCTAATTTCAGTAAATTACGTAGCTTACAGGGAAAAATAGTAAACGTAAACAATCGGTTAAATATCGTATTTTGAAATTTCTAAATTTATTTCGGGATGAATTCAGAATAAAAATGTTTGTGAGTCAGGTAAGATTCGAACTGATAATCTCTGTCTCTAAGTGTGGCATGCTAACTGATTGACCCATGGCAGAAAGTAGGAAATCATGACGCTGTTAAATACATAAACCACACTTGTTTTTTCTTTCTCTCTCGTTAGAAGAGGATATAAGTCAGGAACGAGGTGTATATAGAAAATATTTTATCTTGTTAGATTGATCTTCGGTATTATGGATGGCAAGTGTAGTAGATGTGATTATGAGGCTAAGTACTCCTCCACCTTCCTCTATTCATGACTAATAAAAAGAAAAAATATCGATCAGGATTAAATATTGAAACCGATGAAATCGATTGAACATATTTTTTTTCATTTTAAGAACACAAACCAATATTTGGCACATAAGTCTGATGAAACAGATTTTTTTTATTTATTTACCTTATTAAGAAAACTATTCTGAGAAATCTTACCTTCTTCATATATAAGATGTGGCTTCCTTATTAGTTTTCGCACGTTTACACAGTTGTTTTGTATATATTTTTAGATTTTGTAGATAAACGTCTTTAGTCTAAGGTCAGTTTTAGAGGGTGGATGAAGTTACTGCCAGAAGCAGAGCAGACTTGAACCATCCTTTCACTTTTCATGGTCCTGGGTATGACCTTAAAAGACATCCAGTGGTGAGGCCTCCATTTGGGAGCTGTGGGGAATGTGGAGTTGCTCCTTAGTTGTCATTGCTTCCAGGTCCACTCTGGCCCGGAGTTGTAGTACCTGTAAAGACTCCATCTATGGGTCAAATAGAACCTACTGGCGCTACCAAATCAGGCTGTCTGAAGTTATTGACTTCCTGACTCAAAATGCACCAAACATTGATGTTTTATTGTTTTTTCCTTTGCAAAACTCAATCATGTTCTGCAAAATCTAAAACAAAAAACAGCAATTTCCCTCCCTCCCCTCTTTCTTCCCTCTCCTTTCTTCCCCCTCTTTCCTTCTACCAAACACCACGAATAAATACTTAAACATATAAAGAACTTGAAGCATAAAAACCTTCACCAAAATGACCGTATTCAGCATTAAATGACCTGGAAAGGGTCGATATGCCGTGAAACAAAAACAACCAAACCAAAAACCATGGTTAACCATTTGAAGATATAGAGAACTTGAAGCATAAAAACTTTCACCAAAATGACAATAATTCAAAATAGCAAAGCTCTTAACTAATGACTATAAATAACCTACTGACTTAAGACTCAAATGAAGGCTATTTCTTTCTACATTCATGGCATAAAATGACCCTTAGGGTTGATGTGCCATTAAGCAATATCTTACCTTACCTTCACTTTTCATGTCCTGGCATTGTCTGCTTTCATTTTTTATTTTTATTAACAAGGCACACCTACATCTAGTGAGATTCAGGATGTCTCCTGATGGATTATTCACCGAAATTAGGTTTGGATATCTTGTTTCCTACCTATTTCTTATCTTTAGGATCAGCTGTCTGTTCTTTAACTCACTTCTGCTTCTTCTTTTTCTTGTGCGTTAATCCCGGGTCCGTAATTATGGATTTTTGTCTTCACTTGACACAATCACTTGATGCATGCAGCAGCTTTGCTGAGGATGTTGCCGTCATTGCTGAGTGTCGAACTAAGATATTTGAAGGTGTGCGTTCGTTAAAGATCCTGTCTGTCAACTTGGATGGTGTCATGTTTGTTTTTATCTGTGGTTAAATATTCCATATACCTGATGTTCAGCCACAGACCAAACGGTGCCAGCCTGTACTTCCAGGACTGGACTTGTTGTTGCAAGTCGAATTTACTCTTTGAGGCAAACAGAACATCATCTGCATATGAAAGTGTCCAGGGCATAGGCCAGTGCAGGTCCTGACAATAATGAAAAGCAACTGGGAGAAGACAGAGCCACGGTGTACTTAAACCGTGATAGAGAAGTCCTTGAACATATCAGCGGTGGTTCGTATCAAACTCTTCGATGAGTCGTAGAGTAGTCTGACCCAGATTACCAGCTCCATGGGGGCACTATGGTGTCACAGCCCATACCAGATCACATTGTATGGTACACAGTCAAAGGCTTTTTCCAGGTCGAGGAAGGCAATATGCAGTGGTATCGACCTCTCGGTAGGCTTCTCAATTAAAAGCCATGCAGCATGGATGTTGTGCCACACTTCTTAACGAAACCATACTGATTTCGCGTATTCATGTCAATTTTCCATAATCTACGATTCGCTCAAAAATTTTCATTGACAGCGAAAGAAGTCAAATTGGTCTGTAGTTGATGCATTCAGCAGAACTGCCTTTCTTCTGTGATTCCAATCAACCGGGACATTCTTTTCTGTGATCATTTGGTTGAACGGCTGCGCCAGCCACACAGAAGTGTCCCAAAGTCAGGAACGCCACACATTTGTCGCAATGTCTTCAGCAGCATTTGCTTTGCCTGGCCGCCATGCCTGCAGCATCAAAGAGTCTTCAGCAGCTGCGATCGAGTGTACACCACCCTGGTCAGGGTTGGCAGTGAAAGTTGGCTCCTGGGGAATCTCTTTTGTTGAGATTTTCTCAAAATATTGACATTAACAGGCGACGACCTTGTTCTGACCAATGATCATCTTGCCACTCTTGTCATTTATGTTCCTTAACTCATTGAACTTTTCCATCAACATCTAACCAGATCTAATACTACACTTCATCTTTTCTTCGCTCAGTGAAGAAGAAATCTTTCTAGACTGAAGTAATTTTAATTTATATCCCAATCCAATCAGAGTGCTTTTTTATGGGGGTGGGGCTGGATTTCCCCCACATAAAAAACCGACCTTGTTTCTAACTCCGCCCTCGGTGGGGATGCAAATAAGAACATACAGATCATCATAGTCTGACACAAGATCATTAAATACTTTTACAGTAAAATTTAAAATATTCCCTAAATAATTTTTTGCAAGCTTTTACTCCATTGCCAACAGATTTTCAAGTCCATTATTGAATTTCACTAATGCAAACTGAAATAAAGATACAATTTTTTTTAGAATAACGTTCAAATAAAAGCAACATTTTAGATCTTGAAAGTAAATACATTATGCAACCGATAAAAACGTTTCTCCTATGAAACATCCTTTATTTTTATGTGTTAAAAGTAAATTTGTTTGGAAAACGCAATTACTTCACCTTTGCGAGTGCATATTTTTATTACTAAATTGAACAATTTTCATTCTTTATCGGAAAATCTTTGCAGAACATAAAAACTCATTTTTAGAGAAACAGTAGAGTCTTTAAAAAGACAAACACATTCTCTTACATTCTATTTCTATCTGTTTGAAATCAAATGTAATTACTCCCAATTGAAGGCACAATTACTAGACCCCCCCTCTCACATCGGAATTTAATTCTTTATTAAGTATTTTTAGATTGTTCTTTAACACAGTATTTAAAAATACTAGCAGGACCCGTGGATATTCCACAGTTGTATCCTTTGTCTGTTGTGTATTATTTTTAAATATTTCCATTTTATGGACGTCTGACACAAATGCAGACCCTTCAATTCTATTGAACCACCTATGTTCAAAACTTATCTAAGTACTTTGGTTAATGTAGTTTCAAAATACATCTGTTTATTGTAGGAATTTGTGGCATATTTCGTTCTATGGACGTCTGGCATGAACACAGACCTCATAATATTATTGCACCATCTTTGGATTTATTTAAAACATCCACAGATGGTTTAATGATTGTTATTTTAATAATATATATACAATGTCATGAATGACGGGGAGTGAGAAACCTAAAACACCCACAAATAAAAAAAATAGCAATAATGAAAAATAAAATAACTAAATAAAATGCTAAATAAGATGGGTTAGTAAGGCCCTACCAATCCTATCTGAAGTATGAACGGCTCAATATTTTCCAGATTATTTCAAGAGCCAGAAAACAATCAATTCAATTCCTAAGTAGAAGTGGACTGGCTAAGGGATAAAAGAAATGTGAGATGTAATCTTTAGAACATGATGGTATCCTACAAGATAAGTACCATTTTAGAGCAGGTCAGAGGAAAAATGAATCTTAGGAAGGAGCATCTTGGAGGATGTATAATACTAATAAAAATAAAATCCGGGACAGGAATCAATAATTCAACTAGCTAAGATACTTTTATGAACGGGTACGGTTTTAATCAAACCCTACGTTGGCACGTGCCATGTCTAGGTAGGGAATATGTACTCAAACTTAGTTCCTCTAAATACACATAAACTAGTGGTGTGTATCCACCTACTTCTAAACTGTGTGGAATGTAGCCTCTTCTGATCACATCTTATTTTGACTTTAAGCTGATGCTTAAAGCTAAAAATCAGATGGTAATCAGAAAGAGGAACACTCCCACGCCCCATGTCTAAGCATGAAGTCCACACCACCAGTTTATCTACAGCTAAGATCCTAAGAAGCAGTACCAACCACTAAATCCTGATACAGTGGCGAAGTACTGCCTTTCTCCCTGAGGCTTATGATGCCATTGAACCAACTAGTCAGAGATAAGGTGTAAAGAAGCGTTTTCAATTGCAGGGCCTGACGTAGACTCCTTTGTCAAAGTTTGCCTAAGAAATGCTAGTTTTTTGGCATGATTGTGACTCACCAAGTCAGGCATCACCAGCTTTCACACGGACGTTTACAGACCTGTCTGCGAACTAGCGGTTTCCTGCTTTGCCACAGAAGTTAGAAAAGCATATGTGTTGACACTTCTAGACAGTCCGAAGGCAGAAGTATTAAAGCAAGTGATGAAAGGAAATGCTACCCTTTAAAGAAAGCTTCCTTCGATATCAAGTCCTAACAGACGCTTCGACCTTTGACTGTTCTTCCAACCAATTCTTTTCAATCTGGAGACCCGGCCCGATCCACACACCAAGGATCCGAACCTTGGACTTGCTGAGGTTAACTACGGCCATTGTAACTTCTTCATACGATTTCAGCACCTTAGTCACTGTTATAATGTCTCGAAAGCTCGACATGCTTCCCTGTCCCTTAGCTTGTGAAGGAAGTATTCCCAAGCAAAAACATAAAGTATGGGCGACAGTAAAACAGTCAACGACCATAACTGCATTCCGTTTACCTGAACCACTGCCAACGGCTAGTGACACAGCATAGAGCTCCATCTGCAGAAGTCCAAATTAAAACCGGTTACCTCTAGAACTAATCCCAGGAAACGATGGTCGACCTTGTCAAAATCTTTGGACTGATCCTTCATCACTCATTAAAACCCCTGGCTCAAATCTGACGATTCGGGATCGAGGAGACCTTCACCGTTTGATGGTACATCAGTCTCCCCGAAAACTGTCAGCTATTTAAGTAGAGCCTGAAGGTTAGATACTTGAAAAAAATAGAAAGCAAAAAGAATTAAGGTGCAAAATAGGCTACAAAAATTGTCTAAAAAGGACAGAAGATAGCTTGCTCAAAATGGGCTTGACAGAGGGAGTCTATGGGACAATAAATTGCTTTAAACCCAGAACCAGAGGGCTGAGTAGCATCTGCATTTTAAGAAACCAGTGATTTCTTTAAAGTGACCGAAGATGAAAGTAAGTAAATAAGAACAGATACAACACATTCAATTATTTAATCTCCAGAATAAAATTTTAAAAATAAAATACAATTATGGAAAATTATGGACAAGGCCATCAAAATTTAGGGCATGCTAACTATTTACAATAACATGAAACATGATAGGGAGTGAGACAAAAAACACCCCAAAAAAAGAAAAATAAAGCAACCAAATAAAATTAGGAGCAGGTTAGTAAGACCCTACTAACCCTCTCTAAGTATAAACCACTGTTTTCCGATTTGTTCAGAATCGAAAACAAGCAGGTCGATCTCTTGATGGCACCTAAGTGGGATATAAAGAAAAATTAGGGATGGAATTCAGGAGTGGGTGATGTCCTTCCAAGATAAATACCATTTAGGGGAGGCAGAGGGCAAAATAAATGTGGGGAGCGAGCATCTTGGAGCATCTCTAATACCAAAAAATTAAACAAAGACAGGACTCACTCATCTAACTAGCTAATAGTGTACCTTAACCGGTCTGGTTTCCAAAAGGACCCAGTACCGTGTGCGCAATGCTTAAGCAGGGAACACATATTTATATCCCGCTGATCTTTTAATGTACAAACTAGCAGCTTATAAGTAATCTTTTCTTATCAGATCTAATTTTAATCTTTAAGCTGATGCTTGAAGTATGAAATCAGATCATGATCAGAAAAAGAATCAACCCTATCGACTATCCTAAGACGTGTTTTCCACATAACAAGTCAAGCTACGGCTAGAATCACAAGAAACACCATTCGATTCTTCCTATCCCACACTGGGTCAACGTCGTCGATAATAAATGCTTCATCTATGCGAACACACTGCTTGGGATGTATTCAAGCCGTCGCCCCATTCAGATACATCCAGAACTGCCGAAGTTTAGGACAGGTGAAAAAGGTGTGCACCACTGTTTCGATTTCATCTGACCTGCAACGTGCACAAAAAGACGTATCTGCTCAGTCATTCCTCTATTGTCTATCATTTAGGAGAAGCATGTTTTGAACTCGTCACCAGATCAGGTAATAAGAATTGTTGAGATATCCTCGGCCTGTCGCCCATCTCTACTGAGGGCGGATCTCCTCCATCGACCATCCCAGCCGCCTAATAAATGGATGTTTACCAGAGTCCACTACTAAATCTCGAACACATCCTTCGAGACCGTGCAAGGTCACTGAACTTTGGAATTTTTGTGAGTGCGGCTTGGTACTCATTAAAGAACTGCGATTCACCCCTCAGTCTCTCATGGCCTTCAACGGATGGCTGGCAATGAGGTCGGAAAAGATGCTCTCCATCGCAGGGCCCCATGGAAATTATTTTATCACGGTTCAACTCAAGAAAGCCAGTCTCTCAAAACGTTGATGACTTGCCAAGGCAGGTATCCCCAAGTACTCCCCCCACATACATACACGGACGTTGAGTACAGACTTGTCTGTGAACTCATGGTTTTCAACTCTTCAAAAAAAGCGCGAGAAGAGTAGATGCATGAAAATCTTCAAGCGACTCACAAGCAAAGGCAATACAGACAACCTGTAAAGGATGAGAGGAAAGATGTAAGTGGTGCACACCTCAGCTCTACCATTTAAGGTACGTTTTCTTCAAAGCCAAGTCCTAATAGACGCTTCGATCTTTTTCTGTACTTCTGACCAATTCTTTTCAAGCTGAAGACCCGGTTCGAACCAAATGTCAAGAAATTGAACCCACCACCTGATCAGTTGAAAAGACTTGGCAACGCAGGCGTGCTGCCCAGGCTTCCAACAGCAGGCCGTGGGGCTTGCTTCAGTTGATAATGCCCCCTGTAACTTGTTTGTAACATGCAAGCACCTGAATCACTGCTTCAAAGTCTCAAAAGCTTGACACAAAGACAGTGACATCATCAGCATATACGGAAACCCTGGCTCATCTCCCACCAGGCAAAGTTATTCCTCATAGGATCGGATTTGCTGCTCTGTCCCTTAAGTCACAAAGGAAAGGCTCCAACTCAAGGATCTACAGCAGGGATGACAGTGGACAACCCTGCCGAACAGACAAAGAAACTGCAAATGATTCTGATCGCTTTCTATTCACCTGCATGACTGCCATCAGCTAGCGATACATAATGAGGATCCATCGGCAGAAATCCAGATTAAAACTGTCAGTCTCTAAGATGATCCTGCAGGACGAAATCCCTTCTGCATGTCACTAAGTACATTGTTTTTGCTGAAGTAGTTGACAACATCTTGATTTATTACAGATACAAGTCACTTTCTCATGTTGGACAGGAGACTGATTGGTCTGTACTGAGATGCAGACGACTTATTTCCAGTATTTTTAAATACTGGTCGAATCAACAAAGTCTTATAAGCTGATAGAAAGCGTTTCTACTTTAAGCAACGATTGAACACGTTTGTAAGGATAGGAGTTCTTTCAGGTTGTAATTTCTTGAGTACCGTGACTGGAATGTTTTTGGGAACAGTTGCCTTGTTTGTATCAAGATTCTTGATAAGTTTGGCGACATTTCGGATAATTATTCGGATGTTGCCTAGAGTTTTTTCGGTCATAGGGAGAATTCTGGGGGTAGGTGGACTTGGTCGCAATGGGTAGAATTTGCTGCAAAGTTTTTTGTGAAAACTTTTGCTTTATCAAATGCTCAGATCACCTCTGGTCCATTAATAATGGTTGGTATAGCGATCTTACATCTGTTTACGACCCTGTTTGTTATTCTCCAAAACTCATGGGAGCTAAGTCTATGAGTGGCCATTCTCGATTTTACTTTAGCGTTATCTATAATCCTTTTGCAGTTGTTTTGAGCAATTTTAAAGGCTTGATTAGCAGAGCATCTATTTCGCTGAAAATAATTGAAATCGTGGTTTCTGTGGGCAATAGCGATGGCACATTCAGGGGTGTACTGTGGCTTGCTGATTGGTCTATGTTGGGATATTTTTTAAGGAAAGGAAGCCTTCAATACTAACGACTAAAAACTCAGATATATCCCATACGATGCATGGCACATAAATTGAGACAACTGAGTAATCAGAGTATCCCAGAGGAGACAGGACAGTAGATGTGTACTATTCAAGGACAGTTGTCAGAAAAAGGTCAACGAGGCTTTCAAAATGTACATCAGCATCAGGTATGCACATGAGCTTGTCAACACTTTAAGCAAGGGAAAAGTCTTGTTCGAGTCGACTAGCCACTCAACTTTGTAAACATTAAAGTCACCACAGACATGAATGCTAGCAAAAGGGTGAACAGACAGGATATTGTCAATTTTGTCAGAGATTTTTCAATGACAGTAACTCTATAGAAGAGGGGACGATAGAAAGTAAACATGAAAGCGGTGTTGTGTGCTAGTGTAACCCTGAAACACATATAGGGCAAATCAGGGTCTTTGCTGGAAGTGTCCCTACTACAGGGAAAACCGTCCCGATGTAGCGCAGATTCCATGGCTATCTTGGGGGTCGGATTTGAGGTCATATTTGAGTAAACTGTGATCATGGAGTTATCTGTAGAAACTGACAGGCCAATGCCAGTTTCCGTCAGAAACAGCAAGTCAGGTTTGGTCTTACAAACGGCATCTGCAGTATGATACATGCCACATTATGTGCAATTTTGTCAAGTAGTTTTGAAGCTTATAAGTGATAAAAAAACAGACAGAATTCTCAATTATAATATAGACTAGCAGTAAGACCCGATGTTGCACGGAATTTAATGATGAACACTATGTTCTTTTTCACTAACATAACATCATATTCCTTTCTTTTCTTTTTTTACTGCTCCCCATTTCGCCTCCTAACATAGTCGGAAGAACCATTTCCATTCTATTCCTGGAGAATGTTATGCATATGATTTACATATCATTAGAATACGATATATTTGAAGTTTTAAGGGAGGTTGAGATCCCTTGGGGAGGGCACTTAGAGATTTGGTATCACTTGCATTGTCCCTCCCATAAACCTTTACATATAAATACACTTTTAGTTTTTATGTAGATTCTCTAACCTTTCTTTCAATAGGGAAAACATGCACAACTATATTAACATTTATATATATATAGATTATACTTGGAGTGACTTAAATGTCTTGAGCATAAATATTTTTTTATTTAAATGTTGTAAATATATGAAATTGTCATTGCTTGTATTTTTTAATATAATCTGCTTTGAGAGCAACACATGTGCTTCAGCTGCGCTGAAGTGCTTTTTCCTCAGTGGAAGAGAACTCTTCAGGTTGTAACCATAATAATTCCTCAACCGTTTCTATAACGTCATAGTTGGCAGCCAAACTTTAGCCATCTGAAGCATTTTTCAATTGGGGAACAGGTGAAAGTGTGAGAGAGCCAGATCTGAGAAATAAGATTAGTGAGGAACAGGTTATGCATTGTTTCCATTGCATCTGCTGAGGTGTGCGCTGGAGCGTTGATGCTCGTGTGTTACACAAATTTGTTCAATTATCAACAAATCACTCAAATTAACTTGAAAAATCAAAAAGCTAAAACTAAAATTGTTAGTTGTTTTGCTTTACCTCGTGTTTATTATTTAATGCAGAATCCAGTCTTTTTGGTAAAAGTCTATTATTGCTTCATGTTCTTAATCTATTATTATACTAAAGCAGAGTTCATCAACGTATGTTTTTTTTAGGCGTTTAATGTTATTTAGTTCTGGGATTAAGTTATGTTTAAAAGCAATTCCATTTTAATTCTTCTAATTAACCGTAAATTGTAATTAAGTGAACGAGTCATGTATTTTCTCACCCTCTCTCACTGTGTTGCTTCAACCACTTACTAATAGATGTTAATGTTTCTGTGAGCGTTTAGAAAAAAGAGTGATTCTTATAAGCTAATTTACATAGTACATTCGTACACACTGTATTCACATATGCAAATTAGGTAGCAACATAAGAAGACTCTTTATTTCATGATTATTCATAAGGATAATATAGAAGAATTTTTTTAATCAAGGCTAAAAATCACTCGAGGATGAAAATAAAAGAACTTATTGTTTTTAGTTATGCAAGAAAATTTTTTAACATATGGCACCATTTATGAATTTTCAAATGAAATCAAAGTGGAACAATAGTAGTTATGATTCAACTGATCACGTGGAAGTCTAACATCTTCATATACTTATTGTTTTCTTTATGGGCATGTGACACGATCTTTAGCCTTAGTGGGCAATCACCTGGAGATGGTCTCCCGATAAAAACGCTGGTCCCCATCACCACTCTTGGTTGGTGTCAAGAAGGGTATTCAGTCTATAAAAAATTTGCCTCAGTTAAGAAAATGACTTCTAAAGAAACCTTACCAGAGATAAGTTTGGGAGTCAATTTCTAAAAGTGGTTCAACACATTCCAACATATAAAACCGACCTTAAATCCAAAAAGAAGGAGATGATGATGATGATGATGATGATGATCACCATTATTATTATTATTATTATTATTATTATTATTATTATTATTATTATTATTATTATTAATATTATTTTTATTATTAACAACTAGTTATTCATAGTGTATAATATAAATGCATGTGTCTATCACTGTATACAGTTTCATATCATACTAAAAACAGACTATATTTAACCCATAGATGGTAGCCTGATAGGTACAACCACTCCAGATTAGAGTGAAACTGGGCATAATGGCAAAAAAGGGGTAATTTCTCACGAAACAAAGCTCCTAAATTGAAGCTTCATCATCGAATATAGAAACATAAAATTGATAAATGATAAGAATAAGAGGTCCTCCTGGTCCTGCATGTACCCTTGCCAGTTTAAGACGGCTTCCTCTAAAAGAGGAAGTTTCTAAAGAATATAAAAATCATCAGCAGTCCCCAGTCTCATGTTTATCCTGCTAAGGCGAGATGATTTTAACAACATCACTTTTGGCAGGGAGACGTCACTGTCCAACTAGGTACAGCACCTGGTGTTCCAAAATGATCACTTATCTGATACTGACCAGACTCAACGGCACTTAACTTCGGTTATCTAATGAGAAAAGGTTTGTCAACATGATTATGCAATATAAGTGTAATAGTATCGCTTGCCGGGGGAGTGTGACATAGTGTGTCCGCACTGTGGGTATGCCTTTGGAATTGCTGTTAACGTCCTAGCACGATACACCAGCTCCCTCAGAAACGATAGGCACATCCCTTTCACTAAAGGGGTTAATTCTATCCGTAAGCTTGATGGATCTTAGCCAGCATCATTAGTTCTCTCCAGAGAATTAATTATTATGAGGGAACCGATGTGCTGCTGAAATTGAACGCTTGCAGAAAAGGAGCGGACAAACCATATTTTATAAAAAATATATTTAGATATTAATTTCAGCTTCAAAAAAGAACAATTAAAAAGTCAAAGTCGAATTGGGGAGCTGGTTCGGGATCGTCATGCATCCCGTACAAAAGACAAACTCCAACTGAAAAATCTCCCTCGCTGTGATAAAAGAGAGAGAGAGTGTGTGTGTGTGTTAGAGAGAGAGAGAGAGAGAGAAAGAGAGATTGTAATCACACAGGAGAAAGAAAGAAAGAAATATGAATGCATATCAAATAAAGAAAGACAGAAAGAACGACTATAATGACTGACGTTCTCAATTTACAAGTCCTGGCCAGGTTATTTGACCTTTAGTCCCATCCGATGCACCCTCAACCTGATTGATTGGACACTGCCATTTATTTGCTAAACAACCTGGCCCTCTGACACGGGCTGACATTTGAAGTGCAGTATTGTCGATTTTACGTCTCCCCCACGCAAGCAATAATAGTCAGGCACAACGCTTTTAAATGAGTGGAACTCCAGCTCCTGCAAAAGGGCACTTATTGTTGTACCACATAAGGATAAGGGGTAGATTATGAAAAAATACATATATAGCTCGCCTAGCTATACATTTTCTAGGTTAGGCTGAAAGCCTTTCAGTCACACCTTGTATATTTCTTATTTACTTGTCTTCCTACGAGGGCAGAATTAGATACAAAGTCGGTTTTTAATGTAGGGAAAATCCAGCCTCTCAAAAAAAAGGACTGGATTGGGAAAAAAAATTACCTCCGTATAGAAGGATTTCACTTTCACTGACCGAGGACAGAAAAGATGAAGTGTAGTATCAGAACAGATACTACACTTTATTCCTAGCCGAAAGGCCAAGTTTCCTGCAGAAACTTTTAAATATTGATACCTGAAGGGTACATATATTTGATAGCGTAGATAATATTTTAAAATCTGCTTTGCAATGAACATTAGAAATGAGAACAACCATAATTAAGAAAACCTGCTTGACCTCGGGTGGTTTATTGGCTTGGGAAAAGAAGTTATTGCAAGGTGAGATTATAATGGTCAACTTGTAAATGATGTTAACAACCTTATTGACAGTTTTCATGATTTAAGCAGTTATTGCGATCATATAAGTTAAATGGAATGCTCTTTGTGATTTGATGTCAAGACAAGAATTAATTGCACCTCAATTGGTGAATTGCTTCACAATAGGCAATGGAACACACACAATCTATGCATTAATACTTGTAACTGCAACCTTCTCTATAAATACAGGGTGACTCCGCCCCCCCCCAAAAAAAAATGGCACTCATAAAATCATTGATAAAATTCACAATCCTTTCTACAATGTAACCAAAGTTAGCAAAAATAAACTTCCGTTCATGCCTGACTTGTCCACCAAGTTTCATAATTGTCCAACAGTTTTTGTTTTATTGTTGTTCAATGATATGGTGGCACTTTGGTGATACTGTCATCAGTAGGAAGCGTGATTCTGAATGAGTTTCACATTAACAGGGCCATAACATCCTTCAGCTTTTTATCTGTACAGTTATATCAAAGATAATGTTTATCAAAACAATCACCAGACTATTCATGAATTAAAGAGGGACATCACAGTAAAAATCAGGGCAATAGCAAGAGAGGGGGTGTCTAAGAGTTTTGAGAATTTTGCCCATCGTATCCAAGTATGTTTGGATAACAGAATTCTCTCTTTTTCTGTCTCTTCTTCTCTCTGGCTATCTCTCTTAATGCAGTTTAGTCTTTTTCTCTGTGTAAATCTGACCTTATAACTATCTCTGTATAACTCTCATCTGCTCCAGATGTGTCTGCTTTCCTATCTTATTCTATTTCTCTTCACCTTTTTTTTTGCAACTACGATTAAAATTCTGATTTTAATATGTAAGAAAGCAACGCATAAAACAAAACAAAAAATGCGGAACAATCGTCTAATAATCAACCATCTTCCTGCCGCTTTCCAGTTAATTCTCATTTCATTTCTAAATCCTTTTTTTTATCAATTCACCTGGACGTTATGCCAATTTCATGCACAGCACAGGCTATTTTTTGTCGTTTATGTCGAGCGGAATTGGCTCAGTCCATTACACCTCTCCCCCTGTTCTCATCATCACACATGCAACAGCTGCGAGGCGGCTCCCTTCATGTGTGTCAGCTAATTCAGTCGTTTCTTGAGGTGGTTCTAGCGAAACATGTTGATCTTCACTATTGTCGTCATTGTCGCTGTCGTCACTGTCGCTCAACCGATTAAGGCCATCATCGACCGAGCTATCGGTCGTGTCATTCATCACCATAACACTCAATTCGCCATCACTTGACGCTGCACTTCCACTGACTTTGGAATTACTCACCATCCAAGGATATGGGCGAAGATCTCTTACATGGCAAGGCACTCCATCCACACACACCGTTCGTCACAATTACTGTCCTCCATTCACTCGTGCACCTGTTTGACCTGGATTCCACCAACACAACGTCCCCCCCCTGCTCATAAATGGCATGCTTGTGTTCTGGTAACAACAGAAGAGCTTCATCGATGCCTTTCATCCGGACTTCACACTTGTACAGTTCATTCGCCGGAGCCGTCACACTATGGACATCATCTTTTTGCATGATATTGTACCAATGAACCTCCTCTTCAGCAGTAAATCCCTTCCTAATGCCAATCTGTTTTATAAATTTATGGGACCTCTCGACAATACCATTTCAGTACGGTTCATATGCACACAGAAAAAATAGAAATTGAAAGGTAAACAATGAATAAACTAGCCTGAATTGGTACAGCATTATAAGGATGAATGGGAAGATTTTACATTAAACAAGATGATTCGATGGAATCTCTTTACTAATGGTGTTGCATGATAAACTGTGTATGTGTAGATGGAAAGACAATATGAGAAAAAATGACAACATTGATCCATATAAAAATAAATTAAATTTATTGATGAGAGACAGCGAACTTTGAGAAATAGCTGTGAACACTCAAAAGAAGAAGCGTATTGTTATCGCGAATGGCTCGTTAGGCAGATGGTAAGATTAGCAGTAAACTGAGTCTTGTCGAAGGTGAAGCAAAGAAATTCGCACAGTAGAAGATTTCAGGCAGACTGTGTGAAATATTTCATTGGTTAAGCTTAAGTATCAATTTAGTGGCTCCCAGCAGATTGTATCAATATTCCAACGTCTATTTTTAAAATATGTGAAAGTATATATTTGCTGTGATTTCGATTGGCTGAAATAAAATTTCTGCATTAAGATTCAAATCAAAAGTCGATATTTTTACAGAAAATATTCGTTTACTTCTGTTGATTGAACACGGTTCCACAAGTCTATTCAATGGCATCTCCGTACTGATTGTATTGCATCAGAAACAGTGTCTGTTATAGTTATAACTCAAGTAGTGGAACCTTTGTCTTCTTAGGGACGATTCCAGTTGGTGGTCGTTGGTAATCTTCGTAGCATCGTTATCTTCAGGGGAGATAATTGGCTCTGGCGCTAGGAGTCACAACAAAAATGTGATTTGTTTTTCTCATTCCTCCATGTGATCTTACATTAAAAGCAGGATAATTTCACTTATGAGCACGACCTTCAAACTGAATACATGTTCTGCCAGACACCCTGTTTTTTTTTAGAATGAGTTCAAACTCAAAGAAGCTTTGTAAATCCAGCTGTGGCAAAAACATTTACATTCCATGTATTCCGTTCCTTTGTGCATTAAGTATTGTATTTATTCCTTAATTTAGAATCCGTGTTTTTCTATATCATTTTTGTGATTCACACATTCACATATTTTCGTAGTTCAGAACAACACCTAATTATTGAATGTAGTAGTCAGTGCTCATTATGATATGAATCAATATGTCTAGCAATTAGCATGTCATACAAGTATGATATGAATCAGTATGTCTAGCAACTAGCATGTCATACAATTATGATACAAATCAGTATGTCTAGCAACTAGCATGTCATACAATTATGATACAAATCAGTATGTCTAGTAAATAGCATGTCATACAATTATGATATGAATCAGTATGACTAGTAAATAGCATGTCATACAATTATGATACAAATCAGTGTGTCTAGTAAATAGCATGTCATACAATTATGATACAAATCAGTATGTCTAGTAAATAGCATGTCATACAATTATGATACGAATCAGTATGTCTAGTAAATAGCATGTCACACAATTATGATATGAATCAGTATGTCTAGTAAATAGCATGTCATACAATTATGATACAAATCAGTATGTCTAGTAAATAGCATGTCATACAATTATGATACAAATCAGTATGTCTAGTAAATAGCATGTCATACAATTATGATACAAATCATCTGTTCTGAAGCATGTTTGGCAACAGACACTTTTGACCCCAATTACATTTAGTAGTCAGTGCTCAACTGTATAACCAGTTGAGCTAAAAACAAATAAACTGAAGAGTAGATGAGAAAGCCAGTTTATATTCAGACTGGAATGTTTCATTATGCTCAGATGGACACGCCAATTCTCTAAGATCTAATTGGCTGCTAGTCCATGAGTGGATAATCTGTTATATAAATATCCATTCATTCAAGCAATATTTACATATCAACTATTGGCGCCCTTTATGCAAGTAAGTGTAAATTTGATTCTACATCTCACCTCTTCCCCTCAGTACGCAAGATGAGGATACTAGTCTACTCTATTATACTACCTACTACTAAGAGAAAAATCAGCAAAAAGAATAACTCTTTTTATTTTAGTAAGAGTTAACGTTCTTTATATGATTTTTTTAGCTTAGATACTGAACCTAAGAAAAACGGCGAACATAGAACTATTTACAAAACAAATTTGAATGTAATTGATACAGGAAACACCAGATCGGTGCAGGTAGTTATATATAAATGTACATATATATCGACTTTTTATCTTCTAATTATTTTAATGTTTCCTGATTTAAACCTCTACTCTTTCTTGTTTAGTCTTCTAAATTGTATTTTATTTATTTATTCATTTAATGATTCTTTTTATTTATTATTATTATTTTATTATTATTATTTTATTATTATTATTATTATTATTATTATTATTATTATTATGTGTACTCACGAGGAGTGCTCACACAGGTCATCATCAGTAATTGTTCACTGCTAATCATTGTTGGTATTAACTAGAGTTCAAGTGACAACAAGTCTCCCCAGGTTTCCAGTGCTCCTTCTTTCGATAAGTATTGCAAATGACTTTGCGTTATCGTAACAGACGCTTACCATCGGTTTTTCACGGGCAACAACCATTGGTCTCCTCTGGGATTTGGATGGCAATAAGCCTCCTCAAGGTCCCAATCCTCTCTGCACTATTCCAGTGGAGGTCTGGTTAGTGCTCTCCATCCTCGGTCTTTCGATCCTCCTTGACTCTTCAAGACTATTTTGTGTGGTATCAGCCGAGGCTGGTTCCATAACTTTTTTTTGGGGGGGGGGAGGGAGGTAGTTTATGAAATTTCTTGCATGTTCTGTTCCTTGGTTTCATGTGGTGGTGTTCTTTCTGCATTTTTTCCTTCTTATTGAAGCTTCCATGTGACTGGTTAGCATTCATAGCTTATGTGAGTTGGTTTCCACATTCAAGGATGTTCCTTAACATTTCAGTTCTGCCGTCTATTGTATGGTCTCAGTCTTCCCTTTGAGTCCAATTTCTCCCAGTCTTTTTTTAAATGTTTTTCGAAGTGTTCCTATTGTTCCTACGATTATTGGTATTATATTGACTTTCTTCATACTCCATATCCCTTTCAATTCTCTGGTGAGTTCTGTGTCTTTGCTTCGTTTTTCTGTCTCCTTGATCTTCACCCTGTGGTCTACTAGTACAGCAAAATCTACGATTTGGCAGGATTTTTCCTTCTAGTTGACTATTATGACATCCGGTTTCCTTGCTTGTATGAGTTTATCTGTTTGAACCTCCATATCCCAGAGCATTTTGTGTTTTTACGTTTTCCAGTACTGTTTCTGGTTTATGTTAGTACCATTTTCTGTGTGTTCGAAATGCAGTCGTTTGCATAGTTTCCAGTGTACTGCTTTTCCCACACAGTCATGTCTGTTATTGTATTCTTTTTTTAGCTATTTTGCTGCATTCACTTATTATGTGATTTACTGTTTCGTCTCCTTGTCCACACAGTCTCCATTACAACGATTCTTGTTCTCTATTGTATTATACTTTTTCAATATACTTGTTTTTCTCTAAACTCCAAGTTTGTGTTTCCTTCCGGACCCTTTACAGGCCCACAAAAACTGACGACGAAAGATTGTTTGAGAACCTTAAAATGAACGCCACAATTTGCGACGAAGTATATTAAGTTTTTTTAAAACCTTAAAATATGAAAAACGTGGAGAAATCTACGGCATATTCACCCGACAACGTCGTAGTTCTAAAAACTGGCTTTATCGGCAGACTAAAAAGAAAAACAACACATAAAAGACCACCTAATTTTCTCTCAAAGAAGAAAGGTCAGAAAGTCCTGCCACCGAAAGAAAAACAAATGTAACCTTTTTTCTGTTGACTAAATGGCTGACTGTAAATTCTACAGCTACGTAAAAAGCGTACTAACTCTTTCTCTTTTTACAACCAAGATTACGTTAGCAGCGTAATATAAAAGAAAGAAATTCTAAAAAGCCGTATTCTATAAAGACAAATTTTAAACATGGAAGATGTTAAAGAAATTTTAACAGAACTCGTGAAATATAAAATGCAACAACAACTAGAACAAAGAAAATAAGCCGACAAAAATAGAAAGATTTAAAAAGCTTCTACTAAAACAGAGAAGAAGCCAACGAGAGGCTGCAAAAGCAGAAGAAAATCAAAAACTACTGGAACAGCAACAAAAATCGGACGAAAAACTACTGAAACAAAAAAGAGAAACCGATTAAAAGATTGAAGTAATAATGCAAACCATATCGCATATGGGTCAAAGTAATAGAAAACGATAATGCTTTTTCGCAAAATGCTGTTTGGAGTGCAATTGGCAATTTCATTTATTCCCCAGACGAGGATAAAACATTTGCTTCCTAATTCAGATAGTATTAGGATCTAGACAAAATAGATTGTAAAAATTGGGCAGATTCTAAAAAGATTTGCATACTGCTCCGAAAATTATGCACCAAATACCAAATTCGTGGACTATAATTTACCCCGAAAAAACTAGCGACTTGCCTTTTTCGTCAGCGATTAAACTTTTAACAGGATTATAGAGCCCAAAAAGCTTTTCTGTTCCACAAACGATGGTGAAGACTATGCAACTTTTGCGTCAATCATTAATAAACACTGTGACGATTTCAAATTAGCACAACTTAACGCGGATAACTTTAAATGTTTAATATTCGTGCAAGGACTTGTATCAGGAAAAGATGTGGAAATCAGACGTAGGGTTCTAAACAAGTAACAATATGAACCAAATTTAACATTACAAAAATTAGCCGAAGACTTCTAGAGATTTGTAAGTGTTAAACAAGATTCTAAAGACTTTGAAGAGTCAAATATTGCACACATAAAATAAATTCGTCAGAAATCACATTTAAATTCTCGTTCAAAAACAACTCAAAACAGAAAGAGGGATTATTTCCACGCTCTTACAAACCAAGCATGCCCAATAAAAAACAAGATAAATTACAGCCTAGCCCCTGATTCTGTTGTGGATCCCTTCATTCGGTAACGGATTACCCATACTTTTTAAAAACCTGTATAACTTTTTATAAAGTCAGACACAAGAGTTCACATTGCAGAACGTATAGAGGAAATAAAACTCGGGTTAAATCCACAAAACCGAACGAAAGGGACGGTAGAATTATAAGAATGTACAGCTAGAAATCCTGAATAAAAATGTAAAATTACAATTAGATTCTGGTTCAGACGTGTCGATTATCATTATGCACATATGGAGACGGTTGGATAAATCGACCATGCTAAGAAGCAAAAAAATAACCATAACGGTGACTAGTGATGAAATTAAATCTGAGTAGAAAATTATAACCGACGTTAATTTAAACAGAACTACCAAAAAAGTAAAACTGTTTGTATTAAAAAATACCAAGAATTCATTTGCCACAGACTGGATTCAGTGGTTCAATCTATGGAGGTTACCAACCAACATTTCCGGCCAGAAAATAAAAAACTTACGACTGAGTCAGAAAAAAGAACAAAGGAATTTGTTTCAACCATTAAAACTCGTATGAAATGGACCCAAAATTAATATTCGGCAGAAATTAAAGCACATAAGGACATAAAATTCCCGCTGTAAATAGCTAACACTAAACGAAATGAAATTAAGTCAAATTCCTTGGATAACCAGTTGAAGGTTAAGGAGAGTGAACTCATGGTTCCAGAACTGGAATCGCTTAAGTTGTAACTCAAATATGTGTTAGAAGAGCTAAAGATTATGAATCGCTTAAGTTGTAACCCAAATATGTATTAGAAGAGCTAAAGATTATGAAAAATAAGGTAACTTGTCTTGAAGTTGAATGTCGAACAAAGAAGACATCTTTTCAAAGTTTAAAAATATGCTCCAAAATCAAAAGTCTAGAATTAAAAAGCTGGAGGATAGCAAATCTGAATTTGATAGAAACCCTCAGTTGTCTTATAAGAGACTCCTAAATAAAATTAGGGAACGACTATTAGAAGACACCGACAGCAATCCACAGGAAGAAGTTATGGTTACCAGATATGGCACATTCGTCATACAGCTACCTCAGAATAGCGTCAATCAAAAAAAAGAAAACGATACGGTGACTCCTGGGAGGGGATATTGTGGAAACTTACCTATACGAAGTACTTGAACTCTTTCACTCACCATAAATACTGGGAGCACCTGCCTTTCAGTGTTGGAACCACACCACTCTTGTTATCTGTTGTATTATACTTTTTCAATATAGTTGTTTTACTCTAAACTGCATAGACCCACAACATTAGTGATACTGCCCAGGTGTTTATTCCGTTTACTAGATTTCTGCGATATAATTTTGTTTCTAAGAGTTTTCTTGTTCTTCGCAAATATTCTTTTCCAATCTTCTCTTTCATTTCTGTAGATTTGATGGTGTTTGCTTCCAGAACTCCCAAATATTTAATGCTATCCTGTTTGCATAGCACCCTCATCCCATCTTGGTTGGGGAGTTCCATGCACTCTATTGTACCCAGTTTTCCCCTTTTTATATCTAGCAGTGCACACTTTTCCATTCCGAATTTTATTTGAATATTCTGGATGAAGATTCTTGTATTTATAAGCTTTTCCAGTTGAATTTTGCTTTTTGCAAATAGTTTCAGGTCGTCCATGTACATAGGGTGGTTTATTCTTTGTTCTGTGTTTGTAAACTGGTATCCAGCATCACATTTACTGAGTATGTAGTTGAGTAGCATCATGGCTATGATAAACAGTAGTTGTGATAGGAAGTCTCCTTGGAAAATTTCTCTCTGTATTTTAATTTCAGTCAGGTGTTGTCCTCCAGCTGTCAGTTCTAGTCTCCATATTTCCATTGCTTTCTTAATAAGATTAATAATCCTGTCGGGTATCTTGTACATTTTATTATTATTATTATTATTATTATTATTATTATTATTATTATTATTATTATTATTATTATTATTCTCTGTAATTATTATTAATTATCATTTTTTATCTCTTTGTTTTCTTGATTTTATTTTTATTATTTTATTTCAATTTCATTTCATTTTTCGTCGTGGTTCATTCTGTATTTTAAATACTTTAAAATTTAATTTACTGTTTCTTATGTATTTTTATTACTTATATAATCTTTGAACTTACTGACTAAAAAAAAACGCTGTTTGTGGTTGTTGAGAGGCTTTCCTTTTGAGACCGTCAGTAGGTCATAGTGTGGCTCCTGTTACTTTACTTATTACCAGACCTTGGCATCGTTTACTAAACCAAGGTCGCAACAACGGCAATCTGTTGCAACGCCCTCTCTATCCACAATTACAGAGGCAAGGTGTCTACTTTCCTGTTCCTCCTGCCAGTTGCCGTTGTTGGTCAATCTTGTAGCGTCATTTTTCGCTACTATATCAAAGACATAGATATTAACAAACTAAGATATTAGCAAACTGAGATAGAGTAATATATGGTTACTAAATAGGCAGTTATGTCTACTATACTTACTGGATATATGCTTTTATTGAAATAATACTGAAATTTGAGGTTTTTCTTAAATGACTTCTGTATGTGATATTGTAAAAGGCGCTGATGAAGTAACTGTTTGAAGTCATAAAAAGTGTAATACAAAATTTAAAATTTCCAAATTGTCTTGGAAACGATTGTACGCCAAATAATCGTTTTGTTTGAATTCTTGGAACTGATATTAATGTTCTAATGTTCTCTGTCTAAACTGTCTCTCTCTCTCTCTCTCTATATATATATATATATATATATATACATACATGGACGGCGGCACTGGGGGGGGGGGCTCAAGCCCCCCCCCCCCCCACACTTTTTGACTTGCCCCCCTCCCATTTTAAGGTCATCAATAATGAAGTTATATATGCATGTGTTTAACCGCTCCCCACCTTTTAAGAGAGCCCCCTAACTTTTATAACTGTCCCGCTGGTCCTGATATATATATATATATATATATATATATATATATATATACATATATATATATATATATACAAATAAAACGTTTTATGAAATGCAATATGTTGTTTGATTAGAACTTAATCGGTATTGTATTTCGCAATAACGATTAATATGCCATAAAGCAGACTTATTAAACAAGAATCATTAGCCAAAGATGTTTAGTTGTCATATAAGGACATTTCTTAATGGAGTTTCTATTAGGCTTAAATGCACAGATTAATATGGTCGTAATTATTTCCTTTGTTACTGTCATTAAGAAGATAGGGACAGAAAAACTGGTATTTCCGCAGGTGTTGGGAACAGCATTATTTGATTATTTATTTTATCTTGAAATGTTTCAAATTATTATAAGATTAATTGATAATTGTAAAACGTTGATTTTATATAATTATTCTTGAAACATAATCTTTGGACAAGTGAATAAGATAATGACTGACCCTAATCGGAATAATTATACGACTTTGATTCTCTGAGGGAATACTGTCATGATATTTCTCTCTTGTTTCTTTTAAAGATGCGTCTTGGAATCTGAGAGGCTCGTTACGTTCGTCGATCATTTGCGCTTCAGTTTGAAATAGCATTTTCATTGCTAAATGTGCAGATTTAATGTAAATCTTACTTTTGATCTGTCGGTCTGATCTGTTAAAGTTTAAAATAGCATTGACATTCATCCCTCATTCTAAAGCTTGAAATAGCGTCTGCATTAACTACTAGTACTCCAGCTTAAAATAAGGTTTACATTCACCCCTCGTACTCAAGCTTGAAATAAGGTCTGCGTTCACCCCTCATTTTCAAGCTTGAAATAGGATCTGCACTCAACCCTCGTGCTCCAGCTTGAAATAGCGTCTGCGTTCATTCCGCGAGGTCAAGCTTGAAATAGTGTCTGCATTCACCCTTCGTACTTCAGCTTGAAATAGCGTTTGCGTTCACCCCCTCATACTCCAGCTTGAAATAAGGTTTACATTCACCTCTCATACTCAAGTTTTAAATAGCGTCTGCGTTCACCACTCGTATTGAAGCTTAAAATAAGGTTTACATTTACCCATGGTACTCAAGCTTGAAATATCGTCTGCATTCGCTCTTCATACTCCAGCTTGAAATAGCATTTGTGTTCATCCCTCATACTCCAGCTTAAAATAGCGTCTACGTTCACCTCTTCACACTCATACTTGAAATAGCGTCTGCGTTCACTCCTCATACTAAAGCTTGAAATAGCGTTTGCATTCACCCCTCGCACTTCAGTTTTAAATAGCGTCTGCGTTCACCTCTTCATGCTCAAGCTTTAAATAGCGTCTGCATACATCCCTGTACTCACGCTTGAAATATGGCCTGCATTCATTTCTCATACCCCAGCTTGAAATAGGGTTTACATTCAACCCTCGTACTCAAGCTTGAAATTGCGTGTGTGTTTATCCATCAGGCATAACCTTCATCACTGAACGTGCAGATTGAATGGACGTATGCTTAAGGATACCTGTTTTGTTACTCTATAGTCTTCTAATGTCTAAGATAAAAGTTTTGTAAAAAAGAAAAATTTACAAGATATTGCCTAAGATCTTTCATTTTAAACTGGATTTTTTTTATCAACCGAGAAAAGCTGCAAAATGGAAGCTAATTGGCTCAACTCAAATATTATTAATGTTTTAATTGCATTTTTAAAAGTTTGAACATTTTCTTTTTAAAATATAGTCTGAATTATTTGAAAATTAAAAAAAAGTATTTTAAATATAATTGAAAGCAAATTGGAATCTTTGCTGCTCTTCAGCCTAAGGCAAATCCTCTTACTCTTTGTAATTTAGCAATAAGGAATTTTTTCGGAATCTTTTAAAATTTTATTCTTTTGAAAATTATAGATATTATAGCAGAGAATCGATTGTGTCTGGCCATCGGATTTATCTTCGGTGGCATGGTTAGTGTGGGTTTTAACAATAAAAATGACTGTATTATTCTTATTACATGGAAACTGATCGATATCTTGTATTATTGGTTGTTTCAAATAAAAGTATTGAATTTTTAAATTATGCGGATTTATCTGAAATAAGAGACAATTAATTTGCCTGTAAAGAATCGATTGATTTCAAGAGAAGTGTATTATTTGGATTATTCAGACTACTGTGCTCATCTTGGATGTTATTCTCACAACGTTTCGGCAGATGTAACATCTGACCTTCTTCAGGTGTATCTTGTCGAACTCGGGAATTTGTACGGAATCTCAAATATTTCAAGAGAAGTATTTTATTACATTTACAAAGAATTTAAAAGGTAACCCGCAGAAGATGTAATGTCGCTTTCGAAAAAAAACAACATTCTCTGCATTCAGACAGTATATGGATGCAATATATTCTGTCTTTTTACATGGATTGCTTCATTTTGCTATTTTTTGCCCAATACATTTGCTTTATTGATTATAACTATTTGAAAATCATATATAAATTATATATTTTTAAAATATGACATCGATGAAGCCGTATTTGTATCATGTTTACTATATTAATATATTTTTGATTGATTTAAACTATTTGGGGGAGGTCTGATCTCTTTAAATCATGATAAAGGTTCTATGAAAAGGCTCCCCCCACTTGCCAATTGAAAATATTTAACCTCGATTTTAATAGGATGTAACGCATTGTTAAACCTTTTAATAAGTTTAGAAAAGCATCCTTTTCTGAATGTCTGTTGTGAAAATTGTATTTTTGTCACACAATATTCGCCATTGTAAAACTATTTTGGTGTCCGACTTCTTCCAGTTATTAACTATTCCGACTTGCTTCATTTCAACTATTAAAGGGTATGTCTTTGTTTGCCATGTAATTTTTATATTAAAGAAATGTCAAAATCATAGGTTACTAGTTAGGATCGAACTCATGATCTAGGAGAAACAGAACAACCTCGTTATTGTACTGCAATAAGCAAATCAACTTCAATCAGAAGAAAAGGTGAATACACAAATTCTCTGTATTCTCATTGATTCAAAAGAATTAACTGAGATGTCTGAAATCTGCTGACTTAATGAAAGCAAAGAAAAATGCCTTCTTTCATATGCATATGCTTAGCATACCAGTCAAGGATCTGTCCTCAACAATCAGTCCGACAGAGACTGGGTCATTTCGGTGGGCTTTATTCTGTCAGAATATATATATATATATATATATATATATATATATATATATATATATATATATATATAGTATGAAAAGATATTCATGACCAGTAAGCTATACAGAAACTTAAATGTTTCATACCCATATGCATATAAATAGTAAGTATATATATATATATATATATATATATATATATATATATATATATATACCTTCACCTACGGAATTACCTGAGTGTAACAACGTAGAATGAATAATGTCGATCGAGAGAGACACAAACACAAGGAGAGACAGACGGGCATACTGATAGAGAGAGAAGGATATAAAGAGAGAACGACACAAGAAACGGTGCTTTTTGGCTTAACTTTCATAGTTAGGATCTAATCTGTAAATACGATTCTAATTTTATGTTATCAGACTTATTACTTTGTAGATAAATATTATTTAAAGTTTAAGTGAAAATAAAGAAGTGGATTTTCAAATTTTCTTAGCTTTTAAAAATGGCAAGAATGATAACTCTATACTACAAAAGCTCTTGATTTTATAAAATCAAGTTATCTTTTATGGCATTTTATATATCGGAGAAAAAATGGCATCTCATTCGCACACTAAGAAAATTTGCAAATCTTAAAATGTGGTATTCATTCTGGCTTGTCCTAGAAAGTATACTGCTTGAGGCGCCCTTACTAAAGAATGTCGACGGAACTATTCAAGCAATTTTAAAGGGGTCTGAGTGCACTTGTTCTCCCTTATTCTCCCCCACCTTCCGGCCTTGTGTTACATCTTCCTGCGATGAAAGAGGAAGTAAATACTAAAGCGAAGAAAGAAGTTAAAGAAAACGTCAAGTGATTGTGAGTTGCATTAATTTTGACTGAGGCAACAAGTCGATTATTATTTTCATATGAATCTCGTTGAAGTCAGAGTGTAAGCGGTTCCCGTTTTGAGTGTGAAACCTTTTTCACTTCAATATTATAAACCCATCCTCGGATGGATATTACAACTAGTAGCTAATAAAAGTAAAAATAAAGAATTAATATTTAATGTTTGAAAAAAAGTATTTAGAAATAGTAATGTGATTATGTTAGATAAAAGTTTATTTATTTAAAAAACGGTACACCGATCTTATTTAATAATAGCTGATATACCCATCCCAGGACGGGTTCAAAATATTGAGACAAATTTTGACCATCTAATAAATGCAAGACATTTTACAAAGACTACTTCAATGTAATAAAAATAGTAGCTGGTGAAAACTGTATAAACATAAGCATGGACGGCAGCAGGGAGCAGGGGGCTCAACCCCCCCCCCCTATTTTTTGACTTGGCCTCCCTACTTTACGGTCATCAATAATGAAGTTATATATGCATGTGTTTAACCGGCCCCGCCACTTTTTAGGAGAGCCCCCCTCTCCACTTTTATAACTGTCCCGCCGGTCATGAAGTGCATCCACAACTTGAATTAGTGTTGTAATGAAATAGCCTACACCCCCTTTTTCTTATATTGACACACTATAAATATAAAGAGAGAGAGAGAAAGAGAGAAGTGAGAGAGCGCATCAATTGACAAATGTCTTTATTCTGATATTAGTAACATATTTTACTAATGTCTCTCTCCATTATTTTCACAAGTTTTTATCATAGCGGCATATTAGTTATTACTTTGAATATTTGAATACAAATAAGGCTTACTACTTTGTTTCTTAATGTCTTATAAGGAGATGTAAAGATTGTAATATATGATATAATAGCTGTAATCTATTACTCGGCATAGACGGGGGTTTCAACTTGACATACTGTTGTAATGGAATATTCCTATATGAACTCACTCTATATAGATTGAGGACAGCATTTAAAATCGTCTGATATTAGTTATATTTTACTAATATCTGTCTCTGCATTCCTGTACTCTTTATTGCAATAAACCTTTCTTTCTTCGTAATATTAACGTGTTGGTTGTTTTTTCCACTCGGTAACAGCCTTGTCTGTTATACTTCTTTATGTAGGATACAACAGTTATAGGCTTAGAAATGTCTACATTTTTTAGAAGTTAAGCTGATATTAAATCTTCACATAATTAGAAATGCACAAAGTTTAAGAATTTGTATAATTTGAAATTTAACTAAGGTATAATTTGAAATTGAAATTGATGGTGAAATTTGCTTATCAGTGGGGCAGGGGAATTTTTGCTCTCGGATATATAATTATAAGGAAAAACACACTAGTATCACTTTACAAACTTTTTTACATGATTATTCCTAACAAATTGAAAGTTTGTACATCTTTGACAAAATATCGGAAGAAAAGAAAACAAATGAAAAGTTTGAATGCAAAACAAAATAAGCAGCAATCAAAAAATTGTAAACCTGACCAGTGAAAGTTGAGGACATGCGTTGCATGGAGAGAAATTATATGAGAATGATACAATGGATGCGTAATGTGAGTCTTAAAAACAAGCTTAGTTCTGATGACTCAGACGAAGATTAAATCTGGAGAGTATAGGGAAATGTGTGCAGAACAGGCGACTTCGATGGTATGGTCACATTGAAAGAATGGATGAGAGTTCTTTGGTTTATAGATGTAGAACAGCTGAGGTAGCAGGTTCAGTTCACAGGGGAATTCCGAGGAAAACATGGGAGGAAGTAGTAAAATGGCTTGAGACAAAGATGGATAAATATGATGTCTGCCTTATTTTCGTGCTTTCAATTAAAACAAGCTTTTACAGTCGAATTTTAAATATTCGTCTTCAAAAAAAGAAGAAAAAATAAAACTTTAGAATGACTTTTAGAAGTCGAAAGCTTGTTCAATCGCTGAAGTAAATAAATATTTTGTTTTAGAGAGAAAAAACACATCGTTATTTGATTTTCTAAATTTCGATACTGTAATATATATATATATATATATATCATGGACGGCCCTGCCTTCGTAAGGCGTATGCGACTATGGTCCTCCACATTGTCCTATTACCCATTGAACGAAATAGTCCCATAGCATTCATGTTTTTCCACCTATACATATTATCCATAAACTTATATCTTGGTCTGCCTACTGGCTTACAGCCAGGCACTCTAACAGAGAAAAATTTAATGTTCGAGTCGTTTTTGTTTATATATATGACCGATAAAAGTCATTTGTCTTTTCATTAAAGTCTGCATTAATTGCCCAGGTTTGTATCCAGATCGCGTCCGCACCTCCTCGTTGGTAACATGCTGCTTCTAGTTGATATTCAGAATACGGCCAATAAACCATGTCTCTACAGAACACAGTTTGGTTTCTGATTTAGGACATATAGTCCAAGTATCGCATCCATAAAATAGAATGGACCAAACGTACACTCAAAGTATCCTCAATCTGGTCTCAAGCGAGATGGCACGAGACTGAAGAACAGAAGACAGCTTCATAAACGCACTCTTTGACTAGACCAGTCTAGATTTTACGTCTGCCCTACACCTTCCATCTGATGTTATCACTAACTCAAGGTTGTTAAATGATTGTACTTGCAAGATTGCAGTGTCTTGATTTCACAGGTGGGAATTCGAAGTTTTCCAGAAATCGGCATGCGAAAGGTCTTTTTAGCATTCAGTTGTAATCCGTATCTTTCGCTTTCTTTAACCACTATGTCAAGATGTTTTTGCAAGTCTTCACTCGATGTTGCCATTAGTACGGTATCATTAGCGTATTGAATGTTGTTCAGCTGACGTCCTCCAATCGAAACACCCTCCAAACCATCCAGACGCGTCAGGATATTTTCACACTATAAAGCAAAAAGATCTGGAGACAATACACAGCACAACATATATATATATATATATATATATATATATATATATATATATATATAAGACGTTTATGTAGTTTGCTTGAAGCATTGTTTATTTGTATATAGAAAGGTGATACTTAGAAGGCAATACAATGCAGAGGTGTGACGGATAGACACAAGTTGGAGCAAACAAGACATACAATGGTGGAACAAATGAAATAGTTTCACTCTTAATACAATGTTAATTCAATGTATACATACAGACACATATATATATATATATATATATATATATATATATATATATATATATATTCACAAACACACATATATCTGTTTACCTACACAATGTTACAATGTTATGTAATACCTGTATCAAGATGGTCTGGTGGAAATTCCGTATGATATAATATTTCGGGAACACTTTCTTCTTCAGAACCGTGTTCAACTCAAGTTCAAGTGTGCATAAGTATCACATTTATCTCTCTCTCTATATATATATATATGTATATATATAAATGAAGGAGAATGGAAAGGAATTAGAGAAAGCAAAAGCCAAATCAAAATTCAATTCAAAAGTTCAAAGCAAGGTATATTCCGCAAAAAGGCAATTTATTCAAGTTAAATTTTCCTTAAGCCAGGCTTTTCAAAGATCAAAATCTTATCATCAGAGGAAGTCGCTGGGATAGATAAGTTGGCATTGGCCAAGAATTAAAATTTGAAAAAATGAAATAAAATAAAAGTTGTAGGGAAAGAAACGTAGGGCAAAACTGTGCCAAGGTGCAAGCAAATGTCCGATTGCCAAAAAGTCCGGTGTCGAAGAGTCCAGCAGAGAGAATACGATGTAGATATGTAGGTCGTTAGAGGCACGAGAAGTAATGAGAGAAGTTTCAAAGTTAAAATCCAAGCAGCCACAACTTCAGGTACGGCGAAGATAGAAAATCCAAAAAGGGTAAGAAGTCCAATAAGAAGTACATTCGATGATGCAGGCAGGCGTCAGAGGAGATTAAGATGTAAAATATTCGCCATTAAAGAAACTTCCCGGGCAGAGATGACAAAGGAAAGTGTTTTAAAGTGGAAAAAAGGGGCAGTGAGAATATTTAAAGTCTGTCCAGTTGAGAAAGCCGGCTATAAATGAAGAAAAGCAAAGACAGTGAAAACAAGAATATAATATGCGACCAGTGGGCAAGGGAGGAAACGGGTAAGTGGTGTGTGGGTGGAGAAAGGGACGGGTACGAGGAAAGGGAGGGGGAGGAGAAAGGGAGCGATGCGGTGAAGGAATGCGGATAAAACTAAGAGTGTGGAAGTGGGGGGGTGTGAAACAAAAAGTTGAAATTGGAAGTTAGCGCGAATTAGGATTCAACTAGAAAAGGGGAAGAAAGGAGTGGGGGTAAGTTAACGAATGTTAGGATAAGGGGTTAAAATATCAGAATATGTATAAGAACAGAGTTCGGGGTTAAGAAGTTTAATCAAATGACCTTAGATATAAACAATGAGGCAAAATTTATATGAAGGGTAGGACTAGGAAAATGAGTTAAAATTTAAAAGAGTAAAGATAAAAAATAAAGATAAAAATAGTATAAAAAGTAGAAATAAGAAAATAAAAGAATAAAGAAAGAAAAATAGATAATAAGATTAGTCTTAAGCTTGCAGGGAAAATTGAGGATTGACCGAAAGAATAAAAAATTAAAAAATTAAAAAATTAAAAAATAATAAGAATAAGATACTAATAATAGAATGAGGGAAAAGTCGATAAGATTGGAGTTCAAGAATGAAAATTAGAATAAGGAAAAAGAAAAAGGAAAAGAAGACCTAGAGAGGATATCCGGAATGGGAGTCTCCAAGGTGGAAGAAGTTATGGGTTGAAGTAAATAAGCAGTTACGGGATGCTAGTTCAAATAGATATGGGAAAATATAAACTTTGAAATTTTATTCAAAAAAGTTATATGGAGGTTAATTAAGAAAATTGTTAAATATGTTAGTGAAGGCCGGAAGAAGTAAGAGATATACAAGGTTAAAAAAGTGACAAAGGATTAAGCCAGAGGGAGAGTGGAGATCGCAGTTAAAAGTAAATACTATAGGGGTTAAAAGATGTAGAGCTAGGGCGGGTTGGGGGTTGAGTAGTTTGAGAGAGATGAGGTAAAACAAGGGGGGAATAATCGAGGCTATTAAAAAAGTGAGAAGAATTATATAGAAGTAAAAACAGGAGGGGAAGAATAATTAGAGTGCACAGTGGAAACAGTAAGGAGTTGGATATCGAGGTGTGCAAATGGGATATGGAGTAGATAAGGCTAATCAAACAGTAAATAAAAGGGCTAGGATAAATATGAATAGAGTGGGTTAGTTATCACGTTGAAAGGGAAAAGAATGAAGAATGGAAGTGTTGAAGGGAAGCGGACGAATGCATTAAAAGAAGTTAAACGGGAAAGAAAATGGAAAGCCAAATAAAGTTATACAGTTAAGGAGGTTAAGTGGAAAGATTTAGGGGGTAATGGAAGAAAGGTGTTAAAACTAAGGAAAATGTGAAGCTAACGAAGTTTATGGGTAATTTTATTAAGTTAAGAGAAGGTTGAAGGGATGAGGGAGATATAAGTAGAGATTAAAGAACAACAGGAATTAGAACTATCGGAAAGGGGTTTCGAGATGTAAGGAGGGAAAATCCGAGATGAAGGGAGGGTATTTAATCAAATGGGGGAGGGGTGTCTGGGGGATTATTATGGTTGCTATACCTGAATTTACGTTTATGCCTGCAACTGGAGATAAGTTCATTCTTAGAATTAATAATATTTTTAGATTTAGTAGCAGTAGCTATCATAAAGGTTTCCAGAGTACAAAGTTGGCAATGGGATGCTCCAGGGGTATATGATTTGGACTTTTTAAGTATTGACCAGTGAAGTGAATAGGGAGTATTTTTGAGATTGAGGTTTCTAATTAGATTGGAAAGTGAAGTGCCTGTGCTGTTATCGCTGCTATTTTTAAAGGAATATATATGGTTAGAGATCCGGGTCTTAATGGGAAAAGAGGACGCCCCAATATATGTGTGTATCTTGAAGGGTGGTGCTATAGTTGCATTGAGATTACTAATGGTATTAGAAGAGATTTGGGTTTGGAGATCCAAGTTATGCGAGGAAAGTTGTTTGGAGAAGTGGGGTGGAGCGGATATGGGGGAAATGTGAGTTGGCCCATGAGCACTATTTATTATTGGGGGTGCTTGGTTAGAGGTATGGCTGTATAAGCGGGAGTTTAGAGTAGAAGCGGATTGGGGTAGCGGGGAGATCCTGAGTTCGGGTGGAGTATGGGAACTGTGATTACTCACAACATTGGTGGAGCGGGGGAATTGTTTAACAGTACACCGGACTTTTTGGCAATCGGACATTTGCTTGCACCCTGGCACAGTTTTGCCCTACGTTTCTTTCCCTACAACTTTTATTTTATTTCATTTTTTCAAATTTTAATTCTTGGCCAATGCCAACTTATCTATCCCAGCGACTTCCTCTGATGATAAGATTTTGATCTTTGAAAAGCCTGGCTTAAGGAAAATTTAACTTGAATAAATTGCCTTTTTGCAGAATATACCTTGCTTTGAACTTTTGAATTGAATTTTGATTTGGCTTTTGCTTTCTCTAATTCCTTTCCATTCTCCTTCATTTCTACCTGCTCTATCCTGGATATTGAGCTGTATACTCTTCACAATAGGGTTTTACCTTTCCTAAAAGTTCGCTTTTAGTACACCTCTTTATGTATATATATATATATATATATATATAGAGAGAGAGAGAGAGAGAGAATAGGTGATAGGGTTGGAAAATAGGGTAGGCAGAAAGGTCTGTGAAAGGTGGATTTCAGGGTGGTAGAGTAAGATAGAGGGGAGAACCCTTTTAGTTTAGTGTCCTGTCAGAGATACATTCTATTTAACCCATAGACTGAACTGACAGGTACTACCATTGGATCACAGTGGACCTGTGAATGATTTTAGCTAAAAGCTCTCAAATTGGGGCATCACAATCGCATCTACTTTAAGCTCATACTCAGGACTAACTAGTGAATAGGTAAATCCACACAAAAACTCTTTTTTAAAAAAGATGTCATAATTTTATTTTTGAGACGTATATCTAAATGAATGAATGCAAAAGTTGGGCCCATTTCTCACACTAACGATGAAGTTAAAACGCTGTACTTCAAGTTAATTCAACTTTATACAATAGCAAACTCTATATTTTTTATATACTGCTTTTATGGCTATGCGATCTAAGTCGTAAAATTAAGTAATTTGTATTTTGCTTCAAAAAAGGGCAGTTTATTAATTAACTATTTTTGTTATTTTTTAATTTAATGAATGTTTTAGTTTTAATATAACAAATAGTTTTATTTCGGAATATTTCGCGGACAGATATGTAGCAATTTTGTTCAAATATTCCTTTCCGGCCTTTTCTTTTGTGAGATTAATCTAATTTTCAAAACGTTACATTCTATTTCTAAATTCTAAGTCACCCCCCCCATACACATGTTAATGTGATGCAAATGTTTTATTTTCGTATTTATACCCAAGTTTATGAATTAAAAGTTTATTATTTATGAATGAAATGTTTATTATTTTACATTTTCGTTTCAAGTATTCGAAGTAGCGAACTTTGCGAAGCGGTAGCGAGCCATCGAAGCCAATCTAATCATAAATGCACTGTTTTCTCTTTCGACTTCACATAAAAGATGTAGAAGAACATTAGATCGTGATGAGGTTTCTGTGTTTTCCATTTCTTCTGTTAACCTAGAGATAATCACAGTCGGTGCTTCATTTCACCGAGTGTAGGTACAGGGCAACAATTATGAAAACTATGTTCTCCAGAATTTCAACAAATATTCATTGCTGTATTTACAACTTTAGAAGATTACTATGGTGTGTTGAAAAAAGAAGAAATAGCAGTTCGGTGTAGTTCTATAGGTGATATAGCAAAATAAAGCTAATAACTTAACAGAGGTCGCCGTTTCGGTTATTTCGTGTTTTTCTTTGTTTTTGTTTTTTGTAAATTTCTATGTGGCAAACTAGAAAGAGTACCCGATTCAAAGTCAGCATCAAACAGTGTTCGGTCAGATTTAGTTCCTGATATTAAAGACTTCCCGTTTTGGGTTACTAACTCTTCTGGTTGACCAAGATTTGTACTAATTTGTAATTATTAATTCATTTATTAAATTGTTAGGTGAAAGGACAGAATAGTTAGCCCCTCCTCCCCATGTTAAGAATGGCTTTCTAAATCATCTTCTGCAAGTTACGAACCGTGCTGAAATAAAAACGTTATTATTTAGAAAGTCATTCTGAACATGGAGAGGGGACTTTGTTAAGTATTCTGTACTTTTACTTAACAATTTAATAAATTAATTAATAAATTAATACATTTGGGAAACTGAAACTCTCACCGGAAGTTATATTACGGATGAAATTTAATATCAGGAACTAAATCTGACCGAGTTAGGTATTCTTCTGGTTTGCCTTTATATGCATCCAAGCATATTAATAATAAGCTCTGTCCGTTGAACGATCTATTCCACGTAGGGTTGAAATAGCACGTTTTGATGCGCTGACCTATTTCTGTAAGAGGCGGTTTCCATCCATTGGTTATTAACACTTTTTAGGAATAGGTATCCAAGAAAATTGCAGTACTTACGTCATCAATTCCGAGTTTCACCGTACACTTCCGAGACTGGCGAACGTTAACAAACTTCACCGAACAATCTACACAATACGAACCGAATTGTTTTTTTTCTAATTTTTACCCTCACCCCAACCTAACCCTAAACGAGCCCTAAAATAAGTTTTAAGTTGCAAAGTCGGTTTAGTTCGGTGCATATTGTGTAGAACAGTGGTTCTCAACCAGGGGGGGGATTTAGAATTTATGGGGGGGATTTAGAATTTCAGGGGGGGGATCAGCACCATAGATTAGCATACACAGACTGAATCCAGGGCTACAAAAAACACAATGTGCATCGGCTATCTCTACTAAAAGGTCATATTAGATTTTCCCATCGCTATCATTTGTATTAAATTCTATTATGTTATTATGAGTTATTATTGTTAATATGAAAGTATATTTTGAGTCAGACATTTTTTGAAAGAGGGGAAATATCATTCTGATACATTATGAAAGAATTTACAGGCTAAAAAAAGGTTGAAAACCACTGGCATAGAAGCATCGGGACGTGATTCTTCTTTCTCCATTCGTAGTCAGAACTTATTACACCAGGACTTCAAATTTCTGGATACCTATTCCTAAAAAGCACTAATATTAATTACTAGTGTACACCCTCTATCAAAAATGACGTCAAAAAATGTTTGCCAGTGTTCGCACTCGCTATTTATTTCGATATACAATGTATTACTAAAATATTCATAAAAATTGATAGAATTACGTCAGTAATATAATTTTTCATATTCAAATTACTGTCTGATGATCTAAAGAAAAAACATCCATGTGACTTTAAAAGATAAATTTATTAAACCAAGTGGATGATTTCATTCCCAATTCATTTCAGGCTGCAAAGTAAAGTTGGGGTGGTTGTCTGATTTGCTTCCCCTCACCACTTAAAATGGTTTCGTCCAAAGGATAGAAAAAGGCATGTGTTTTACTAGCTAACATTTGTGTGACGGAATGGACGTACATATATTTATTTATATATTTCTATACAAGTAACTACATAGTAGTCTTTATTATAGAGTGGAGAATAGTAAGTGATGGCACATTACTTAATATAAATCTGTAAAATAACATTTGAACTAGGAATTAATATTCTAAAGTATGTTTTAATGTTATACATCGACTGAAGTATGCAAGGGGGTATCAGAAATATTAAGAATTGATTGGCTGAGAAGATAATGTGATATTTTAAGGAAGAGAGGTTTTAAAATAGTGAGTCAGTTACATCAGCATTTGGAGAGATCCAAAGCTGGAGTTCAAGGGTGTCTCAATAACACATGACGGAGAGTACAGGGAGGGGAGAGAAACACTAAGGTGATAAGTTTAGAAATCTAGTGGTGATGATGGGGGGGGGGGGGACTCTTCTCTTCCCTACCACTTTTTTTTCACAGAAAAGATGTTGCTAATCTCTCTCTACTCTATCGTTATTTCTATGGAAGGTGCTCGACTTAGCTCCAATATTTGATTCCTCCTTGTAAAAAGCTCACAGCAAGAACTCATAATGGTACCTAAATGAAAAAAAACTTTCCTTTCTCCCCTTGTGTGGCTTGCGTAAGGCAGAATCTCCATGGATAGAACTACTTTACAAAAGCTCTCTCAGCTGTGAAACACATTACGGTGGGACTGCTTCCCTGCTTATTGCAACTTGGTGTTTTCAAATCCAATATCAATAAATCCTTGTCATAACCGCCCACTAAGTAATCAAATTCAATTCATACCATTAATCAATGTGAGTACTCCCATAGTGTTACTCATTTTTCGGCTGACAATCATTCCGTCTTATTAACCGTTACTCTCGAATGGTTCTAGGCCTTAATGTGTGACCCAATAGTAAAAAACTGAAGGTTATAGAGTATTTCTCGGAATGAATACACTGTATTGCCAACAACTGCTGGCATTTGTCTAATATAATCATTAAAACTGTTGTGATGGTATACGGGACTCCCCTCAGTCACTTAATAAGTGAACTAGTCTGTAGAATATATATACTACGAACAGTAGTATGTATATTCGACTATAGTCGACTGTATTCGAGTGTATTATGTTAATCCTATTGGATTACCGGTAGTGCTATTGTTTTGTACAAGATATATACGTTGTAATAAACAATCCCCTTTTAAAGACCTTACACTCTGGTTATTTTGTTATTATAACTTCTGACAAAGTTATATCAAAAACCCATTAAAACACAACTATTTTCCATGTAGTTTTTAGAAATATAATCAGTATTATAGATATGTTCTTATTTACATCAATTCAAAATGTTGGACATCTTTATGCCCCATCTTGTATTTCTGATTATAGGCAGGACAGACAAATGCATATTATTAGGACATAATGTAAAAAAAAGAAAACGTATTTTGTATGTATCAACATGTTACCATTGTCTTTTATTGGCATTGGTTTCTTTATAATTTTAATAATCTGATACTGTACGATAGAGAAGAAAGTACCCACACATTTTGTACTCAGTCAAAGCAGGAAAAGTGCTCCTTGCGACACCTCCCCATATGTAACAGCAGTATTCCGTATTAGCACTATCTGACTCTTCTATAAGTAGAGGATTACATCGAAACAAAAGGCAGTGATTAGTTCAACAACAATCTAATGTGTTCACTAATAAAGAAAATCTACATAATAACATAAATAAATCGCCCTTTTGTCTTTTAACATGAAAAAGAGTCAATTTATTTTGGCTGTTGTTAAGAGAGACTTGTTCGTTGGGATAATAAGACGGACTTACTTGTTTGGTGATACAACTCTATTGTATATGAATTGTTTGTTGACTACTGCTCACGTGTCCATGTTGAATGCTAAAGTGACTTTGGCTTACTAGTAATGCATAATCATATTGACACACCAGTTCTTGTTAGTTAAGCGACGTTGGGCATGGTCAGCATCAGATGGGTGACCATTTAGGAATATCAGGTGCTGTATGTGGGAAGACACTTCACTTGCAAAGTAAAAACTAATGTTGTCAAAATGGTATCTGAGGTTGCTGAATTAACCGAAGTATTTGTCAACAGAGACTACAGAGTAGCAGGTGGCAAGTCAGTGATCCTGATCATGGCTTCTATGTTCAATGGCGTCTCAGAGAAAACACCTGGTGGAAGAGTGTTGGGAGGCTCACCACTGTACATCCCCATGAAACCATGAAATAGTATGCTAACTGATCGATTCCAGAAAGGGAAAGGTGAACGTATATACTGTTCTAGTCATATTGTCTGGTTAGGAGAGGGATATTTCTGACATATATTGAATTTATTAGTCAGTGCTTAACTGTCTGGCCAGTGTAGCTACATACAAATAAACTGAAAACAACACTTAAAAGCCAATTTATAAAAGGGCGGGAATGTTCTATTATGTTCAGATGAGCAAGTCATTTTTCTGAGTTATGAATGGCTACTAGTTCATGAGTAGATAATCTAGTATGCAAATTCTTGCTTGAATTAAGCAATAGTTACATATCAACTATTGGAGCCCATTATGCCGGTAAGTGTTAATTTATTTCTACAACGTATGTATACTAAGAGATTAATGCAGTTTGCTTGAAGCATTCATTCATGTGTATATAAAGGTAAATTAGAAATCAATACAATAAATAGGTGAAACGGATAGACACAAACTGAGACAAATTGATACATATAATGGTGGAATGAGTAAACAGTTTCTACCTTTTTATAAATACAATACAAATATATATATATATATATATATATATATATATATATATACATTTCATATATAATATAATAATCCTACTTGTGTCAGGATGGTCTGATGGAAGTTCAGTAAAATGATATTTCTGGAAAATCAATTCCTGAAATCAACTTCCAGTATTATATCCTTTCACCATAATCATATTCGGTTTAACATTCGTTTTACATGCTAGCACATGCTGGACAGCTTTTAGAAATTCATTTCTAAACTAATCTATCTCTGGTCAGGTCTTTATATATCCCTCTATCTTTCAAGTCCATCGTTATCACTTCCTCCCATATTTGCCGTGGCATTTCTTTATGAACTGATCCTGCTACTTCAACTGCTTTACATCTACTTACCCAAGACTCTCATCCATTCTTTCAACGGGCCTATACCATCGAAGTGTCCTGTTCTGCACACATCTTCCTATACTGTCCAGATTTAATCTTCCTCTGAGATCCTCAAATCTAAGTATGTCTGTAAGACTCACATTACACATCCATCGTATCATTCTCATATCATGTATCTCCATGCAACGCATGTCCTCAACCCTGAATGGCCAGGTTTCACTTGTATACATCATGCACATGCTTGAGAGACGCTTACCCTGGTGGTCAATATCACGTCTGATGTTTACTATTACTTTGGCAAAGTTTCTCTAATAAATAACACGCTTTTGATTAGTTTGATTTTGTATTGTAGGATTAAAGTTGGAGCATAAATAGAATGTTTTGATGTTGTTGGTTATTTGTTCATTACTATGTTTAGGCATGCTTAATGTTTATCGGTGTAGATCTACAATTTGTTGAACAATATATAAGTTCATTTCTCTATGTTCTCCAACAAGATTCTAGAGTTGTAATTTTAATTGTCAAAGTATTTCAATGAGTCTTCCTCTATAAAGGGTTAACTTTATTGACTTTATTTATAGCATCGTCTCATTCCGAAGCAGATTCATTTTCCCTTCTCAACTGTGCATACTTTATTAACGTGTCTTCCTCACTTAATTCTATTAATGCTTCTCTCTTTCTCCGCCATGATTCTGATGGTTTTATGCTCAAACACTCGTCATTAAATCACCCATTCGGCAACCAAGGAAACCAAATGGTTTTATTGTGGCGCCATCTTTTGGCACAATACCTACCAAAGAATAGTGAACCTTTTCACTTATTTTGGTTTTTGTAAATGTGTGTGTGTATATGTGCATCATTGCAATACTAGATAGCCAGTTGAAATCCAATCGTTTACATTGAGAAAGCTGCTACACTCTTCGTGACCCGTTGGATCACAATCACTACTACTATCCATTCGCCTTTATTTCATTCGAAAGAAATCATAAACTGTGACATATCTGTTAAGACTTTCTTCTTACATAACAAAAACATTACAAGTCTCTTTCCTTTTACATTATCAATAAGGATAATATAGAAGTAAAGAGACTTATTATTGTTGCATCTAATTTACATATGTGTTTACGGTGTGTAAGAACACACTATGTAAATTAGATGGAAAAATAAAATAATTAAGAAGTAACGCTGAAAAAAATGAGTTACTCTTTTTTGAAATACTTACAGAGACATTTGGAAGCATTAGAAAGTGGTTAAATCAACATAGAGTGAGAAGTGGCAAAATAAATATATAGATAGCTAAGTGAGAGATGGATGACTTAATTATTTTTACTTATATTCACCCCAAAGAAGGCACATTGCAACTGAGAAATACTGTGAATAGGGGCCATATTAATAAAGGCATCATAAGTAGGGAGGTTGTACAGCAAGATGCTTGTTAACAGTACATTTAAATTTCTGCGTGTTGGTGCAGTCGGAGAAACGGAGCACAGAGGAAATTCCAAAGGCACACAGTTCAAGGAAAGAAGCTATTAGAGTAGAAAGCCTTCCGGCATCTAGGGACCTCAACAGTGAAAGGTGGGATTTTGGTGATTGTCAGATTACGTTGAGGAGGTACAGGTGTAGTAAGTTCGTCTGAAAATATTTTATTGCTATGCTTGTTATAGAGTCGATGCTTAGGGCTTAACTGTATGACCAGTTGAGCAGCAAGATAAGTCAAACTGCCAAGCACATCAAAATGCCGGTTTATAATAAGGCTAGAATGTTCCATTATGCTCAGAAAGGAAATCCATTCTCTGTGTTCTGATTGGCTGAGATTCATAAGTGGCCATTCTAGTGTATGAATGTTGATTAATTCGAATAAGTATTCTTCTATGAGATGGATGCCAGTTGAGGCCTTTATGCCGGTAAGTGTTAGTTTGATTCTATATCTCCCTCCCCCTCCTCCCCTCAGTACGAGAACGCAATGGTCTTTGGGGAAGAATGAGTTCCTTCTGGCCTGGTTGATTGTGGGGAAGTAACCTGGACAATGCCCGGGCAGATTTCACTGGCATTGGTTTAGCAGTACTGGGTAGTGTTGGGTGCCTTGGCGATGTCATTACATCTCCTCTGTTATGCGGCAATGGTGTACCAGGTGTATGGGAATCACAAGGCGTTGGATTGGGAGATTCAGGCAAAGCACTGGGAATAGGGACTGGAATTACAAGTGTTGCAAGTTTTCTGAAGAATCTGCGGTTTCGCAAAATGATTCTGCCTGACCCATTAATCCTAATCCGATACTGACGGTTAGAGAGAGTTTCGACAACACGACCTGTTGTGTCCAATCGACGATTGTTTGCACATTGTATTGATACTCTTTCTCCTTCTTGGAGTGGGCATAAAGTATGCGCTGTGCGATTGTACCGCTCGGTGAGGTGAGCATTGCGCTGAGATAAGCTTATCTTACGGTTCCTAGCTGCAGCTATCCATTTTGCATGTTGTTTATATAGTGCAGGTTGGGATGGTATGAAGTCACGAAGTCGGCAGTGGAGCAAGAGTTGTGTTGGAGATAGACCAATGCCTTGGATAGGGGTGTTGCGATACTGCAGGATGGCTCTGGCAACACTGTCATTATTCAACGAGCCCTGGGGACCTGTATTTCCATGAATTATCCTCTTCGCTATTTTTACAGCTAACTCTGCTCGGCCATTAGATTGAGGATATGCCACTGAGGACTGTCTGTGCTTCACACACCATGTCTTGAGGTATTACTGAAACATGTTGGAATTAAAAGGTTGGCCACCATCGCTACTAAGTTCTTCTGGGGTGCCATATGTGTGGAATAGTTTCGACAAATAGATATTAGTTTTGAGGTGATGGCATGACCTGGTTTAAGATGATACAAAATAATCCAGCCAGTGAGTCTGTCTGCACAGACAATGTATGCAATGTGTCTGATGTAAAAAAGGTCCATCACTATCTGCTGGAAGCGCCAATCTGGAGCTTGGGTTAATACGAGTGGTTCAGGTGGCTGACTTGGGGCAATGCTTGTGCAAATGAGGCAATTGGCTCGAAAGTTGCATATTGATGCATTCATACCAGGCCAATACACCGATTCATTTCCACGGGCTTTCATGCCAACCACGCCCTGGTGGGTTGCGTGTAGATAACGTAGTACTTTTCCTCTGAGAGATTTGGGTACCACAGTTCTCGCATCCATCAGTGCAAAGCTCCTGTCGGTACTTAGTCGATGGCGTACATCCCAGAAGTTACGGATTTCCGGGTCAGTAAGTGAACGTTTGGATGGAAAACCTAGTTGTATTGTGTTGATCAGTCGTGTAAGATGGATTATTTCGGCCTGATGCACGTACGTGATCAGCTGACAGGATTGTGTCGCTGTCTTTAAAATCGTTCATGGCCTGCTGGGTTGCTACCTCCACCATAGCATCTATTTTATCCGAGAGATGAATGTCTTCAGAGAAAGGGTGTGTGGAAGATAGGGATGTAAGGGCACTCATTGTAGGGACTGGGTTGCGAGAGACGGCATCGGAACCCTGATGCAACTTTCGTGGGCAGTGTTGGATGGTAAACAAGTACCTGAGTGATTTCTCTTTAAGCTTAAAGAGGCGCGGGTTATGTATCTTGCTCAGGTCCCTGTCGCCAAATACTCCTAGTTAGGGCTGGTGGTCTGTTACCACTATTATGTTAGGGCAGCCCATAATGAATATATGGCATTTGTCTAATGCCCAGGCGATTGCTGCTGCTTCGCCTTCAATGGGTGCATATCGGCGCTCCGCATCTGTTCAAAATCTGCTGCCGGCAAATACTATATGCCAGCCTTCAGGAAAACATACCGGTGCTTTCTCAGTGGAGCATTTACAGTGTTTTTGTAATAGCAGGAAACCCATACCTTCTTTACTCCAGTCTGGAGCAAGGCAGTTTGCTCTGCTAATATCAAAGGTCGTTACACCCTTTTTTACCAAATTCACAATGATTTGCCTGCATGTGAAAAATGCATTCTCGAGATCCTGATTCCAAATGAAGCATGAATTTTGTTTTACAAGGTCTCGAAAGGTCGACATTATGGGGCTTAGGTAATGTGCCCAGCAAGGCAATTGTGTTGTATTGCGATATTTGCCTGGGTTGAAAATGCTGCTGCAGGGTTTGGGAAATCTTCAGGCAGCATTCCCACATCAATGCTTGCTGCCTTGCTGAAATAAAGTCGCTGGATCCCATCACATATGTAAAGGGCTTGTTTGGTTGTCCTTCCACGAACTTCGAATTTCACAGGTAACCATCCCTGACACACAAGTGTGAAATCTCCCACAGTCCGAACGATTTTTCTTGATGGTACTATGTTATTCATTGTGAGTTCCATGTTAAACAGATGCTTTGATCCCCATAGATATATAGTGGCCCCACTATCAGGAAAAATCTTCAGCTTTGTTCGCTAATCACCAGGGATGTTCTTTGCTTGTCTGGGATCTGGATTTGGTGAGAATGGGATAACATATGCATCTATTTCTGCTATTTGATTTTCACTTGCGGTCGTATATGTATCCCTTGTCTGGTCAAATGTGATGTGAGCAATAAGAGAATCCATGGGAGCCTCGTCAATTCCAATACAGGGTTTTATTGCTCGGCACACTCTTGAAAGGTGGTTAAGTTTCCCACAAGTGCTGCATGTTTGACCCCACGCTGGACATTTTAACTGGCGGGAGTTTGTTCCTGGGATACCATGATAATGGCTACCGCAACCCATGCAAGCTTAAAAGTTATCACGTTTGGCGGAGTTGCTGATACTAACGTGACCTTTATTAGCTTAAGCAAGGGTTTTCTGCTTGCGGTACATAGATATCCGTGCAATAGCCATGTCAGAGGTGTCAGTCATTGAAGTTTGGTCTTTCAATGCCGATTCGAACACCTCAAAATGGCGAAGATTTTGTTCGAGAGTTGTAAGTGTTCCAGCTTTGGCCAGCAGGTCTGCTTGGACGGTATTGTTTGCTATTCTCCTGATGAGCTGGTCCTTGATGTACATGTTAGACAGGTCATGCTCACAAAGGGGACATAAAAAGTTGCAGTCCAGGGCTGCGGCCCGGAGGCGGACGAGATAGTTCTGTATTGTCTCAGTCTTACCCTGTGACATGGAGGCAAAAGTAAGGCGATGGACGATGGGATTTGACCTTCGAGTGACCAATGCCTCTATCATTCCTAGTAGCTTGTCTGAGTCAGTGGTAAAGAATTTAGGGTTAGTGTTGACTATAGCATTCTGGATGGACTCATCAGCAGAACTGTATAGCTGTATGTTGGTCTGAGATGTTGGCATACCTGTCATCTTGGTGAATATTTCCCAATCAATTCTGAATTTTCTGAATTGTTGGGGGGGGGGGTCATTTCAAGGTGGAGCTGGGGCAGTTTAGCGGCTAGTGCTTTAGCATATCATACCCCAGCTTCTTTAAGGATTGAGAGGGCTTCTTCCATTGTCGCGATCCCTAGCTCTTTCAACATGGCCCAATCCATCATTTGCAGGTTCTTCTTTGTCAGCTTTTCACTTGCAAATGTGGCAGCATAAATTCGAACTGAGCTAGCAGAGATCCCTGCTTTGAGGAGGTACTGCTCCCAATCTTCAGAATCCATATATCCTGTTCGTAGCACAATATAGAGTCGATGCTTATGGCTCAACTGTATGACCAGTTGAGCAGCAAGATAAGTCAGACTGCCAAGCACATCAAAATGCCGGTTTATAATAAGGCTAGAATGTTCAATTATGCTCAGAAGGGAAAGTCCATTCTCTGTGTTCTGATTGGCTGAGATTCATAAGTGGCCATTCTAGTGTATAAATGTTGATTCATTCGAATAAGTATTCTTCTATGAGATGGATGCCAGTTGAGGCCTTTATGCCGGTAAGTGTTAGTTTGATTCTATACTTGTCAAACAAGCACAGGGATGCAATATTGCAGCGATGGGGCAGAACTTGGAGCTTGGTAGACAGTGTGGGAACAATTAGATTAAAGGCTGTTATTTTAAGTCTGTCTAAGAGGGAGAAACTATTGGTTGGTGCACCAGCCGAGATGTGGCAACAATACTCCATGCATTGTCTTCTATGCATTGGCATTGTCTTCTATGTATTTGTTCTAATTCATATAAGTTGTAAATGTTAAGCCGAGGAGTTTGAATGTTAGATTCTCAGGTAGGGCGCTATTTGCCATGACAGTCGATGGTTGGAAATTTTTTTATAATTATTACAGGAAAAGAGTTTTGTCTTAATAGCATTAAATGTAAACATCCATTTATGCCCTCATTCAACTACAGACTGGAGGTCCTTTTCTAAGGATTCAGTCATTGCTTTGAATATGTGTGCATTCATTTTGCCTACATGTTGAGAACAGACTGTAGTGTCATGAGCAAATATACCCATCTCGAATGCAATTTCATCAGGGAGGTCGTTTATGAAGATCAGGAAAGACAAAGGTCCAAGGATCGACCCGAGAGGCACACCCACATCAATATCATGTTATTTAGATGTGCAGCCATCGAGGAAGTCCTGGATCTTTCTTTTGTGTAAAAAGGATCTTATATTAAATATTCGTCCAGTAATACCTTACGAATTAATTTTCATGAGAAGACCTTCATGCAAGTTCTCGTCAAATGCTTTGGATGTATCAAGCACTACTGCCCTAATTTCACCAGTGTATCGTATATGAGTTTGGAGATGACCGTTTGTATATCTGCAATAGAACGAGCTTACTTAAATCGATACTGTTGGTCAGAAAATAGTTTATCATTTACGAGATGGTGAACTATTGCTAGATTCAGTTAATTACAAATTACAGCTAATTAGAAAAATTAAAATAAAAACTTTTTTCAAGAATTCAAAAATAACTCAATCCTAGAACTAAGGAATATTTAAGCATGTATCTTTTGTCATTAAAAGAAATAAACGTTGATTAGTATACTAGATTAAGCAACAATCCCCCACCCTAGCTATAGATAAAATAGTGAATAGTGTTTATGTTTCGCAATAAGTAAGTAAGATGAGGATTAATAATTTAGCAATCTACCCTCGTGGATTAGATAAAGGATTATGTTCGAAATTCTGTACACATTCCTGACAAGATCCACCTGACTAAGGTCAAAGGTTACATCAGCAGAAATGTTCTGAGAATAACATCTAAGATGAGAAGAGTAGTTCGAATAATCCAAATAATACACTTTGACTTCATTAGAAAATTCATTAACTTTGGCATTCTTCTTGCATAACTAAAGAAAAAAGCCTCTTTACTTCTATATCATCCTTATGGATAATATAAAAGAGACTTATTATTTTGCTATCTAATTTACATACGTCTTTACGGTGCTTACGAACACACTAAGTTAGATGACGAAATAAAGGAATTAAGAAAAAAAGAGCTACTCTTTCTCGAAATGCTTGCAGAGACATTAATAATTATTAGATAGTGGTTGAAGTAACATACCGTGAGAGATGGTGAAAGAAATACATAATTAGCTAAATGAGAGATAGTGAATTAAAGATTCCAGCTAATTAGAAGAATTAAAATGGTTTAGTCTTCAACTAGCATGTTTTTTTTTGTGTTATTAAAGTATATAAGAAAAACTTTAAGGAAACAAACGTTGATTTACTCAGCTTTAATATAATCGATGAAGCAAACGCCCCCACCCCCAGCTATAGATACAACAGCAAATTGTGTTTAATTAATCATATACAATAAGTTGCTTACAATAGGTATTGTGTTTTAGTCTCAGATATCATCATGATATTCGGTTTTACATTCATTTTGCATACTGGTTTTTAGAAATTGACTTCCAATCTAGTACTTATCCTTTCCTCCTATTTCTCCCTTCGCCTTCCCTTGTGAGCTGACTTTGTTACATCAACTGTTTTACTTAAGAACTCTCATCCATTCTTTCAACATCGCCATACGATCGAAATCTTCTGTTCTGCACACATCTCCCTATACTGTCCAGATTTAATTTTCCTCTGAGGTCATCAGATTTAAGGCTGTCTTTTATTTTTCTTGTGGATCCCTTGAAAGCTATTTTATCATCATAAATGCATATATTTTATAATCAAATAGTTTTTCTAAGTGACAGACAGGTTAGTAAAAACTAACAATGGATAAATTGTGTTATATTCATAACATAAATTCCAAATACAAATCTTGAAAATATCAATAACCACACATAAATTTCTTAGTAAACAAAACAAAATAGAAACTTCTTATTGGCCTATTAAAGCTTTTCTGGGTCTCCGGGTCTCCATGTAAACCCCGGTTTGGAATCTTTGGTTTAATGTGACACTAAAATGTCCAAATATGACACATACCCATTTGGCCTAATGGTTACAGTGTCCGATATATATGAGCCATGCGACCAGAGTTTAATCCTCAGTCGAGTCATACGAGAGACACAAAAAAGGGTATTTGACACCTCCTAGATAAATGCAGAGTATTATAAAGTGAGGATCAAGGGTAAATGGAGCAATCTAGGGAAAAGAGCGACGCCTTCCTTTATATCTCGATACAGTAGCAAATTAAAAATGAGCCATTGTGTTACCCTCGACTACAGTCAATTCATTAAAAAATATTTGTGTGTGTGTGTTACATAATGAAAAAGGCTTTATGTGCTATTAAAACAAACAAAATAATAATTATTAATAAGAGGTATGACGTAGTGGCTTTAAATAACTTAAAGAGGTTGATATTCCGTTAACCAGATAAACTATGACAGTTGAAGTATTATTCTGAAGTGAATTATGGAGAAATACAATTTCCCTAGATGTTCAAATTGTGTGACATTTTAAGCTTTTCTATGTACTGATGGGTCACCACTTGCCAAGGCCCAAAGGCCATTGGAGGATAAGGGTCAATGAATTTGTCAATTGTATGGTGAGACTACACCATGAAGATCAGTAACGATGATAGTAAATGGCAGAATTTGATTATTTAATAGGACGGCTCAACAAGAATTTGTCAAGATTGGACTTAAAAATGATCATATCGTAGTCAGCTGGGAAGCAGCCCTGTGGTATTGTGTTCCACAGATGGGTAATTCTTGGAAAGAAACTTTGCTCATGAAAATTGCGTTTGATCAATGTTAGTACTCCTATAGTGTTCCTCATCTTTTCAGCTTGCATTCATTCCCGTTTCATTAACACTTATCCTCGAGTAGTTCTGCCCTTAGCAAGTGATTACCTCAATGATAAAAAAAAACAAATCTTCAAAGTAAAAACAAAGGTTTCAAGTTAACGCCTTCTCTAGAATTATTGTTCTGTAGAAACTTGTAGGATTTATAGGGGAGCAAAGCACACATTAACCTCACAATGTCAGAGAGGTCTCTCCAGACTTCCTTTATTAGATATAATTGGCAAACGGTTCAAACGTTCCTGTTGACTCATCGATCTCAAATAAGTTTTGATCAATAAAGTAGGTTAGCTATTGAACGAGGCTGCCTTAGATGTGGGGCTCATTATGAAGGTGTCTGTCCACTGTGGTTAAGGCCGACTTTGTATGTTGCCAACCTACTCATCTTAGTTTCTGTTATAAAAAAAAGTGAAACTTAAAACAAAACACCTATTGGAGACATAGTAATCAGGAAGATTATCATCTGCGCTGGTCTGAAAATTTTAATTTTAGAGGGAAACCAATCAGTGGAAATGTAAAATCTTCTATAGCAACGTTGAACTTGTATGTCTTTAAATTAGTTGATTCTGAATATCCATTCGTTACCAGTACCTGAGATATGTATATAAATCATAGTATATATAAAAACAGATGCATAGAAATATAAAAAAAACTCTGATGTACAGATTGGGGCATAACGTGGGTGATGTCAATGCTGTAGTGGCTGTAGAGAGATGGAAGGTCTCAATCGGTAGGTTAGGCTCTATAATTTTCATTGTATTTATCAATTATTATAACAGTTTCTTGATAATATTCATTTTCTCTATAAATGATCACAAAGTTTTTATGGTAAGGCTTCCTCCTTAAGATGAACTTTGGATAGCTCCCGAGCTCATCAGAGTTAAGCCCTTATGACCTTCCTTTGGATATACCTAAAGAAAAAGGTTTTAAAAGTTTTCTGACACCGTTCTCAGTACACTTGATTTGAAGTAAAGGATCAGAGACGAAATCAATAACTAACTACCGCCTTGATAGATATTCACAGCAAGAACTCGTCTCATTACCACAACGGAAAAAGACTTTCCTTTCTTCCCCCATGTGCCTAGCATCAGTCAAAATTTCTATGAACAGAACTTTTTTGCTAATGCTTCCATTCACAATGCCGTGGGACTACTTCCCTGCTGATCACAACCTAGTCGTTAGCAAATCCAATGTCAATAAATTATTCTCATGAACCACCCCATAAGAAACCAAATGTAGTTCATACCACTGATCAATGTTAATACTTCAATAGTATTCATCATCTTTCGCGTGTTAATCATTCTGTCTATTAACTCTTATTATCGAGTGGCTCTTGGTCTTGATAAGTGGTGGGCCAATAGTAGAGAAATAGTGAAGGTTCTGGAGCATTTCTGGGAATGGTGACAATGTATTGCCAACAACGGTTTGTCTGATATAATTATTAAACCCCATTAAAACACAACTATTTTCTATGTACTTTTTAGAAATATAATAAGGTTCTTTTTTTATATGTTCTTATTAATATCCATTCAAAATGTTGGACATCTTTATGCCTCACCCTGTATTTGTGATTATACACAAGACAGACAAATGCATATTATTAGGACATAATGTAAAAAAAAAACGTAATTCGTATGTATCAGCATGTTACCATTTTTGACGTCTTTCATTGTCTTTTATTGGCATTGGTTTCTTTATAATTTTAATAATATGACACTGTAGGGAAGAGAAGAAAGCATCCACACATTTTGTACTCAGTCAAAGCAGGAAAAGTGCTCCTTGCGACACCTCCCCAGATGTGACAGCAGTATTCCGTTTTAGCACTATCTGACTCTTCTATAAGTAGAGGATGATATCGAAACAAAAGGCAGTGATTAGTTCAACAACAATCTAATGTGTTCACTAATAAAGAAAATCTACATAATAATAACATAAGTTAATCGCCCTTTTGTCTTTTAACATGAAGAAAAGAGTCGGTTTGTTTTGGTTGTTAGGACTTGTTCGTTGAAAAAATAAGGCAAACTTACTTATTTGGTGATACAACTCTATTGTATATGAGTTGTTTGTTGACTACTGCTCACGTGTCTATGTTGTATGCTAAAGTGACTTTGGCTTACTAGTAGGTCATAATCACGTTAACACACCGGTCTTCATTAGATTACCGAAGTTAAGCGACATTGCGCCTAGTCAGTATCAGATGGGTGACCATTTAAGAATACCAGGTGCTTTATGTGGGAGGGCGCCACACCACCCTGGCACAATGTAAAAAAACGCAATTTATATGAATCAGTCTCTTACCATTTTTGATCTTTTTTCTTGTTTTTTGTTGCCATTGGTTCCCCCATTATTTTAATAATTTGATACACACAAGACGGATCATTGTAAGGTTGCCAACATTTCCAGTGAAAGTAGTGCTATGGATCTGACAGAACCTGAGCACATCATGCTGAGTCGTCAGTTGGCACCGGTATCTACTTCACATCAACCACCTCTTAAAACCTGTACTAACAAGCGCCAAAGAAAACCTATAGTGTATATTTACTTCACAACATAATGATTGAACTTCGTCAAAAACTAAAACAAATGCCATGTTTATTGCTGTTAGATTTTCCGATTTTGTTGCTGGTGAGAACAGGTTTAGCCTAAGAAGTCAATATAAACTGATGGTATTGCTACTGAAAGAGAGAGAGAGAGAGAGATTTCTTAAAGGTTACTTCAACATGCTCTCCTATTAGGTTGGCAATCACTTATCTTTTATCTGCAACTCATTTGCATACGTTTTAAGTATTTAATGTGGCTGATTTATTTTCATTATAAACAACACCAATTGCTGTTGGCATCCGTCTGTATCAGGAGACAATGGAGTTCTGCACCTCAGATTAGTCCATTGCGGAATTGCAGCATCTGCTGTGACTGTGGCAGACTCTGTTGCAGTTGCCACAGATGTAGGTCGTGTCTGGTTGCGAGAGCTCTGTTGCAGCCCTCTGCCGCCTGTGCTCTCTCCTCTCCCTCCACTGCTAGTCTCTACTCTCCTCACTTCTCTTGGAGCATGCCTTCACATCACTTCTCCAGTGACTGCGGTCTTCAGTAACGGACTCCTAGCCTGCTGGGTCGATGCCACCTACACTTATGTCTCGCTTGCAGACATCTTTGTAGTGCTGGTCTGGATTTGGTTGCATGATCGTCGAATAGAATGTCTTGGTGGATCTTCCCATCGTCCATTCGTCTGGCAAGGACAAAGCCGATAGAATGGTAATATTACAATAGAACCTGTAGTCATTGCTGATACCAGGCGTTTATGCGTGTCCACCTCATTCTATATATGATACGAAAATCACCACGAAGAAACTTCTCTTTGTACATAAATTTCATGATCAATATGTTTTTCTTCCTACCTTTTCTGTAAGATTGTAACACATGAGTATCAGTCTTATATTTGGTTTAACGCTTGTTTTACATGCTGGCATGTATTGAGCAGCTTTTACAAATTGACTTCCACATAACACACTACATATTATGTCATACATGTAGCAAAGAAAACGCCCGGAGATAACAGCCTTGTGTCAGACTGGTGCAGATGCGAACTAAATATAAAATATAGGATTGGCCTTTAAAATGCGATATAGTACACAAGCGAAATAATGAACTCATTTAAATGTGAAGTGATCAGTCAGAAAACTGAACAAAATTAGAATCGGTCTCTTCTCTCTGATGCCAGACAGAGTATCCATTGAGATCCACATACTTTTGGTTATGCGCTAGGCGGAAAGGTACCAACGAAGATAGCACCGATTTGGGGCGATTATTTCACCCTACATTGAGAACCGCTATTCAACACACTGTTATTGCATGCACTGCCAACTCCTGACATACAAAATGTTTCTAAACATATTAAGAATACTCTAGAACTTATTTACTTTTTTCGTTGGTACAAAAATAAAACATTGAAGAAAATTCTTGAAGTCAGATAGTGAATAATTAACTGAAAACCTTCCACACTGATACAAACGAGTCTTTTTTTTTCTTCCTATTGCTTCAACTCTTTAGGTAGGAGAACGTATCTTGATTGGAACTTGAATTCGCGTCACTAATTCTGTTTGTGGAATTAATAATCATGGCAGCACCAAGCAATTCCTCTGTAGAGCTAATCATAAACGGTGGTTTTGGATTCTTCTTAGAAACTAATTCTTTATTTCTGATTCATGCTGCTCGCTCAAAAGCCATAGAAAGTAAGAACACGATACGGGGCAGGGCAATAAGACGCAACACGAATCAGATTGGAAGAGAAAGTAAACAAAAAAAAAAGACTAAAACTGATTATGCGTTGAAATCAGGTAAGTCTCCTCCATTATCCAGCAATTAGATTTAAGGTTGTGTTTTTTTGTGTTTTTTTTTTAATATAATTTTTTACTGTTTTGGTCACCACTTATCAAGGCCAAGAGCAACTCGAGGATATAAGGCTTAATGAGACGGAATGATTGCCAGCTGAATGATGAGGAACGCTATTGGAGTACTAATATTGATCAATGGCATGAACTGTATTTGATTGCTTATGGGGCGATGTATGACAATAATTTATTGAAATTGGAGTTGAAGACAACCAAGTTGTAATCGGCATGAAAGCAGCCCTGGGGTAATGTTTTCCACATAAGGGAAGCCTTAGCAAAGAAACTCTGTTCATGGAAATTCCACCTGACGCTAGGCACATGGAAGGAGAAAAAGTCTTTTCATTGTGCTAACAAGATGAGTTATTGCTGTGTATGTCTTACAGGGATAAATCAAAGATTGGAGCTTAGTTGATCATCTTCTATTGAAATAACGATAGAGTGGAGAAAGACTAACAATGTCTATTCTGTGAGAAAGAGGTTATAGGGAAGAGAAAAGATCACCCCCTACTAGTACTTCCACACTAATCAATCAAATGAAATTTATTTGACAAACATATCTAGCATAGTGCAACAAGCCATGTTAAGAAACAAATGGAATATATTTATATGTATACAGTCTGAATGTTTGTCAAAAGCCGCTTTAAACATGGATATGGTAGTCATCGTCACGGCCTCCTCTGGTAGGTTGTTTCACGGAGCAGTAATACGGACAGAGGATGTTATTAAGAAAGGTATGAACCTAAAATTTTCTCCAGTTCTGTGTAAACTAGTAACTTTTTTGTAAGTAATTCTATATATGAAACAGTCTTCAATAAGTATTGTACATTTGGATTAAAAGAAAAAAGGGTTGATATGCCATAAAAGAGACAGGATATGCCTTTTGTTTTCTGCATTAATTAAAAAGGATTAATCTCAGGGCAATACGAAGCAACAAAGACGACATGGAAAGATGAAGACGAAAACTAATTTTTTTTTTTACTTTAATTTTAATTTATGTTTGGTTTATTCACACCGGCAATGATTGTTTGTGTTTAACTGATGGCAGCCAGTTTCTTCAATAATAGCTGTGCCGAGTTGTATGGTTCACTCATTCATACCTTATGAAAAGTATACATCTACTATCATCCCCGCCCTCCATTATCAGTAAAATCAATAGTTTTGTTTGGGAATTGTGTGAAGCCAAAGAGGCGATATGAAGGAACATATAAAGTTACGAGCTAGTATAAACTACCTTTTCTTTCTCCCGTTTTCTTTTATTACTCTTTCCTTCTGATTTCTTCCTTTCTGTATCATGTGGAAATAGGATGAAGTCAAATCAATAGCTTCGTGCTGCCAAAATTAAAAAAAACATGATTTTATATAAAGGTGCAAATTCTACAATTTTCAACCAATTAAAATAAATTGCCCTTGTTAGAAGCGATAAACTTGGTATGAAATAGCAACTTCCAATCAAACGGACTCAACAACCAAAAACCAGAAGTTAGATAAGTTATTCCAGAAACAAGACAGTCCGTTTGTTGCATAGCCACTCCTGCTTGGACCGCGGCAGTACACGTTTCATATACTCGTCGTGTAGAGGGTTGGTCGTGTCATCCAGTGGATGAATTCTTTCTTCTAGAACCACGCCGTCTGTTGTCTGCAATAAAAGCCATGTGGTGCATTCCGAAGACAAACTCTCCTTTTGAATTTAATTCTTTTCATTACAAGTTGTTATTTCAACTGGGACTCATCCACCGCGTCGAGAGAGAGGGAGAGAGCAAATCCTACTTTATCGTAGTTAGTGATTAATGTTTTCTTAACTATTCATAGAGAGGGGGGGAGGATTCTCGTGCTTGTCTTCCCTGAAAGGAAATATTTCTTTATCTTTACATTGTGAATCGCACATCCTCTCAGTTTGCTTTCCGAATCAGACTGCCTAAAAACTCGCTTCTCACGAGAACGAGTGGCGTCACAGATCCCTTTGTTTCCCACGCAAGGCCCGCAAAGTCACAGAGCCTCTCGCAGGTGTAGACTGACCCTTGGTCTGGGGTCTCGTCACACGTAACCTTGTCACATCTGCCAGCTCTGACTGTGAGAACAAGCCCTGTTCTGCACTCGACTGCCCTGCATTAATTCGCGCAAGTCAAATCAACGATTCCCAACAGATACGTTCATTCCCATAGGGCCATTATCTAACACGTTAACATTAGGGAAAGCAAACGACTACTCTATTTACACACATATTGATACACTGACAAAAGCCGCATACACACAATGTTTCTTGAACTCACACATGCATATACACACTGACAGAAAACAAACATTGATACGCCCACTTCTAATACTTGTCTTCTTACGAATATTCTACAAACACGAGAACTTTTCTAAACGAACAATTTACTCACTCAAAATACATTAAGCTTAATGTAGCCAAACAATCTCAAGACTTTACATTTGATGACAGAGGATATTGACGGGATGTCAGTGAGTTTTCACAACTCTGAGATACTTTAATGATAGTTTATGCTCAGTAAAGAAGCTTTGGAAAGTTTCTATTTTCTTACGTAATTTTAAAGTCCATATGAATTCTTAATCAATCTAGTGATAGTCCATCACCTCGTTAATGCTAAACTTCTTTCTGATCATCAGTATGGATTTAGACATGCATGATCTTCTGCAGAAATCCTAAGTCATCTCTGAACGCATATATCATACACTGAACAAGGCAGGTGAAACTAGGGAAGTACCACTTAATACATCAAAAGCTTTTGACAGGTTCTGGCATAAAAAGGCTTCTGATAAAAATTCACTCATATGGTATTACTGGACGAATATTTAATATAATTAGATTCTTCCTAACCAAAAGAAAGATCCATGTTGTCCCCGATGGCCGTTCATCCAAACAACATGACATAAATGGTGGTGTACCCAAGAGATCCATCCTGTGATCTCTACTGTTACTGATTTTCATAAACGACCTCCCTGATTACATTGAGTCTGAGATGGGTATATTTGCTGACGACACCACGCTCTACTCTCGTCATGTGGACAAAACGGATGCACACATATCCGATGCAAAGGCTGAATTCTTAAAAAGTGACCTCCAATCTGTAGTGGAATGGGGTCATAAATGGATGGTAACATTTAATGCTGCAAAGACAAAGATCCTTTCCCTAAATAACTACAAGAAAACTCTTAAACCACCGATTGCCATGGCAAATAACACCCTACCTGAGAGTTCATCATTCAAACTCCTCAGCCTAATATTCACAGGAAACATGAATTGGAACAAATACATTGAAGACATTGCCAAGGCTGCTGCAAAGAAGGTGGGATCCCTCTAACATGCTAGTAAACTTCTCACACCTGCTATTATCTTATATCTCTACAAAGCCACTATCTGCCAATGCATGGAGTATTGTTGCCACATATAGGATGGTGCATCATCCACTTGTCTCTCCCTCTTAGATAAGGTCCAAAAAAGAGTCGCCAACTTAATAGATCCCTCACTATCAACCAAGCTCCAGCCCATGTTCTATCACGACAATGTTGCATCCTTGTACTTGTTTTACAAGTACTTCAATGGAATGTTCTCCAGTGAACTTGCTGATCTGGTGCTCCCTCGACATAAATACACTCGACCAACCCGACAATCAGCTAAATCCCATCTATTCACTGGTGGAAGTATCGAGATGCCGGAAGCCTTCTACTCTAATAACTTCTTTCTTCGTATTACCGGCTTTTGAAACTCCCTCCCTACTCCCTGTTTCTCCGACTGTACCGACATGCAGAAATTTAAAAGTAATGTAAACAGACAGCTTGCTGCACAGCTCCCAACTTAGGATGATCCCTAAAACTTACACCTTAATTCTCAGTAGCCCCTTACTTTTACAGTGGCGGCCTGCCTTGTTTGGGGTAAACTATGTTAAAAAAAAAGATCGTATGGCTGAACCATGTTAGTGAGTATTCTGCAGCTAGCCAAGAAAACGTTTCATAATAATACAAGACTTTAGGTAGAGGTAGTATGAATCTGACAAGAATTTTGAATTTAACACACTTTTATATATTTTTCTGCTTAGATACACAAGTTCGGTCTTTTTTAATTCAAAATAAACAGAGACACCTAGCGTTGACCGAGAATGAAAGTCGTCCTTATATATAAGAAAACGAAAGCAAAACATGTAGTATAACAATTTACTTTAAATGGTTTAGATGCAAAAGTTAAAAACATTTTTTTACTGTAATGAAGAAATTCCCACTAGAATTGTTGATGAAATGACAATTTAGAAGAATATTTTTGAAAGCCAAAGCAACGTGTTTGTTTTTTTTTTAATAAATTATTTATTTATTTTAAAGTCTTGAGATCTTACGATGCGAAAAACGTCTTTGTCAAAAGTATATAGGAATTTAATTCTTTTTAATCCGATGAATATTGTTGCTTTACTGTATTACTCTTAATACGCAGATAATCCATTTCATTTATAGTAGATTTTATTGCAGATTCCCCAAAACCAAGCGCTCGCATTGAATAATAATCGTCATCATTGGATTCCTCGTAAAATCTTACTCCAGAACTATTGTTTAATCTTGTTACAGGGCTTTGTTGGAAATAAAATACAATTTTGCTGTGTATGGATGTCTGGAATTATTGCAAACCCACAATATTACTATAAAGAAAAGCGTCATACAAAAGTAATACAATCATTGTATTCCTCTTAAAATTTTACCTAAAAAAAGTTGTGCTTGATCTTGGTATAAGGCTTTCTTATTAATTGCATCACTGGACAGACAGAGATAATACAAATATAGAATATCTATATATATGAATGTCAATGTCTGTGTTCCCTATAGAAAAAAAGGTTAGAGAATCTACATGAAAACTAGAAATGTATTCATATGTATGATTTTCCGAGGAAAACAATAGAAGTGGTCCCGGATTTTTAAGTGGTCGACTATAGTCGAGGGCGACCTAAAGGCTCCCTTTTAATTAGCTACTACACTGAGGTGTAGGGAAGGGAGCTACTCTTTTCCCAGGATTACTCCACTTAGTCTTGGTTCTCATCTGATAATGCTGAGTGTTTAGCAAGGGGACATCAAGTACCTTTTTTTTTAATCTTTGCTATGACTCGATCGAGGATTGAACCCTTGTGGCATGGCCTATTATCAAACACCTATACCATTATGCCAAATGGGCCGGGTAAAACCTCCCTTAAAACTTCAAAATGTATCCGATGTTGATGAAATTATAATCATATGTATAAAATTCTAAAGGAAAGACAATAGAAGTGGTTCCGAATCTGTACATGCCCCTCAATGTGCCGAATTTCTATATGCCCCATCTAAGGGCAGAAACTCCTTAAAACTTCAAATATGTGTATCCGCTTTTAATAAAATTTGAACCATGTGAATACGATACTATTTCAGACAATTCTCTAAAATGTCAGTTTCCTCTAACTATATGAGAAGGCGAAAGTGGTGGAGCGAGCAGTAAAAAAAAAGGGAATAATTTGGTGTTATGAGCATAGTGAAAAAGTACATAGTGTTCCTATATTAAATCCCGAGCAACGGCGGGTCTTCCTGCTAGTATTTTATAAAAGTCTACATTAGTTTTCCAGAACAAAACCCCACAATATGACGTCTCTTTCAGGTAACTATTCTTAATGTTCAATTGTTGAATACTGTCTTGCTAGGAATGAGAAAAAAAATCGTATTGCTCAACAGGAAACCAGACTTACATATGAAAATTCAGATTTTATTTCTTTACACAACTGTGCAGTCATCAGACTCCTCGGGTTCGCCATTCAAAACCTGACACTATCGCCTCGCAGAATTTCATGACTTGTATTTTGTCTCCTCTGAGCTTGTTTATTAAGTTTTTCTTTGCCAATCTATATTCAGATAATGCACAAATAAAATTATGTACCGTTCACATTTTAAAGATGTTATATGTGACACAGTGATGGTTTGGTTTATTATATTTAGCAGTGATGGCTCGCTCCTACAGAGGTGCACTGGAACTGCAGCATTACCTATTTTCACTGATATATATATATATATATATATATATATATATATATATATATATATGAGAAAGGAAGGATAAAGGTAATCCGACGTAATGGGAAATGAAAAAGGAAAAACCAAACAGGATGTTTTTTTATGTATTTATCAACGTTTCGTCTTTATTTGTAAGACGTTTTCAGGATGATAATATAAAGAAAAATGTCATGCAAGTACGTGAACATATTGCGTTGACATGATGGGTTTATGGAAAGAAGTAGTAGCCACTACTGGAAGCAGTAGGACCGAGATCCGGGCTTGGTGAGATCAGTCGCGTGGAATGAAATAATGTGGATGGTTCTGAGTGAAAAAAGGGGAGGGGTGGGGGTGAGCGGGAATAATGTGGATGGCAGTGAGTGAAGAAGTGGAGGAAGAGGAGGGGGGGAATGTTTGACCATGTGGCTATGTCAAGAATGTGAGGGATGAGTAGGTTGAAAGGTTTAGGTTCGTGGTGAATGAAGATGTGTGTGGGTAAGAATTTTTAATTACTTATTTTATTTCTTATTCCGTAGATATTGCGTGAGTAAAAACGAAGTTTAAAATGAAAAATTCCATGAAGGATCAGTCGAGCAAGATAATAGAGTTTTTAATAAGAGGTGAAGTTAGTCTAACGTGTACCGGTAGTTGTGTCATTGAGAAGAAGTATGTGTCAGAGAAGCTTGATAGATTCTGCGTTTTTGGTGTATGACGTCAAAGTAATCAAAGGTCTTTTTCGAGGTCTACCACACTTAAGGGGGTGGGTCGGGAAATTATAGCTCATCTAGATGTGAATTGCTAGAAAAAGAAAACGGAAACTGACGGAAATATATATATATATATATATATATATATAATAAAATAAAATATGAAAGTAAAAGTATACTTTTAGAGGATATAACCTATAGTGAAATAGTTTAAGCTCAATATACCAGATAGAGCAATTATAAAGATAAATGAAAGAGAGATAAATATGTACGAATGGCAAATCTATTTCAACTTCGATTGTTCAATGCAAGGTGTACTCAGTACAAACATGTTTATTTTTCTTTCCTTAAGCCAAGGCTTTTCAAAGATTAAAATATTATCATCAGAGGAATTACATAGATATATCCGAGTACACCTTGCATTGAACAATTAAAGTTGAAATAGATTTGTCATTCGTACATATTTATCTCTATTCTTTCATTTATCTTCATATATATATATATATATATATATATATATAGTAAGCTATGAAAATATATTTATGGCAATTAAGCTACACAGAGGCTCCCGCGTTTCATCCCCGGGGGTAATCTTCAGGCTAAAATGTGTAGTTTAATTGCCATAAATATATTTTCATAGCTTAGTACCTAGCTCTACTTACATATCGAGTACTGTTGAAGTAAATACTAAAAATTGATACATAAAAAATTATATCTCCTTATAAAATTTTATGTGGATACATGAAATACTAATATATATATATATATATATATATATATATATATATATATATATATATATATATATATATACTAGAGGTTATGTCTCGGCGTTGCCCTGGAAAAAAGTAAAGTAAAATATGTAATCCCCTAAAAAGTAACTGATAGTTCCAATTTAATGAGGAAATCCTTCAAGCTCCTTTTTCTAGCTTCGAAGTTATTCCCACTAAAATTTAATTTGAAATGGTCCTACAGAAAAGGAAGAATCTGCTGTAAGGATAACATTGAACGATTTAGCAGTTTGGTTCCGATGTACTGATGCATCCTGATTATGGAGGTTTAATGTCCTGTCAATTTCGAGAGATTATTCATACACTTCTGTACCTTTCTCTTAGATGTGAAAGAGACCCGGTGTAACTGGCATTTCTTCATCACTTGCTAGAAACAAATCGTTCTTCAATGCCCCAAGATACCCCATTAAATTTTTTCAACTATCCTTCAATTTTCTCTTTCAAAGGAAGTGAATACTTTGCTTCAGTAATCTTCTTCCTCGGCCCACGAGGATTTCTGAATGGCATGCCTAATTATACACAGAAAATAACATTAAAATTTTGTTCATTCCATTTTCTTTAAGTTTAATTTTAGAATAGTGAAATGGACGAATTAGAAACGACTTTTGTTAATTTTGATGTATTTCACACTCAATTTACCATAAAAAGCAGAACAGCAATTACAATATAAAGTAAAGTAATTTAAAAATTATAATTAGTTTGAAAGGTAAATATAAGTATTACGGTAGCATATGGCCATTAAATTATTAAGAGAACTTTTTAACGCTTGTTGACGAAAACAAAACAAGATAGCGTCCATCTGAAGGTAGGAAGAGGATGATGAAGAGCAGGAATAATAATAATAATAATAACAATAATAGAGTGATCATCGAAAACTGTACACTATTAAAAGTTTTCCCATGTCTATAGGTAGAGTAAGAGTACATCTGAATACCCCTTCGCCTTTGTTCATTCATGACTTAAATAGCATATTGATCAGGACTAAATATTAAAATCGAAGAAATCGATTGAAATATTTTTATTTTGTTTTAACAACGCAGACCAATTTCTGACATATTTGACAAACAAAACATTTTTTTATGTAACTTGTAATAAAAAATGCTATTGATCACAAAAGTACATGGGAAAAACTGACTGTACTTTATATATTAGATATACTATTAAATTTAAAAGTAATCAATGAAATTATTTAATTATCTGATTATCAAATATGCATTCATAAATTAAAGAATATAAGTGTTGATTCACTGATTATAAAAATATTTAATTTTTTCTTTGATAGACGAATCCCAATTCATATGCAATACAATGCTTTTTCAATTATTTGTGTTTTGTTTTTTAATTTTTTCATAATGTATAACAGCAACAACGGCCCCTTCTTAAAGTTTAACCCTTTCACACCATATCGGTGGTTACATGGTATTGTCAGAGCTATGCAGTCTTGAACTCAGGTTCTTAGTAAGGCCACCCATGGGGAACAGGTTTGGCACCAACCCGACTGAACGGTCTCTGTTGAAAATCCAGGAGGATTCAACATCAGGATTCGTCGTCCTCTGGTCCTCTCTGGCTCGTCGTGTTACAAGCAAAAACATGTGAGGCACAGAACTGCAAATCAAAAGAGTTACCACGTTGTTTCTGCGCCATTCCTTTGCATGATCTGGACCAAACCTTCCTCGACTTCGCATGCAACCACCTAGCCTTGCTGCTCTCAATGTCAGGGGTAAAACCTGCAATTTTGCAGATTAACAAATAGCTGCAACTACCAACTAACATACAGACCAGACAATCCAGAGTTCTTTGTGAGCTCTATTCAAAAATCCGACTTACTTAGCAATAGCAACAACGTGTATCAATATTTATATTAGTGATAATATTATACCAAGACATCATTTCTTATAGAAAATATATTTTTACTGAAGAGAAAAATCAATATTTTTCCCTATTTCTAAGGTAGGTAATTACACGTATGGGCTTCTGTAGTTAAAATAGTTGAGGTACCTTAAACGGAAAATTACGATTAATCTTTTTAATAGTGTAGTCTACCTGATGACGAGACATGACTCATGCGGCTCTCTTTCGAAAAAAGTTGTCCATACATTCTCTCATCTTTCTAATGTTGACATCATCTTTAAAAGGGCAACATTCTTCCTCTACTCAGACCTGTGTTTTATTCAAATATTGATTCTCTTTGGAATGCGGAACAGATTAGCATATGAAGGTTGTGATTATTTTGCTATTATGTCTGAATACGATGGAGAAAAACGACTTTACTTTATTATAGGGATTGGTGCTCAATGCAGATTTCCATTTCATTTTAAAGAAGGATATGTACTTTATACTAGAAATATTTCGCCACACATTTTTGTTTTAAAGTGTTGGGATTTTAAATCAACCGTTTATAAGAGGGTAAATATTAAAGTGTTATAATAAGAACTACATAGTAAATAGATAGTTTATGAATTTTCGAATGAAATCAAACTAGAATAAATAGTGTCGATTGTTATAACCCAACGGGTTACGGGTACGTCTAGTATATATTTCTTTTTAGCATTAATGTTTTTAATTAGAAGTTGATGTCCTCGCAGAACAATTCAACAAAAGAGGATTACTTTGAATTTGATGCTGAAATTGTTTTCCTTAGGTTAAAAATACTTTCAAGTCCAAGGAATGAAAGTACTTTGTGTTCTTTCGTCTTTTGAATTGCACTTAGTTCCAGAGTTTTCATACTTTACATTTTCAGTATTGACCTTTTCAGGAAAACCACTCTGTCTCTCTCTCTGATTCTATTCCTGCAGTTATCAAAAAGTTCGGTAGTTAACCAAAAAACATTCTTTTCTTCTCTTTCCAACTGTGAATCATTAGTTTCTTCCGTCTTTCTTCGATGGTTGCTTAGAATTATAATCTCAAACAAAAGATCTTAATTATTAGGTAAATTCGAAAATACTGATTACCAGATACGCCTTCCTAGTACAGTAAGTACTGTGTGTGGAAGCCATTGTATTTATATGCATACTAGCTTGAATAGCCATCTCAGAATAATTAATTAATACCGAACCACTCTTTGATTCTTTAATTAAAACAAGTAGGCCAAACACCAAAATACTTCACAGCAATCAAAAGCATACTACTAGAATGAAAATAGATTGGTTTGGTTTAATGTCTTTTTTATGTCATGCTGGGTTTATTTAATGCCAACACACAATAGAAAGCTTCTTTTAAATTTTACAGTATATCACCCCTTCTGGGATTATTCAGTACTAGCTGAGGTACCCGTCTATGCAAGGTGTTGTTGACTGATCCAGATTCACCCATAGTGAGAGGATGGATTTGTCAGGCCACTATGAAGTCGACATTTCTCCCCTTACCAAGAAAAACTACTTAGCAGAAAGTTTTTTACAGAAATGTCTGATGATTGAATTGCTATTTTTGTGAAGTCACCAGCTACTCGGTTTATTGTGCCTCTTTCGACCGGGACCTTGCTCTGTTCCCTGGGCGAGCCCCTTTTGGGCACCATTTCTCTTTCTACCCCCTTGGGTGATCACCCCTTCTGGGTGATTTCGTACAGCCCCTCCTGGGCACTAATTTTTCTTTTCTGTTTTTTGCAGGTTCGTTCTGAGCCCAGGCTCGACTTAAGTAGATGGCCGAACTTGGTTGAACAGCTAGAGTAACATCTAGCAGATGTTCTTCCAAGTTCAAACCGACGAGTTTGAGCCGAGTTCAGAACTGGTTATTTACTTTACCTCTTTTTTCTTTTTTTTTCTTTATTAGCGTTTTGTCTTTTCGCCGTTGTGCAAAGGCAAAACGGAAGAGGGGAGGACTGGTCCAAGCTCCAGTGTAGGCTTAGTGCCTAGCTGCGGCTCTGGTTTCCAGATGCATAAAAAACATCTGGCCGCTGGACAAGCCAATACTTTGGACACAGACATGACGCCTTAAGCATCATGCCCAGTAATTCCGCCAGTGCCGTCTCTTGCACTGGTAGTAGATCAAAGCTTGCTGCCATATGCAGCAGCTCTGCCTATAACTTCAACGTTGTTGACCCCGGCAGCATAGGTTCTAGTTCAGCTTGGAGATTTGATCTGGGTCGGTGGGATAGAGTCCCTACCCCACCAGTTGGTCGACGGGCTTTAACTGTCAGCCCACCTGCTCGTAGGGGGAAAATTATCTTGCCTGCAGGAGTAAGGCCAGCCAGGTCGGTGGAGTTCCAAGAGGAAGGAGCTACCGATCCAGATTAGACGCCAGAAGAACGGGAGAACCCCTGCGACCAGGAGGCTGCTATAAAGATAATGTCGGATCTGGACTACAGCCTAGCATAAAGCCAGAGCCATAGCAGCAGCAGTAGCATCAGCAACATCAGCACTTTGAAACCTGCACAGACAAGAATGTCAAACAGACAGTCCAGATCCAGAAAAAAGATGGGGTCACTACACTGGACAGACCGAAAAGTGGAGCAGTTGGTGCCATCAGCAATCGGGGAGGTGGGACTTTACCGAAACCACAACCGATACTTAAGACACCAGCGATGTCTTCTGCAAACTGGCCACCCCTCCCTCTCACTCAACAGACACCCGAATGCAGTAACAGCACTATTCCGCCTGGTCAATCAACACTGAAAGCTGTTTCAACAACTCTTGCCTTGTCCTCATAACCATCAACATCTAAAGCAGCAACATGGGGACCCTAGTAACAGCTAGCCCCGGATGATTACTGTCAGCTCTTCGACAACGTTCTCAAAGCCGCCCCAGGAGCCGTTGAAGAGCTGGCCAAAAGAATAGTGGTGTTAGTCATAACAGACGTTAAGACAAAGGGGCTGACTGGGGCCTCTAAGGACACTATGCCGGACTTGCTATAAGAGCTAAAAATTCCGGCTTCTTATATATGTAGAAGAAGTTACACAAGGTGGGAAATTTTGCTCCCAAATAGCCAGGAAGAAGAGAAGCTTTCACGAACTACCTTGAGGTGGAGAAATTTCTGTCTGAAGCCTGAATACCTCAACAAAAGGCAAATGACAGTCTCCATCCTCGACATCCCCTGTTACATTAGCTCTAAACAACTTGGAGTTGTACTTAGCCAATATGGGGACGTCAAGGCAGTAATTCTGGTACGGGGTCGCCATAACATCATGGTAGGGGACTACCAGATCGAAATGAGCATTGATCATGCAAATTTCAAGAAGATTCCCGCATAATTAAAATGCAACACATGGACTATGAGTGTCATAGTCGAAGGCAGAAGGCCACATTGTTGGTATTGTGAGCATCCGGGGCACATGTCCAAAGACTGCCCGAAGAAGTTTCCTGCAAAAGCCCCGGCTGTGGCCCTGAGCGGAAAAACGGTGGCACTAGCAGCCTCTAAGAAACAGGCAGGAGAGGGAAATACCACAAAAGATGGATGGACAACATTTGTCAAGAAGAACGTTACAACCACCAAAGAGGCAATTCCAAAACCACCAAAGTCCCTCCCAAAAAAGGTGCAGCCCTCTGAAGAATTAAGAGTGCGGCTACCTGAAGAGTTGCTCCACACCAAAAATCCCACCGAGGTGCTGCAGCATGCAAATCCATCAGCACCAAAAAAGAAAGATGTCTACCCCTTCGGCGTCGGAATCAGAGGGGAAGTCCGTCATTGACGATGCAATGAAAGAGGAAAACTCTGGTCCAGCAGTGACGGCAGACAATAATACAAAAGCTAAACATAAGACGCAGAAAACAAAGGAGGTTGGGCCCCATTCCCCTCCCCCTATGTCAAAAGAGATAACAATCTCTTCTGCTAAGACCCCACAACCCCAATCCCCTCCTCCTTCTTCTGAGCAGAAATCCCCCTCCATTTTTATTCCCCCCTCAGCTCACTCCCACTCTGTGTCCGTTAAGAGCAGGAGCAAAAAAATAGTAGTAGGTTTGCATCGCCCCCCCCCCCTCGAGAAAGGGCAAAACATGAAAAAATCCCTTCTTACCGGAGGATCAAATTTGTGATGTAGATCCCCATCATGCCACAAGAGACTTAAATCCTAGGCAACGCAGAGTCCTCAGATCCCTGCAGCACTTGACTCAGGTTCGAAAACTCGAAGTTAGAAACCCTAAAAACTTCCCTAATGTCCCCTTGGTAACAGCATTCATTAGGAGTACAAGGGTGGGGCGCACTAAGGCGCTATGGAAGATGGTAGAGGCAGCAAATAAGGTAATATCGGGCCTGAGATTGGTGGAAGATGTGCATGACTCCCTCAAACAGCTGAAGTCTCTCTGCACAGGGAGGGTCTCCATTTATGTCCACCCCTCATTTTATAAGGCCCTCAAACTAACCTTCTCACTGGATGTCGGAGGCATCGCTAGAGATGGACAGTTTACGTCCAACCTGCTTACAGGCAGTCTCAACCAAGCCTGTGGCATCCTACGTCCCAAAGATTTCAGTCCGGTGATTGACACTGAATAGTGCAGATGGCTATGAAATTTATAGATGTAGCTGCGTTACAGGAAACTCACTATGATTCGATTGATGATCACTGACTGCTGTCGAAGTATTTCGATGTTTTTTCAGCATTCAATGACCGTCGTGCTAGGGGAGTTTCCTTGTTAGTAAGACACACCCTGTCCACAAGGGTAAACATTGTTCACGTTGATGCTGATGGCAGACTGGTAGTGGCCGATGTTGCCATGAAAAGTGCCAGGTTTCGAATCGTCGCGGTTTATGTGCCCAATATCGCTCGGGAGAGGGCTCTCTTTTTCCAGGGGTTGGAGGGGTTCTTCGATGGTTCAGAGCGGTCAATTTTACAGGAGATTGGAATGCCGTTCTTGATCCCAAAATAGGTAGAGTGGGTGGGCCTAGAAAGTCGGATGAGTGTGAGACATCTCTGTCTGATCTGATGACTGAATGTGATTTGGTCGATAGGTTTTGTGTCGATCACCCGGGACGGGAGTGGCTTTCTAGCGGGCCTTCCGCTCTAAGTACTTACTTAGATCGGTTGTTAGTGAGAAGAGACAACATAGACTATATCTCTTGTCCCACGTTTCACTGGTTAAGCCATTCTGACCACAAATTACTTGTGGCCAGTTTGGAAGTAGAAAATAGAACCCCTAAGTTAGCTAGGTACTGGAAGTTAAATACCTCCTTACTGAGATATGTGACTTCCGGGACAGGCTAACACTTAATTTTCAAAAGGGCTTAGTGGGGGCGGTAACCGGGAGTAAGTGGTGGGTTAACACTAAATGTGGTATCAAGCGCTTTTCTGTGAAATATAGCCACCGCCTCGCCGTAGGCTGAAGCAGAAAAACATTTAGAAAATAAGCTGGCGCGGGCGGTGAATGGGGGGGGGTGGAAGATTCCCTAGACATAGAATTAGCTAAGGGGAACCTGAAACGCTCTGCTAATGAGCGGTATAAAGGTCAAGTAGCTAGGGCTAGGTTAGAAAGAGTGTCCAACAAAGCTGTGAATGTTGACGTAGAGCTCTACTACGTAGCAACTCGGATAGATATATTTGTGAAATTAAAAGCCCGGAAAGACATGCCCTTGTGTAAGCTCGGGAGATTTGTGAGGGATTTTGTGAGCATTTCCTGAATCGCTTCACCCAACTGTCGAGACTCTGCGTCAAGGAGTTTGGCAACTATTTAGCTGGTTCACCCCGCCTGGAGGTGGCCCGAGCGGCTAGTTGTTATGAGCGCATTACGAAATGTGAAGTCCTGGCTGCGTTGAAGCAGATAGGCTACGAAAAATCTCTGGGACTTGATGGTTTGCCCTACGAATTGTTCTTGGGGCTATCTCACATCTTCGTACCTATTCTGACGGATGTGTTCAACCACTGGTTTGAACAGGGTTCTATCTCTGGTCAAGTCACCAGGGAAGTGATCACAGAAAAAGGATGCACATGTCGGGGGTTTAGATGATTATAGGCCCATAACTCTGTTAAACACAGACTTAAAGATTTTGGCCAGAGTTCTTGCCAATCGGTTGCAGGCTGTTATTGGTGAATTGATTGAACTCGATCAGAACTATGCTGTGAAGGGGAGATCGATTCAGAACAACTTGCATTTGATAAGCACGATCTTAGAGGGGTTAGAAGATGACACCAAAGCCGCACTGATCAATTTAGATCAGTCCAAAGCTTTTGATAGGGTCGATCATCGGTTCTTGGAATCTGTTTTAGAGGCCACCAGTTTTACACTGGACTTCCGCAGATGGATTTCCATGCTGTATCACCGCCCGATGGCAGTGGTGCAGGTAAACAGGATGCGATTGGAACCGTTTATTGTTTCTCGGTCGGTACGTCAGAGGTGTCCACTGTCTCCTCTACTCTACATTCTTGTGTTGGAGCCCTTCCTTCACAAGCTGAGGCAAGGGGAGGCTGGACTGACCCTACGTGGTATCACTCTACCTGGTGGTGTGTAAGCCAGGGTCTCCGCATATGCCATTGATGTTACCATGTTCGTCTCGAGCTATCGAGACATTTCCATGGTAACTAAGACACTCAAAAGCTATGAAGATGTTACAGGGGCCGTGGTCAACATCAGCAAATCTAATGGGCTAAGGTTGGCCGCCTGGAGTGGCGCGGCTGCACTGCCGGGCTTTTCCAACTGGTCAGATTTCCTGGTTCAGATCCTCGGCACGTGGTTTGGACCGGGTCTCCAGCTTGAAAAGAATTGCTCGGAAGTACAGTCTAAGGTCGAAGCATCTGTAAGGATTTGGCTTCTAAGGGGGCTTTCCCTTAAAGGTCGAGCTGAGTCATGTGCGATGTACATGTTTCCCTTTATCCTTTACCGATTGGCTGTACTAACTCTGCCTGCGGACCGCTTTGTGGCTTTGATGCATATGCTTTTCTCACTTTTGTGGGAGAAGAAGAAACCGCTAGTCTGTATAAAGGTCTGTACTCAATGTCCTGGTGTTGGTGGCTTGGAGATTGCCCAACTTGGCGAGCCATTTATATGCCGAGAGGTTAACATAACAAAATAAAACTAAATATAGCCCACAGTACCCAAGCTTACACCTAGCAGCTGCGTTCCAAAATTCATAAAGATCGGTTAATTAGTTTAGTAGTGAATATTATACATAGAATTATAAAAACATATATATATAACTAATTTTATATAAATAGAGATATTTTGCATCATTATCCATTGTATAACTTGGGTTCTTCCGTTTAAATAAAGCTTGCACAACTGAAGTTATGGTCTTAGAAAATATCTAATCTTATAGCATATAAGCCCCATAATGTGATGTAAAAATTATGTAAATTTACCGAATTATTATAGTCTAAATTTCGATTAAAATTACCGATATGAACGTTTTCAATAGAGAGTGTTGTCTTCACTTGGGACACCCTTTACGTTTTAAACATGCTATCCTCATTGATATACAAAATCTCTTTTCCGAATCTTATATGAATCAATTAAATGACCCTGGAGGTTAGTTCAAATTATAGTAGAAGCCAACCCAGTTATGAATGCGGAGCCGTGTTCTCCTGTTTCCTTATTATGAAGGTATTGCATAGCTCAAAAAAGTATAATTTACATGAATATATTCCTCTAAGGGATATACACAAAATATGTAATCCATGAGAAATAGTAATTCTAAATAATCGTAATTCCTCGCAAATGGTAAATCCACATTAGAAGCTTCACACAAGATTTTAATAATTGTCATAATAAATACACAAAAAGGTCAGAAATTCCTCTTTATTTTAAAAATATTCCCGTATATTAAAAATGTCTCTGTCAACGTGCTTCTATAACCATCGATCTTAACATCAAAATGACCAGGTCTCTTTTTCAGTGTTTTTTGTGTACAGGATTGTGTTATTTGTATTATTATTCGAACTCCGGTTCTCATCTTAAGTGTTATCCTCACTACTTTTCAGCCGATGTAACCTCCGACTTTCTTCAGGTGTATCTTGTCGAACTTGGGAATCTTTCTGTTGAACTTGGGAATCTGTACAGAATTTTGAAGGGAACCCGTGGCATAACGGATAAAGTACTAAGTAAAATTCAGTTCTAAGTGACACTCTTATGAAGTTTGAAGGTTCAATCCTCAGTGCTGGTGATACTAAACACACAATTGCGAAACACTGAAGACTTCTACCCGGTCATGGATGACGGAACGCGAGTATGCTACCCTCATAGATTAAATAAAGAGTTCCGTTCGAAATTCCGTACAAATTCCGAGTTCGACAGAAAGATTCCCGAGTTTGACAAGATACACCTGAAGAAGGTTGGAGGTAACATCGAACGAAACGTTGTGAGAATAACATCCAAGATGAGAACAGTAGTCCAAATAATACAAATAATACAAATTATCAATCATCATCTCAAAAATTGAGAAACACGTACAGTATTGTTTAACTGCTTCTATAATGCACCATTCATGCAGTGACTCACAATTGTGTTTGCTTCCGATGTAGTTATTTTTCAGAATCGATATATGTGTATATCTATATATGCATATATTGAAGAGTTGAGCAGAAGGGTACCTTGCATGTAAGTCCCCATTCCTATTAACATTTGTAATTTTTATATTGGAAAAATATTAGATGAAGGCGTTTATTATCATTATTACGTAATAATCTCACAATTCGATTCCACATGTATATGCATGTCTATAAATTTTTAACTGAAAGTAAACAGTCATTTATATAGATGAAATATTTAATGAAGATGTAAATCAGGGCCGGCGGGACAGTTATAAAAGGCTCTCCTAAAACGTGGGGGGGTCCGGTTAAACACATGCATATATAACTTCATTATTGATGACCGTAAAGGGGGGGGCAAGTCAAAAAGTGGGGGGCTTGAGCCCCCCGCCCCCCCCCCCGGTGCCGCCGTCCACGTAAATGAAAGACCAAAAGACAAATTTAGTATTTTGTGTCTGTGTGTATATATATATGTATACATACATACACACACACACACACACACTAATATAATATATATATATGTATGCAATTAAAAATAAAGCCCTATAACAAGATCAGACAACTTTTCTCGAGTAACATTTTGTAAGAAATGCAATGGTAGTATTCACTATATATTAAGGGGTTTTATAATGATATCGTGGGGTTCTGAATTCATACCGAACATCCAGCAAAGACAACATTTTATTTTATTTTATTTTCACTTGAATATTGAAAATTATAAAAAATAAAAATTGTAATATTGAGTTCAGGGCTTGGAGTAGGAGTACAAAGTAATCCTCAAGCCATACACAGGAAATGCTGGAGGCGTCTGCTAGTATTGAAAAAATGATAATATTTCAGCAGATCATTTTAGCAAAATCTTTTTGATTTCTGAAATAAACAAAACTAAAAAGGTGATTTGCCTGAGTATTGTAGTCTTTATAAATATAATTTATGACGCGGTTGCGTTTTTTTTAAATTATTGATACAACACCATTCCTGACTTTGGAGAATAATATGACTGCTGCTTTTTGAGAACAAATTCTCTATCTTGGTTATTGTGTAGTGATGTCATTTGGAGAAGACAGATAAAGGGTCACTAGTATGTAATATACTTCACGTCTGTACTATGCATTATTATGGATAAATAAGGATTTTTCATGCAAGAATTTATTCAACGACAATAGCTATTCTTTAGAATTAAGACCATCATGTTTCATGACCTTCTGCCAACGTGTTTGGTCACAGGACCAATCCTTTGATTTTGAATCTAAAGATTTTTGACAGGTGTCTTCAACTACATAAAATTGCTCAAATTGGGGACCCTTCATAAAATGCTGCAATGATCGATATAAATTGCAGCTAGAGAAACGTCTGGACTATAGAATGGATGTGGCAGAACTTCCACACCGCCCCATTCCTCAATATTGTTGCTGGTCTTTTTGGCAGTATGTAGCTTTGCATAAAAGGTCGCCAATTTGAATCTTTAGATGAAGAATTGTTCAATTCAAAGATGAAGAATTGATACTTTGACAGAGCTTGCTGGTCGTTGGCAGAAGGTCATGCACAATGGTATGTAATTTGAAAAACGATTATTGTCTTTTAATAAATTCTCAATAGTCAAAAGATATTTAAATATCAATTTAACTCCATGTATTTGGGCTATATGCATCCATCACACAAGCCTCGGAAAGTGTTGTCAGGAATAGGTCAAGAAGTGAGACTTGCTAGTCCTCACGATCTGGAAGGTGACAGTTTGTGTCGAGTAGCTACGCATACTCTTACCAGTTGAGTCCGTGGAGCTCAAGAAACCAAGCCAATTCCTGTTGTCAACATTAAAGTCCCAAAATACATGAATTTTGGGGCTCGGATCTTTGGAAAATGTGTATAATTAAGACTACTGGTCTCATCTCAGATGTTATTTTCATAAACTAAACCCTTTATTTAATCAACATAGACCCATGATGCAACGGATAAAGTGATAAATACTACTCAATTCTAAGTGACAGTCTTCTGGAGGTTGAAGGTTCAATTCTCACTACAGCCGATACTAACTAAGACTATTTATAAAAATTACTAAACTTCGGTCATGATTGACGGAACGAGGACAATCTATCCCGGTGGATTTAATAATGTGTTCAGTTCGAAATTCCGTACAAATTCCCAAATTCGACAAGACTCAACTGAAGAAGGTCAGAGAATAACATCCAAGATGAGACCAGTAGTCTGAATTATCCAAATAATCCAAATTATTAATCCTCATTTAAAAAAAACAGACACATGAAACGTCTTTTTTTTAAATGTTGACTACATAACAATTTTAATAATATAAAAATTATACGTTCTTTTCCAAATATTTTTGATAAAAAATATAATTCATTAATGAAGTATCGAGTTCATGACTTTAGAATGGGCGTCAATAGAGAGAGGGGTAGCGATGGAAGAGAGAGGGAGAGGTAGAAAGAGAGGGAGGTGGAAAGAGGGAAGGGGGGAGCGGGGAGAGAGGTGAGAGAGAGGAGAAAAGAGGGGATAGTAAGGAGAAGGGAGTGGATAGAGAGGAAGGGTGAGAGAAGAGAGAATGAGTGATGGATCTTTGTTTACCATGTCTCATTAGTCATCAACTGAAGCAACAGCATTCAGTCATATTGAATGCAATGACATTTTTTTAAATTATTTTATTTATTTTATTTCGCTCACGTTTTTATAGTTATTATGAATTAAGTTAAAAAGAATGGCACACAAATAGTTTTCATTTCAGCTTCAAATTTGGTTAAAATAATTTTCGATGTTGTTTTTTTTTTTGATGACAACATTCTTTTTCTTTAGGGGAATAACATTCTGGTTTCTCAGTGCGGTGAATGAATTCTCTCGCTGGGGAGAACATGTTCTGTCATGCCATAACCTCATTTGAGAAAACGAATTCTCAATCTCGTACCGTAACATCATTAGGTATAAAAGGACAGACATTTGATGCTCGTTTATATAAGTTAGCGAGTTTGTTTCAGTTTCCATTTGGAAAAAATGTTCTGTATGCAATCTTGAGCCATCTGGTGTGCATAAGTTTCATATACCATCTGATAATTATGATTATTGAATTTAGTCGTCACTGTTCAGCTGTCTGACAATTTGAGCTCAAGCGAAACAAACTGAGATAGAAGCAAAAAATTTAGTTTATAAGCATGTTGGGATGTTCTATGATGCTTAGATAGGTAAGTCCATGCTTTGTGATCTGATGGATTGCTAGTCCATGAGTTAATAATCTATTATATAAATATTGCTTCATTTAAGCAAGAATTGTGCTATCATGGCGGTATTAATTTGATTCTACTGAAACGAAATTTCTCCAGTTGTCATTAATCATTTTAGAGGTGGCCATAGGGGATGGAGTCCTATTCATTACGTAGATGCATGTCTCTCCAACTGACCATTTCAAAATTCCTTTTCTCTAACCTATCACATGATCTGATTGGTCAATCATAACCTCGTTTTTTCCCTCCCCCTTTATAACACAAAATAATGAGAATCACTAACATAGATGTTGTGAACAGATTTAAAAATAAAATTAATTAAAATAAAATCATTGAACTTATAGATGGTCGGTTTAAATAGATGAAGTTGACAATGGTATTGTTATTTAATAAACAATACCTTTTATTTCGACCGAACTAAAAAGAGATTAAATACAGACAATAGTAAACTCTACAAATGTAAGACACCACACTCCATAGAAGGCCCCATGCGAGCTGGTGAGTTTGAAGAGAACCAACCTATACACATTCTCTTCTTAAAACGGTAAAATTCCAACTGATTGTATAGCAGGAAAATACTTGCATGGATGCTTCGATTGGTTTGGTTTGGTAAGGTTTATGGCATATTAATCATCTATGGGTTATTTAATGCAAATAAAGTTGTCAAGTGTAATTCTATGGGTAGGATAATTATTTTATATTCTTAGAAAACATTGCTCTTAGTAAAAATTGCTCTCAGAATACATTGCAGTACTCTTTGAAAAAATGTTCCTAGAAGCCAATTTTACAGAGAGGGTACAATCATTACTCTAAGAAAACACTACTCCTAGAAAACATTACTATCTAAAAACATTACTCTCTAAAAACATTACTCTTTGAAAACATTACTGGTGGTAATCTTCTTTGTTCTCAACACGATTGCCCCTCAGCCACCACCTTCTAGTATCTATTTGAGAAGAAAATAAAAAGGAGAAATAAGGTTTTGATTTTTAGAAGAATCAGATTGAATAATACACTTGGGGATGAATTTATAGATTATAAGGGCTGACGTGACCAGCCAATTCATCGGATCAGGCCTCTATGACCTCCCATCTAGCCGCAGTAAAGGCTGAAGTCACCCGACCACGATTTGCTCAGCCACCAGAATCCCATCCTAAAGCATAACAAGTCGCCACACACATGCTACAGGTGGCTCTTTTTTTTGGGAGGGGGGTGTACGCTCTGCATGGAGTTGCAGTCAGCGAATTTGTGACCCTGCCAACAGGGCGCTTCGAACAACTAGTCCAACAAACTGTACTCATACGCCGAGTCATTCTATTGTTTAACTATTATAATGTATCTGCATATCTAAAGTCACTTTAAAGATTTTTATCACTAAAAAACTTACTGTTATAGATTTGATCATGCTTTTCTTTGTTTTAAGACCACCCAGAAGGTTTATAGTATTTTGACCTTTCATGATAGCCATAATAAAATAAAGACAAAAATATTTTTTCATATCTCTTTGTTCATTCATCTAGTTAACCTTTATTATTTCTCGTTTTTTCTTGTAATACAGCACTCCACTTCCAACAAAAAGCATATATCTCCTTACAAACACTGGATTTTTCCTTTCTCAATTCTTTCTTTTTTTCTTTTTTACCAGAGATCTATTTGATTCTCATTTAAAACATTTTATTGCATTGTATTTATGATATATACCTACTAGATGATGCGCCTGGCTATTAAATTGGCCTTTATATAATTGAAAATAAAAGCAAAACATAGAGATTTGTTATTTTAAATACAGAGCCCCCCCCCAAAAAAAAATAATTCCACACATAGATCGTTAATAAAATTTGCAATCTTTTCTGTAATCAAACCATATTTGTTATAAATACACTTCAGTCTATGCTTTTATTTGTCGGGCTGGTTTTTGGGTAGTTCTAGAAGGTCCAGCATCTTAGGTCTTGCCTCCCCTCTTTGGGGTGGAGTTAGTTTAATGCTAACGAGAGAGGCGCTGGCTTGATTTTCCCACCATTCCGGCTTTAGAGGGTGGAACTCTTAGAACTACTCAGGACTAATACCTCAGCCCGACAGATAAAAGGCCACAAAAATGGCCCGGGATCTGCCGGACTGATTGTTGAGAACAAATCCTCAACTGGTATCTTCTAGTCAAGAGTCTCTGCGCAACAGAAGCTGCTCCGAGCAGGCATAGACTAAAGTTTTTCTGTACCAAATGTGGTTGACTTAAAGAAAGGTTTGTGAATTTTAACAACGATTCCATGGGTGGCATTTTTATGGGTTCACTCTGGAGGTAACATATTGCATTTCATTCTTAACACCTAAATATTCCAATAAGGTTTGTGAATTTTAACAACGATTCCATGGGTGGCATTTTTATGGGTTCACTCTGGAGGTAACATATTGCATTTCATTCTTAACACCTAAATATTCCAATAAGGTTTGTGAATTTTAACAACGATTCCATGGGTGGCATTTTTATGGGTTCACTCTGGAGGTAACATATTGCATTTCATTCTTAACACCTAAATATTCCAATAAGGTTTGTAAATTTTAACAACGATTCCATGGGTGGCATTTTTATGGGTTCACTCTGGAGGTAACATATTGCATTTCATTCTTAACACCTAAATATTCCAATAAGGTTTGCGAATTTTAACAACGATTCCATGGGTGGCATTTT